>BLBF01000043.1:14194075-14265449 GCA_015471245.1 Laticauda colubrina
TATTATTGTTGTTGTTGTTGTTGTTGTTGTTGTTGTTGTTGTTATCCAATTCTGAACTAATGACAAAGCTGATTTCTTTTGCAGTCGTAACACTTTTGCAGTCTCAGTAAGGATCAGTGATTCAAATTTTCATAGTTTCACAACCCAAATCCATATTTATTTGCCTTTTAGTAAGAGTTCCATATTTGAGCATTACTAATTGTCACACATTGTTACACACAATGTCCCACTGACACTCACTCACTAATACCTGGACTATTGTCTGGATTCTTTGGGTAAAATGTGCCATAAAGATGACTTACAACATATGATAGGCCTGGAAATGGAGTTCAGTAACCTATTTTATTATTTATTTTTAACAGAGCTAGAATAATTATCCTCTCTCTTGTTCTTTCCTCCTTTCCAAAAGTATATATTTTTATAGTGAAGAAGGATTTGGTCTTCCAATAACTTACTTGGAAGCCAAGTAAGATCAGATCAGCAAGTAAGCCAAGTCAGTAAGCCAAGTAAGATCAGATTATATGAAATGATATTATTTCAGCTTGCATAAAATATAGTAGACTCATTTAGATACTGAATTGGCAAGTAGATAATTTATGATAAGATGAGACCAAATCCCTGTTTTCTTGACTTTCCAGCACCTGGGAATATACTTCAAGTCAGGGATTATATTATACTTTGGCCACAAGAAGTTCATGTGGTAATACTACCAACTGGAGAACCAAGACAACTTTTTTACATTAATATTTCAAAATAGTTGATACTCTTCCAAAAAAGCCTGCAAGTCTCCAAGTCTATATATGATATTCAACAGAAACCCCATATAATTCAACAAGGCTGTCTTTGTTCAAGGGAACATCCTTTTCAAGGGAAAGGTAAGATAAAAAGTGGTGAACAGTTTAAAGAAGAAAGCAGAGATTTTTTTTTAAGGCTTTAAGGCTGCAGAAAAAAGTCTTTCTGAAATAGGCTGAAATAGGCTCCATAGAGCAATGGAGGAATAAAATGAAAATACTGTAGCATCCAGCTTCAATAAACTCCATAGGAAAACTTTCAATACTCACCTCTTGACAGATGGATTAGGAAAATGGAGCAGAGGCATAGAGGGAATCTTTAACTTACAACAGGTCATTTAGTGACCATTCAAAACTTATAATGGTACTGAAAAAAGGTTTTTCAAACTAATGACTGTTGCAGCATCTCTATGGTCATATGATCAAAATTCAGATACATGGCAACTGACTAATATTTATGATGGTTGCACATCCAAGACTCATATGATCATCTTTTGCTATCTTCTGGCAAGCAAAGTAAATGGGGAAGCCAGATTCACTTAACAACCGTATTACTAATTTAATAACTTCAACTATGGCAAGAAAGGTCGCAAAATTGAGCAAATTTTACTTAACAAATGCCTTGCTTGGCAACAGAAATTTGAGTCTTAATGTGGTCATAAGAAGAACAGTATATAAAATCATAAATTGCAATGTTCTATCTGTCAATGAATACTTCAGCTTCAACCATAACAATACAAGAGCAAACAGTAGATACAAACTCAAGGTTAATCGCACCAAACTTGATTGCAGGAAATACGACTTCAGCAACAGAGTGGTAAATGTCTGGAATACTCTACCTGACTCTGGTTTCTTCCCCAAAGTCACAAGATTTTAATCTTATAGCTCACCCCTTTCCTAAAAGATCTGTAGGAGGGAAGCATAAGAGCACCAATGTGCCTATCATCCCTATCCTATTGTTTCTTTTTATTTCTCTTATATGTATCCATTTCTTTTTTTATATAAAAAAAATTTAATTAGTTTTCAATAAGCAAACATACACAAACAAAACACAAAACATCAAAACATAAAACTTCTTTTTGGAAAGCGGTTTAGTCCTGGGTTACATCTTTTTATACAGACATAAATTCAAAATTCATGCTCATTTTTTATCCCATTTCATATCTTATTTACCATTCTACATTTTCTATATAGCTTCTCCTCTCTTTTCACTCTCTTAATTCTATTTTATTTATTTCATCTCAATTTAAATCATTATGCATATTTTTTTTGTTTATTCTATTTCAATTTTCTTTTATCTTTTCTCATTAACACAAAATTTCTCCTGTAATCACTGATTGAAGTATGACGCAGTTGAATCTTTCCCCTAAATTTAACACTTAAAATAATATATACTTTTCATTCTGATTCTGCTTACTACATTCTAAAGCTACTTACTATATTATAAAATAAAAAAGAATAATAAGTTTATAATATAATTAAAACAATAGTCCATAGCAAATTAAACTCTATTATTAAATCCAATTTTCTAACATTATTTCAAATATAAGTACAACAATACAATCTTGTGTACTTTTCTTTTTTAATCATATTTTTACCCAGTATCACTAAATAGATTTTGTTTCTTTACATCTTGTTTTAAACCTTTGTAACTCCTCTTCCTTTTGTCCCTTCTTTTCCTCTCCAATCCTGCCTTTACCCCCTTGTCTCCTCATATATCTTTTGTCTATTCTATTTCAATTTTCTATTATCTTTTCTCATTAACACAAAATTTCTCCTGTAATTACAAACTGAAGTATGACACCTTTAAATCTTTCCCCTAAATTTAACACTTAAAATAATATATAATTTTCATTCTGGTTCTACTTAGTACATTCTGAAGCTACTTACTATATTATAAAATAAAAAAGAATAATAAGTTTATAATATGATTAAAACAATAATCCATAGCAAATTAAAGCCCCTGTCACATTGCACCAACGGATGCAAAGAGGATGTAAAATGGACAAAAAAGCTTGCCATCCGTTGGTTAACGCGATGTATCCGTTCTGTACTCACTGCCTCCATTTTGCTTCCTCTCTATCCGTCCACAATCTGTCTACTGACATTTCATCCACTCAGAAAGCTTTGAGCTGCTCAAAACTTTTGCGCGGAAAATGTATCCAATTCGTCCGTTCTGCACCCACTACGCATCCGCTAGGCATCCGTTCTGCATCCGTTATGCATCTGCTATATCCGCTAGACATCTGTTCCGCATCCACGCAACTTGCATCCGCTCGGACGCAGGGAGGAAGCGGAACGGACGCGGAACGGATGCAGAACGGATGCCTAGCGGATGCAGAATGGAAACAAAGCATTTAAAACGGAAAAAACATTCACAGAGGGGACCTATCTCGGATATTAAAGATGTCTAGAGGATGCCTAGAGGATGCCTAGATGATGCAAAGGGACGCCTATACTGCCTATAAAAAGGGGGAGGAACTCACCTGGATCTCATTTTCAGTCCAGCAGCCCTGCTGTGCAGACCTCTGCAGCCTTCATCTGGCTCTTTCTCTTCCACAGCATCCAGTCATGTCCACCGTGGATCGTAACACAGTCCTTTTGGCAGCCACCATCCTTCTGCAACAGTGCGAAGCCATCTACAGGCTCTGTGAACTCTACTACGGGAAGAAAAAGAGGTGGCCAAGAAGCGTCTGGGTCCGAAGATCACCAGAAGAGCAGAGTATGGACTGTACAACAAGCTGATAGTGGAGCTCAGGAACAAAGACACTCATGCATTCCAAAACTTCATGAGGATGCCTCCAGCCATGTTTGACGAAGTTGTGCAGTTGCTGACACCCAGGTTGACCAAGGCAAACACCAACTTCCGGCCCAGCCTGGACCCTGGGCTCAAGGTGGCACTCACTCTGCACCACCTGGCCTTAGGGACCACCTACAGGAGCATGCAGTATGGCTGGAGGGTGCCACACAACACCATCAGCATTGTGGTCAGAGAAGTGGTGCAGGCCATCATCGAAGAAGACCTGGAGGAGCTCCTCCAGTGCCCCTCCACAGAAGAAGCCTGGAAGAAAGTTGCAGAGCAGTGATATCAGAGGTGGAACTTCCCCCACACTGTTGGAGCCATCGATGGCAAACACGTGGCCTGCAAAGCACCACCCAAGTCGGGCCACTTATTTCAACTACAACGGCTTCTTCAGCATCATCCTCTTTGCCATGGTCGATGCTGACTACAAGTTCATGTACATCGATGCTTCAGGCAGCGGCTCATCTTCAGATGCCCAGGTATACAATGCCAGTGACCTCAAGGAGGGGCTGGAAGGCAACCTCATCATGGGCTTCCCAGATCCAGACCCCCTGCCCAATGACACACAAGATGTGCCCTACTTCATTGTGGGGGATGACGCCTTCTCCCTCACAACCTACCTCATGAAGCCCTACACCTCCAGACTCCTCACCTGTGAAGAGAAGATCTTCAACTACAGGCTGTCCATGGCAAGGTGGTTGGTGGAGAATGCCTTTGGCATCCTGGCCAACAGGTTCCAGGTACTTCTCACCACCATGCAGCATCGCCCATAGACCATGAGGAGAATCATGGAAGCTTGCTGCATCCTGCACAATCTCATGCGTACCCTCTACCCAGTCTTGCAGAACAGGCTCATGGACCTCCAACAAGGCAATGGGGACATGGAGCCTGGGGAATGGAGGCAAGGGCAAAACCTGATAGACACTGAGGATGTGCAAGGCCCTAACAGCCGTAGCCCTGGTAGGTGAGGGCCTGTGGGAAGCCTTGGAATGGGTGGGACATTGCCTGGGGTGGAGGAGCAGACCTGGACTGGGTGGGAGCAGTTTCCTCTGGATCTGGAGGGTTGTGAAGTAGCTCGGTGATCCGGTCCTTCACCACCTGGTACTGGGTTTCCTCCATGTTCCTGAGGGTCTCGTTAACATAGGTGAGGAAGGGCTTGCGTTTGGAGGATGAGGAGTCAGTGTGGACCAGCTGAGAGAGGAGATCTATGCTTGTGCGGATGGTGTCCCTGATCTCCAGGAGGACAGTGTGGCTCTGCCCCTCCTGCTGTTCGGCTCTCTGCCTTTCTGTGGAGGTGGAGCTGGGGGGGGGTGGATGCGGCTACGGCTGTGGTGGACGCGACGTCTCCTTTCTCCCACTGCACCAGGGAGTCCTCCATGTGCTCCACCATGGTTACAACACCTGTCCGCGGGTTCTCTGCCGTGGCACGCTACACAGAAACCTGCCTGGAGACAGGGACTGACTCTCGGCCGCTAGAGGACTGGCTCTCAGCAGGCTGCCGGAGAGAGAGGGTAGAGAGAGGGGCTCCTGGTGCTCCTCGGTGGCGGATCTCACCCTCCTGGAAGCTGCACCTAACCATGACGTAGGTCTCTCTGTCCGTCAGCTTAACTGTGGCCTGGCCAGATTTCTTCAGGTGCAGCTTCCCGTACCAGGTGTGCATGTGCTTCCACCAGCTGAGGAGCACCTCCGAAGTGTAACCCATACTCTCCGCCCTCTCTCTCCAAGCAGTCTTCTTCCGCTTGGTATCCCTGTAGAGACAGTTTCCCTTCCGCCACAGATAGTCGTTCTCTCTCAGCCACTCCAGCACCTCATCCTCATGTTCCTTCTCAATAAAGTATTGCCTCCTCTCTCGTCCCCGCATAGGCCTCTTCCTCCCTTTGGCAGGACCAGATGGACCCTCATCAGAGGGGCTCCCAGGTAGTAGGGGCTGCTCCTCCACACCACCACCACCACCACCACCAGAAGCAGCAGGATCATCATCATCATTATCATCATCATCATCATCAGCAGCAGCAGCAGCATGATCATAATCATCATCATCAGCCGCAGCAGCATCAGCAGCAGCAGCAGCAGGATCATCATCATCATCATCAGCAGCAGCAGCAGCAGGCTCAGCAGCAGCAGCACGAGCAAGACCAGGAGCACGAGCAATATGAGCAGTGCGAGCAAGTCCAGGAGCACGAGCAGGACGAGCAGGACCAGCAGGACCAGGAGCCACTTCAGCAGTGTAAGCACCAGCAGAAGCACCACTGCCAGGAACAGCTTTTGCAGAACCTCCAGCACCAGAAAAGTGATCCCGAGCAGCAGAAGCCCCAGCAGAAGCAGAGTCAGGGACAGGGGGCGGGAGGGTGGCCCTGTCCCTCTTGCCAGGGATGGCAGCAGGTTGCTGAGGCTTTCACTTCTTCCCCATGGTTATAGGGTTGCTGGCTGGCAGGGAGGCTGGCAGGCACCAAGGCTGGCAGGAAGGCCTGCACCAAGGCTGGCAAGAAGCCTGGCACCAAGGCTGACAGGAAGCCTGGCAGGAAGGCAGGCAGGCAGACTGGCTGGCAGGAAGGCTGGCCAGGAGGCTGGGAGGCAGGCTGGGAGGCAGGCTTGGAGGCAGGCTGGCAGGAAGGCTTGCAGCAACGCTTGCAGGCAAGCATGCAGGCAGGGCAGGCAAGGACTCAATATATCCGGCAGCAGGTCTTTCCTCTGAATGCTGGCCATGTGTGAGTTGCTTCCCTTTATATCCATGGGCCTGACGCAATAAATCCCCCCCGCATGCACAATTAACGCAAGGCATCCGCTAGGCTTCCGCTGTGCATCCGCTAGGCTTCCGCTCTGCATCCGCTTCATCCGCTGTACATCCGCTGTGCATCCGCTGTATCCGTTCCGCGTTCACTTTGCTGAGGTCCCCCGGAAGCCTAGCGGATGTGCCATCCACTCCCATCCGCTTCCATCCACTGGGCTTTCGTTCCTCATCTGCTTTCCATCCACCCTGTGTCCTCCCTGCATCCTTTCTGTGTTATCCGCTCCAGTTATGCAAATTTTTGCCCCTTTTGAGAGCGGATAACAACGGATGGAACATTTTGCTCGTCCGTTGTGTCCTTTTTACATACGTTTTGCATCCGTTGGGCAGTGTGACAGGGCCTTAAGCTCTATTATTAAATCCAATTTTCTAACATTATTTCAAATATGAATACAACAATACAATCTTGTGTACTTTGCAGAATCTCTTTTTTAATCATATTTTTACCTACTTTCTCTGAATAGATCTTGTTTCTTTACATCTTGTTTTAAACCTTTGTAACTTCTCTTCCCTTTTCCCCTTCCTTTCTTCTCCAATCCTGTCTTTGTACTCCCTTGTCTCTTAATTTCCACCTTCTTAATCTCCACCTTCTTCTGTATTTCTCTTTTCTGTTGCTTTCTGACATTGTATCAATTTTTCACCTTATTTTTCCCTTTTTTGGTTGTTTTTTTAAGTTTTAAATTATCCATTCTTTCCCCTTTCCCTTTTTTCCCCAGCTATAGTTGTTTGTTCATTAAAAATGGCTTCTTCTTCATCCCAATCTTCTTGTTCTTGTAGTTTCTGGTAGGTATAAATCGCCATTCCTAAAAAATGGAAAACAGATCCAGAAGAGCCCTTCCCTTCTTGATCCTCTTCTTTTAGCTTTTTAAATTCAATTTTCAGTTCAACAACAAGTAGTGCCATTGTAAAAGCTTTTTTTTAAACAACCCAAATATTTTTAGTCTTTCAAATAATAATTTCCAAAAGTACCAAAGTCACCAAGCAATCAAAATACACACAGTCTGTTTCATTTAGCACTTTCTTCTTTTTATATTTTCTCTTCCTGGGGTTATAATTCAGTTATAAAGCTCCAGTTAAAATATATATCTTTTAGAAGTTTTGTTACAGTTTCGCTCTAATCTTATAAATTCCAAGCAGCCTCCTCCAAAAAAATCTTAATGTTAATTCTTTTTCTTTCCCTTCCTACTTATAGCAGGAAAAGTTTTTTTTTTTTAATGCTCAGAAATCTTTATTGTCCCCTTGGCTTCAATTTTCAATTTAATTACCTGCTGATGCCAGAATGTTTTTTTCTGATTTCTCCATTCAGTTGTTATCACCATAAGGAAGGAGAGTGAGAAACTTTCCCTTTTTACTTTCAATCGCCGCTTCTTCTGTCTTCGTCGGGAAAGATGTATCTTTAAGAAAACTTAAAATCCAGGGTATTTAAATATTACTTGTCATCCCGGTTAGCCAAAAATTTTCACTTTCTCAGTTTCCTCCTGAACATTCTTATCCGGATGAAAGCTTCTTTGTAGTGGCCATTGCTGACCGCTGCTCCACTACTTTCAGAAGAGGGAGTTAAGCCAGCTGAGGACAGGGGATTGCGATTCCCCCAGATCCCTGCTGAGTCTCCCCTATCTTCAGTTACCTCTCCGGGGTAACTATAGCCCCCAAATCCAGCTGGATCGGGGACACTCCAGTGGCGAGCGTAGCAGGAAATGTGCACGATCATGGATTCCTGCCGCCGCCAAAGCCTTGCAAACCGGAAATCCCTTATGTGTCCATTTCTTGTATTCATAACTATATTTATACTTATACCTGTTATCTTATCTTACCTGTATTGAAGAGGAATCTTAAACCCTAAAGTGAGAGAAATTCAAAGTTTAACTGAAAGGATTTTATATGTCCCATTGAATTCCATTTTGAAGCTGATTCGGGATAACAGAAGAGAGAGACTTTAGAGTTTCAGCTAAAATAAGATAGAACCAGATTTCTCTAATCATAAGCCATGTCCTAAGTGTTATTCCAACTTTCCTGGTGCTGGCTAGGTAAGATGGGAATGCCATCCAACTCAGCTGGAGGGCAAGAAGTTAGGAAAGGCTGTGATTTTCCACTGTGTCCCACATAAAATAGAATAAACGATTAAACATCTACTTACTACTGCAGGGTATGTGGTTTGCCAGTTTTATTACTAATATTCTATTATTAGTGGCAGAGACTTAATACTAATGGTTTAAATTTAGGAACTCACTGTCCGCAGCCACAAGCTCGTTCCACTGGTTTGCAGGACTCTATTTTTGGCAGCTTAAAATCCTGAAAAAGATTCACTAAATTTGTATGAGGAAATCCTGTACTTCAAGATTATGTATGTTTGTGTTGCTTTTCTTCTCTTGATATGCAATGCAATGTTTCATATCAATCTTTTATACTACAAATACAAAAATAATAACTTGATATATTTAAAAGACAAGCTAGATCTGATGGTTCTGGATAAAATCCATCATTTTTCTCAAGTTTTCATCAGACTGTTTTTTTTTGTAAAGACCAATTGCCTCAGATTAAGCTGGCCAAGTTAAATAATACAATAATCCTGTATCGATAGTTATATGATACATAGCAATTAAGTTCAACATTGTAAACCTTCAAACCCAGCCTGGAATCAGATTTTTGATCAAATAATTCAAATGCTTCCTCCATTCCATCCATTAGACTGACATTAATGTATTGTTCTCATTTCACAGGAAAAAAAAAAACACACCTAGAATATTCGGGGAAGAAGAGGGGAGGATGGAGAATATTAAGTACTTAATCTGTTCACTAGTCTGATAAATATTTTGTTGATGATAATTTTTTTATTGCAATAGTTGCAAATATGTATAGCTCAGTGTAGGATGCAGGTGGAGGCTCATTCTCCGAGCTAGTGAGGTTTTCTCCAAATGTCTCATTACCAGGCTAGGTGACATCTTCAGAAGAATTGACACTCAAACTTGGCACTCCACAAGCAATTCCATCAACAGACACATAAACCTACAACCAGCCTATGAACTCCTCAGAATTCAAATAGACCACACAGTCAACCAGTCATAGCAGCGACCCTTAATGAAATGTCCCAACCAGCACTTCACCTCTCAATGACCGTCACCTGATGTGACCTTCCCATCACAAGACCCTGACCTGAGGTTAGCCTCACCTCACCTGAGGTGACTATCACAAGACCTACTGACCACATGAAGTCCTTATAAGAGAAGATCACTGACACTGATATTCCTGAAATTCCACCCAAGATGTCACCTGGTAATGAAACATTCATGTTAGGAATATAAGTCACCTAACAAGTATTTGGGTTAGAAGTATATAAACCAGGATAAACATTTTAAAACTGAATCTTTAAGAAAATGCAAAACTATAACTAGGTGTGGTTTCTCAAACGGCCATAAGATGGAGCCAGAAACCTGGTTTGTCTTAGCCTTAGTCTCAGAAGAGAGTGTGAGTAAGTCTCTGTTTCCTTCTGTTGGAGAGTATTGCCATTTTTCATAATGGACTGATATTTCTGGATTTGATGTAAGTCTGATACTGAACTGTTTTTTTTTTTTGGACACTGGACTTTGTTATTGAATTATCCCTGGATTGAAAAACTGACTGATTTACCTGTGAATGATTTTGGACTTTGCTTAACGTTTCTGGAAGTAAAAACCTACATTTACTGTATCTGTGTTCTGTGTGTGTATTATTTAAACACTACTCTCAAATACATCTACCTGTATGCGCTCATTCTCCTAATGGGAAATTACGTCAGCAATTCAGAAACCAATTCACAAGTTCAGAGAACAAACTTCCACCCTCAATACTTTTATTCGCCAAGAAACACCCAGTAGAAAATAAAATAAAAACACTCATTGCCGTCATTTGGAAATTCAAGTTGCAGCCAGGTATCTAAAGATAATCCAAGGAATGAAACATGTGACCAGCAAGGCGATTTTTATAAATTCACAGTAGATATAGCCAAAATTATTTAGTTCTTATAAATATTAGTCTACTATCTTTGTTATTCTGCCTATTGTATAAATACTTAGGTGATTTCTCGCAAAAAAAATATAATAAAATGCATCTATGCAACCAGTATAATGAAAAAGTTAGAAAACAGGCACACAGAAATTAAAATCTGAAATACCATACTTAAAAAAAAAGATTGGTTCTTTTCACATGTTTGTACCAAATCCAATTTGAATATGAATTTTAGATTAAAAGGGTATGATCATAGATTAAAACCTCAGAAAAAAAATGGATCCAATGATTTTAGAATCCTCTTTTTAGCTTCTCATTTAACAGAACTCAATTTAAAGCCCATGTCACACTGCCCAACGGATGCAAAAAGGACACAGCGGACGAGCAAAATGTTTCATCCATTGTTATCCACTCTCAAAAGGGGCAAAAATTTGCACAACCGGAGTGGATAACACGGACGTGGGGAGGACGCAGGGCGGATGCAAAGCGGATGCAGAACGGAAGCCCAGTGGATGGAAGCGGATGGGAGTGGATGGCGCAACCGCTAGGCTTCCTGGGGGCCTCAGCAAAGCGGACGCGGAACGGATACAGCAGATGCAGAGCGGACGCCAAACGGAGGAAGCAGATGCACAGCGGAAGCCTAATGGACGCCTGGCATTAATTGCACATGCGGGGAGGATGCATTGCGTCAGCCCCGCAGATATAACAGAAGCAGCTCGGAAGCAGGTCGCCATTCAGAGGAAAGATCTGCTGCCAGACACATCGACTGCCTTGCCTGCCCTGCCTGCATGTCTGCCTGTCAGCCTTGCTGCCAGCCTTGCTACCAGCCTTGCTGCCAGTCTCCCTGGAAGCCTTGCTGCCAGTCTCCCTGCCAACCTTGCTGCCAGCCTGCCTGCAAGCCTTGCTGCCAGCTGGTCTGCCTACCAGCCTTGCTGCCTACCTTCCTGCCAGCCTTGGTTCATGTCTGCCTGCCAGGCTTGGTGGCTGCCTGCCTGCCAGCCTTCCTGCCAGCCTTGGTGCCTGTCTCCCTGCCAGCCTTGGTGCCTGCCTGCCAGCCTTCCTGCCAGCCTTGGTGCCTGCCTCCCTGCCAGCCTTGGTGCCTGCCTTGGTGCCAGGCTCCCTGCCAGCCTTCCTGCCAGCCCTGGTTCCTGCCAGCCTCCCTGCCAGCCAGCAACCCCACAACCATGCAGAAGCACAGCAAGCCTCAGCCATCTGCTGCCAGCCCTGGCAAGAAGAACAGGGCTACCATCCCACCCCCTGGCCCTCACTCTGGTTCTGCTGGGGCTTCTGCAGCACGGGCTCCCTCTTCTGGGGCTGGCGCTTCTACTGCTTCTGCTTCTGGAGGAGCTGATGACAAGCACTCCAGCACCAGCCACCTCCACAGCACCTGGACCCTTCACCCCTGAGACTGAGCGACCCAGAGGAGTCCCTGAGATTCATTTTTGTCTTATAGCTTGTTGTTAATAAAGTCTAGTTTTGATTCACACACTTGCTTCATTTCATTTTTTTACTAAAGTCTTGCTGGAAACTTTTAGAAATGGTTTAAGCCTTTGCATGCTTGTGGGATGGGTTAAGATAGCTGTGGGATGGGTTGAGATAGCTGTGGGATGGGCAGGGATACCTGTGGGATGGGTAATAGCTGTGGGATAGATAAACCTCCAATGCAAGCATAGTGGGACTGTTTGGTCCACCCTCCCAGGTGCCACACCTACAGCCCTTTATTATCAATAATAATGTAATAATTATCCACACATGTCAACATAAACACAACTCTTTATTAAATGCCCTGTTAATTGTGGGCCAACCAAACATACATGGCCCAATCTCATCTGTGTGATGAGACAGGCTGAAGGAAGCATCCATTAAGCATCTACCATCCTGTCTTGCCACTCCACTGCTCCAGCTGGGGAGTTGTACCATTGTCTCAGGAGGTTGTGCTGCTTCTTCCCTCCACGTGAGGCTCTGTTGGGGCCTTGCACATCCTCAGTGTTGATCAGGTTTCGCCCTTGCCTCCATTCCCCAGGCTCCATGTCCCCATTGCCTTGCTGGAGGTCCATGAGCCTGTTCTGCAAGACTGGGTAGCGGGTGCGCATGAGATTGTACAGGATGCAGCAAGTTTCCATGATCCTCCTCACGGTCTCTGGGCAATGCTGCATGGTGGTGAGAAGTACCTGGAACCTGTTGGCCAGGATGCCAAAGGCGTTCTCCACCACCTGCCTTGCCCTGGACAGCCTATAGTTGAAGATCCTCTCTTCACGGGTGAGGAGTCTGGAGGTGTAGGGCTTCATGAGGTAGGTTGTGAGGGAGAAGGCGTCATCCCCCAAGATGAAATAGGGCACATCTTGTGTGTCGTTGGGCAGGGGTTCTGGATCTGGGAAGCCCACAATGAGGTCGCGTTCCAGCTCCTCCTTGAGGTGACTGGTGTTGTATACCTGGGCATCTGAAGATGAGCCGTTGCCTGAAGCATCGATGTACATGAACTTGTAGTCAGCATCGACCATGGCGAAGAGGATGATGCTGAAGAAGCTCTTGGAGTTGAAATAAGTGGACCCCGACTTGGCTGGAGATTTGCAGGCCATGTGCTTGCCATCTATGGCTCCAACAGTATGTGGTAAGTTCCACTTCTGATACCACTGCTCTGCAACTTTCTTCCATCCTTCTTCAGTGGAGGGGTACTGGAGAAGCTGCTCCTTGTATTCTTCGATGATGGCCTGCACCACTTCTCTGACCACAATGCTGATAGTGTTGGATGGCACCCTCCAGCCGTACTGCATGCTCCTGTAGGAGGTCCCTGAGGCCAGGTGGTGCAGAGTGAGTGCCACCTTGAGCCCAGGTTCCAGGCTGGGCTGGAAGCTGGTGTTTTCCTTGGTCAACCTGGGTGTCAGCCACTGCACAACTTCATCATACATGGCTGGCGGCATCCTCATGAAGTTCTGGAATGCCCGAGTGTCTTCGTTCCTGAGCTCCACCATCAGCTTGTTGCACAGTCTGTCCTCTTCTCTTCTGGCGAACCATTTTCAGATCCAGACTCTTTTTGGGTGGCTCCTTTTGTTCTCGCAGTAGAGTTCACAGAGCCTGCAAATGGCTTCGCAATGTTGCAGAACGATGGTGGCTGCCGAAAGGACTTTGTTACAATCCACGGTGGACATGACTGGATGCTGTGGAAGAGGAAGAGGCAGATGAAGGCTGCAGAGGTCTGCACCACTGGGCTGCTGGTCTGAAAGTGAGATGCAGGTGAGTTGCTCCCCCTTTTTATAGGCAGTATAGGTTTTCCGTTGGCATCCTCTAGGCATCCTCTAGGCATTCTCTAGACATCCTTAATATCCGAGATAGGTCCCCTCTGCGAATGTTTCTTCCGTTTTAAACACTTTGTTTCTGTGCTGCACCCACTAGGCATCCGTTCTGCATCCGTTCCGCTTCCTCCCTATGTCCGGGCAGATGGAGTTGCGCGGATGTGTAGCGGACGCCTAGTGGATATAGCAGATGCGTAACAGATGTGTAATGGATGTGTAGCGGAAGCATAGCAGATGCAGAATGGACAAACTGGATACATTTTCCGCCAAAAGTTTTAGGTCAAACTTTCAGAGTGGATGAAACGTCAATAAACGGATGCTGGACGGATAGAGAGGAAGCAAAATGGAGGCAGTGAGTACATCATGTTTTCGAACGGATGGCAAGGTTTTTTGTCCATTTTACATCCTCTTTGAATCCATTGGTTCAGTGTGACATGGGCTTTAATAATAGAATATCAGAGTGGGAAGGGACCTTGGAGATGTTCTAGTCCAATCCCCTGCTCAGGCAGGAAAACCTAGATCACTTCAGACAAATGGTTGTCCAATCACTTCCTAAAAATTTCAGTGTTGAAGCCCCCACAACTTCTGGAAATAAACTGGTCCACTGATTAATTCTAGCAGCCAGGAAATTTCTCCTTAGTTCTAGACTGCTTCTCTCCTTTATTAGTTTCCACCCGTTGTTTCTTGTCCTCGGGTGTTTTTGAGAATAGCTTGACTCCCTCTTCTTTCTGACAACCCCTGAGATATTGGAACAGAGAGTTTATTTATTTCTTTTTCTTTTTCAATTGCTTACAAGATAATAGGTATCAGTAAAAACATAGGTATGAATACATGGATACGTATAAGAAATATAGGACAGGGACGGTAAGCACGTTGATATGCTTATGCATTCCCCCTACAGGCCTCTTAGGAAAGGGGTGAGGTGAATAGTAGACAGTCTAAGGTTTAACTTTGGGGTTTGGGGAAGAAACCACAGAGCCAGGTAGAGTATTCCAGACATTGACCACTCTGCTGCTGAAATCGTATTTCCTGCAACCAAGTTTAGTGTGATTAACCTTGAGTTTGTATCTATTGTTTGCTCTTGTGTTGTTATAGTTGAAGCTGAAGTATTCATTGACAGGTAGGACATTGCAATGTATAATTTTATATACTATACTTAGATTGGACACAGAATTTCGGTGGCATAAGGTATTCTGCATCGAGTAGAGGAGTGGAGAACTCTTCTTGTGAAATATTGGATGAAAAGATCTTCAAGCTCCTTTCCAACTCAGTTATTCTATTCTATATAATTAATTATAATATAATAGGAAAATAAATATGAATAAAATAAAATTCTCATACATTTATAAGCATAGATAAAATTCAGCGGATTAAAAACTCAAAAATTATCATACTTTTCATCAGCACCTAGCTTTATTAACTTTGGGAAAGGCAAACTTTTCCAAGGGCACTTAATACAAGTTAAGAAAAGTTCCTTCTTGAAATCTTTCATATTTGTAAAATACCCAAAGTCAAGTATTATTTGTTATTTAATCAAGGGGAAGTAGCAAGATTAGCTGGTTTGATTTCCTCCCCCCCACATTTTCTTTTCTCTCATACATTTTTCTATTATTTTGTGGAAAGTAGAACACACATAATTTCAAAATTCTCCATCCAGTTTGTGGTCAGAGAAACTGAGTGTTTTATTGTTGGTTTATCCAAGGGAAGGAGAAGTTCTCCATCAAGTTCTGAATGCAGAACCTCTTCAGATCAGTTCTGAAAAATTATTACTCATAGAATTCTTGCTGACTTCATGGATTTCCCTGGAATTTTATGAAAAAATAAGAATCAGGGAGGCTACAGATGGTTGGATTGATAATAATATAGTCCTGATTGTTGGAGAAGATTTTGTACAAAGCAAATCAAAACTTTTATATTTATTTTTAAAGTCATATCCTAACTTGGATAAGTATAGTAGGATCTTCTTCTTATCTTATTCACTACTGCCACCATATTGTTCTGTATAAAGAATAGTAGACTCCTAATACAGGATTGGCTAAAAAACCTGAATTGGGATTGGTTCA
This sequence comes from Laticauda colubrina, assembly GCA_015471245.1. Taxonomy (NCBI): domain Eukaryota; kingdom Metazoa; phylum Chordata; class Lepidosauria; order Squamata; family Elapidae; genus Laticauda; species Laticauda colubrina. The sequence continues at coordinate 14,209,798 of BLBF01000043.1, forward strand.
ATAGGAACCAATCCACAAAGCTGCTCAAAGGCGGCAAAAACTAAATACCTGTCATTGGCTACAAGCTGGCAGGCAAACCCTATATAAAGGCTGCCGCGGCTTGAACCAATGTTCCATTTTTCAACTGCTGTTAACTAATAAAGACTTTGTTGTTGGAACCCAGTCTACCTCACGTTTTTCTGGACAGAACACTGGCGACGAGGATGGGATCATCCTAAATGCGAGACTGAGCACGCGGCAAACAATAAAACCAGACTGAAGACAATGGCTGGAAATAACGGGCCGCCCGCACCCTTCAATCCCAATGAAGAGGATTGGGAATCCTACGTAGACCGTTTCCAGATGTATTTGGAAAGTAACGAAATGGAAGAGATCTCAGACCAGCGTAAGAGAGCTGTTTTCTTGACACATTGCGGGCCCACAATCTTCAAAATGGCCAAGGCTTTAGCAAAGCCCCAAGATGTGAAACAATTGACTTGGCCACAGCTCCAAAGAATGCTAAAGGATCACTATGCACTGGTGGTGTCAAACCTTATCAAGGGCACGAATTTTACCTAAGAGACCAGAAAGAAGGCAAGACCATCGCTGATTTTGTGGCAGCCCTCGGACAAATAGGGGGAGCGTGCGAGTTTCTGAATTTAGATGAAGCTATGCGGGATCGAGTAATACCTGGGTTTAAGAGACTCTAATTTACAGAGCAAGCTGCTAAATAAACCCAACATAACCGTAGCCGAAGCCATCGCAGAAGCCACAGCCACTGAAGCCGTGAAAAAAATGGCAGTCAAAATGAAACAGATGAATGCAAACAATGACGAAACGAGCCTGGCCAGAGGGAAGAAACAATTTCCCACCACCACTCACCACGAAGATTTTGACAAGACGTCAGAATCCGGGGAGGAAGACGACGAAGTCCACTGCCTAAACACCAACAAAAAAGGGCGCAAAAAAAGAAATTGGCGGGAATGCGCTGGCTGCGGAGGAAACCATCCTCGAGCCTATTGCAGATTCCTCAATGCCATTTGCACAGCTTGCAAGAAAAGGGGGCATATCGAGAAAGTCTGCAGGAATAAAAAAAATTACAGCCCAAACAGACGCAGCAACTCCCCTGCACAAGCTGAGTCAAAACAAACTGAGAGAAAGTGGCAGCGGAACAAGCGAGCCAGTAACCGAGAAAAAACACATCAGACTTTCACTATTGGAAGCGCTCAGACGGAAAGTGGGAAGAAAGTAAAAATAATTGTAAAAATAGAAGGTAATCCCTGCGAAATGGAGGTAGACTATGGGTCTTTCCTATCAATGGTGTCATGGAACACCATCAAACAACTGGTCCCAGATATCAAGCTCAAATAACTCCAGAGACAAAAATTAACCCTCAAGGACTACCAAGGAAACCGAATTCCTGTAGTAGGCCTAGGACATTTCCGAGTCGCCTACAAACTACATGTCGAAGTACTACCATTGACAATAGTCGACCGAGATCGACCAAGCCTCCTGGGCATCGAATGGTTCGCACCATTGGGCATCGGGCTGACCGGAGTAGACCGGGTGGCCACAGCCGACTGGGAAGAAAACCTGATCCAAGAGTTCAAGGATGTTTTCGACGGTTCCCTAGGCAGGTATCGGGGGACCCCAATTTCCTTTAGTCTAGACCCCCAGGAAGCCCCTAGAAGACTAAAGGCCAGACGAGTTCCTTTTGCTCTGAAAGCAAAAATAGAGGAAAAACTAAATAAATTAACAGACCAAGGGGTTTTAGAACCTGTTGACCCTGCTAAATGGGAAACGCCAATCGTAACACCAATTAAACCAGACGGGTTGGTTCGAATTTGTGGTGACTACAAGGCTACTCTGAACCACACATTGCAACAAAGCGCATACCCGGTGCCAGTCATACAACACTTATTACATTCTCTTGGGGGAGGAAAAGTTTTCGTTAAACTAGATATAGTGCAAGCTTACCAACAGCTCCCAGTAGACTCCTTAATGGCTGAAGCACAAACAATAGTGACCCACAAAGGGGCATTCAAATGCAACAGACTGCAATTTGGAGTGAGTGTAGCCCCAGGCGTTTTCCAGAGTCTCATGGAACGCCTATTGAATGGTGTAAAAGGAGTCGTACCATACTTCGACGACGTCCTAATTTTGGCCAAAGATGCGACCCAGCTAAAAAAAAGACTAAAAGATGTACTAACTAAATTCAGAGAATCTGGCCTAAAAGTAAAAAAAGAAAAATGCTGTTTAATGACTGATTGCGTCGAATTCCTGGGCTACTTAATAGACGGAGAGGATATACACCCTACTGACAAAAAAGTCAAAGCTATTAAAGACGCACCAGAACCAAGGAACAAAACTGAACTGCAGGCATTTTTGGGACTAATAAATTTTTATAACGTGTTCCTACCCCACAAAGCGACAATAGCGGAACCATTGCACCGATTACTGGATAAAAAAACAATTTGGACTTGGGGTTATAGAGAAAAGAAAGCCTTCCAAAAAATAAAAAACTTATTAACATCAAACACCTTTCTTATCCAGTTTAGTAACACACTTCCATTGACGGTGACCTGAGACGCCTCACCATTTGGAGTCGGTGCCATCCTGAGTCACCAATTGCCAGATGGGAGAGAGGCACCCATCGCCTACTATTCAAAGACTCTGTCTAAAACCGAGCGTAATTTTAGTCAATTGGACAGAGAAGCCCTGGCAATCGTCGCCGGAGTGAAACGCTTCCATGAATATCTATATGGAAGAACATTTTTGATTGTAACGGACCATAAACCGCTACTGGGAATTTTGGCAGGAAACAAGTCAACACCGAACATTTTGTCCCCGCAAATGACTAGATGGTCAGAATTCCTAGCAGCCTACTCGTATACTCTGACACATCGCCCCGGGAAACAAATTTCCCATGCAGACGCTTTGAGCAGAGCACCATTACCAACTATAGAGGAAGACCCAACACCAACGATGACCACCTTGCAGATAGAGACATGCCCCAATCTACCAATATCTGCAAATGATGTTGCCAGAGCCACCGCAAGGGACCCATTGACTGCCCGTGTACTGAACTGGGTAGGTAAAGGCTGGCCAGAAAATAAAAAAACTGAGAACTTTAAACCTTTTCGGACCAGACAAACCGAACTCTCGATTCAAAAAGGTTGTTTGTTGTGGGGTGATCGGGAAGTTATCCCTCCCAAATTACAAACTAAGGTACTGGGTATGCTTCACAAAGGCCACCCTGGAAATGTTAAAATGAAAAGACTTGCTAGAAGCTATGTCTGGTGGCTGGGTATAGATAGGGACATTGAATACTGGGTAAATTATTGCAACAAATGTCAAAGAACCAGGCCTTCCCCACCACAAGCACCCATAAAGGAATGGGAAATCCCACGAGGTCCCTGGTCACGAATCCATATTGACTTTGCGGGTCCTACTAAGGTACATACCTTCCTAATTGTCGTAGATGCATACTCAAATTGGCTGGAGGTTAAAATTATGCCATCTATGACAACTGAAACTGTTATTAAACAACTTGAAAAACTCTTCACAACCCATGGCCTGCTGGACATCCTAGTGTCCGACAACGGGCCACAATTAACGAGTATCCAATTCGAACAATACCCAGCCTCCCTAGGTATAAGACATACTCTAACCGCGCCGGCCCACCTGGCTGCAAACAGTAGGGCAGAGAGAATGTTAAGGTTTACCAAAGAAGGGTTAGAAAAAATGGACATTGGGGATGTCCAAGATAAAATAAATCGCCTACTCACCCTCCAGCATATCACACCCAGTACTATTACAAATAAAAGCCCGGCGGAACTACTAATGGGAAGAAAACTTAGGTCGCAATTAGACAGATTGCACCCAAACTATACACCAGAAACACCCCCCCCCGACTCCTCCACCCGTTTCAGGACATTTGAAATCGGCGACCTAGTCTATGCAAAAAATTTCATTGGGGACCCATTATGGCTTCCAGGAACAATCACACAAATTATAGGCCCCCGGTCCTACTGACTAACCATAGACGATGGCAGGGAATGGAAGCGGCACATAGACCAGCTTCAGTCCTGAAACTTAGAAAGAAGTACAAACACACAACCACAAATAATAAAAAATGACAAAAATCAAACCAAAGAGGGGGGGGAAATACGAGAAAATAATAAAGAACCGTTTAAATTAAACACAGAATACAATAACAAACAAAAAGAGCAAAAAAGAGACTTATAGTTAGAAGAAAATTGAGAGAAGAATCCACTCGAAGTGGCCAACCAGGCCAGCTTGACCTGCCCGGAGAAAACAGGAGGGAGCAGCAAAACCGCCGGCCAAAGAAACTCAGGCGGCAGTAAAATGGCTGACTCACCCTTCCAGGCGGTTCCATGGAGAAGGACCGGAGAGACAGCAACCCCATCCGAACTGGTCGAAGTCTTCAGCAGAAATGAACCGCGCAAGTCCAGTTGAGTCAAAAGAAGCCCCACCTACCTGCGCGACTACGTCACCACGTAGGACTAAACCAAGAGGGGAGGAGTGTTCTGTATAAAGAATAGTAGACTCCTAATACAGGATTCTGATTGGCTAAAAAACCTGAATTGGGATTGGTTCAATAGGAACCAATTCACGAAGCTGCTCAAAGGTGGCAAAAACTAAATACCTGTCATTGGCTACAAGCCGGCAGGCAAAACCCTATATAAAGGCTGCCACGGCTTGAGCCAATGTTCCGTTTTTCAACTGCTGTTAACTAATAAAGACTTTGTTGTTGGAACCCGGTGTACCTCACGTTTTTCCAGATAGAACACATATTAACAGTAATTTTTTCTTACTTCTTTGGGAAAAGACCCCCAGTAATTTCTTTTCTATCTAACTGAAAAAAATGTACCAGATGTGTTTAGCACAGCAACAATTTTTATTTCATATGATTTGCAAATCAGTATCAATAACTTATTTTTAGTTTGCACTTCTCCCCAATGACTCTCAATGTAGACCTTCTCTATTCTAACCACAGTCTGTATAATTTACAGTCTTTTTGTTAATATTACATCCTTTTAAGCAATAGAAATATCCTTGACCTTAAGAATAATGCCTAATGGCCCTGTCACACTGCCCAACGGATGCAAAACGTTTGTAAAAAGGACACAGCGGATGAGAAAAATGTTCCATCCATTGTTATCCGCTCTCAAAAGGGGCAAAAATTTGCATAAGCAGAGTGGATAACACAGAAAGGAACGGATGGGGGGAGGATGCAGAGCGGATGGAAAGCAGATGCAGAACGGAAGCCTAGCGGATGGAAGTGGATGCAGAGTGGATGCAGAGCGGATGTGTAGAGGATGCGTAGAGGATGCGTAGAGGATGCAGAGCGGATGCAGAGTGGATGCGTAGCGGATGATGCGGATGCGTATCTGCATCCGCCTTCATCCTTTCTCTGTCCGTGCTACTAACACTGTGCGTCCGTTCCACTTCCCCCCTGTGTCCATTTACCACTGGAACTGATTTGAGTTGCGTGGATGCACAGCGGATGCCTAGCGGATATAGCAGATGCGTAATGGATGCAGAATGGATGTCCCCTGTATGCCTAGAGGATGCAGAATGGATGCATTGGATACATTTTCCGCTCAAAAGTTTTGAGCAGCTCCAAACCTTCTGATCGGATGAAATGTCAATAGACGGATGCTGGACGAATAGAGAGGAAGCAAAATGGAGGCAGTGAGTACAGAACGGAAGCATCGCGTTAACCAACGGATGGCAAGTGTTTTTCTCCATTTTACATCCTCTTTCCATCCATTGGTGCAGTGTGACGGGGGCTTTAGGATCATATTAAGCAAAGTTGCTATTGTTATTTTTCTAACTGATTTGCAGAATGGAAAAATTCATGTAAGCTTAAAACACTGGCTCATTCTTAACCTTCATATTTCTTGTGCCAAATTTATATTATCTTGCTTTTTTTTTCTCAGTATTTTATTTGGAATACTTTTGTTCTCTGCTAAAACAGATCCACATCACTGACACCTCAGGATATTTGCTGAGGAATAATTAGTTCTGAATTCAGCTCTTCTTTCCTACAGAGACATTTCCAAATTGATATTAATCACTGTGAAAGTTTCAGAAGGTTACCAGGGACCAATGCATTACGGGGAAAAATATTACATTTCGACTAATGCTATGTCCATTCATTTTCTTTTTCTTCTATATCATAAACAGAGACTGTTTTAATTTATGAACTTGCATAATCACTTAAATTAATTTCATGAAATAAATTTGATGTTTTCAAGGGTGGAGATACATGTAGTTTGTTTCCCTAGTTGTAAATAAAATGTGCTCTTTCAAATCTGGTTCATTTGGGCTGTTGTTAAATAAAAACAAACTTTGTGCACTAATTCATATGAAATTTAAATGAGGCATAAATTTCATATTGGATAATCCAACCTCTAGAATTACTTTGAAGAAAGAAGAACATCATGTTATATGGAACAGAATCACCATGCGTTAAATGAGGTAATTTTTAATCATACTATCCTATTTTATTATATGTCGGGTGGGAGACATAGGAACCTTACTGCAGAATTGGTATTTATGTTTAAAACTCAAAGAAAATGAATCTCAAATTTCTCACAAGGCAAACATTACAATTGTGGAATATTGGCCAAGAGAAATATATCTTGTCTTAGTCCTTGGTCTGCACTCATTATTCTGTTCTGTGTTGCCAGGTGCCATTTCATGCTGTGAAATGCAGTTTAAGTTTTCAGTAGGAGAAAGTTATTACTATGCTTTTATGAATCAAGGAATAAAACAGTACAAGGAAAAAGAAAGAAAGAATTGCATATTTGACCATTTCTCTGGTTGTTATGGTTGATTCTCATATCCAGCCAGAATTTGACATTTCTATTCATCTACTGAATCTTTCCCAGGAAAGTGGGTAAGGTAGATGTTGTTTGATGGTGTTAAGGATATTGTCACAGAATGTAAATTGTTCCAAGTAAAGATGTCTTTTACTGATGGGGATTTTATCAATGCTGATGATGTTCAAATTGTGCTCCAATTTTTTTAACTTGTCTTATACTCTTTATATTAACTTTACTTTCTTTAGCCACGGACATTCTCCTTCTGCTTACTAATCTTTATAGCTAGAGATTTTCTTCAGTTCTTTCTCTTCCATTTTATTGTCTGTAGATATTGCCACATACTATCCAGGCTTTTTTTTTTAATGACAATTGTTAATCAAATCAAATCAACCTTTATTGTCAGAGTACAACATGTATACAATGAGATTGGCTGAGCCTTCCTTTGTGCACCCCCCTATAACACAACTCACAATGAAGACAGACAATCCCTAACCCAGTGAATCCTACTAACAAACACACAATCTTATTACACCATGTGACCTTGTTGCAAAACGCGCCAGCCCTGCATGTCTATCATACTATGATGACATGAAATTATTTTCTATTCAGGAGTCTGACAACCCATGGGTGGAAACTGTTGGTGCAGCTGGCCATGCTTCTATATCTCCTACCCGATGTTAGGAGAGTGAAGAAGTGCTGACTGGGGTGTGTTATGTGGCAGATGTTGTCTGTCTGAAGCCTAAAGTCTCAGAGCATTTTAGCTTCTTCGTTTTCTATTACTTTGTGTATTTTGTATTGATTCTTGCTTGCAGACAAATTTCTTGTAAATATTCCAATACATACAGGGCTGAGTAGTTCTGGACTTTAGGACCTCCATGTCCTGGGAAATTTTTCATTGATAGCTCTGGAAAGGATGGGAATGCCCTGAACAAAACTCATATGCAACTTGAGAGGACATCCTTCTGGACTCACAGTTCCTGCCACTTGTCCAAGATGACTTTTCCATAGCTTTATGCTGTACAACATTTTTGCCTGCTCCTGGACTAAGAGCTTATAGTCTTTGTCAACTTCTGGGTTTGGGTTTCTGCAATAGTTATATAAGGTGCTTCTCTAAAAGAGCATCCAGAAGTTGGATCTGATGAGAAACATACCAGTATGGGCACAGGATGAGTGTTTCTCTATCAATGCATGATATGATCAGAACTCAATCAGGGCAAAGCAATAGATGCAATCTTCATAGACTTCTGTAAAGCCTTTGATTCAGTAGTACATGACAAACTACTACTAAAACTAAAATCTTATGGTATCTCTGGACATCTACATACCTGGATAGAAGCATTCCTGTCAAACAAACAACAAATGGTCGAATTGGGAGCTTCCTATCAAATTCTGTACCTGTCAATAGTGGTGTTCCCCAAGGCAGTGTTTTAGGACCAACTCTCTTCATACTCTATATAAATGACCACTGTGATCATATTAAGAGCAACTGCATTCTCTTCACTGATGATGTAAAGCTATTCAACACCACAGACAATATTACTACCCTTCAAAAAGACCTTGACTATGTGTTAGGAATATAAGTCACCTAACAGGTATTTGGTTTAGAAATATAGAAACCAGGAAAGACATTTTAATAATGTCTCTTTAAGGGAATGCAAGAGCATGCAATTGAGTGTGGTTTCTCAAACGGCCATAAGATGGAGCCAGAAACCTGGTTTGTCTTAGTCTTAGTCTCAGAAGAGAGTGTATCTTTGTTTCCTTCTGTTGGAAAGTATTGCCGTTGCTCCATTTCTTCTAATTGACTGATATTAGTGGGTTTAATGTAAGTCTGTTACTGAACTGTTTTTTGACACTGGACTTTGATATCTGGATTATCCCTGGGTTGAAAACTGACTGATTTAACTTGTTAATGACTTTAGATTGCTTATTTTGGACTTTGCTTAAACCTTTCTGGAAGTAAAAACCTACATTTACTGTAAAGTGTATCTGTGTGCTGTGTGTGTGTGTTATTCAAACACTTCTCTCAAAATACGTCTCCCTGTATGCGCTCATTCTCCTAACAGGCAATTACCTCAACACTATGTATCAGAATGGTCAATCAAATGGCAACTTCAAATCTCAACAAATAAATGCTCTGTCTTACATATTGACAGAAAAAAAAAATCAGAAAATAAAATACAAGCTAAATAGTCAGGATCTTGTTGAGGATCCAAATTTTGTCAAGGACCTTGGAGTACTCATCTCTAATGATCTAAGTGCTAGAGCCCACTGTAACTACATAGTCAAAAAGACATTAAGAGTTGCTAATCTAATCCTATGTAGCTGCTTCTCTGGTAATATCACAGTACTAACTAGAGCATACAAAACATTTGCTAGACCTATACTTGAATACAGCTCATCAATCTGGAACCCATAATATGTATCTGTTATATTAACACAGTTGAAAAAGTCCAGAAATATTTCACAAGAAGAGTTCTCTGCTCCTGTACTCATTGAAGAATACCTTATGCCACCAGACTTGAACTCTAGACCTAGAAAACCTAGAACTGCGCCACCTCCGGTCCAATCTAAATATGGTCTATAAAATCTTAAATTGCAATGCCTTACCTGCAGATGAATACTTCAGCTTTAGTCATAACAATACAAGAGCACACAATAGATACAAACTCAAGGTTAACAGCACCAAACTTGACTGCAGAAAATATGACTTCAGCAACAGAGTGGTCAATGTTTGGAATACTCTACCTGACTCTTGTTTCTTCCCCAAAACCCAAAATTTAACCTTAGACTATCTACTATTGACCTCACCCACTTCCTAAGAGGCCTGTGGGGGGTGTTCATAAGCACACCAATCATGCTTACCATCCCTGCCCTGTTGTTTGTTTTTTTCTTATAAGTATCTATCTCATGTATTCAAAACTATATTTATTCTTATATCTGTATCTTGTAAGCAATTGACAAATCAAATAAATACTAAATACTAAAATGATAGAATGTAGTCTAGAATCCAAGGATGAAAGTTCATTCTTGTGTGTATGTATGTGTATATGCGTATATCTACATACACATGTGTGGATGGGTATGTATGGATAATCAATCCATATGATATATGGATATATAAAATATTAAGATATTATCTTAAGAGAGCTAGAGGCTAAAACATACAGAGAACAGTTGCAAAAACTGGGTATGTGTAGTCTGATGAAAAGAAGGACTGGGGTGACATGTTAGCAGTCTTTCAATATCTCATGAACTGCCACAAAGTAAAGGACGTCAAGCTATTCTCCAAAGCACCTGAGTGCAGGACAAAAAGCAATGGAAACTAATCAAAGAGAGAAGCAACCTAGAACTAAGAGAAATTTCCTACAGAACAATAATCAGTGAAACAACCTGCCAACATTGGAAGGTTTTAAGAAGAAATTGGATAATTATTTGTCTGAAATGGTGTAATTCCTAAACAGGGGGTTAGAAGACCTCCAAGTTCCCTTCCAACTGTTATTCTATTCTATTCTTCATGATCCACCCCATCAAATTGAGCAGGAGACACATAATATGGGCCCCATCTCTTGGGGCCTGTTCTTTAAAAAATCATCCGCCCTCCTGCAGATATTAGATTGACCATGTTGACTTTTGAGAATTTAGTATGTCATTTGCTATGGGAGTTGGAATGGTTAAATTGATGGATGCTTGTGGCTTTATCTCATCTGCTGATTAAGTATTTGTTATATTGTTGTTGGATTGTGTTTTCAACTTCTGTTAGCTGCCCAGAATTCATCTGAGTGAGATGGGTAGCTATATAAACTGAATAAATAAAATAATAGTAAAACACACAGTATAGCACAAAATAATACTGTGTTAGACATTGTATTCCTTAATTTTCCAGATTAGCTACATTACTTGTAGATATTCTTCTTATTGCATAGTTTTCAGAAGACCTACAGAAGATAACCTGTCTTTCTTTTAACCCACATCTTGGCACTCAACATTATGTAACAATCTTCTCTTAAACTTCAACATCTCTTGGATGTTGACTGAAATTGGCTTAAAATCTTGTATTATATTACTTGTGAAGCTGGACAATGTTTCTTAATTTTTCCTTCTTCATTAGAAATATCTTTCACTAGAATGATAAAATCAATTCCATGGCACATAGCACACACTTTGGTTTCATTCTTATCAGACTCTGAACTGTCCTTCTAGAAAGGTTTACCAGAAATGTTCCCAACATTTTGCCAAGTAGCTGTGCAAATCTTTGTTGCAATTTCAAATCATGAAAGCACATATGTTTAGAAGATGTTCCTCTACTCTAGCTCTTTTTTTAGCAGAGCTACCTAAGTATTACCACAAAGAATTTATTTGGCAAGCTGGAGAAATCTGGGGCTGTTATAAGTCCAGAATGCATCCTGCTGATTTCCTCCATCTGCCTGATGCTGCCAGGTTCTTAGAAGCATCAAGACATGGAAAGAAACAGATGGTGATGAATGTGCTTGGTCCTTGCACTTGGGAGACAGAGGCAAAATGCAGTCCATTTGACTAACATCTGCCCTTTCACTCATTAATTCATACTAGGAAATGCAAATGCCTTTTTGCAGGAAGCAACACTTGTTCGAATATAAAATCAAGGGAGAGAAGATGGGGAGAAAATTTTCCCTAAACTTTCAGCTACATAAAACTTCAATTCTTTGCTTCCCTGATTATTTAAAAGTTGCTTTATTCAAATTGAGCAAACTGGCAATCCTGATGCACTGGTCTGGTTTTCTACAAAGGATATTTGGAGGTGCTAACCAAAATGCATAGGAAAATTGTTTCAGAAGATGATTTTTATTGGCATGTGTTAGCCAGGGATCACCGAAGTGGCTGCCTGCCTCTGTGAAAGGATTTATTTTGGGAGGTGTAATCTTTTACCTGTGGGATGCCTGAATACTGGTAGGCATTTGGGGGATGCTCCTTTTTTGTCCCTCTGTAGTTTATTTGCTTACAGGAATTGAACCACTGAGTTGCCAACCTTAGTGGTACAACAGGCCCAGTGTCTTTCCACATGAGCCAATGCGACCCCTTCAGAAGATGATCATGTGCCACTTATGGACATCTCAGCTTAATTCTCATGAGATGGGTGTTTCTGGAGACCTATGACATGAACTTTGGAACAAATTATATCTTCAATTACTTGAGTCCTCCCATAATGGTCTTCATTATGCTTAATCAATGATATTTATCTTTCTGTACCAAGAGATTAAGTTAATTTAAGGCTATGAAATGTATGAAACTATGTTCTTGATGTTTAAATTTACAAGGTCTCATTTTAGAAAATTTTAGTAGGGTGCACAACTCTTTATTAGACATTTACTTTAACCATTTTTATTTTCATCCTTCATAGGATTCAGATTAAAACCTTTCTAAGCATATTTTGGCCAGAAGAGTTCGGCTGGTTCTTATGAGGTTCAATTTATCTCAGGCCAGCAAGTTCCTCTAAACAAATCATTGTGTTTCCTGTTATTAATAGCTATAGAATTGGTCATTGACTTTCAATATTTCATTTTCTTGTCCTGTTCCATGAACTGGAATGTTAAATAATAAAAAAAAAACCAGTTAATCTTGCCTCTGAAGTTCCACTGAGATTTTCAAAACTTTGAAAATTACATCACACACACATGTTTAACCAATTTTATGGCTTTTTTTGTCATTGTCATTAAGTAAATGTCGCAGTTGTTAAATGAACCAACAATGGTTCACCACAATGGACTGATTTTAAAAGAAAAGGGAAGTAAATGTGAATTAAGAGCAAAACCATCAAAAACAGTGTCATGTGACCATGGCATGCTACAAAAGGCTATAAATGCATCTGGGGTGCTAAGACCCTGAAGTGGGGTCATGTGACCAGAGTGTGGAGTGGGAAACCAAGCCATTGAAATTTCAAATCCAGGTTGTAGGTACTTCTGGGAGATCCACTGTAGCTTAGAACAGTCACTAACTGGCCAAATAATATCTGTTTTCTCTCTCTTTCTTTATCTGTCTCTTCCCCCCTCTTCCTCTCTCTCTTTCTCTCTCTCTCTCTTTCTTTCCCCTTCTCTCTTTCTCCATCTCTCACTTTTCCTCTTACACTTTCCCTTTCTACCCCCTCTCTCCCTCCCTCCTTTTCTCTCTTTCTCTCTCCCTCTCTCCCTTCCTTCTCTATCTCTCTCCCTTCCTTCTCCCACCCTGTCCTTTAATACTCAGCATTCAGAGGAAATTTACACATGTATGCACAGAGTTGAAAATTATTCTGAATTCTAACTGCAGAATATATTGACATACATTACTTCCCTTTTGTTCTTATTGACTGAGTTTTCTTCTTTCTTTAATCAACCTTGAGAACTTTTACTAATTTTGATATTTGCATTTTTAATTTTAGGCCTATTTGAACTGTTGAAGACTGGGTACTGTTATTGAGAGTTTACTTACATGTTATACTTCCTTTCCCAACGTCTGAACATTATTATTTAATTATAGAATGGAACCATTTCACACAGGCTTACCTTTTGAGTTTAAAATACAATTTTATTGGATTCCTCTATGGTAAAGCTTGGAATTAGAATAGATATATTTTTTCCTTAGATCTAAGTTTTAGAGAGCATATCTTTCAATGTCATTCCATGGATGTTGTTGCTTTTTTCCAGATCTGTACATGTTCCTTCCTTCCAACTTTAATGATATTGTAGTCACTGGTCAATATCAGGTTAATTCATTTAATGCCAAACATATAGACACAATATAAAATTAAATTGGCAACTAATCCAATGTATACTCAGTTATAATTGTTCTACTTGACTGTTTATTCTTCACTAAATGAAGCCTAACAGGCACCCAGACAGAAATGTTTAACTTGTTATATAATCCTTGAATCACTGTTTGCAATAAGTGCTTATTGTAAAAATAATTTGAACACTAATTACTTGTAATGATCTTTTGAAACCAAGCCAAGGTTCAATGGGTTACAGCCTGTATGGCTGGCTATACAAAATCAGTGTTGAAATTTTATAAGAAATTTTTTCAATATAATTTTAGATTTTTAACAAAAATAATAAAACAAAATTGTTTGGGCTGAACTTCCGGTGTATTTAATGCACAATGTTCATAGAAGGCACTTATCCTGGTTCCTGAATAAATACATTTTCTGGTTTGGAACAATTGACCCATTGACTAACCAAATGGGCTGGACTCACCTTCTACCTTAAAATCTGCCTAGGGTAATATTTACCACATTTAACATTTGGTTGAAAGACAGCTGCTAAATTGTAAGCTCAGTTAGTACAATTCATTGTGTTAACCCAATTAAAAAATGCTAGCATAATTTCTCTGATATTTTCTGCCAGGGTTGTCTTGTAAAGAAGGTGTCAAAAAGTTAAGATGTTGGCAATCATTGGTGATGAAAATACTTCTTTTTTACCTAATTAAAAATACCACATATATTTTGGTTGCCATCTTAACAACTTTTTTCCCTGGGAATGTCTTTTGACATTTCAACATAACTATCTCATTCCTCAGGATTTATTTTTCATTCTCCAATTGTTTTTTATTGTTATTTTTAATCAAAATCCACAGCTGTTTTTCAAGAAACATTGCTCTCTAATGTTTTTCTAAGTAAGTCTTAAATTATCCCCTTTGACTTATCCATTAGGGAAGTCCTAGAGCCCCTATTTATCAAATTGATTAACTACTTTATAAGTGAAAAGCCAATCCACCCATGTCATTCTCTTTCCTCACCAGGTAGCTATATACACCTGTCGAACAAGAGATACCAACAGTGAGTGAATATTGTTCCATGCTAATGAGCCATAAAATTGCTGCAGTTTAATGCAGATTGTGCGGCTACGAGAAGTTGCAAGTGGACTGCAGTGAAACCAAATAGGCTAACCCAGGTAGCTGAGAATCTCTGACATCCATTTAATTGGGGTTTAGCAGGGCAGATCTTGTTGAATTGACAGAAGGTTCATTTGTGGATGTTAATTGGCATGCTAAATCAGTTATGAGAGCTGTAAATTAATTCAGAATGGATGGTGTCTGGTTAAAGTATGGAAACAATTAAGGCTGAAACTTAGCTACTTTCCAAGAAAACATTGTTTGAGTAATATTCTTATGTATCGGTCAAGTCTTTATTGATACAGTACTAGTAAAATATAGTGCATGCAAATAAATAAGGCTAATAAATTATTTTTAGTAATGCATTGATTTACATGTAATTTGATTGTACTATTGTTTTACAATTTTTTTAAAAAAAATTAGAATTGAGAAATATTAGTCTCATTTGGGAGCTGGCCAATTAACCAGAGGAAATTCAGCTATGCCTGCTCCAACATTTTAAAAATAATTTAGCTTAAAGAAATCAATAGGTGAAGCTTTTCACTGTGAAGATAAACCATATGAACTATTCATCATGCATTTGAATTAAATGGATAATGCAACAGTTTAATATTTAATCATTTACTATGTTAGTTTTGGGGCTCCCATGATGCCTTTAGTTTAAAGAAAAAGAATTAAATTGAAACAATTTTAAAAAAGAGAATTAAATAAAAAAAAAAAAACACATAAAAAAGAAACCAAGTGGAAGATTGATATACACACCTGAACACAAAAAGGACACTAACTTGCTATCTTGTACATTTATTGGATTAACACAACACCATCATGGCAATAGAGCCATGATGGTGCAGTGGTTAGAGTGCAGTATTGCAGACTATTTTTACTGACTGCTGGCTGACTTCAATTTGGCAGTTCAAATCTCATTAAGCTCATGGTTGAATCAGCTTTCCATCTTTCCGAGGTGGATAAAATGAGGACCCAGATTGTTGGGGCAATAGGCTGACTCTGTAAGCTACTTAGAGAGGGCTGTAAAGCACTATTAAGTGGTATATAAGTCTAAGAGCTATACAAGATTACATAAAGTTGACTTAAAACATCAGAACTAGTGTAGGAAAATAAAAGTCCCATTGTATACTGAGCCATAAAGGACACTGACTGAAATCTGTCCAATTACTATTTTGAATTTAATCTGTTTTGTTC
This sequence comes from Laticauda colubrina, assembly GCA_015471245.1. Taxonomy (NCBI): domain Eukaryota; kingdom Metazoa; phylum Chordata; class Lepidosauria; order Squamata; family Elapidae; genus Laticauda; species Laticauda colubrina. The sequence goes on from BLBF01000043.1 coordinate 14,225,670, forward strand.
AGAAACACACGAGGTAGACCGGGTTCCACCAACAAATGCTTTATTCTTTAACTAGTCAGTAAATAGGAACACTTGGCTGAAGCCGAGGCCAGCCTTTTATATAGGCTGGCTTACCTGCTTGTAGCCAATGGCAGTTGCTTAAATTTGCTGCCTTTCAGCAGCTCTTTGGATTGGTTCTTAGTGAACCAATCCAATGCTTAGTTTATTTGACCAATCAGGTTTGCAGATTTGGAGTCACCCAATTTACATATAGAACACCCCTCCCCTCTTAGTTCAGTCCTACGTGGTGATGTAGTCTCGCAGGTAGGTGGGGCTTTTCCAGACTCGACTTGACTTGCGCGGTTCATTCTTAGTGAAGACTTCGACCGGTTCGGATGGGGCTGCTGTGTCGTCCGTTCTTCTCCCTGGAACCGTCTGGAAGGGTGAGTCAGCCATTTTACCGCCACCTGAGTTTCTTAGGCTGGCGGTTTTGCCGCTCCCTCCCGTTTCCTCCAGGCAGGTCGAGCTGGCCTGGTTGGCCCCTTCCCATGGGCTCTTCACGCAAGTCTCTCCAAACAGTGAGTCTTTTTTTGCTCTTTTTGTTCATATGTTTCATTGGTTTTATTTTTTAACGGTTCTTTATTTAATTCTCGCATTTCCCCCCCCACCTTAGTTGGCAATTCATTGGTTTTTTCGACAAGTGATTGTATGTCTGTGGTTCTTTCTATATTTCGGGATCGAAGCTGGTCTATGTGCCGCTTCCATTCCCTGCCATCATCTACTGTTAACGGGTAGGATTTGGGGCCTGTTATTTGGGTAATTTGTCCTGGTAGCCATACTGGGTCCCCAGTGAAGTTTTTGGCATAGACTAAATTGCCAATTCCAAAGGAGTCGGGGAGGTTTTCTGGCGTGAATTCTGGGTGCAATCTATCAAGGTGTGACCTTAGTTTTCTCCCCATGAGTAGCTCTGCTGGGGACTTGTTGGTTGTGGTACTGGGTGTTATGTGCTGGAGTGTGAGCAATTGGTTTATTTTATGCTGTACATCTCCAGTGTCCATTTTTTCTAACCCTTCCTTTGTAAATCGGACCATTCTCTCTGCCCTACCGTTTGCAGCCGGATGGGCCGGCGCAGTTAGGGCATGTTTAATACCTAGGGAGGCTAGGTATTGTTCAAAGTGTAGGCTGGTCAGTTGTGGTCCATTATCGGACACGAGGATGTCCGGAATGCCATGGGTGGCAAAAAGGCTGTCCAGTTGTTTTATTACTAATTCAGTTGTTGTTGATGCCATAATTTTTACTTCTAACCAGTTAGAATAGGCGTCCACAACAATCAGAAAGGTATGTCCTTTAGTTGGACCAGCGAAATCGATGTGGATTCATGACCAGGGGCCCCGTGGGATTTCCCAATCTCTAATGGGTGCTTTGGGTGGGGATGGTCTAATTGCTTGACATTTGTTACACGAGGTTACCCAGTATTCTATGTCCCTATCAATACCCGGCCACCAGACATAACTTCTAGCAAGGCTTTTCATTTTTACAATCCCCGGGTGACCTTCGTGTAGCATACTAAGTACCCTAGGTTGTAGTTTGTTTGGAATAACCACCCGATCACCCCACAGTAAACAACCTTTTTGAATAGAAAGTTCGGTTTGTCTGGTCCGGAAAGGTTTAAAGTTTTCAGTTTTTTGATTTTCTGGCCAGCCTTTACCTACCCAGTTAAGGACACGGGCAGTCAAAGAGTCTTTTGCGGTGGCTCTGGTGACATCATAAGCTGATATGGGTAGATCGGGGCAAGTCTCTATTTGTAATGCTGTCATCACTGGTGCCGGGTCTTCTTCAGTTGTTGGCAAGGGTGCTCTGCTTAAAGCGTCCGCATGTGAAATCTGTTTCCCCGGTTGGTGTGTCAGAGTGTATGAGTAGGCTTCTAGGAACTCTGACCATCTAGTCATTCTTGGGGAGAGGATATTTGGTGTAGGTTTGTTTCCCACCAAAATTTCTATTAGCGGTTTGTGGTCCATTATAATTTGAAAAGTCCGCCCGTATAGGTACTCGTGGAAACGTTTCACTCCTGCAACAATTGCTAGTGCCTCTCTGTCCACTTGGCTGTAATTCCGCTCGGTTTTGGATAAAGTCCTTGAATAATATGCGACGGGCGCTTCTCTGCCATCAGGTAGTTGGTGGCTTAGGATGGCACCTACTCCGAATGGGGAGGTGTTGCAGGTCACTCTTAAGGGCAGTGTGTTGCTAAATTGAATGAGAACATTTGATGATGTTAGCAAGCTTTTAATTTTTTGGAAGGCTTGCTTTTCTCTGTAACCCCAAGTCCAAATTGCTTTCTTGTCTAAAAGACGGTGCAATGGTTCTGCTATAGTGGCCTTATTTGGCAGGAATACATTATAGAAGTTAATTAGTCCTAAAAAGGCTTGTAGTTCGGTCTTGTTTTTTGGTTCTGGTGCATCTTTAATCGCTTTAATCTTTTTGTCTGTAGGGTGTATACCCTCTCCGTCTATTAAATAGCCCAGGAATTCGACGCTATTCTTAATTAGGCAACACTTTTCTCTTTTCACTTTGAGGCCAGATTCTCTGAACTTAGTTAGTACTTCTTTGAGTCTTTTTTTAAATTGTTTTTCATCTTTGGCTGAGATCAAGAAGTCGTCAAAATATGGTATGACTCCTTGTATGCCATTTAGGAGGCATTCCATTAGACTCTGGAAAACGCCTGGGGCCACACTCACTCCAAATTGGAGTCAGTGACACTTGAATGCGCCCTTATGTGTGACTATAGTCTGGGCTTCCGCAGTTTCTGGGTCCACTGGGAGCTGTTGATAGGCTTGTGCTAGGTCAAGTTTAGCAAAAACTTTTCCTTTTCCCAGGGAGTGAAGCAAATGCTGGACTACAGGCACCGGGTATGCGCTTGGTTGTAATGCGTGGTTCAGGGTAGCCTTATAGTCACCACAGATTCTAATGGACCCATCGGGTTTGACAGGTGTGACTATAGGAGTTTCCCACTTGGCATGGTCCACAGGTTCTAACACCCCTTGGGCTATTAATTTGTCCAGCTGTTCCTCTATTTTTGCCTTTAGTGCAAAAGGAACTCGCCTGGCTTTTATTCTTCGTGGGCCTATTTGGGGGTTTAGACTGAAAGAAATGGGATTTCCCCGATACTTGCCAAGTGAGCCATCAAAAATGTCCTGGAATTCTCGGATGAGGTCGTCTTCCCAGCCAGTTGTAGTCACTCGATTGATCCCGGTCATCCCGATGCCCAATGGCGCGAACCATTCGATGCCCAGGAGGATTGGTCTGTCTCGGGCGACTATGGTCAGCGGTAGCACCTTGACGTGTTGTTTGTAGGCGACTCGGAAATGTCCCATGCCGACTACAGGGATTTACTTTCCCTGGTAGTCCTTGAGAGTTAGGTGCTGCTTCTGTAATTCTTTGGGTTTGATATCTGGGACTAGTTGTTTTATTGTGTCCCATGATACCATGGAGAGGAAGGACCCCGAGTCCACTTCCATCTTGCAGTGCTTTCCTTCGATTTTTATAATGACTTTAACTTTCTTCCCGCTTTCCGTCTGAGTGCTCTTTATAGTGACAGTTTGGTGTGTATTGGCTCGCTTCTCTTGTTGCCACTTTCTCTCAGCTCGTTTAGGCTCAGCTTGTGTTGGGGAATTTCTGCGTCTCGTTGGGCTGTAGCTTTTTTTGTCCCTGCAGACTTTCTCAATATGCCCTCATTTCTTGCAATGCCTGCAGATGGCATCGAGAAATCTGCATTCGGCTCGGGAATGGTTTCCTCCGCAGCCAGCGCACTCCTGCCAATTCCTTCTTTCATGCTCTTTTCTGTTCATGAGCAAATGGTGGATCTCGTTGTCTTCTTCGCTCGATTTGAATGTTTCGCCAGACTCTTCGTAGTGGGTTGTGGCGGCAGGCTGCTTTCTGTCTTTGGTTGGGTTTGTTTCTTCGCTGTGTGTGTTCATCTTTTTCATTGTGACAGCTGATTTTTTCACGGCTTCAGCAGCTGTGGCTTCCGCGATGCCTTCGGTCATGGTGATGTTGGGCTTGTTGAGTAATTTACTCTGTGCAGTCGAGTCTCTCAGACCCAACACCACGCGATCCCTCATCGCTTCGTCAATATTCAGGAAATCACACTCACCCCCTATTTGTCTAAGGGCAGCAATGAAATCGGCAATGGTCTCTCCCTCTCTCTGGTCTCTGCGGTAAAATTCGTGTTGCTTTATTAAGTTTGACACCATCGGAGCGTAGTGTGCTTTGAGAATTCTTTGCAATTCTGGCCACGTTAGTTGTTTAACATCTTGGGGCTTCGCAAGGGCCTTTGCCATCTTGAAAACCATTGGCCCGCAGTGAGTCAGGAACACAGCTTTCTTGCGTTGCTCTGAAATGTCTTCCATTTCATTGCTCTCCAAATACATCTGGAAGCGGTCTGCAACGGAATCCCAATCCTCTTTGTTGGGATTGAAGGGTGAGGGCAGTGCGTTGTTTCCAGGCATCTTGGTTGTCATCTGGACTTCTTATCACCGCGTGCAGGTTTTTTTTTCGTTCATGGGACGATCCCATCCTCGTTGCCAGTGTTTTGTTCAGAAACACACGAGGTAGACCGGGTTCCAACAACAAATGCTTTATTCTTTAACTAGTCAGTAAATAGGAACACTTGGCTGAAGCCGAGGCCAGCCTTTTAAACAGGCTGGCTTGCCTGCTTGTAGCCAATGGCAGTTGCTTAAATTTGTCGCCTTTCAGCAGCTCTTTGGATTGGTTCCTAGTGAACCAATCCAATGCTTAGTTTATTTGACCAATCAGGTTTGCAGATTTGGAGTCACCCAATTTACATATAGAACATAATCTACCTCACATTGTTATGAAGTTGGAAAGGAGAGGGAGGAAAAACACACACATTATTTAAGATTCTCAATTCATTAGGACAGGAATGAGTTTAAGTGATATTGTGATTAATAAAATTAATTGCCATCTAATTTAAATGAGCATGGAGCAATTGCATCTGGCTGAAGATAATGAAATTTCACATAATGAATCACAAAGCTATCTTTATGGGACCACTGCAACAATTTCAGAAAAGAATCAGTGTTTCAGAATGACTGCTTCTGTGACAAAATTTCAGTATGATGTGGTCCCAATTGAAGAAGATGTGGCATTGTTAACTTGTGGCCTAAAATGGGATCAAGATCAGATTTTTGTCAAACATGTCAAAGAATCAACTTATTTTTTACAGAAATTTAACAGAATAACAGTTGAAAGGGACCTTAGAGGTCTTCTAGTCCCACCCCCTGCTCAGGCATGAAACCCTATAACATTTCAGACAAATTGTTGTCCAATCTCTTCTTAAAAGCCTCCAGTATTGGAGCACTGACAAGCTCTGGAGGAAAGTCATTCCATTGATTAATGCCCTGTCACACTGCCCAACGGATGCAAAACGTTAGTAAAAAGGACACAACAGACAAGAAAAATGTTCCATCCGCTGTTATCCACTCTCAAAAGGGGCAAAAATTTGCATAACCAGAGCGGATAACACGAAAAGGAACAGACGTGGGGAGGATGCAGAGCGGATGGAAAGCGGATGCGGAGTGGAAGCCCAGTGGATGGAAGCGTATGAGAGCTGATGGCACATCCGCAGGGCTTATGGGGGGCCTCAGCAAAGCAGACGTGGAACGGATGAAGCGGATGCACAGCGGATGCACAGCGGATGAAGCGGATGCAGAGCGGAAGCCTAGCGGATGCACAATGGAAGCTTAATGGATGCCTAGCATTAATTGCGCATGGGGGAGGATGCATTGCGTAAGCCCCATGGATATAAGGGAAGCAGCTCGGAGCAGGTCACCATTCAGAGGAAAGACCTGCTGCCGGACATATCGACTGCCTTGCCTGCCCTGCCTGCATGCCTGCCTGCAAGCCTTGCTGAAAGCCTTGCTGCCAGCCTTGCTGCCAGCCTTCCTGCCAGCCTTGCTGCCAGCCTTCCTGCCAGCCTTGCTGTCGGCCTGCCTGCCAGGCTTGCTACCAGCCTCCCTGCCAGCCTTGCTATCTGCCTGCCTGCCAGCCTTGCTGCCAGCCAGTCTGTCTGCCAGCCTTGGTGCCTGCCTGCCTGCAGCCTTGGTTCATGCCTGCCTGCCAGTTTGGCTGCCTGCCTTCTTGCCAGCCTTGGTTCATGCCTGCCTGCCAGCCTTGGTGCCTGCCTGCCTGCCTGCCTTCCTGCCAGCCTTGGTGCCTGCCTGTCTGCCAGCTTTCCTGCCAGCCTTGGTTCCTGCCAGCCTCCCTGCCAGCCTCCCTGCCAGCCAGCAACCCCACAACCATGGGGAAGAATAGAAAGCCTCAGCCATCTGCTGCCAGCCCTGGCAAGAGAGACAGGGCCACCATCCCACCCCCTGGCCCTCACTCTGGTTCTGCTGGGGCTTCTGTAGCACGGGCTCGCTCTTCTGGGGCTGGAGCTTCTGCTGCTTCTGCTTCTGGAGGAGCTGATGATGTGGGGGATCAGACAAGCACTCCAGCACGAGCCACTCCACAGCACCTGGACCCTTCACCCCTGAGACTGAACAACCAAGAGGAGTGCCAGAGCCTCATTTTTGTTTTATAGCTCGTTGTTAATATAGTCTATCTTTGATTCACACACTTGCTTCATTTCTTTTTTTTAATAAAGTCTTGGTGGAAACTTTTAGAAATGGTTTAAGCCTTTGCAGGCTTGAGGGATGGGTTAAGATAGAAGTGGGATGGGCAGGAATACCTGTGGGATGTGTAATAGATGTGGGATGGGTAAGGATAGCAGTGGGATGGGCAGGGATACCTTTGGGATGGGTAATAGCTGTGGGATAGATAAACCTCCAGTACAAGCATAGTGGGACTGGATGGTCCACCCTCCCAAGTGCCATACCCATGGCCCTTTATTATCAGTAATAATGTAATCAATCATCTACACATGTCAATATAAACACAACTCTTTATTAAATTCCCTGTTCATTGTAGGCCCACCCAACATACATGGCCCAATCTCATCAGTGTGATGAGACAGGCTGAAGGAAGCATACATTAATCATATATCATCCTGTCTTGCCATTCCACTGCTCCAGCTGGGGAGTTGCACCAGTGTCTCAGGAGGTTGTGCTGCTTCTTCCCTCCACGTGAGGCTCTGTTGGGGCCTTGCACATCCTCAGTGTCTATCAGGTTTTGCCCTTGCCTCCATTCCCCAGGCTCCATGTCCCCATTGCCTTGTTGGTGGCCCACGAGCCTGTTCTGCAACACTGGGTAGCGGGTGTGCATGAGATTGTGCAGGATGCAGCAAGCTTCCATGATCCTCCTCATGGTCTCTGGGCGATGCTGCATGGTGGTGAGAAGTACCTGGAACCTGTTGGCCAGGATGCCAAAGGCATTCTCCACCACCCGCCTTGCCCTGGACAGCCTGTAGTTGAAGATCCTCTCTTCATGGGTGAGGAGTCTGGAGGTGTAGGGCTTAATGAGGTAGGTTGTGAGGGAGAAGGCATCATCCCCCACGATGAAGTAGGGCACATCTTGCATGTCGTTGGGCAGGGGGTCTGGATCTGGGAAGCCCATGATGAGGTTGCGTTCCAGCCCCTCCTTGAGGTTACTGGCGTTGTATACCTGGGCATCTGAAGATGTGCCGTTGCCTGAAGCATCGATGTACATGAACTTGTAGTCAGCATCGACCATGGCAAAGATGCTGAAGAAGCCCTTGTAGTTGAAATAAGTGGACCCAGACTTGGCTGGAGCTTTGCAGGCCATGTGCTTGCCATCGATGGCTCCAACGGTGTGTGGTAAGTTCCACTTCTAATACCACTGCTCTGCAACTTTCTTCCATCCTTCTTCAGTGGTGGGGCACTGGAGGAGCTCCTCCATATATTCTTCGATGATGGCCTGCACCACTTCTCTGACCACAATGCTAATGGTGTTGTGTGGCACCCTCCAGCCATACTGCATGCTCATGTACATGGTCCCTGAGGCCAGGTGGTGCAGAGTGAGTGCCACCTTGAGCCCAGGTTCCAGGCTGGGCCGGAAGTTGGTGTTTGCCTTAGTCAACCTGGGTGTCAGCCACTGCATAACTTCGTCAAGCATGGCTGGAGGCATCCTCATGAAGTTCTGGAATGCCCGAGTGTCTTTGTTCCTGAGCTCCACCATCAGCTTGTTGTACAGTCCGTACTCTGCTCTTCTGGCGATCCATCTTTGGACCCAGATGCTTCTTGGCCGCCTCCTTTTCTTCCCGTAGTAGAGTTCATAGAGCCTGTAGATAGCTTCGCACTGTTGCAGAAGGATGGTGGCTGCCAAAAGGACTTTGTTACGATCCACGGTGGACATGACTGGATGCTGTGGAAGAGGAAGAGTCAGATGAAGGCTGCAGAGGTCTGCACAGCTGGGCTGCTGGGCTGAAAGTGAGATCCAGGTGAGTTGCTCCCCCTTTTTATAGGCAGTATTGGTTTTTCCCTAGGTGTCCCTTTGCATCCTCTAGGCATCCTCTAGACATCCTTAATATCCGAGATAGGTCCCCTCTGTGAATGTTTTTTCTGTTTTAAATTCTTTGTTTCCATTCTGCATCCGCTAGGCATCCGTTCTGCATCTGTTCCGCTTCCTCCCTGCATCCGTTTACCGCTGGAACGGATGGAGTTGCATGGATGTTCAGCGGATGCGTAGCAGATATAGCAGATGCGTAATGGATGCAGAACGGATGCCTAGCGGATGCCTAGTGGATGCAGAACGGACTCATTGGATACATTATCCGCTCAAAAATTTTGAGCAGCTCCAAACTTTCTGAGCGGATGAAACGTCAATAAACAGATGCTGGACGGATAGAGAGGAAGTAAAACAGAGGCAGTGAGTACAGAACGGATGCATCGCGTTAATCAACAGATGACAAGTGTTTTTCTCCGTTTTACATCCTCTTTCCATCTGTTGGTGCAGTGTGACAGGGGCTTTAATTGTTTTGTTAGGAAATTTCTCCTTAGTTCTAGATCCTTCTCCTCTAGATGCTTCTCTTCTTGATCAGTTTCAATTTATTGCTTTTTTCCTGCCTTTCTGCTTTGGAGAATAGGTTGACTCCCTCTTCTTTATGACAGTGGCAACCCCTGAGATATTTGAACACTACAATTATGTCACACCTGATCTTTCATTCATTAAACTAAACAGATCCAATTCCCACAATTGTTCTTCATATGTTTTAGCCTCCAACACCCTGGCCATTCTTGTTGTACTTCTTTCCAAGGTCTCAACTTCTTTTTTATCATATGATGGCTCATATTGGATGTAGTATTCCAAATGGAGTTACCAAGACATTATAAAATGGTTAGTATAGAAATAACTAGATCACTAAAATGTACATTTAAATAACTTATAAATAACTAAAAATAACTAGATTACTGAGCTATGTTGTCCTCAAATCATTCTAGAACTACAACTATCAAATATGGGTTAAAAAATCTTGGATTGCAGAGATGCATAAAAATAAATTGTATATTCCCATCTAATAGTCATCCAGTTTAAGCAGCTGAAATGGTCCTTGCTGTAAAGTGAAATGAGATATATTTTAGGATAGGAGAGGGCTCAGTCTGAACTTTTTAGAAATGAACAAATTTGCATGCTAGATTGATCCACACATTGCTAATTTGATTGGTGTCCTATATCGCACTTGGTACAATAAAATTTATTTCACCTCTATGGAAAAAGATAAATGTTTTGAGACAAACTTTCCAGGTAAGCTAATTGTATATTACAGTGCTGAATCTTCTGCAGTATTTCACGATAAAGATAAAGAGATTTTTGCATTAAAATCTTGCAGTTTAAAGTTCTCTTATGGTCATTTGAAAGTAGAACTGGATGAAGGTAAAGTAGAAAGTAGAAAACTGGATGTAGAAAGTAGAATCTTTGAATTCTACTTGGATCTTTGAAAGTACAACTGGATGAATCTTTGAAACAATTAACTCATACAGCCCACTGTTTAAATAGCAGAAAAAAAAATATGGTTTAGAAAAAAAAACACAGCATAAATTATTTCCACCAAGTGAAGATACTTTGCATATAGATAAAATACTGAATTAATTGGGGAACAGAACACTGCAATAATTGTTATAAAGAGCTATAGAATAAGCAAGGATCAGAGGGGGAATGTTTGGGGAGGATCGAATGATTGAGTCTTGTGGGATTATTTTGCTTGCTAAATCCATTCTGAATGGAAAGACCATCTCTTTTTTCTTGTAACCTGACTGATATTCTTTCCATCTTTCTCCTTTTCCCCATCAGGTAAAAAAGCACTATACTGAAATTTTTGAAATACATATTGGGATTGGAGTTTTCTGGAAATCCAGATTCAGGCCAATGCTATATTGGATCCATTTCACTCAAGTGAAATATTCAAGATTTGTTTGAACATAATGCAGATATAATTCCTCTTGCAAGTCTTCACTACAAGTAGTGTATTATCACTACAAGGAGCCCCTTGTGTCACATGCCTAAAACTGCAATTAAAATAATGAACTTGGTTTGTACCCTGTGATGAAGAGCACCAGTGTATGTATTAATGTTAAAGATAGAATTTTTTTCTTTTTTTGCTCTCAGAACAGAAGGTACACATTTCATTTTTGCTTTTATTTGAATAAGTCTGAGATGGTCTTGATGAAGAAACTTTTTTTTTTCAAAGCTGGAAATTATAGGTATTGAGTGCTGCTAGTAAAGAAGCCTAATTCTATGAAAAAACTATACCAGTCATGATCAAGGTGAGCCTATTGAAACTGGAGCACAAATAATTGACCTTCCTGGCTTGACTTTGTAAAAGTTCTTTTCTTTCAAGTTCTTTGATATTTGGCAAACCTTACAATTGTACTTATGGAATTAAATTGCCTTGCTTTGTCATTTATACCAATCAGTTGGGAAAGGCATTTGAAAGGAACAATAGACATTCAGGGTACATCTCTTCAAAAGAAGGAGCACAAAGCTCCTATTATTCATTACTATGAATTGCTAGTGAAGTCAAAAATAATTTCTAAAACCTAACTTAAATACCCGAGGCTTATTTATATTTGGCTGCTATTCTATTGCTGATTACCAACAAATAATTGAAGGGGCCTAAGAGACTTACTGGTACTAGCTCTGGCTGCTTTAGTTAAATTACTATGAAAACTGAGAAGTACCTTTATATAGCTTGGATTATAAAGGACACTTTTTGTCCTTTTCAAAACACTTTTTTAAAAGTGTTACTTGTAGGAATTACTACAAATTTTGTACAAAGTACAAGTAGATATTTTTTTCAAGGTCTTTGGTTGATGGTTTTCTTACAAATATTTCATTAGCAAAACATCAATGCTCGAAGACAGTGAAATTTGTTCTTATTTTTATATACTGTACTGTACTGTGCTGTGCTGTATTGTACTATCTATCTATCTATCTATCTATCTATCTATCTATCTATCTATCTATCTGTTTTTTTTTAAATTTTTGTGGGTACTTACATGTGTGCTGTTCAGCTTCCTTCGGGTATTATCCCACGTCATTGTAGTGCTTTTAAAGTTGTAGCAACGTTTCAGCAGAATCTCATCTGCCATCATCAGGCTTCTGTATTGAGTTTGTATGTGGGTCAGGGTCTCACAGCCGTTGGTTTTAAATTTGAGGCTAGCCTATCCTGATTGGTTGGGAGTCTTGGTCTGTGTTTATTGGACTTGGAGTTTGATTGATTGGTGTTTCTTCTGTCTGGTTTCTTCTGTCTGTTTTGTGGCTTTGATTGGCTGGCAACACTGTGTTCCTGTGTTGGAGGAACACAGTGCAGCTTGGCTTTCAGTGCAGCTTGGCTTTGTGTGAAAGGACGGCTGTTATCTATTAGGAAGCCAGGTTTCATCTGGGTGTCTGGTGGGGGGGTGTTTGAGCTGGAGGCATCAGAGGGAGTCTGTTTGTGCTCAGGTATTTGCCTGGCTTGTGGTGTGGAGATCTTTCTATTTGAGAGTGCAGGCTTCCAAATGATTGACAATCTGGTGGAATCATCTCTTCTATTCATGCTTTCAGGTCTTTTTTTTCTCTATGGCTTCTCTGATGATTCTGTGGCTGGGGTTTTCTATAGTGGCTAGGGTTTGGGTGCCATTGAAGTTGATGTTGTGACCTGTGGTTTTCATGTGTTGGACTAGTGAGGAGGTGTGTTCCAGCTTTTTTACTGCATTTTTGTGTTCATCCAGGCGGGTACTTATTCTTCTATTGGTCTGTCCAATGTATGTGGTCGGGCATGATGCACAGGGAACTTCGTATATGCCTTGGTTTTCCAGGTCAATTTTATCTTTGGGGTTTCTCAGGATGGCTGCTATTTTTTTGTCTGTTTTGAAGGCAGTCTTGATGTGATGCCTGTATAGTATCTTACTGATTTTATCTGTAGTACCTCTTATGTAGGGCAGGACAGCTGTTCCATAGGTCTGTTGATGTTCTAGGTCTCTGTTATGTCTTGGTGTGTTTTTGTGGATCAAGCTGGTGATTTTGTTTTTGTGGAAGCCATTGGCTGTCAATACATTAGTCAGGGTGCATAGTTCAGTCTTTATATGTGTCTTGTCCGCCAGGCGTTTGGTTCTGGTAATTAGTGTTTTAGCCACGGAATTTATCTGTGCTGGGTGGTGGTGGGATTGGGCATTGAGGTAGCGGTTGGTGTGTGTTTTCTTCTGGTATACGGTGTGTCCCAGTGTTCCATCTGTTCTTTTGTAGATTAGTACATCTAGGAATGGTAGTTGTTTGTTTATTTCTGTTTCCATGGTGAACTTGATTTTGGGGTGTGTGCTGTTTAGGTGTGTTAGGAAATTGTTTACGGTTTCTTTTCCATGGGGCCAAATCACATATGTTATTTAAATAAACAAACAACTACCATTCCTAGATGTACTAATCTAGAAAAGAACAGATGGCAAAAAATTTTTACCTGCACTCTCAAATAGAAAGATCTCCACACCACAAGCCAGACAAACACCTGGGCACAAACAGACTCCCTCTGATGCCTCCAACTCAAACACCCCCCCACCAGGCACCCAGATGAAACCTAGCTTCCTAATAGATAACAGCCATCCTTTCACACGAAGCCAAGCTGCACTGAAAGCCTCCAACAAGGAACACAGTGTTGCCAGCCAATCAAAGCCACAAAACAGACAGAAGAAACCAGAAACACCAATCAAACAAACTCCAAGTCCAATAAACACAAACCAAGACTCCCAACCAATCAAGATAGGCTAGCCTCAAATTTAAAACCAACGGCTGTGAGACCCTGACCCACATACAAACTCAATACAGAAGCCTGATGATAGCAGATGAAATTCTGCTGAAACGTTGCTACAACTTTAAAAGCACTACAATGACGTGGGATAATACCCGAAGGAAGCTGAACAGCACACATATAAGTACTCGCAATAAGTTTAAAACAAAACAAAACATATATATATATATATATATATATATATATATATATATATATATATATTTATTCTAGTTATCATCCATATCATCTATTTATTCTCGAATAATAAACTAACAGTAAAAGAAATATTTTTTTTGTAGAATATCACTTGGTTTTTAGTGCCATCTGGTGGCCATTGCTACAAATATCCATATTAAATAGTTTCTTATTAATTGAGGTTTATTCATTTACATTCATATTAATGTGGATTATTGTATAATGGTAATCTGCTGTACTTTAGGCACTTTTGTAATTTGGAAGAGTTTTGAACAATCTGAAGGAAAACACATAAACCACAAGAGACATTCCTGCATTGCAGATTACTCTACAATTCTCCCCCCCAAACAAAAATAAAAATCAATTTTATATTATTGATAATTAAGTATTCCATCAAACATCAGCTTGGTTACAGTAACAGAATGAGATCTCCAACATAAAATAAATGTCAATCCGTTACTCAGGGCTATTCTTATCCTATTTCTTTCTGAGATTTTCCAGACAGTAAATCATGACACATAATTTTTTCTGTGTGATTTTTAGAATCACATTTGTGGACTGTATATTATGATGTACAGTAATAACTGCTGCATGATAGACTGGAATTCTAGTCTACCATGTAGCCAAGAAGATTCCGCAACCAAGTGCTCTCTGATTCAGGTGACCCTGAAGGCAAGAGAGTGCTAAAGACTAGATGACTGTGAAGAAATACAATTCTTCCATCCCCTCCATAACCAGACAGACAGACAGAACTTATCCTTCCATCCTCCCACTGATAGTTGAGTCTCTATCAGTACCTACTCTTCCTTCCCTCTGCCATCACAACTAATGAAGTTGCTTGGATGTAGAAAAAAATATGTTTTGAGCTTTTTTGTCAAGGAAAAACAGAGAAAAGGAAGCACCTCTGAGACATACTACACTGTTGTCAATTAGGTCTAGTCCCAGTGCACTTATGGATGCAAAGAGGATGTAAAACGTAAAAAAAAGCTTGCCATCCATTGAAAAATGCTATGCATCCATTGTGTACTCACTGCATATGTGTTTCATACACTCTATCCATCAAGCATCCATCCACTGCAATTTCATCCGCACAAAAAGTTTTGAGCTGCACAAAACTTTGTGAATGGATGAACATTCCGCCACGTACAATGTACATCCACAACATATATGGGCAACAAACGTTCTATGTCCGTTATCATCCATTAAACATCCGCTGTATCCTCTCTGCATCCTCTGGCCATCCCCTCAACTCACATCCGCTGCAGCTGAAAACGGAAAGAGGGAGGAAACAAAAGGAACACGGAACATCTACACAGAGTGAGTAGTACGGAAATAGAAAGGATGTAAGCGTATGCATCCCGTATATAAAGTATTAAAAACGGACAAAACGTTTATATCTGAGATATATGTATCTCATATATTTAGGATGTCTGCAGTATGTCAAGAGCATGTAGAAGGACACCTAGCAGACAACCAATATTTTCTATAAGAAGGGGGAGAAAATCATCTGGATCGCTGGGATGGTGGACCATACAATCCCACTATGGTTGCACTGGAGGTTTATCTATCCCACAACTATCCTTATCTATCCCACAAGCATTCAAAGGCTTACCCATTTTTTCAAAGTTTTCACCAACACTTTATTAAGTAAACAAAACGAAGCAAGTAAACTAAGTGTCTTAAGCAAAGATAACCTTTATTAACTTTCTTAGGTAAACTTTATGACTTTATTAAATAAGCAAAATGAACCAAGTAAACTGTATTAAGTGTCTTAAGCAAAGATAAACTTTATTAAACAAGTAAACAACTCAGTCTCTGAGACTATTCTGAGTCACTCTGAGTCATGTCAATGGTCTCAGCTGTGAAGCGGGCAGTGACTGTGGGTGTGGCTGTGGCTTGAGTGCTGGTTTGAGGCACCATTGGGGTGCTTGGCCCCGAGGGTACAACAGGTGGTGGTGTGTTCAGCAAGCTATCCGAGAGCTGACTCAGTCCCGTGAGGTTGAGAGGCCTTTCATCAAGGACTTGAGATGTCAGGCCCAATATTGATAACAGATTGTCCATTGACGGGCTTGGCTGTGGGGAGGAGGAAGGGTTGGGAGGAGTGTAGTGGGGCTGTCTGGTCTGCAGCTGGGTGAGGAGTGGCGTCTGTGGTGTCCAATGAACCTGGGCCTGGACTGGGAAGTTTTGCTTGTGCTGTGGGAAGTCCTGGTAGTCATAGCCTTGGTAGGTGAGGGGCTGTTGAAAGCCGTTGAAGGGCTGTGACATCGCCTGGGGTGGAGGAGCATATGTGGACTGGGTAGGAGCAGCTTCAGCTGGGCCTTGAGGGTTGTACAGAAGTACTGTGATCTTCTGTTTCATCACCTGGTACTCGGCATTGGGTAGGTCCCTCAGGGTCTGGCTGACATACCTGAAGAAGGGCTTCCGGCCCGAGGATGGTCTGTCCAAATCAACCAGCTGAAAGAGAAATTCTGTGCTAGTCTTCATTGTGTCCCTGATCTCCAACAACACACTATGCTCCTGGCCCTCCAGTCTGCCTCTCTGCCTGTGTCCTCTGGAGCTGGGGGTGGGGGTGGCTTGGCCTTGGTGGCTGCTGCTTCTTCCTCCATTTGTGACAGCAGAGAGTCATCCTCCACAGGATCCTCCAAGTCCGCCAGCATGGGGAGTGCAGCTATCAAGGGGGTCTCTGCTGTGGGGCCCTCTGAAGACACCTGCCTGGACAGAGTAGCTGGCTCCTGGCTGGAAGAGGACTGGCTGTCTGTGGGCTATCTGAGAGAGAGAGATCTCAGAGGGGCTGCTCCTCAGTGGCGGATCTCACCCTCCAGGAAACTGCACTTGGCCATGATGTACATCTCCCAGTCAGTGGAGCTTGAGGCGGCCTCCCTGGATTTCTTGAGGTGTGGCTTGCCATACCAGGAGTGCATATGCTTCCACCATCCAAGGAGTACTTCTGCAATGTACCCCAGGCTCTCTGCCTTGTCTCTCCAAGCTGCCTGCTTCTTTGTCCCAATACATTCTGTGGCCCTTTCTCCACAGGTACTCGTTCTCTCTCAGCCATTCCAGCACCTCATCCTCATGCTCCTCGGAACCGGTGTACTGTTTCCTTTCTCACTTCTCCTTCCCTTGCCTCTTCTTCCCTCTGGCAGGGGCTTCAACAGGGCCTTCAGGGGCTTCAGCATCAGGGCCTTCTGGAGATTGTTCAGGGCCTTCAGGGGCTTGAGCAGCAGGACCTTCAGGGGCTTGAGCAGCAGGGTCTTCAGCAGCAGGGCTTTGAGGGGCTTGAGGGCCTTGGGGCTGGTCCATCACAGCAGCAGCAGCAGGTTCAGAGTCAGTGCCAGGGGGTGGGATGCTGTTCTGCCCTTCTTCACCTTGCCAGGGCTACTGGCAGGGTTTGCCAGTAGGCACAGACTTCTTCTTCTTGCCTGACTGACGAACCATGGTGTTCCTGCGAGATGTATGTGGCAGCACGTCTTTCCCCTGTATGCTGACTGCGTGCTTACTGCATCCTTTTATATCTGCGGAGCTGACGCCCCCCGCATGCGCAGTGAACACTTTGCATCTGATATACATCCGCATGGCATCCCCTTTGTTTCCTATAGGCATACGTGATGCATCCGCTTCATCTGCTATGCATCCGGCCCTTTCACAATGCATCTGCTTCAAAATTCTCCCTCGGAACCCCTTCAGAAGTGTCATCCACTTCCATCTGCTTTCATCCGCTAGGCTTCCGATGAACGTCTGCTTAACATCCCCATTACATACTACCCACGTTTTTTCCGTTCTGTTTATGCAAATTTTCGCCAATTTTTGGAGTGGATGAAAATGGATGGAGCCACCCCTGAAATTTTGTTCGTCCGCTGTGTCCTTTATGCATACTTTTTGCATCCATCGGCTCGTGGGACCGGGCCTTTCAGTTCCATTTCTTCTCTTAATGAAATGCTGTATTATCATCCCACTGGCCTTCTTTCCTACTGGCCAATTCTACTCATAGTTATGGAATCCTAAGTAAGATTCTCTCCCCTCCCCCAAGATCTTAAATAGGAATAATGTTAAAGAAATCACCATATTTGCAATGGGCCATCTGTAAATTTAAGCATGAGTACTTGGGAATAAGCTCAGTTGAAACCGTTGACTTACCCAAAGGTACTTTTTAAAGAGGCAACTTGAATTTTTGGTTTTTTTCTGAATAATTTTGCTTTTTTTTTTTTTGTTGAAGATGTTTTGCTTCTCATTCAAGAATCTTCTTAGAGAAGAAGCAAAACGACTTCAAAGAAAAACCTCAAAGTCCAGTTGTGTCTTGAAGAAGCACCTTTGGGACAACCATGATTGAGAATCTCCATAGACAACCATTGATTTATTTCCAAAGAAAAATGAATATTTCAGGGTTATGGCATTTTGAGCTTGATCTCTCTTGATCATGGTTTGGGTCATGACTCTCAGATGACAAGGAGACAGGGAGCCGCAGCAGAGGATCCAAAGAGCCATTGCTGACCCCTGTTCTAATCTAACCTTGATGCCATAATCTGATTTATTTCCATTGCACTAAACAGAGGAAGATTAGGGTAGACAAAGCATGAAAACTCAGTTTATTTCTAGAAATATTAGTCTGTAACTGGGCCTTATAGCTTGAAAACTGTTGTTTGAAAGTCCAAATTGTTCTTCATTGAACCTTCTATGGGTTTTCAAGAATTTCTAATTGGCTGGTCTTCATTTTAGTGACTACTAAAATTTTCTTTTAAGCCAAATCAATGGTGTCTTTGCCTGGACAAAATTCTTTATATTTTTTCTAAGATATTCATAAGCTTATTTATAATAGGTGCTCTCCTTAAAATGTGATTTTGCTGAGATTTTAAACACCAGTGAATTTGGAATTTACTCTGGAGACCTTATCTAATCTGAAATTACTTAAGCCACAAGATAGTTATAGTTTTTCCTCCAGTAATATTATACCAGTGATATAGTCTATAGTGTTTTTATTTATAGAAATAAAGTCAATAGCTATGGAGTTCTAGACAATTTAGATGCAGCTATTTTCCATTTCACTGACAGTATATAAAACCACTCCATCTACAGACTATGCCTGTAGAGAAAAATAAATAAAAAAAAAGGTTGTTCAATATCATGAAAAAAATATAACAGAGCATAGGAAACAGTGACTTAAAATAGTTACATTAAAATAACTACAATAAATTGCTTTGGGAGTTGCAGGGGGAGATAAATATCTTTCAAATTTTGTTTTAGATTTGCACATTGATTGCATGTAGCTCTGGAATAAATAAAATGCTGTTCTCCATCCAGAGCAAAATGACTTCGTATTGCGCCTGGTGAATTATCATTTATACAGAGACCTCTTGCTGTGAAACCATCTGTCTTGTTTCTTCTTTTATAAAGTCTATGCATTCAATTAATAATAAACATCTGCTGCTTCCGTTTACTAAATCTCTTTGGTTTTGTCTGTGTGTGAGTATTCACACACATGCACAGAGAGACTTACTTCAAAACATTCCTTGACAACCCTTCACCTAACTGAAATTAAGATTTGGTGTTGGATATGTGATTTCAGCAGACTTTGATTCTCCTGGTGACTGAACAGGAGGAAAGAAACAATAGAATTTCCTTTTTGGTATTCCCACAGATAGCTGTGTATTCACTTAATCTCAGCAAAAATAAGAAAAGGAGAAACAAAAGCAAAAGAAGATTAATAAAAATAGAATTCAGGAATGGTGAATATTTCCACAACAAAATGAATTAATTTACCATATATATGATGTTTGTGTGTGTGTGTGTATGTGTGATAATTAGATTACTGTCTAATTATCATTCCTTGAACATTATTTATTAACAATTTGGAACCATGGTGTCACAGTGGTTAGAATGTAGGCTAATTCAATGCTCGCTACCAGGGGTTCAATCCTGACGGGCTCAAGGTTGACTAAGCCTTCCATCCTTCTGAGGTTGGCAAAATGACGATCCAGATTGTTGCGGGCAAAATGCTTACTCTGTAAACTGCTTAGAGAGGGCTGTAAAGGACTATGAAGCGGTATGTAAGTCCAAGTGCTATTGCTATGTGAATTTATTTGGATTATTCTGACTAATGAAATTGCACAACTACTAGACCATCATAGACCTTTGTAAAAATATATTTGGCATCCTTGAAAGTAAAGTATTGCTGGGAGGGAAGCAAAATGTGGAAATATTTGAATGGTATCAAATTGAAGGCTAGTGACTGCAAAAGCACAATGGAAAATGTCAACCATTAGAGAAATATTCTGCTTAACCCAGTTTTCCAAAGTAACAGCAACATCATTTGGCCAGGAAAAATAGTATTAGAATATTGGAACCAATTTCTAGATATAGAATAGACAAATATTTGCCACCTGAAAATGTAGCTTTGTAGGTACAATACCTTTGTAGGTATTTTGATATTCCTTAGACATAAATATATGCCTGTGGAGTGTCTAAATAACATCCAGAAGCCAATATTTTTCTGAATTTTTTCTGTTCAATTACAGAGCAAATATAGATTTTGATTAAAGTAATATTTGAGCATTTTCCCAGAGGGCTTCCAAGGTGTGAAGCTGATTGATTCCAATCAAAATTATTTCCTCATACATGGACATTCATGAACATCTTGTTAAAAAAATGTGGAGGCAGTTGACTGGCTCCTTCTAATCAAGACCTTTTGAATTATCGATGCTCTTCAGGAACATGTTTTTTTTTCACTACCACATGTGATAACCACCTCCCCTTCACAAAATCTTCCCTAGTTGTGCTGTGTACCCAGGTTCCCACAACTGACCAGAATGCTGATGACAAAAAGAATGCATTTCTAGCATATTGACATTTGGCTGCTCAGAGAAAAAGTAAAGCCTTGAATGTTGATCCGGAACAGCAGTTTCTATTTATCATTTTGCAGTGGTCCTGCCATGCCCTTGTTGGAGTCGGACTCTGAGGAAGAGGACGAACAACTGACAGGGAGGGGAGGTGTGGCTCCGGAGGTTGTGTCGGAGGCTGGGGAAGGATAGAGATTGGCTGGGCAGTTAAAGGAAGAACCAGGCCCATCCTCTCTTCATCCTAGGATATGCAGGGAAGAACAGAGAAGGCAACAACATGGCTTATGAGAGAGGAAGAAGCCATGATCCCCCTCATTGGTTGCAGCTGAGGAGAATAGTGTACAAGAGAGATGATTACAACATAGCATTGCCAGAAGCAAAGTGTATTTTATTTTGGTCTGAAGTTATCTTGGTTGGTGTCTCTCAACAGACTGTGCCTTGTTATCTCCTTGCAGTTGGTAATTATTTATCTTGGTGGAATTTCCTTCATTGTAGTTTGTTTTGAGTTTTTATTTCACCTCTTTCTGCTCATTAAGTTCAGACTGTATTGCTTTCTTTTGAAGATGATTTTTGGATGTTTTATCTCCAACTGAGAATTATAGAACAGTGGGGCCAAGTTGGAGGCATTAAAAGACAATTATTTACATTTTTGATTTTGTCACATTTGTGTACACTTTGGGTCATCACAGATCCATAAATTATGATAATCAACCAGAGAAATTACATGGGTTAAGGAAGAAGCTCTGAGGTCCCCAGACTGCTGACCACTTTTTACTTATTTGTTTGAGAGTTGAAGTCTACACATGAGGAAACTGCCTGATCAGCAAATTTAGTGTAAAACACTAAATTTAGTGTAATACACTAGAAGTATACATTCCCCTTATAGCTAAACAAAGAAACACAATATTGTGGGTTGCTTGAATTTAGGTAGAAAAAAGGCAAGTTGGCCAATGCACACTGCCCCAAAAGATGGTTAAATCCAAAGATGCTTCAGATTGTAAAACAAACACCAGAAAAAACAAGGACAAATCGTATGGATCAGAGACTTGAGAGAATTCTTTAAAACATGTCTCCATAGAATATGGCAATTTCAACATTAGTTTTTATTTGGAAAGGAATTTTTTTTTCCTTTTCTTTCCTTTGTTTCCTTTTCTATCCTGCCTTTCCTCAAAAAGCTGGTTTACACTTTACACTTAAGGCGAGATCCCACTGGCCGATGAACGCAAAATGTATGCATAAAAGACAGAGTGGACGAGCAAAGTTTAGGGGGTGGCTCCATCCGTTGTCATCTGCTCCAAAAAGTGACAAAAATTTGCATAAACAGAATGGAAAAGAACGGAAAAGAACAGACGTGAGTAGTATATAGCAGGGATGTTAAGAGTATGTTCATAGGAAGCCTAGCGGATGAAAGTGGATGGAAGCGGATGACACCTCTGAAGGAGTTCTGGGGGAGAATTGCAAAGCGGATGCATAGCGGAAGGGGTGGATGCATAGCGGATGA
This sequence comes from Laticauda colubrina, assembly GCA_015471245.1. Taxonomy (NCBI): domain Eukaryota; kingdom Metazoa; phylum Chordata; class Lepidosauria; order Squamata; family Elapidae; genus Laticauda; species Laticauda colubrina. The sequence goes on from BLBF01000043.1 coordinate 14,247,409, forward strand.
AGCGAATGCATCACGGATGCCTATAGGAAACAAAGCGGATGCCGCACGGATGTATATCGGATGCAAAGCATTCACTGCGCATGCGGGGAGTATGAATTGCACCAGCTCTGCAGATATAAAAGGATGCAGCACGCATGCACTGCGTGCATGGGGAAAGCATACAGGGGAAAGACATGCTGCCACATACATCTAGCAGGAACACCATGGTTTATCAGTCAGGGAAAAAGAAGAAGCCAGTGCCTACTCATTCCAGCCCTGGCAAGAAGGACAGAACCAGAATATCACCCCTTGGCACTGACTCTGAACCTGCTGCTGCTGCTGCTGCTGCTGCTGCTGTTGTAGTGGACCAGCCCCAAAGCCCTCAAAGCCCTGCTACTGAAGACCCTGCTGCTCAAGTCCCTGAAGGTCCTGCTGCTGAAGACCCTGAAGGCCCTGCTGAAGCCCCTGCCAGAGGGAGGGAGAGGCAAGGGAAGGAGAAGAGAGAGAGGAAACAGTACACCGTTTCCGAGAAGCATGAGGATGAGGTGCTGGAATGGCTGAGGGAGAACGAGTACCTGTGGAGAAAGGGCCACAGACTGTATCAGGACACCAAGAAGAAGCAGGCAGCTTGGAGAGACAAGGCAGAGAGCCTGGGGTACACTGCAGAAGTACTCCTTGGATGGTGGAACCACATGCACACCTGGTATGACAAGCTACACCTCAAAAAATCTGGGCAGGCCGCTGTCAAGCTCACTGACTGGGAAATGTACGTCATGGCCAAGTGCAGTTTCCTGGAGGGTGAGATCCGCCACCGAGGAGCAGCCCCTCTGAGACCCCTCTCCCTCAGACAGCCCACAGGCAGCCAGTCCTCTTCCAGCCAGGAGACAGCGAGCCTGTCCAGCCTGGTGTCTTCAGAGGGCCCCACGGCAGAGACCCCCCCCAACAGCTGCACTCCCCATGCTGGTGGACTTGGAGGAATCCCTGTCACAAATAGAGGAAGAAGCAGCAGCCACCAGAGGCCAACCCACCCCCACCCCCAGCTCCAGAGGATGCAGGCAGAGAGGCAGATTGGAGGGCCAGAACCACAGTGTGCTTTTGGAGAACAGGGACACAATGAAGACCAGCACAGAACTTCTCTCTCAGCTGGACCACTTGGACAGAGCATTCTCGGGCTGCAACACCTTCATCACCTACGTGAGCCAGACCCTGAGGGACCTACCCGTGGCCGAGTACCAGGTGATGAAACAGAAGATAACAGCACTTCTGCACAACCCTCAAGGCCCAGCTGAAGCTGCTCCAACTCAGTCCAGGTCTGCTCCTCCACCCCAGGTGATGTCACAGCCCTTCCACGGCTTTCAACAGCCCCTCACCTACCAAGGCTATGACTACCAAGATTTCCCACAGCAGAGGCATCCCTTCCCAGTCCAGGCCCAGGTTCATCGCATGGCACAGATGCCAGCTGCAGACCAGACAGCCCCACTACACTCCTCCTTCCTCCACCCCACAGCCAAGCCCATCAACGGACAATCTGTCATCACTCTTGGGCCTGACATCCCAGGTATTTGATGAAGGGCCTCTCAACCTCACAGGACTGAGTCAGCTCTCGGACACCTTCCTGAACACACCCCCACCTGTTGTACCCTCGGGGCCAAGCACCCCAATGGCGCCTCAGACCAGCACTCAAGCCACAGGCACCTCCACAGTCACTGCCTGCTTAACAGCTGAGACCATGGACATGACTCAGAGTGACTCAGAATAGTGTCAGAGACTGAGTTGTTTACTTGTTAAGTTTATCTTTGCTTAAGACACTTTATTTGGTTCATTTTGCTTATTTAATAAAGTCATAAAGTTTACCTAAGAAAGTTAATAAAGGTTATCTTTGCTTAAGACACTTGGTTCATTTTTTTTACTTAATAAAGTGTTGGTGAAAACTTTGAAAAAATGGTTAAGCCTTTGCATGCGTGTGGGATAGATAAGGATAGTTGTGGGATAGATAAACCTCCAGTGCAACCATAGTGGGACTGTATGGTCCACCATCCCAGCTGCCACACATATAGAACTTTATTATCAATAACAATTTATTCATTGATCAACACATTTTAAAATAAACAAAGCTCTTTATTAATGCCCTATTCATTGTAGGACCACTCAACATACATGGCACAATCTCATCAGTGTTATGCAACACTCTTAAGGAAACATCCATTAATCATCTATCATCCTGTCTTGCCACTCCACTGCTCCAGCTGGGGACTTGCACCAGTGTCTCAGTAGGTTGCACTGCTTCTTCCCTTCACGTGAAGCTCTGTTGGGGCCTTGTACAACCACAGTGTCTATCAGGTTTCGTCCTTGCTTCCATTCACCAGGCTCCATGTCCCCATTCCCTTGTTGATGGTCCACAAGTCTGTTCTGCAACACTGGGTGGCGGGTGCGCATGAGCTTCTGCAGGATGCAGCAAGCTTCCACGATGCTCCTCACACTCTGTGGGTGATGCTGCATGGTGTTGAGAAGTATCTGGAACCTGTTGGCCAGGATGCCAAAGGCATTCTCCACCACCCGTCTTGCCCTGGATAGCCTGTAGTTGAAGATCCTCTCTTCATGGGTGAGGTATCTTGAAGTGTAGGGCTTCATGAGGTAGGTTCTGAGGGAGAAGGCATCATCACCAATGATGAAGTAGGGCACATCTTGTGTGTCATTGGGTAGGGGGTCTGGATCTGGAAAACCCATGATAAGGTTGTGTTCCAGCCCATCCTTGAGGTCACTTGTGTTGTATACCTGGCTATATGAAGCTGACCCGTTGCCTGAAGCATCGATGTAGATGAACTTGTAGTCAGCATCAACCATGACAAAGAGGATGATACTGAAGAAGCCATTGTAGTTGAAATAAGTGGACTCTGAGTTGGCTGGAGCTTTGCAGGCCACATGCTTCCCATCTATGGCTCCAACGGTGTGGGGAAAGTTCCACCTCTGATACCACTCTTCTGCAAGTTTCCTCCAGCCTTGTTCAGTGGTGGGGCACTTGAGGAGCTCCTCCATGTATTCTTCAATGATGGCCTGCACCACTTCTCTGACCACTTTGCTGATGCTGTTGTGTGGCACCCTCCGTGCATACTGCATGTTTCAGAGGCCAGGTGGCACAGAGTCAGTGCCACCTTCAGTCCAGGGTCCACGTGGGATGGAAGTTGGTGCTAGGCTTGGTCAACCTGGGTCTCAGACGCTCTACAAGTTCATCAAACATGGCTGGTGGCATCCTCATGAAGTGATGGAATGCACGAGGGTCTTCATTCCTCAGCTCCACCATCAACTGGTCATACAGTCCAAACTCCATTCTTCTCACGATCCATCCTCGGACCCACATAGCTCTTGGACGTCTCCTTCTTCTCCTTCTGTATAAAAGGTGAAACAGTCTGAACAGGTTTTGGTTCTGGTGATGAATGATCACAGCTATCATACGGACTGTATCATTATCCATGGTGGAGAACAATTGATGATGTGGAAGACCAAGACCAAGGGTGAAGAGGTCTGTACAACACGGCTGCTGAACTCATACTGATATCCAGATGATTTTCTCCCCCTTTTTGTAGGAAATATCGGTTGTCCGCTAGGTATCCTTCTACATACTCTAGACATACTGCAGACATCCTAAATATCCGAGATACAACCCAGATACAAACGTTTTGTCCTTTTTAATCCTTTGTATACGAGATGCATACGCTTACATCCTTTCTATTTCTGTGCTACTAATGCTGTGTAGCCGTTCCATGCACCTTTTGTTTCCTCCCCCTTTCCGTTTTCAGCTGCAGCGGATGTGAGTTGAGGGGATGGCCAGAGGATACAGAGAGGATACAGCAGACTTTTAATGGATGATAATGGACATAGAACGTTTCTTGCCCGTATATGTTGCAGATGTACATCCTACGCGGTGGAAAGTTCATCCGTTCACAAAGTTTTGTGCAGCTCAAAACTTCTTGCACAGATGAAATTGCAGTGGACGGATGCTTGAGGAATACAGCGTATGAAACACATATGCAGTGAGTACACAATGGATGCATAGCATTTTCCAACGGATGGCAAGCTTTTTAAAATGTTTTACATCCTCTTTGCATCTGTAAGTGCAGTGGGACAGGGCCTTTACAACAATAAGTCTGTGGAATAACATGAAACTTAAGAGTTTTAGGGCTGAAAGGGACTTTGGAGGTCTTTTAGTCTAACTCCCCACTGATGCAGGGGACCTTATTTTTGTAATGACAAGGCAGTTGTTTGATCATGAACAACTAAATCATGATGATCTTTATTGGAGTATAGTCCTGCATTTATATACATTTTTAGTTATCCTCCATCACTGGTCAACTTTGGTTACTGCTTAACTTTTGTTACTGTTCAGCACAGTAATCTATACAATTAATTATCTCTAGTTAAAGTCTAACATATGTCTAGTTCCTCCCTCTAATCCTCCTTTATCCATAGATTAGTGACTTTGTTTGCCTGAGTTGCATTTGCTTAATTACATTCTTTATCTAAGGTTTGCCATTCGAGATTGGAACATTCCTGTAATTACAACTCTACATATCCTCATTTTTTATTTTAAATGGAGGATTCAAAGATTTATGAATGTTTCGCAAGTGAAGAGGATTAAGAAAGGGGGAAGCAGGATGAAACAATGAGAATAAATTTGGAATACATTGAATAAAACAATAGGTTGTAATTAGTACAATAATTATTATAGTGAGGGTGGAGCTGGCATCGCGACGATATGGCATGCGATCTTGGAGGTCTGAGATTGCTGCAGATATCTTTGCTCCTGGACAGTCCAATTGGATCTAAACCATCCTGAAGAGATGGCAATCGTAAAGAGCGCATCCTGTAGATCCCAGAGATACCACAAAGTCCCTGGTAGATCCAGGAGAAGCTCTTTTTGCCAGTGGCAAAGAGGTAGCCATTAAAGCTGCTGAAATTGGGACAGCTCCAAGATGGAAGGGAACAGAAAGAGAGAGTGTGCCGGTTTGGTGAGAACCTTTTTTTAAATACATTTTAAGACTTGAAAAGACACCCTAAAGAAAAGAAAGAATCTGTGAAAGTTTTGACAGAAGTGATTAAGTGGTAATTTTAAACAAGGATGTCAAAGTAATAATTCTTTTTTCTTCATTGTTGGATTTTTATATATGATTTTATATTTTTAAACTGGACTGATTTCTTTTTCTTCTTGTTATTTATTCTTTTCTCCTTTTTGATTATATAACATGTTAAGCTAGAGATTCCTTTTAAGTTATTTTTTAAATACGTTTTTTTCTTTTTTAGTTAATCCTTATTATATTTTGCCTGGAAAAGGAGAGGGGGAAAGTGAAAAAAGAAAGAAACTTTGCAGCAGTGCCAACTAGGGCCTTGGAAGTATTCTGTTCTTTCTTTACCAGACAAAGCTGAGAAAGAATTGAGACTTTATTTCAAGGACATTGCCTGGTTGATAAGATAGAGGGAAGAGCACAGGAGAATATTATTGCAGCTGGTCTTCTGGGTTTCTATCAAGAGCTGGAGTCTGGTGCTGAAACTTAGGAAAAGAAAAGGTGATAAGTTTTTGGAGAAGAGAGAAGAGAACTATAATAAGAGACTTGGATAATTAAACAAAGTGCAGTGTACTCTTTTTATTTTTTTCTAAGCTGTGCTATTCCCCCTCAACAGTTTATCTTTTTTTCTGGTTATAGAAATTTGGACTTTTGGCTTTCTGGAACTTGTCTACTTTTCATATTGGTTTCTTTTTGGTCCATTTTTATATATCTTTTTATAGTTGAGATCTCTTAATTGGATTAAGGTGTTGATGAACCTGAATAATTTTTCCTTTCTTTTTTCTTCTTATCCTTTTTCTTCACCTTTTTGCTTTCTTTGGGACTTTATAACTTTTCTTTTTTTGTGTGTGTTTGTTTATGATGCACTTATGCTCTTTTTTTTTTTTCACTTTTGAATTTTTATTGTCATCTAACTAATCAATTGGATTAAGGCATATAAGAGCCTGAAGAAATATTTTTTTCCCTTTTTGCTTTTTAATTATTATTATTATTTAGTTTTTCTTTTTTTTTCCACTATTTTTATTTGGAATTGTAGCTGGTTATTTTACAAATGGATTAAGGTCCAGAAGAATTTAAAGATTTTGAATTTTTCAAAATGAGTAGGAAGTTAAAAGCTCCTAGTTCTTCAACTTCTGCTTCCTCCTCTCCACCATCTGGAGGACAACGCTCAATACAGATAATGTTAAAGCAAGAAAAAGAACAAGAAAAAGTGACCCTGCAGATGATTATGCAAGGAATTCAAAATATTCAAACAAGATCAGAGAATATTGAAAAGAGAATAGAGAACATTGAACAAAGAACAGGGAACATTGAACAAAGAACAGAGACCATTGAGAACAGGGAAAACTGATGAAAAAGTGGAGAACATCCAACAATTGATGATGAAGTATGATGAGAGGCTCCAAGAAACTGAAGAAGAAGGTAAACAAAGAGATAAGAAGATTGGAGACATTGATAACAGATTAACTGTGGTTGAACAAGATAAAAGTGGTATGCTGAAATGGGAGATGGACAGATCAGAATTTTATCTTAGATTTCAAAATATAGAGGAAGAAAAAGGACAAAACTTAACTGAGATAATGACAGAAATTCTGGCAGAAGCTTTGGAAATAACTCAAGAGAAGATGATGGATGGAATAGACAAGGTTTATCGAGTCTTTACAAGATATGCAATGAGAAATAGTTTACCAGGAGAAGTTCATATCAGATTTACAAAGAAAGCCATTAAAACGCAAATTCTGAAAGTAGCGAGAGAGAAAACATTGAAATACAAGGATAAGGAAATTGTGGTCTTGAAACAAGTACCCAGAAGAGTGAGAGAGATGAGAAGAGAATACCGATTCTTGACCAAATTGCTACTTAAAAAAGAGGTGAATTATAGATGGCTGATCCCAGAAGGTTTAATGATCACATGGCAAGAACAGAGATACAGAATTGATTCAATTGAAAAAGCTGAATCATTCTACACAGAATTTTTTAAAGAGGAGAAAGAGGCAGAAAAAGACATTTCACTTATTGAATTCCAAGAGAATGACCAAATGACGACTGGAAAAGAAAAAGGTGCAGTAGATGGAAAGGAGGAAGCCAAGGAACAATGCGAACTAAGATCGACAAGAGCTGTTATACCTAACTACAAAATTTAGCCATGGAAGAAAAAAAAATTAATCACAATCAATATAAATGGACTTAATTCAGCTCTTAAAAGAAGGAATTTTTTTCATAAATTAGAGAAATTAAAATTTGATATAATTTGTCTAAAAGAAGTACACATCAAAAATCAACATGAACAATTGCTGAGACAGTCAAAATTAGGGAAATTTTGCTGTCCGGTTCTCTGCCTTTTTGCGGAGGCGGAGCCGGGGGTGGTGGATGCGGCTTGGACTGTGGTGGACTCAATGTCTCCTTTCTCCCACCGCACCAGGGAGTCCTCTCCGCACTCCACCATGCTTACCACACCTGTCCGCGGGTTCTCCGCCATGGCACGCTCCACAGAAACCTGCCTGGAGACAGGGACTGACTCTCGGCCGCTAGAGGACTGGCTCTCAGCAGGCTGCTGGAGAGAGTGTAGTGAGAGGGGCTCCTGGTGCTCCTCGGTGGTGGACCTCACCCTCCAGGAAGCTGCACCTGGCCATGACGTAGGTCTCTCTGTCTGTCAGCTTAACCGTGGCCTGGCCTGATTTCTTCAGGTGCAGCTTCCCGTACCAGGTGTGCATGTGCTTCCACCAGCTGAGGAACATCTCCGAAGTGTAACCCATACTCTCCGCCCTCTCTCTCCAAGCAGCCTGCTTCCACTTGGTGTTCCTGTACAGCCAGTGTCCCTTCCGCCACAGACAGTCGTTCTCTCTCAGCCACTCCAGCACCTCACCCTCGTGCGCTTCCTCAATATAGTATTGCCTCCTCTCCCGTTGCCACATACGCCTCTTCCTCCCTTTGGCAGGACCAGATGGGCCCTCATCAGAGGGGCTCCCAGGTAGTAGGGGCTGCTTCTCCACACCACCAGCAACAGCAGCAGAACCAGCAGGATCATCATCATCATCATCATCATCATCATCATCATCATCATCCTCACCAGCAGGATCATAATCATCATCATCATCAGCAGCAGCAGCAGCAGCAGCAGCAGCGGCAGCACCAGCAGGATCATCAGCAACAGGACCAGCAGGACCAGGGTCAGCAGCAGTAGAGTAAGCACCAGCAGGGCCAGCAAGTCCAGGACCACGAGCAGGACGAGCAGGACGAGCAAGACCAGGAGCACGAGCAGGACGAGGAAGTCCACGAGCACGAGCAGGACGAGCAGGACCAGGAGCAGCTTCAACAGAGTAAGCACCAGCAGAAGCACCACCACCAGGAGCAGCTTCAGCAGAAGCCCCAGCAGAAGCAGAGTCAGGGGCAGGGGGCGGGAGGTTGGCCCTGTCCCTCTTGCCAGGGATGGCGGCAGGCTGCTGAGGCTTTCGCTTCCTCCCCATGGTTGCGGGGATGCTGGTTGGAAGGGAGGCTGGCAGGCACCAAGGCTGGCAGGAAGGCTGGCAGGAAGCCAGGCAGGAAGGCTGGCAGGAAGCCAGGCAGGAAGGCTGGCAGGCAGGCACCAAGGCTGGCAGGAAACCTGGCAGGTAGGCTGGCAGGTAGGCTGGCAGGAAGCCTGACAGGAAGCCTGGCAGGTAGGCTGGCAGTAAGTCTGGCAGGAAGGCTGGCAGGCAGGCAGGCAGGCAGGCAGGCACCAAGGCTGGGTGGAAGTCAGGCTGGCAGCAAGGCTTGCAGGCAGGCAGGCACCAAGGCTGGCTGGAAGGCAGGCTGGCAGCAAGGCTGGCTGGAAGGCAGGCTGGCAGCAAGGCTGGCAGGCAGGCATGCTGGCAGAGCAGGCAAGGAACTCGAAGTGTCCAGCAGCAGTTATTTCCTCGGAATGCTGGACACGTGCGAGCTGCTTCCCTTTATATCCGGGGGGGCTTACGCAATGCATCCCCCTCGCATGCGCAATTAACGCTCGGCATCCATTCCGCTTCCGCTGTGCATCCGTTAGGCTTCCGCTCTGCATCCGCTTCATCCGCTGTGCATCCGCTGTGCATCCACTTAATCCGCTTCATCCGCTGTGCATCCGCTGTATCCGTTCCGCGTCCGCTTTGCTGAGGCCCCCCGGAAGCCTAGCGGATGTGCCATCCGCTCCCATCCGCTTCCATCTGCTGGGCTTCCGTTCCTCATCCACTTTGCATCCGCCCTGCATCCTCCTCACGTCTATGTTATCTGCTCTGGTTATGCAAATTTTTGCCCCTTTTGAGAGTGGATAACAACGGATGGAACATTTTAATCATCCGCTGTGTCCTTTTTGCATCCGTTGGCCAGTGTGACATGGGCTTAAGAAGCAAAATAATGGAAAGGCACCAGGCCCAGACAGACTTCTGGCAGAATTTTACAAAACATTACAAGAATCGTTGAATCTTTCATTCTTAGAAGTTATGAATGAAGTTATGTTAAAGAAGAGGATACCTAAAAAATGGTTAGAAGCTTATATTACCCTTATTCCAAAAGAGGTTGATCCATTACAAATTAAGAACTATAGACCTATTTCTTTACTAAATGCAGATTATAAAACTTTTATTTCAATATTGGCAGAAAGATTTAAAAAATATTTAAAGAGTTTTATTCATCCTGATCAAAATTGATTTCTGCCAAAGAGACAAATTAAAGACAATATGAGAGTAATTTTGGACACTTTGGAATATTATGAGGCTCATCCTGAAAAGCAAATGGCTTTGATATTTCTAGATATGCAGAAGGCATTTTATAAGGTGAACTGGAGATTCATGTTGTTACTGCTGGAACAGATGGGCTTCACTAAAAATTTACTCAAGCAATAGAAACTATATATCATAAACAAACAGCAAAAGTAATGATATAGGGAGAATTTACAGACTCTATTGATATAAGAAAAGGAACAAGACAAGGATGCCCACTGTCACCTTTGTTGTTTCTGTTAACCTGGAAGTGTAAACAGAAATATTAGAGAAGAAAAGGACATAAAAGGGATGAAAATTAAAAAGGAAGAATTTAAATTGCAAGCATTTGCAGATGATTTGGTTTTCATCTTAGAAGATCCATTAGAAACAGCACCAAAATTGATGGAAAAGATAGAGACATATGGAAAGGAGGCTGGCTTGAAAATAAATAAACACAAGACAAAGATTCTGTCAAAGAACATGTTATCAAGACACAAGGAAGAATTAGCAGTAGAAGCTTTCATTCTCTTCCCAAACCTCTTAACCTGAAAAAGATCCAATTGATGAATTTTCTCATAAGGTTTTAGCCTTCAGATTTAATTAATCAAGGAAGTTCCCAGCATATCCTAAGAAAGTGCAAAAAACAATCCAAGAGTCAGCAACCTTTCCCCTCCATTTCTCATAAAAAAAATCTAAAGCAAATTTGCTGTCCTTAACCTGAACTATACTTTTTGTCACTGTAACTCCATTGTTTGTTTTAATTGAATGAATATATGAATTCTTTATTGGACAAGAGTGATTAGACACACAAGGAATTTGTCTTAGTGCATATGCTCTTAGTGTACATAAAAAGAAAAGATAAATTCATCAGGAATCATAAGGTACAATATTTAATTATAGTCACAGGGTACAAATAAGCAATCAAATCATACTAGGAAACAGTCATTATGAATTGTAAGGATACAAGCAATAAAGCATACAGTCACAAGTGAGAGCGGATGGGTGATAGAAGTGATGAAAAGATTAATAGTAATAGTACTGTAGACTTAGTAAATAGTTTGACAGTGTTGAGGGAATTATTTGTTGAGCAGAATGATGATGTTCAGGAAAAAAATGTTTTTGTGTCTAGTTGTTCTTGTATGCAGTGCTGTATAGCTTGGTTTTGAGGGTAAGCCCATGTCACACAGCACCAACAGATAGAAAGAGGATGTAAAATGGAGAAAAACACTTGCCATCCATTGGTTAACGCGATGCATCCGTTCTGTACTCACTGCATCCGTTTTTCATACTCTCTATCCGTCCAGCATCCATCTACTGACATTTCATCCCCTCAAAAAGTTTTGAGCTGCACAAAATTTTTTGAGCGGATAAAGTATCCAACACGTCCGTTCTACATCCGCTACGCATACGGGGAACATCCGTTATTAGGCCGTAGTAATCCGTTACACATCCGCTATATCCACTAGGCACCTGCTGCGCATCTGGGCAACTCGCATCCGCTCCAGCGGAAAACGGACAGAGGGAGGAAGCGAAACAGACACGGAACGGACACGCAGTGTCAGTAGCACGGATATACAAAGGATGAAAGCAGATGCAGCTCACATACAAAGCATTAAAATGAAAAAAACATTCGCAGAGGGGACCTATCTCGGATATTTAGGATGTCTGCAGGATGCCTAGAGGATGCAAAAGGACACCTAGTGGAAAACCTATATTTCCTATAAAAAGGGGGAGAAATCACCTGGATCTCATTTTCAGTCCAGCAGCCCTGCTGTGCAGACCTCTTCAGCCTTGATCTTGCTCTTGCTCTTCCACAGCATCCAGTCATCTCCACCAAGGATCATCACACACTCCTTTTGGTAGCCACCATCATTCTACAACAGTGCGAAGCCCTCTACAGGCTCTTTCGCCTGTTCTACGTGAAGAAAAGGAGGCATCCAAGAAGTGTCTGGTTTCGAAGATGGATCGTGAGAAGAGCCGAGTACGGACTGTATAACAAGCTGATGGTGGAGCTAAGGAATGAAGACTCTCGTGCATTCCAGAACTTCATGAGGATGCCACCAGCCATGTTTGAAGGAGTTGTGGAGCGGCTGAGACCCAGGTTGACCAAGGCAAACACCAACTTCAGGCCCATTCTGGACTCTGGGCTGAAGGTAGCACTGACTCTGCACCACCTGGCCTTCGGGACCATGTAGAGGAGTATGCAGTATGGCTGGAGGGTGCCACACAACACCATCAGCATTGTGGTCAGAAAAGTGGTGCAGGCCATCATTGAAGGATACCTGGAGGAGCTCCTCCAGTGCCCCTCCACTGAAGAAGGCTGGAAGAAAGTTGCAGAGCAGTGGTATCAGAAGTGGAACTTCCCCCACACTGTTGGAGCCATCGATGGCAAGCACATGGCCTGTAAAGCTCCAGCCAACTCAGGGTCCACTTATCATAACTACAAGAGCTTCTTCAGCATCATCCTCTTTACCATGGTCGATGCTGACTACAAGTTCATGTACAGTGATGCTTCAGGCAACGAGTCATCTTGAGATGCCCAGGTATACAACGCCAGTCATCTCAAGGAGGGGCTGGAATGCAACCTCATCATGGGCTTCCCAGATCCAGATGCCCTCCCAACAACATACAAGATGTGCCCTACTTCATCATGGGGGATGATGCCTTCTCCCTCAGAACCTACCTCATGAAGCCCTACACTTCCAGATGCCTCACCCGTGAAGAGAGGATCTTCAACTACAGGCTGTCCAGGGTGAGATGGGTGGTGGAGAACGCCTTTGGCATCCTGGCCAACAGGTTCCAGGTACTTCTCACCACCATGCAGAATCACCCAGAGACCGTGAGGAGGATCGTGGAAGCTTGCTGCATCCTGCACAATCTCATGCGCACCCGCTACCCAGTGTTGCAGAACAGGCTTGTGGACCGTCAACAAGGCAATGGGGACATGGAGCCTGGGGAATGAAGGCAAGGGCGAAACTTGATAGATACTGTGGATGTTCAAGGCCCCAACAAAGCCTCACGTGAAGGAAAGAAGCAGCGCAACCTCCCTAAACACTGGTGCAACTCCCCAGCTGGAGCAGTGGAGTGGCAAGACAGGATGGTAGATGCTTAATGGATGCTTCCTTCAGCCTGTCTCATCACACTGATGGGATTGGGCCATGTATGTTGAGTGGCCCTACAATGAACAGGGCATTTAATAAAGAGTTGTGTTTATGTTGGAATGTGTTGATGAATGATTAAATTGTTATTGATAATAAAGGGCCATAGGTGTGGCACCTGGGAGGGTGGACCATAGAGTGCTACTATGCTTGCACTGGAGGTTTATCTATCCCACTGCTATCCTAACCCATCCCACAGCTATTACCCATCCAAAAGGTATCCCTGCCCATCCCACTGCTATCCTTCTCCATCCCACAAGCATGCAAAGACTAAAACAATTTCTAAAAGTTTCCACCAAGACTTTATTGACTAAAAGAACTGAACCAAGTGTGTGAAGCAAAGATAAACTTTATTAATGACAAACTGTAAAAGCAAAATGACCCAAGTAAAGTGTCCCAAGCAAAGATAAAGTCAACAGGTAGTAACCCAGTCTCTGGCACTCTTGTCAGTCACTCTGAGGTGTGCCCATAGTCTCAGGGGTGAAAGGTCCTGGTGCTATGGAGGTGGCTCCTGCTGGAGTGCTGGTCTGAGGCACCATTGGCGTGCCTGGCCCCGAGAGGACAACAGGGGATGGTGTGGAGGAAGGTCTCAGAGAGCTGGCTCAGTCCCATGATGTTGAGAGCCCCTTCCTCCATGACATGAGGCCGGGCTTGGCTGTGGGGTGGAGGAAGGAGGAGTGTAGTGGGGCTGTCTGGTCTGCAGCTGAGCGAGGTGAGGCATGGGTGGCATCTGTGGCGTGGGTGGCACTGTGGTGTCGCTGGCATCTGTGGTGTCGGTGGCATCGGTGGCTTCGGTGGCACCGGTGGCATCGGTGGCATCTGTGGTGTTTGATGAACCTGTGCCTGGACTGGGAAGGGCTTCCTGTGCTGCTGGAACTCCTGGTAGCCATAGCCTTGGTAGGTGAGGGCCTGTGGAAAGCCTTGGAAGGGCGTGACATCACCTGGGGTGGAGGAGCAGACCTGGACTGGGTCGGAGCAGGTTAAGCTGGGCCTGGAGGGTTGTGCAGAAGACCTGTGATCCTCTCCTTTATCACCTGGTACTGTGATTCGGACATGTCCATGGGGGTCTGGTTGACGTAGGTGAGGAAGGGCTTTTGGTTTGAGGATGGTATGTCGGTGTGTACCAGCTGAGAAAGGACATCTACACTGCTTTTGATGGTATCCCTGATCTCCAGTAGGACAGTGTTGCTCTGTTCCTCCGGTCTGCCTCTCTGCCTGCTTTCTGTGGAGGTGGAGCTGGGTGTGGGTGTGGGTTGTTCTCTGGTGGCAGTGCCCTCTCCTTGCTCCCACTGTGTCAAGGGGTCCTCCATGCACTCCACCACCGGGAGTGCAACTGTCAGAGGGGTCTCCATCGTGGGACACTCCACAGATACCTGCCTGGACACAGGAGCTGACTCTTGGCCAGAAGAGGACTGGCTCTCTGTGGGCTGCCTGAGAGAGAGGGTCCACAGAGGGGCTGCTCCTTGGTGGTGGATCTCACCCTCCAAGAAGCTGCACTTGGCCATCATGTAGATCTCCCGGTCCGTCAGCTTGACCGCAGCCTGGCCAGACTTCTTCAGGTGCAGCTTCCTGTACCAGATGTGCATGTGCTTCCACCAGTCGAGGAGGACCTCCGAAGTGTAGCCCAGGCTCTCCGCCTTCTCTCTCCAAGCCGCCTGCTTCCTCTTGGTGTTTCGATAGAGCCTGTGTCCCTTCTGCCAGAGGTACTCGTTTTCCCTTAGCCATTCAAGCACCTCATCCTCATATTCCTCTTCGATGGAGTATTGCCTCCTTTCCCTATCTCGCGTATGCCTCTTCCTCCCTCTGTCAGGGCCTTCTGGGCCCTCATCAGAGGGGCTTTAAGGTTCTAGGGGCTGCTCTACCACACCACCACCACGACCAGCAGCAACAACAACAGCAACAGCAAAAGCAGGACCATCAGCACCAGCAGGACCAGCAGCACCAGCAGCACCAGTAGGACTAGGATCAGCAGCAGCAGGGTAAGCACCAACAGCACCAGCAGAAGCACCAGCACCAGGAGCAGCGCCAGCAGAGTAAGCACCAGCAGAAGCACCAGCACCAGGAGCAGCGCCAGCAGAGTAAGCACCAGCAGAAGCACCAGCACCAGCACCAGGAGCAGCCCCAGCAGAGTAAGCCCCAGCAGAAGCCCCAGCACCAGGAGCAGCACCAGCAGAAGTACCAGCACCAGTAGAGTCAGCCCGAGCAGCAGAAGCCCCAGTAGAAGCAGAGTCAGGGCCAGGGGGTGGGATGGTGGCCCTGTCCTTCTTGCCAGGGATGGCAGAAAATGTCACAGTCTTCCTCTTCTTCCCCATGGTTGTTAGCTGGAGATGTGTCTGGCAGCAGGTCTTTCCTCTGAATTGTGACCTGCTTGTGAGCTGCACCCTTTTATATCCGCGGGGCTGATGCAATGCATTCTCCCCACATGTGCAGTGAATGTTTTGCATCTGCTAGGCATCCGTTAGGCGTCCACTCTGCATCCGCTTCATCCGCTCTGCATCCGTTCCTTCCGCTGCGAGTCCGCTTCGCTGTGCTCCCCCGGAAGCCCTGCGGATGTGCCATCCACTTCCATCCACTTCCATCCGCTAGGCTTCCGTGGAGCATCCACTTAACATCCTGGCTATGTCCTCCCCCCGTCCGTTCCTTTCAGTTGTTGTCCACTCTGTTTATGCAAATTTGGGGCACTTTTGAGAGCAGGTAACAATGGATGGAACATTTTCTCGTCCACTGTGTCCTTTTTACATATTTTTTGCATCCGTCGGCCTATGTGACAAGCCCTGTAGGAGTTGAAACAGTTTATGTCTGGGATGTGAGGGATGTATAGATTTTTTGACTTGTGCAGTAGATAGGTCCTCAATGGAAGGGAGGTTGGTAGTCACTGTTTTTTTTTCTGCAGTTATTCTTTAAATAGAGTTTGTAATCCTGATATTAGTAACATAACTAAATTCACTTCTACAAACTTTCCTTATTTTTCTGAATTGTTTATTAAGTTAAAGAAGATTATATTCCCCATCAAATGCTTTGAAATGGGTGCTGTCAAAATAATATCCAGTTCTAAAAATGTTCTTCATTTCAATCCACAATTGAACATTAGATTGCCTTGCCTGTATGGGAGTTTCCTAGTATACACATCCAATTTTTGACATGTTATAGAATAGGAGAGGTGGAATGACTCATTTAGGTAATCAAATTTAACCCTCTGCTTTGTGCCAGAATCCAAATTAAAGCAGTCAGGACAGATACCTATGGAACTTCTGCTGGAGCACATCCAATGGGCTAAAGTTCACCACCTCTCTGATTAGCTAATTGATCTTTCTGTAAAAATTCTTGAAGAATACCCATGTTTTCTAATATTCAGTTGGAACAGCATCCATGTATTTCTTAATTTGCAAACTGGCATCAAATAGAATAAATGACTCTTTCAGTGTGACCTTTCGGTTGTTTGAAGAATATTGTTCTGTCCTCTCTCAAGCAATTTTTCCCCAAGGTTAAACTTGCTCAGCTCCAATCTTCTCCAGTTAGTCTTGTCTTTCTTAAGGGTAAACATTTTCTCTTTGTGTGATTTTGTTTTTAGTTTTTCTATTCACGAGAGACTAAGCAACTATGAAAAATAAATCACGATTAGCAAGCAAATCTGTCGATATGAATTCCCAAAAACAACCACCATGCTATTTTGAAATTTAGGGCAGTTAAGTGGAAAGTATTGCATTTCATGAGAATGGAGAAAGATATCTGGAAGCTATGGCTCATACAGAATAAAAATCCTGGGTCATGGTAGATAATTATGATGTACTTTGGGAACTCCATTGGGTGCCAATGGACTTCTGAGTGTTGTTAAAGATGCTGGCCATTATTTTTAAGGGCCTATATTGCTCCAGTCTGAGTATCTGAGAGCCCATATTTTTCTATATTTATCTGTCCAACCATATCTCATAGTGTCAATTATCTCCATTCTTGTCCCTGCAGATGGGGGCCTTAAAGGCATGTTTTCCCATCATTGCTTAATTCTGCAGAACTCATTCCCATTAGAGTCTTGACTTATTTCATATATTCAGAGTTTCAGTTAACCAGTAAAAACTCCCCCTCCCCATCTGAAATAGTAGGAGGAGAATGCTTAATAATGCAGGTATGGTTTGTAGCATACTTAACTTGTTTATGTGACTTTTTCTTTAATATATTGGGGGTTAGAAGAAAAGTTAAAACATTTATTCTTAGCTGCCTAGAACTTCTGTAAATGTTTGACACACAAGTATAGTTAATAACTAAATAAGTAGTACTTTTTATTTGAAAGCTGTGTCTTCTCTCTGGTGGGGAACCAATATTTTGCAAACTACAGTTTTTATTAAAAATTCCTGAGACTTTCAATATTTTGAATATTGTGCTCCTGTAGAGAGGAAAGGAAATGCTTTGAGAGACATGAGGAAGAGCTACAGCCAAAATAAAGATCAGATGAAGCAGTACTGAGTTTGGGAGAGGAATGTAATATGAATAGATGCCTCAGAGAAGCCCTTTCCTAGTTCTTACAAAGGTGATAGGGAAGGAGGAGAAAGAACATTCAAAATTATTATAATAATTTATTGTATACTATAGCAAAATTTGATTACTATAATTTTACAATAAAAGTAGTATTGATCTACATGAGATTGGATTCCTAGACTGATCTACCTTGAGAAATTTCTTCTATAGAAAATGAAAGCCATTTTGTTGAGTTTTGTCTAATATTGTATCACATGTGGGTACACGTAGAAACAAGGAATAACAGAGTTGGAAGGGACCTTGGAGGTCATCTAGTCCAACCCTCTGCACAAGAAGGAGCAAATATTAGCCTCTACCTGGGATCAAACTCACAGCTTCATCATTGTGAGGCAAGAGCTCCACCTATAAACCACTGCAGTATTCTGTGCTTCAGTAGCAGTTATGATTCCATACATACTTCTGAATGTTCCCAAATGAAGTACTGTTCAAAGCAATGTGAAAGATGCAGAATTTAGGTCTCCAACACAGTTCAGTAATAAGAATGAGCAAGCAAGCTCACTCAATGGACTGCTAAGGATATGCCATAACCTCTGAGAAACATGTGTAGAATTTTAGAATAGAATAGAATAGAATAGAATAGAATAGAATAGAATAGAATA
>BLBF01000043.1:14265459-14308998 GCA_015471245.1 Laticauda colubrina
TAGAATAGAATAGAATAGAATAGAATAGAATAGAATAGAATAGAATAGAATAGAATAGAATAGAATAGAATACTTTATTGGCCAGGTGTGATTGGACACACAAGGAATTTATCTTGATGTAAATATTCTCAGTATACATAAAGAAAAGATACATTTGTTAAGAATCAAGAATCAACACTTAATGATAATCATTAATTTATAAGAGTTAAAGTCCTCCTGTCTTAAATTTGCAAACATTGAGAATCACTGATCTATTGAAATTCAGTCAATGACATTATCCCACATATATTTCCTAAAATTCTCAGAAAGAGGGTTACAAGAACTTTTAGGGCAAGCTGTAGCTATCAATCTATTAAAGTTTGTATGAAAACGAAATTCTTGTTCATTTCAGAAAGAACAATGAACAAAATCACCAAATTGCAATGCATCTCACCCTGTCCTTGTATGGATGAATAGTATCCCCAAACTTTTAAATATTTATCTTAGAATAAACTGCCCTTTTAGGTAGATGGCAAAGCATTGGAAGAAGACTATTTACATAATCGGCTTGTTCTTCAAATATAGTTAAAAGCTTAGCTCTACCCATATATTTCTTGAATAGTCACAATAACTTCCAATACTGTGTCATATGCTTTTTAATACCTCAAAAAGGGAAAAGTAGAAAGTGGGGGATTAAAAAAAGGGGGAGTTGGGAACAGTGTTTCCAAAAATATTTTATTGTTCTTATCTTCATGTTTTGGTTTACCTTTTTCTATTATTCTTTTCCTTCCCAATGTATTTCTTTTTCTTCGGCTCACTTTAAATGATTAGATTAAGATAAAGCATAGGCAACAGCAAAATGTATGCAATATCAACATTAGGCTAACTGTTCTATTCTTTGCCAATTAAAGAGTCAGTTGATTTACTCCCTGTTCTTCTATCCTGAGAACTGTATACAAAAATATTATTAAAAGGCTTATATTTTTCTAAGCTGCAGCTCATGTCATCAGAAGCATAGAGTGCTTAACAGATGTAAGATTTAAACTGATATGAGGTTGGAGGACAAAACAGGATAAGGGAAAGTAGTGTTATTCAGATTTGAATACATAAGAAAGATGAAAATTATCTTATCAATTAACTGTGTTAAAAATCCATTGTGTTTGTTGCAATTTTCTGAGACAGCTGGAAACCTTTAGATGTATGTGAATATCTGATTAACATTTATGTATTCTGGCTTCATATTCACATACCTTCGTCAAGAGATTTCAAGCTGTTTAGAAGATCTCAAAACACACAATGTTTTTTTTAATGCAGTGGACTTATACTGTGTCTCAGATGTAACCTGCACCTTCCAAACTGATGTATCTTCCTTGATCTCCATGGCTTCACTCCAATTTTAATACTACATTAGGTTAGCTGCTCTTTGCATCTGATAAAAAGACTGGTATTTGTGAAAGCTTGTGCCTTTTAATAAAATTTGTGAAACTGAAATATGCACTTTTTCCCTGATTTATAGTAATAGTATCATCCATGTAGAAATATTGAATGAAGACACCTTTCCCTTTCACTCAATGAATGTTCACTTACTAAATGCCTCTGATCTCAGTTGATTTGTTTCTAAAATCACAGGAAAGGAGTATCAAAAATAAAACATGCCCCAAAGTTATAAAGAGAAGCAAATGATAAAATCAAGCATTTGGCTTGAATTAAAGGACAAATGTATTCTTCATGAAGCTGTGATTTCAGATGTGCATCCAATTAAATTAAAAGTCATCTTTAACTTGATTGATAAGAAGCACCTCTTTCTCCCCCCCCTTTTTAACAATATTAGAGCTCAGAAACTATTTACTGAAACTAACAGTAAAGTTTCAGAAAAGAAAACACTTCTCTATTATACACAGTAATACCCAGATAGTCATTAAATTAATTGTTTTTAAAATGGGGCTTGTCAGATTCATAAATTTCTGACTCAGATTCATGTAATCCTCAATTTATGACCATAATGAAGCCTGGAATTTTCATTGTAAGCCATGACTGTCAAAATTGGAGGCACCTACAATGACCAGACCTACAACTGTTTAATCATTAAGCAAACACAGTGGTCATTAAGCAAATGCCATGGCTGTTAAATGAATATGTGTATTCCCATGAGTTTGTTTTGACAGAAACCTACTAAAAAGGTCAGAAACTGGGAAAAAAAGTTATAAATTACAGGTAGGTGAATGCAGAAAATCATAACCAATAATAATGGTGAGCAGGTTGCTAAATGTCCAAAATCTGGTCATGTGACAATAGGGGAATGTGTGCAGCTATCAGAACTGGGATTTGTATGTGTCTGTGTATGTTTCTGTAGGTAATTTTGAACAGTTCTTAAGCAACCAGTCATTAAAGAAAGACTACCTGTATCACCATTGATGGCTGCACGCTTTCTCCTAAATCACAGGTAGTATCTAATACCAGTTGCTGGGAAGCAGTAGTGGAAGGGATATGACACTATCTTATCCCTGCTTAGAGTTTCTTAAAGGCATCTGGTTAGTTGTTGTAAAAGATTGAATGTTAATTAAAGCCCCTGTCACACTGCACCAACGGATGGAAAGAGGATGTAAAACAGAGAGAAACACTTGCCATCCATTGATTAACGCGATGCATCTGTTCTGTACTCACTGCATATGTTTTGCTTCCTCTCTATCCGTCCAGCATCCGTTTATTGACGTTTCATCCGCTCAGAAAGTTTTGAGCTGCTCAAAACTTTTGAGCGGAAAATGTATCCAATTCGTCCGCTCTGCATCGGCTACGCATCCTCTAGGCATCGTTCTGCATCTGTTATGCATCCGCTATATCCGCTAGGCATCCGTGCAACTTCATCCGCTCCAGCGGTAAATGGAAGCAGGGAGGAAGCGGAACGGACATGGAACAGATGCAGAACGGATGCCTAGCGGATGCAGAATGGAAACAAAGCATGTAAAAGGGAAAAAACATTCGCAGAGGGGACCTATCTCAGATATTAAGGATGTCTAGAGGATGCCTAGAGGATGCAAAAGGACACATAGTGGAAAACCTATATTGCTCATAAAAAGGGGGAGCAACTAACCTGAATCTCACTTTCAGAACAGCAGCCCTGTGGTGCAGACCTCTGCAGCCTTCATCTGCCTCTTCCTCTTCCACAGCATCCAGTCATGTCCACCGTGGATCGTAACAAAGTCCGTTTGGCAGCCACCATCCTTCTGCAACAGTGCGAAGCCATCTACAGGCTCTGTGAACTCTACTACGGGAAGAAAAAGAGGCGGCCAAGAAGCGTCTGGGTATGAAGATGGTTCACCAGAAGAGCAGAGGATGGACTGTACAACAAGCTGATGGTGGAGCTCAGGAACGAAGACACTCGTGCATTCCAGAACTTCATGAGGATGCCTCCAGCCATGTTTGACAAAATTGTGCAGTGGCTGACATCCAGGTTGACCAAGGCAAACACCAACTTCTGGCCCAGCCTGGAACCTGGGCTCAAGGTGGCACTCACTCTGCGCCACCTGGCCTCAGGGAGCACATACACGAGCATGCAGTACGGCTGGAGGGTGCCACCCAACACCATCAGCATTGTGGTCAGAGAAGTGGTGCAGGCCATCATCGAAGAATACAAGGAGGAGCTCCTACAGTGCCCCTCCACTGAAGAAGGATGGAAGAAAGTTGCAGAGCAGTGGTATCAGAGGTGGAACTTCCCCCACACCGTTGGAGCCATCGATGGCAAGCACGTGGCCTGCAAAGCGCCAGCCAACTCAGGCTCCTCTTATCACAACTGCAAGGACTTCTTCAGCATCATCCTCTTTGCCATGGTCGATGCTGACTACAAGTTCATGTACATCGATGCTTCAGGCAACGGGTCATCTTCATATGCCCAGGTGTACAATGCAAGTGACCTCAAGGGTGGGCTGGAATGCAACCTCATCATGGGCTTCCCAGATCCAGACCCCCTGCCCAACAACACGCAAGATGTACCCTACTTCATTGTGGGGGATGACGCCTTCTCCTTCAGAACCTACCTCATGAAGCCCTACACTTCCAGATGCCTCACCCGTGAAGAGAGGATCTTCAACTACAGGCTGTCCAGGGCAAGGTGGGTGGTGGAGAATGCCTTTGGCATCCTGGCCAACAGGTTCCAGGTACTTCTCGCCACCATGCAGCATCGCCCAGAGACCATGAGGAGGATCATGGAAGCTTGCTGCATCCTGCACAATCTCATGCGCACCCGCTACCCAGTGTTGCAGAACAGGCTCGTGGATCTCCAGCAAGGCAATGGGGACATGGAACCTGGGGAATGGAGGCAAGGGAGAAACCTGATAGACACTGAGGATGTGCAAGGCCCCAACAGAGCCTCATGTGAAGGGAAGAAGCAGCGCAACCTCCTGAAACACTTGTGCAACTCCTCAACTGGAGCAGTGGAGTGGCAAGACAGGATGATAGATGATTAATGGATGCTTCCTTGAGGCTGTCTCATCACAAGGATGAGATTGGGCCATGTATGTTGGGTGGGCCTACAATGAACAGGGCATTTAATAAAGAGTTGTGTTTATGTTGACATGTGTGGATGATTGATTATATTGTTATTGATAATAAAGGGCCATAGGTGTGGCACCTGGGAGGGTGGACCCTACAGTCCCACTATGCTTGCACTGGAGGTTTATCTATCCCACAGCTATTACCCATCCCAAAGGTATCCCTGCCCATCCCACAGCTATTACCCATCCCACTGCTATCTTAACCCATCCCACTGCTATCCTAACCCATCCCAAAACTATCCTTACCCATCCCACAAGCATGCAAAGGCTTAAACCATTTCTAAAAGTTTCCAGCAAGACTTTATTAAAAAAAAGAAATGAAGCAAGTGTGTGAATCAAAAATAGACTTTATTAACAACAAGCTATAAAACAAAAATGAGTCTCTGGCACTCCTCTTGCTCGCTCTGTCTCAGGGTGAAGGGTCTAGGTGGTGTGGAGGTGCTGGTGCTGGAGTGCTTGTCATCAGCTCCTCCAGAAGCAGAAGCAGCAGGAGCGCCAGCCCCAGAAGAGCGAACCCATGCTGCAGAAGCCCCAGCAGAACCAGAGTGAGGGCTGGGGGCGGGATGGTAGCCCTGTCCCTCTTGCCAGGGCTGGCAGCAGATGGCTGAGGCTTGCTGTGCTTCCGCATGTTTATGGGGTTGCTGGCTGGCAGGGAGGCTGGCAGGAACCAAGGCTGGCAGGAAGGCTGGCAGGGAGGCAGGCACCAAGGCTGGCAGGAAGTCTTGCAGGCAGGCAGGCACCAAGGCTGGCAGGAAGGTAGGCAGCAAGGCTGGCAGGCAGACTGGTTGGCAGCAAGGCTGGCAGGCAGGCAAACAGCAAGGCTGGCAAGCAGGCAGACAGCAAGGCTGGCAGGGAGGCTGGCAGCAAGGCTTGCAGGCAGGCATGCAGGCAGGGCAGGCAAGGCTGTCAATCCATCCGGCATTCCTCTGAATGGAGACCTGCTTCCGAGCTGCTTCCCTTATATCCGCGGGGCTTACACAATGCATCCTCCCCGCATGCGCAATTAACGCTAGGCATCCGTTAGGCTTCCACTGTGCATCCGCTGTGCATCCGCTGTGCATCCGCTTTATCTGCTTGGCGTCCACTCTGCATCCGCTGTATCCGTTCTGTGTCCACTTTGCTGAGGTCCCCCGGAAGCCTAGCGGATGTGCCATCCACTCTCTTCCGCTTCCATCCACTGGGCTTCCGTTCCGCATCCACTTTCCATCTGCTCTGCGTCCTCCCCGTGTCCGTCCCTTTCCGTGTTATCTGCTCTGGTTATGCAAATATTTGCCCCTTCTGAGAGCGGATAACAACGGATGGAACCTTTTTCTCGTCCGTTGTGTCCTTTTTACTAATGTTTTGCATCCGTTGGGCAGTGTGACAGGGCCTTTAGACTATTATCAAAAGTCTTATATTCTTAAGAAGTCTTCAGTTGATTTGCTCAATGCAGGTATAATTGAGATCTCTCTTATACAGAACCCTTGCTCCTGAATCTGGATCTACAATTTAAAAGAGATGTGACACTAATTGTGAAGCTATGGGCTCATGTCTCCTTGGACTTCTGCATGGGTGGCACCATTCTCATGGATTCAGTTTAAAATTCTACTCAGAGGTAGGTCCTGTCAGTAGTCAGGTTGAGATATTTGTTCAAATTTCAAAGAACCGACCAGGAAGGATGGATAATACAATTAATGAATGCCCTGTGTTATTATATGTCCTGACTGTATGCCAGCAATTATTTCCACTAATTACAATATTGCAATCTACCCAATTCTCACCTGGAGTTACTTATGCATGTATTCCGGTTCAGCTCCTTGTTAAGCCTTGGAAGACTACTGCCAGCCTTGGTGCCTGCCTCCCTGGTGCCTCATTCCTAATGCTTTTAATAGTATTTCTGTGTGTTCATGTCAAACTGAAGCAAATCCCTAATCTCTTCTTTCTTATTATATTTCCCTAAAAAAAAATACCACTGAAAATTTTCAATCACATTCTTAGCATAAAATGTATTTGGAGGTTTCTCCCCCCCCACCCCAAAGAATCCTTGTAAGTGAAAACATCTTTGAAAAAATTAGTATCACCATTAGTCTGATAGATGGCTTCTAAAATATGTGAGCAACCAATTTGTGAGATACTAAGCGCAATGTAATTAATTGCCAGTTTAATAGGTACTTTTGTTTATTCTTTCATTCATCACAATCACAGCAAAAGGCATGATACAACCAAGCTGATTGGGAAGAATAACAATTACAACCCAAAACATCTGGGGAACACCAGGAGTGAGGGAGGGGGATGAGATTGTTGAAAGGATTGTGATAGAAGATTGCCCCCTCCCCCCAAAAAAGTAGTTGGCATTCTTGAAAACACTGCACCAAAGATGAAATATTATTAACAGCAACCAGGACTGAGGCCATGTGTCACACAGACAAAGCAGCTGAATAAGGGAAAGAAACCGGAAAGAGGAGAAAATGCTAGGACAAACTGGGGACATAGTAATTTTTTCCTCAGACCAAATATAGCTTAAGGGATCAGCCCAGTATAATTATCCTTCAAGGCCAGGACCGGACCACTTTCCAAGCAGGACTTATCCAGATCAAAGCACTTCTGAATAATTTCTTTGACTCACTTCTTTTATGTGTCATTCAAAACTAGTGCTATTATGGTCAAGCACAGAAATGGAGAATATATCTTCCATCTGTGCAAAGAGGTGAAAGAAAAACAGCGGAAAGAACACTGGTTAAAAAAAAAACCCAGCAAAAATTAGTTGTCATAGTAACAAGCACCTCAGGAAGCCATCTTCCAATGCTTATGAGCATAAATAAATTTATCTATTGCTGGGCAGAAAATTCATCTAATATTCCTCTTCTTTTTTTAACCCACCATTGTTTAGTTTGATGGAAAAGTGTTTGTTTTTCAATGGATTTCAAAGAAGAGAATTTTAATGGATTTCTCCTTTACTGGTTGTGTGAAACTGTGAGATATGTGAATACTTCTCCAGTGGCTAGCAGCCTCCTTGGCTTCTTGTGATTCAATTCACTCTCAAGGGAAAATAGTATGTCCTCTGGTGTGTGTGTGTGTGTGTGTGTGTTGCATATTAGAAAGAGTCAGGTTTCAGATATATGGAACATCCTCTGTAATCGTAAAATCATCTCTCTTGTTTTTATGGATTGTTGTAAGGCACCTGGAATCATGATATGAGATAGGTGGTTATATAAATATGGTCAATTGATAGATAATTTTTAAAACATCACCACTATGTCACCTGCTGACAGGTACAAAGAATTGGTATTGTTGTGGACCGGCGGAATAACCTGAGGCAAACACAGATCGAACTTCAGCTTTTTACTTTATTGTAACAATAAAGGGTTGCGGTGGCTGCCACGCTAACAAGGCAGCCAGCTGGCAGACAACAGCTGATGCCATTTGACAGCTTCCTTTTATAGCCAATTGTCAAATGGCATCAGCCAATAGGAACAGTCTGCGTTCCCGCTGGAAATGCGGACCGGAGTGAAGACTTCAGCTCAGTCTTTTCTGAACGCCACACTCCTTTCCCCCAGAATGGAACATGCATAGTCCTTCAGATAACTCGGGCACTTGTGAAGGCAGCCAGATCTTCTAAATCCTGATGAAGCTGCTGCTGGAAGGAACTTTTCCGCTTGCTGGGCAACTTCTGGTGCCGACGAAGCTGATGTCTCGGTGTCAGGTGTTTCTGGGCGAGGGACAGATGACTGTTCAGGTAGGCTTGCATTCCTGTCAGATCCGTGAGAAGTTTCTATGGTCGCTGGCAGTTTCTCTGTTGCAGGAACATCTTGAGGGCCATTTTCAGATGCACTCCAACACCTTCTAAGCTGATCAATATGGCAGTGCCAGATGTGCCCATCATGCAGTTGGACCCTGTAAGATTTAGGACCAGTTGTCACCACAATTTGCCCAGGCATCCACAAAGGGTGTCATGCATAGCTCTGGGCATAGACCTGGTCATTCTCAGCAAACTCCCTTGCCTGGCTTTTTGACTCTAGGGCTGTGACTGGGGCATAATGCAGATGGAGTCTGTCTAGGGTGGTCCTCAGACGTCTACCCATGAGAGATTCAGCCAGAGACCTATTAGTGGTGGCACAGGGAATTGTGTGCTGGGTCAGGAGACACTTAGTGAGCCTAGAGTGCCAATCTCTAGGCCCAAACCTTGCCAGGGCCTCCTTAACTTATCTGACTGCCCTTTCTGCCAGGACATTACTAGCAGGATGAAAAGGAGCTGTAAGTGCGTGCCTTATCCCTAGGTTGGCTAGGAAGATCTCAAACTCACAGGAAGTAAACTGGGGGTCGTTATCAGACATGATAGTTATCAGGGAGGACATGGGTAGCGAATATCCTTGACTGAGCCTTAGTGATAGCTTCTGAAGTTGTGGAGGTCATCCAGGTCAGCTCCACCCATTTAGAAAAAGAATCAACCATGAGGAGGCTTCATTGTAATGGATGGCTAAGCTGCTCTGGCTAATTGGATTTCCTTGAATTTCTGCTGACGAAAGTGCTAATAGTTCAGCAGCTTGAGTCTCTTTAACAGCTAATTTAAGGGTTAAATCCCCTTTAGCCAATAAATGCCTGAAATCCCTGACTCCACAATCTAGTTGGTCTCATCACATGTCTTTCAGATAGTCTCTAAACCCACAATGCAAGGCAGTTGTTTGTAGGGCAGCCATGTACCCACTAATAATCTCTCCTTCAGCCTGAATTCATCTCCTAAAAGCATGATGCCAGGCAATTTGGGATGGCTTAGGGGAATAGTGGTTGGAAAGAATTTCCTGCAATTCTTCCCATGGAACAGTCTTAATTGAATGTGGAGCCAATAATGCCATAGCAGTGTCAAATACTGTGGCTCTGCAAAAACTTAAAAAGTAAGACTTTTTCCAATGGTCGGAAATGTCAGCAAGGTTTATGGCATCTAGGAAACAGTCAAATCAGTTTCTGTAGGTCTCCCATGTTTCTGCTGTTGGTTTGAAAGGCGGGAATGCAGGGTTCGAAGTCATCTCGACTCAGCGGTGCTGGATCTTCTGAGGAAAGTTGAAATTCGCACTTGCGAATAGTGACAGTAGCTCTTAAAGTGACATTCAGCTCGGCAGTGACTTTGGCTCTTTTTGTAGTGACTTCGCTCAGCAATTCTTTGCCCAGTTGCCTCTTATATATATCCTGCCCTCGTCGCCAGGTGTTGTTTATTGTCTGCCAGTGTTACTTTATTGTAACAATAAAGGGTTCCTGCGGCTGCTGCGCTAACAAGGCAGCCAGCTGGTGGACAACCACTGATGCCATTTGACAGCTCCCTTTTATATCTGGCTGTCAAATGGCATCAGCTAATAGGAACGGTCTGCATTCCCGCTGGAAATGCAGACCAGAGTGAAGACTTCAGCTCAGTCTTTTCCGAATGCCACAGGTATTATTTGTAAAGTCAATAATTATTTGTAAACAATCTGATCAACTAATGACCAGCACTAAATTGATCCTAGATAAGGGCCAATGAAATATAAGAAGGGCTGGATTTGGATTGTTTGTGGCAACTGAAGGAGTCTAAACTTATGACTCATTTAACTCTGTTGTCCAGCTGTGCCTGCTTGTCTTCTACATGTGCTGTATGTATGGATTCTTCAGTTTTTTTATGTTTTTTATTGTTTTAATAGTGTCACTTAGCTGAGATAGTCAGCTACAGAAATTGAATGAGTGAATAAATGAGTGAGTGAATGAATTGGATTTTCTTTGGGTTTTTTTTCTTGAAAAGGTTTCATTTCTAACAAGCTTTTTCAGAATTGAGAATCTTAGAATCTGCATAGACATTGAATAAATGAATGAATGAATGAATGAATGAATGATATATGCAAACTAATAAGAAGCAAGTGTATTAAAAAGTTTAGATTTGCTTTGCTTTTTTTCCCAAGAGAAATGTTCAAACCATGTATCAGTACCAGCTTAATAACAGTGTGCAGTTTAGTGTGATTCATGCCAAGCTTTTCCATATATTTTGCCTATTCTACTATTTTCTACCAATTAATTAATGCAAATCAATATAACAAGACATCCTATCACAAAGTTTTCCTTGTTATATATACCTAACTTCAAGAATTTTACTGCATTTCTCTTGATATAGGCCCTTTTGCATTTTGCAATACATTCTAATTGACACTTTTTGTATATGTAGCTTTCTTAATATTCACTATTTTTGAATCCAAAATTTTTGAAGTTAACTTCTAGTAGAGAGAGGCATATATTTTCCATTATTTTATAATAATTGCAATCTGAGGACCTGTTTCAATGAAACTAGCCTGCCCCATTCACACCAGCAAAAGTCTGCTAAGGATCCACCTGTTAAGGGAGGTGAAATGAGTCAAGGAGAATAGCCTTTTTCACTGTGGAC
Source organism: Laticauda colubrina (assembly GCA_015471245.1). Lineage (NCBI taxonomy): Eukaryota > Metazoa > Chordata > Lepidosauria > Squamata > Elapidae > Laticauda > Laticauda colubrina. The sequence goes on from BLBF01000043.1 coordinate 14,276,368, forward strand.
ACTCTACCACTGAATGGTTTAATGCTGGCAAAGAAATGAAATTTTGGTTCAGTGATGAATCAAATAAATTCATCAAGAATAGGTTTCAGAAGTACTGTGGTTACAAACTCCAGAACTCTCAATTTAACTATAGAGGGTTGCATTGGAGAAAGTTGGGCTATAGCTTCTTCTAACCAGAAAGTCTATCTGCTATTTATAAGTTTAAAGAGAACAATTGTCTCAATATTGGCTGTTGTTAACACGGTGAATAGAGTCAGGACTTCTCTGTGCTTATCCCAATTATTCCAATCCCAATTGTTGGGCATAGATTGATGGATTGATTCAACATAGTCCTTTTACAAATAAAAAAAACACAATGAAAACCATAAAATCCTCACAAGAAGTAACAAATATCTATGGAGATTCTTAGCATTCAGGTCATGGTTGTCTGAACTGAAGAAGCTAAGTGATAAGTGTCTTCAAGGAATAACAAGTCCAGTTGCCTTTTGAAAAAGCACCCTCGGGACAAAAAGTAAAAAGATGGAGTAAATGTCCATCAAACTACCAAGAGTTGGGTATCACTCTTGTATTCTCATGTCAGTTGATAGAGTCAGTTCTTAATGCTCTTCTGAAAGACCATAAGAGTGGGAACTCTTGGGGCAGCATGTTCCATAGGATGGAGACTATATGTCAGAGGAGCCTCTTTTCCTAGAGAGGGTTCCATCAGTCAGAATTCTTTAATTATCAGGATCTGTAATATAGTCTACCTTCTATAATATAGTCTACAAAAAGGTGGTTCAATGTAATTGGGTTGGGCAGTCCGTTGGTTAACTTGGTCCTATGGCATGAAGGGTTTTAAAGGTCACAATCAATATCCTGCTTGGATCTATATATAAACTGGTACCAATACAATTCATGCAGTAGAAATATTATATGCACATCCTAGGGGTGCCCTAGTTTTAAAATATTTCCTCTATTTGCAGGTCTTTTATGGAGGAGGTTTCAGTAAAATCTAGATTGTCCCCATGTTGAAAATGCTAATAATACTAAGTTAAAAAATGCACAATAATCTTAGAAAAGAAAGAAAAGCTGAAATTATTCCCACCCTTCTTGGTATGGTTGAGGCTGCTTCTATCATCTATTAGCATACTGGAGATATAAATAAGTGCAAATCTTTCCCTAGTATGCATGCAAAAATATTCCATGGGTAGAAGTTGTCAAAGCAACAACAACCAAATGTTTTGACTTTTCTATAAAGACTGTACATTCATTTTTCCCTGACAGTTTTTTAAAAAGTGGGAAGTGATAGGGCCAATAATTATTCATTCCGCCAGAGATTTCTGTCCCTACTACTTCATGAAACCTTTAGATGGTGCTGTGTCCTTAAAGTAAGCTGATGCCAAACAAGATTTTATGTAACCTCATGTTTGGCGAGCCAAACTATCATATGTAAAATACATTACTTGGAAGTATCCTACATTGTTTTTTTTCTCCTGTGAGTGCCAATTGGGAACTGAGTGCCATCAGTTTTGTGCAGGAGACAAAACAGGGACCTTTTGTGTACCAAGCCAGCAATCTGTTCAATATACATTCAATATATGCTGTTCATTTCAGCAGCTGGAAATACAATCCTAAGGGGGAAAAACTGCTTTCAAACCTCCTTTGCTTTCTAGCTAGGCTGTTGCTGGTCTTTCCTTGGCAAAGAACCCTGATGATCTATAATGGGAGGTTATTCATTGCCTGCGCTGACTAATGTTTCCTGCACTCTGGATCTGCAGCTTGCTCCCTGCACGGCTGCGTATAACCATATTTGTTAATCAGTTCATAGTATTTTCTTTCATTGGTTTGGCTACACAACTTCTCCCCTATCTTGGGAAGCAGGAGGATACTTTATCATTTCCACATATGGCTCTGCAAGGTGGTGATGCAGAAGAACACAGTGTGTTTAAGCCAACGGAAAGCTTTAAAAAAGCAATTTCTCAAAAAGGACTTGAACAAACTTGTTTGTCTTCCCACCAAGTCACTTGTCATTCGCTCCAGCAAGCTGGCTGTGGATTTAAACATTGGAACAAAACCAAAGAACAAAACTGCTAGGGAAAGCATGGAAGAAAGGAAAGCCATAAAGCCATTGGGTTTTTCATGTCAGATTTCTATATTTTTAACTTGACAAGTCCAAGACCATGAGGGAGCAGGTTTCTCTCTGTAGTGAATAGAGATGTTCCAATTTCTTTCAGAGATGAGTTCAACCTTGCTAGACAAGTACAGGCCTTCTAGTCCAAAGTTGGCTGCTTTGTTGTATCCAATTCAAACTATTCTTTCTGTCTCCTGAAATGTTAATCCTGAGTAGTTCTTTTTGCTGTCCTTTTCCTTTTTCCAACCAACTTCTCAGCTCCTTTGCTCTTTTCTTCCTTCCATCCTCCTTGACTATTTCCCCTCAATGGTCTAAATCCATCTTTTCTCAAGAGTCCAGTGATAGCTAACGTTTTTGGCATCAAATGCCAAAGTACAAATGCACTTCCCCAGTACGCAATGCATATATGTTCCCCGTGCATGTGCCCTGTCCTCATGAATGCATGCCCACCACACTACATGCATGCACATCTCTATACATGTGTGCATGTTCCCTTGCATGCACTCCATCCCATGTGCGCCCTGCCTATCACATGAATCCTTCCCCCAGGCATGTGCAGCAGAGCCCTAAAGACCAGCTGGCTGGCAGAAGCCACATGAACATGTGCGGCTGAGCTGAGCTGGGGCGTGCCATAGGTTTGTCATCACAGCAATAGTCTGTTACCTTCTTCAGCCTCTGTATTTTCAAAATCTTTGATTTTTCTGAACTTTTCTTAATATTCTTCTACACATCATATCTGTCTTTCTAGGATTTACCACAATATGGCAACTTGTGTTGTGGTTCTTATTAACCTAACAGCTATTTGGGTTAGAAATGTATAAACCAGGATAAACATTTTAAAACTGTATCTTTAAAAAAATGCAAAACTGTAATTAGGTGTGGTTTCTCAAACGGCCATAAGATGGAGCCAAAAAACCTGGTTTGTCTTAGTCTAAGAAGAGTGTGTAAGTTTATCTCTGTTTCCTTCTGTTGGAAAGTATTGTCGTTCCTCCATTTTTCCTAATTGACTGATATTTCTGGATTTGATGTAAGTCTGATACTGAACTGTTTTTGACACTGGACTTTGTTACTGGATTATCCCTGGATTGAAAACTGATTGATTAAACCTGTGAATGATTTTTGGACTGCTAATTTAGAATTTTGCTTAAACATTTCTGGAAGTAAAAACCTACATTTACTGTGTAGTATATCTGTGTGCTGTGTGTGTATTATTCAAACACTACTCTCAAATACAACTCCCTGTAAGTGCTCATTCTCCTAATGGGGAATTTTCTCAACACTGGTTATGGGCCCAGGCCATACCAGGCTCAGATAACTGAGAGTTAGTGTGAATACACAGAACTGTATACAGACAGATGTTTACTATTTAATTGTAGGTTACTATCCTGGTAAAGATGGCACAAATCACTTCAACAAGTCTATCACTGATAACCTGGTTGGATGGAATAAACTATGTTTCCTGGTCTATGAAGTGCCATCTACTTCTACGAAGAGAAAGTTTATGGAATGTAGTTCAAGATCCATCAGATGTAAATGCTTGGGATCCAGAAAATGAGGATGATGCCAAGAAACTTGCTGACTTTAAACAGAACAATGAACAAGCTCTTTGTATAATTGGACACTGAGTGACCAGCAGCTAGTCCATATTCATGGAGAAGAGTCTGATGCTAGGTGTTGGGAGAATTTGAAGAGGATTTATGTTCCTGACAGTATAGGTGCACACATACATCTTACACGTAAACTGTTTAGAGCACGTTTTCTAAAAGGTGGAGATATGTTAGCTCATTTAAACTTCATGAAAAGAACTTTTCAAGAGCTACATGAAAAGGAACTGATATTTTCAGAGCTGAATCAAATTTACATCACTCTTTCCTCATTGGATGAAAGTTATGATGATTATGTATCTTCACTGGAAGTCCTGCCCAGAGATAAACTGACATGGGCTGACATAACTGGAAGATTGTTAAAAGAAGCAAGAAGATGGCTGGATAGGGACCAACTGAGGAAGGAACAACCACAAGAAGAGAATTTGTCTTCATCTGTCTATACTGTTAGGAAATGTTTTTCTTGTGGGGCTAGGGGATATATAGTTAAATTCTGTAAGAAGAGAAAACAGCAGAATACTGGCAAACACCAGAAGGCTAAGAATGTTAGTTTAACTATGTCTAGCAATTCAACTGTAAACTATGATTTGTGGGTTGTTGATAGTGGAACATCGCAGTGCATTACTAAAGATAAAAATAGGTTTATAAAGATGTCTACAAGTAAGCAACATGCATCATTGCCAAATGGATGGAAGATGAACACATCAGGTGAAGTTACTGCATATTGTTCTTGTATAAATGAACATTTAACTAAGTTATATGTACCCAAACTGAAATTTAATTTATTATCAGTAAGGGCTTTAGTTAATATTGGTTATGTAGTAACCTTTAGGGGAGATAACTGTATAATAGAGAAAGAGGGTAAAAGTGTTACTGCCACATTAGAGAATGACTTATATGTAATACATGATGATCAGTTGAAGATGGCTAATTCAGTTTATAACAATGTTAAGCCACATGATGAATATATACATTTACTACATAGATGTCTAGGGCACATTAATTTCAAAATGCTCAAATAAACTGTTGAATTGTCAGAGGGAGTAAAATTGAAACCCTGTAGCAAGTATTTACACTGTAATGCTTGTAGTCAAGAAAAGAGTAACGTTACTCCAACAAACAGACTTAATGGGTTTAAGACCAAATAACCTTTAGAGGTTGTTATTGCTGACATAATTGGTCCTAAGAAACCAAGTTTAGGAGGTGCCTGTTATACTTTGAGCATTGTAGACCATTACTCAAGATATGGTTTCTGCTATCTTATGAAAAACAAAACAGAAACATTCCAACATTTCTTTAACTGGCTAAGGTTTGCAGAAAGAAAAATCAAAAGTAAAGTAATTACTTTAGTTACTGATAATGGGACTGAGCTTGTTACAAAAGATTCCAAATTATGCTGAAATTGGCTGGTGTTGAGCATAAACTCTCTGCACCTTACAGACCACAACATAACTCCTTTGTAGAACAAAGAGGGAAAACATGACGAGCCATGGCTCGCACTATATTATCTGATTCAGGTTTGCCTGAAACACTGTGGGATGAAACCATAATGTGTAGCAACCATGTTTTAAACAATGTAGTTAATATAACAACTGGAGAATTGCCGTTCACTTGTTGGCATGGCAGAAAACCAAATTTAAGTTGCCTACACACATTTGGAGCTCCAGCATGGGGGCATATTCCCTCACAAGTAAAACTGAAAGGGCAACATAGAGCTAAGAAGTTATTTTTTTGTGAGTTATGAAGCCAACCATAGATCGTTTAGATTCTGGGATCAAGGCACAGCTCATGTTTATTGTAGTGCTAATGCAAAATTTCTTGAGAAGGTTGGGGGGATAAACTGGAACAGGAATCCAGCAATGATATTATTATTGACACCCAAATAGTCCTGAAAGATGATATCAGTAAACAAATTGCCATTAAAAAGGAAGAACAGGAAGAGGTAGAAGAACAGGAGCAGGTGGCACAGGAAAGTAAGCCCTGTATTACCAAGATGTTCAACCCGAGTAACACGACCCACCTGATAGATATCAGGCTAGTGTTGTATGCCAAGTGAATATAATTCCAAGTAATTATAGTTAACTAAAACTGTATCCTGCTAAGGATCAGGCTGCTTGGCAGAAAACAATGGGTAAGGAACTGGAATCATTAAAAAGACTGTAGGTATATGAAAATGTTAAGATACCACCAGGTAAACATGCTATAGAATGTAAATGGATATATAAATTGAAGACAGGTGTGGATGGGACTGTTACCCATAAAGCCAGGTTAGTAGCACAAGGGCTCAGTCAGACAGCAAATGACTATGATGAGGTGTTTGCACCTAGACTGAAGGCTACTACATTAAGGGCAGCATTAGTATGGGTAGCTAAGGAGAAATACATTGTAAATCATTTGGATGTAGAGACAGCTTATCTGCATGCACCATTGCAACATACTGTATATTTAAAGAAACCTTTAGGTCTCAAAAATGATAATATAAATGATTGCTGGAAATTGAAAAAGAGTCTTTATGATTTGAAGCAATCTGGATATGAGTGGAACCAATATATAGTTAAAAAATTAACTAAGATGGGCTTTGTAGCTGGCATGGTTGATCCATGTTTGTTTAAAAGAGAAAGTAATGGTATGATTTCATTATTGTTATTATTTACTGTTGACATAGCATTGATCACAAAAACTGAACAAGAAGTTACTGAGATAATTTCATTATTGGAAAATAAATTTAAGATAAAACAGTTAGGAGAAATCAAACAATACCTTGGTTTAAAGATAGATAAAATTAGGGGAGGATACAAGATCTCACAGGCAGATAAAGTTAACCAATTACTAAAAAGTTTTAAAATGGAACTTTGTAAACCAGCTAAGATACCAAAGAGCCAGGAGTTTAGACATAGTGTTTAAAGTCCTATTTTTGATAAAAACATTTATCAGTCCTTGATTGGTAGTTTATCTTATCTCAGTAATTGGTCAAGGCCAGATATTGCATACAGTGTTAAGGCCCTGTCACACTGCCCAACGGATGCAAAATGGACACAACAGATGAGCAAAATGTTCCATCCGTTGTTATTCGCTCTCAAAAGGGGCAAAAATTTGCATAACCAGAGCGGATAACACGGAAAGGAACAGACGCGGGGAGGACGCAGAGCAGATGGAAAGTGGATGCGGAACGGAAGCCCAGCGGATGGAAGCGGATAAGAGTGGATGGCACATCCGCTAGGCTTCCGGGGGGCCTCAGCAAAGAAGACGCGGAACGGATGAAGCGGATGCACAGCCGATGCCGAGCTGATGAAGCGGATGCACAGCGGAAGCCTAACGGATGCCTAGCGTTAATTGCGAATGCGGGAGGATGCATTGTGTAAGCCCCGCGGATATAAGGGAAGCAGCTTGGAAGCAGGTCACCATTCAGAGGAATGCCTGACGGATTGACAGCCTTGCCTGCCCTGCCTGCATGCCTGCCTGCAAGCCTTGCTGCCAGCCTTGCTGCAAGCCTTGCTGCCAGCCTTGCTGCCAGCCTCCCTGCCAGCCTTGCTGCCAGCCTCCCTGCCAGCCTTGCTGTCTACCTGCCTGCCAGCCTTGCTGCCAGCCAGTCTGTCTGCCAGCCTTGGTGCCTGCCTTCCTGCCAGCCTTGGTTCATGCCTGTCTGCCAGCCTTGGTGCCTGCCTGCTTGCCAGCCTTGCTGCCGGCCTCCCTGCCAGCCTTCCTGCCAGCCTTGGTGCCAGCCTTCCTGGCAGCCTTGGTGCCTGCCTGCCTGCCTGCCTGCCAGCCTGCCTGCAAGCCTTGGTGCCTGCCTGCCTGCCAGCCTTCCTGCCAGCCTTGGTTCCTGCCAGCCTCCCTGCCAGCCAGCAACCACACAACCATGGAGAAGAACAGAAAGCCTCAGCCATCTGCTGCCAGCCCTTATAAGAGGGACAGGGCTACCATCCCTCCCCCTGGCCCTCACTCTGGTTCTGCTGGGGCTTCTGCAGCACGGGCTCGCTCTTCTGGGGCTGGCGCTTCTGCTGCTTCTGCTTCTGGAGGAGCTGATGATGTGGGGGATCCGACAAGCACTCCAGCACCAGCCACCTCCACAGCACCTGGACCCTTCACCCCTGAGACTGAGTGACCAAGAGGAGTGCCAGAGACTCATTTTTGTTTTATAGCTTGTTGTTATTAAAGTCTATTTTTGATTCACACACTTGTTTCATTTCTTTTTTTTACTAAAGTCTTGGTGGAAACTTTTAGAAATGGTTTAAGCCTTTGCATGCTTGTGGGATGGGTTAAGATAGCAGTGGGATGGGTTGAGATAGCAGTGGGATGGGTTGAGATAGCAGTGGGATGGGCAGGGATACCTTTGGGATAGGTAATAGCTGTGGGATGGGCAGGGATACCTTTGGGATGGGTAATAGCTGTGGGATAGATAAACCTCAAGTGCAAGCATAGTGGGACTGTATGGTCCACCCTCCCAGATGCCACACCTATGGCCCTTTGTTATCAATAATAATGTAATCAATCATCCACACATGTCAACATAAACACAACTCTTTATTAAATGCCCTGTTCATTGTAGGCCCACCCAACATACATGGCCCAATCTCATCAGTGTGATGAGACAGGCTGAAGGAAGCATCCATTAATCATCTATCATCCTGTCTTGCAACTCCACTGCTCCAGCTGGGGAGTTGCACCAGTGTCTCAGGAGGTTGTGCTGCTTCTTCCCTTCACATGAGGCTCTGTTGGGGCCTTGCACATCCTGAGTGTCTATCAGGTTTCGCCCTTGCCTCCATTCCCCAGGCTCCATGTCCCCATTGCCTTGTTGGAGGTCCACGAGCCTGTTTTGGAACACTGGGTGGCGGGTGCGCATGAGATTGTGCAGGATGCAGCAAGCTTTCCCGATCCTCCTCGTGGTCTCTGGGCAATGCTGCATGGTGGTGAGAAGTACCTGGAACCTATTGGCCAGGATGCCAAAGGCATTCTCCACCACCTGCCTTGCCCTGGACAGCCTGTAGTTGAAGATCCTCTCTTCATGGGTGAGGCATTTGGAGGTGTAGGGCTTCATGAGGTAGGTTGTGAGGGAGAAGGCGTCATCCCTCACAATGAAGTAGGGCACATCTTGTGTGTCATTGGGCAGGGGATCTGGATCTGGGAAGCCCATGATGAGGTTGTGTTCCAGCCCCTCCTTGAGGTGACTGGTGTTGTATACCTGGGCATCTGAAGTTGAGCCATTGCCTGAAGCATCGATGTACATGAACTTGTCAGAATTGACCATGGTGAAGAGGATGATGCTGAAGAAGCCCTTGTAGTTGTGATAAGAGGACCCTGAGTTGGCTGGAGCTTTGCAGGCCACGTGCTTACCATCGATGGCTCCAACGGTGTGCGGGAAGTTCCACCTCTGATACCACTGCTCTGCAACTTTCTTCCAGCCTTCTTCAGTGGAGGGGCACTGTAGGAGCTCCTCCATGATTCTTCAATGATGGCCTGCACCACTTCTCTGACCACAATGCTGATGGTGTTGTGTGGCACCCTCCAGCCATACTGCATGCTCATGTACATGGTCCCTGAGGCCAGGTGGCGCAGAGTGAGTGCCACCTTGAGCCCAGGTTCCAGGCTGGGCTGGAAGTTGGTGTTTGCCTTGGTCAACCTGGGTGTCAGCCACTGCACAACTTCATCAAACATGGCTGGAGGCATCCTCATGAAGTTCTGGAATGTCCGAGTGTCTTCGTTCCTGAGCTCCACCATCAGCTTGTTGTACAGTCCGTCCTCTGCTCTTCTGGCAAACCATCTTCGTACCCAGACGCTTCTTGGCCGCCTCTTTTTCTTCCCGTAGTAGAGTTCACAGAGCCTGTAGATGGCTTCGCACTTTTGCAGAAGGACGGTGGCTGCCAAAAGGACTTTTTTATGATCCATGGTGGACATGATTGGATGCTGTGGAAGAGGAAGAGTCAGATGAAGGCTGTAGAAGTCTGCACTTCAGGGCTGCTGTTCTGAAAGTGAGATCCAGATGAGTTTCTCCCCCTTTTTATAGGCAATATAGGTTTTCCCCTAGGTGTCCCTTTGCATCCTCTAGGCATCCTCTAGACATCCTCTAGACATCCTTAATATCCGAGATAGGTCCCCTCTGCAAACGTTTTTTCCATTTTAAATGCTTTGTTTCCATGCTGCATCTGCTAGGCATCTGTTCTGCATCTGTTCTGTGTCTGTTCCGCTTCCTCCCTGCGTCCGAGTGGATGTGAGTTGCGCGGATGCGCAGCGGATGCCTAGCGGATATAGCGGATGCATAAAGGATGCAGAACGGATTCCTAGTGGATGCCTAGTGGATGCAGAATGGACGAATTGGATACAAAACTTTCTGAGCAGATGAAACTTCCATAGACAGATGCTGGATGGATAGAGAGGAAGCAAAACGGAGGCAGTGAGTACATAATGGACACATCACATTAACCAACGGATGGCAAGCTTTTTTGTCCGTTTTACATCCTCTTTGCATCCGTTGGTGCAGTGTGACAGGGGCTATAATCAATTAGCGAGATTTAATGCTGAGCCCACTGAAAGGCACTGGCAAGCTGCTAAACGTGTTTTAAGATACCTGAAATAAACAATGAATTATGCATTGTATTTGGAGCCTAAAAATGAACTGAGTTTAGCTGCATATGCTGATGCAAGTTTTGCTACAGACATAAATACATAAAAATCTTCATCGGGTACTGCTGTATTATTGGGAAAAGCATTGATTGGATGGAGGTCTATTAGACAGAAACATTTAAGTTTGTCAACAATGGAGGCTGAATTCTCATGTTTGTCTTTATTATGTACAGATTTAGTTTTGTATAAACAATTATTAATTGATATGGAATTAATATAACAGATTCTATTGTTGTTTACAAAGATAACCAATCAGCAATACAGGTGGCTTCAAATATTGCTGTTAAAACAAGAATGAAACACACAGATTTAAGATTTTTAAATGTAAGACAATGTGTGCAAAGTAAAATGATTAAGCTAGAATACTGTATGTCAGAAAACAATATAGCAGATCATTTTACAAAGGCCCAAGGCTTTATAAAGCATAAGGCTAGCTGTGAAGATTATGGACTTAGAATGTAAGGGTGTATATATTGTCTTACCCAAAAGGGGAAAATGTTAGGAATATGAGTCACATAACAGCTATTTTGGTTAGAAATATATAAACCAGGATAAACATTTTAAAACTGTATCTTTAAGAAAATGCAAAACTGTAATTAGATGTGGTTTCTCAAATGGTCATAAGATGAAGCCAGAAACCTGGTTTGTCTTACTGTTAGTCTAAGAAGAGTGTGTGAGTGTATCTCTGTTTCCTTCTGTTGGAAAGTATTGCTGTTCCTCCATTTTTTCTAATTGACTGATATTTCTGGATTAAATATTAAGTCTGATAGTAAACTCTTTTTGACACTGGACTTTGTTACTGGATTATCCCTGGATTGAAAACTGACTGATTTAACCTGTGAATGACTTTGGACTGCTTATTTTGAACTTTGCTTAAATGTTTCTGGAATTAAAAACCTACATTTACTGTACAGTGTATCTGTGTATATATTATTCAAACACTACTCTCAAATACATCTCCCTGTATGCGTTCATTCTCCTAATGGGGAATTAGCTCAACAGATCTCCGCAGCCTGTGCAGATAACAGCAGAATTGCACAGTGGAGAAGAAAGGGGATCAGTCCTAGAGTCTGGAGAGGATTCGGATATGGGTCCTGCGTCCAATGAAGAGATGGGCCAGGACCATCTGGTAGTAGGGTGCTTCCTCTGGAGTTTTCGGAGTCTGGCAGCAGTGAGGCAGAGGACCCAGGGGAGCCTGTTTTTAGTGCAAGTGTACTCAGAGCTGCTAGAAGGCAAGAGCAGCTGGAACAAAAGGAGTGACTTGGGAGTAAGGCTGAGAGGTGATTGTCCTTCCGATAAGGTATAACGGGCAGGCAAAGATGACAAAACCTTTGCAGGAAGCAAAGTCATTCATTTGGTTCAGATTCATTCTTGAAGCTCTTTGTACTTTGGTTTGGGTTTTTTTCTAGTTCATTTGACACTTCTGCTATCGGCAGCCTTCACAGGAAAGAAAGGTGGGTTCTTATCTTGAGGGATTGTTTGAGATTCATTACTGGTTGGGAATGAAAATAATTCCCAGTGTTGCAATAAAACAAGACTTGTTTTTAAAATAAGTGAGTGCATAATTATGGTCTCAGAAGCTTTGGTCAGAACAACTGCCCTGATCTGTCTGTTCACACTACGCATTCTAATAATTTTGTATGACTTGGTTGCAAAATTTCCTTGTCTTGCTACATTCTACAAGATGATTATTATTTGATTTGCCCAGAATATAAAATCTTAGTATCTCAATTTTACTTTAAGATGGAACATAAGGCTTTCCCTGACCCCAAATTTATTGTCACCCAACTATCTCGTCAGAAAGTTTCACTGAAACAAATTCTCACAGTGTCAGTCCAATTAGTAACATATAACATCTGCTCATATGTAGAGACTTCTTTTTTTTGGGGGGGGGGGTGTTAAGTTTTATTGATTTTTAAGGACAAACAAAAACAAACAAAACATAAAAACATTTCTTCCATAAATGTACAAACAATGTGTCGGTTGGTTTACATTTTTTTTGTGCATCGATTTCATAGTCTCAATTACAGTTACATTACATAATAACTCATATTATCAATCAGAAATTGAATATCCTAGAATTATTATTAATCAATCATTTGATGATAATTTTGTTCATTCAAACTTTGCGAGATAGCTATACTTTATTTAGTTTATTTTATAACAATTCATATAGTCCTCCCAAATCTATCCTAAAAACATTTTATATATGTAATAATAATAAAAAAAGAAGTACATTTTTATATATTCATTATTTTCTATAATTCTACATATTCTATTACTATATTTTGTTATCTAGCCATTGATAGAAAAGGTCCCAAATTTTGTAAAATTGTTTATCCTCTTGTTCTCTAATTTCAAATGTCAATCTACTCATTTCAGCACATTCCAGTATTTTCTTGATAGTTTCCTCCTGCAATGGTATTTTCTCATTTTTCCAATTTTTAGCAAATACAATCCTATCTGCTGTTAACACATTTACAATCAAATATTTTAAATCTTTGCTGTATGTATCAGGTAGAATTCCCAATAAAAATATCTCTGGTTTTAAATCGATATGCTTTTTAGTCATTTTTTCCAACCATGTGTGGATTTTAGTTCAATATTTTTTTGCATCCGTACAAGTCCACCACATATGGTCTGGTTATCAACTATTGAAGAATTTTCTTATCCTATAACATATAAGAAGGAACAAACAGATATGGGGAAATTTTGAATGAAAAGGGTGAACTTAAATCAATGCAAAATCTAGAGGAACAAGGTATAAAGATGAATTGGTTTTCTTATGTGCAAATATATTCAAGGTATGAAAAAGACTTTAAAACAGAAGGTTTCTATAATAAATTGACTGGTTTAGATAAGATTTTGACAGGTACTGATGAAAAGGTGCTTAAAAAACTGTATGGATATTTATTAGAAATTAAACTAGAAGAAGAACAAGTAAAAGAAACTGTGATTGCTTGGGGGAAGAATTTTGGATATGGGATTGATCAAGAGAAATGGCAAAAATTGTGGTCTCAAAATTATAAAATGACAATGTCAATAGCAGTTAAAGAAAATTTGTATAAGATGTTTTACAGGTGGCATTTTCCCCCGACAAGAATAGCAAGAATGTTCAAGAATAAATCTGAAAGATGTTGGAAATGTCATCAGATACCTGGCTCATATTACCATATGTGGTGGACTTGTGCGGATGCAAAAAAATATTGGACTAAAATCCACACGTGGTTGGAAAAAATGACTAAAAAGTATCTAGCATCAAGATACTTAAACTATCAAGAAAATACTGGAATGTGCTGAAATGAGTAGATTGACATTTGAAATTAGAGAACAAGAGGATAAACAATTTTACAAAATTTGGGACCTTTCCTATCAATGGCTAGACAACAAAATATAGTAATAGAATATGTAGAATTATAGAAAATAATGAATATATAAAGATGTACTTCTTTTTTTATTATTATTATTACATATATAAAATGTTTTTAGGACAGATTTGGGACCAAACTGCTGCAATCTTGATGCTAGAATTAGAGGAGGATTTGGTCTGCCAAATTGGGAGTTGTACTACCAGGGCTACAAACTTGACATAGGTTAAGGAATGGATAATATTAAGAAATACTAGATTGTTGCAATTAGAAGGACATGATCTGTTGTTGGGGTGGCATGCCTTTTTATGGTATAAGGGAACTAAAGGCCATGTCACACTGGCTGACGGATGCAAAACATTTGTAAAAAGGACACAGTGGACGAGCAAAATGTTCCATCCGTTGTTATCCGGTTTCAAAAGTGCCCCGAATTTGCATAACCAGAGCGGACAACATAGAAAGGAACAGACGGGGGAAGGATGTAGGGCAGATGGAAAGCGGATGCTCCACGGAAGCCAAGCGGATGGAAGTGGATGGAAGTGGATGGCACATCTGCAAGGCTTCTGGGGGAGCACAACAAAGCAGACGCGGAATGGAAAGAGCGGATGCAGAGTGGAAGCAGAGTGGATGAAGCGGATGCACAGCGGATGCCGAGCAGATGAAGCGGATGCAGTGCGGAAGCCTAGCGGATGCCTAGTGGATGCCTAGCGGATGCACAGCGGATGCCTAGCAGATGCCTAGCGTTCACTGCTCATGCAGGGAGGATGCATTGCATCAGCCCCGCGGATATAAAGGGAAGCAGCTCGCAAGCAGGTCACCATTCAGAGGAAAGACCTGCTTCCAGACACAGCTTGCCAGCCAGCCAGCCAACCAGCCAGCCAGCCAGCCAGCCAGCCAGCAACCCAACAAACATGGGGAAGAAATGGAAGCTTCTGCCATCTGCTGCCAGCCCTGGCAAGAGGGACAGGGCCACCCTCCCACCCCCAGGCCCTGACTCTGCTTCTGCTGGGGCTTCTGCTGCCCGGGCTCGATCTTCTGGTGCTGGGGCTTCTGCTGATGCTGCTTCTGGTGGTGGTGCATCTGGTGGTGCTTACTCTGCTGCACTGCTCCTGGTGCTGGTGCTTCTGCTGGTGCTTATTCTGCTGGCACTGCTCCTGGTTCATACTCTGCTGGCACTGCTCCTGGTCCTGCTGGTCCTGCTGGTGCTCCTGGTCCTGCTCATGCTCCTGGTCCTGCTCCTGGTCCTGCTGGTCCTTCTGGTGCTGTTGCTGCTGCTGGTCCTGATGGTCCTGCTTTTGCTGCTACTGTTGTTGCTGCTGCTGCTGCAGGTGGTGGTGTGGAGGAGCAGCCCCTACAACCTCGAAGCCCCTCTGATGAGGGCCCATATGGCCCTGCCAAAGGGAGGAAGAGGCAGACACATGAACGGGAGAGGAGGCAATACACCATAGAAGAGGAACATGAGGAGGAGGGGCTGGAGTGGCTGAGGGAGAATGAATATCTTTGGCAGAAGGGACACAGGCTCTATCGAGACACCAAGAGGAAACAGGCTGCTTGGAGAGAGAAGGCGGAGAGCCTGGGCTACATTTCAGAGGTGCTCCTTGGCTGGTGGAAGCATATGCACACCTGGTACGGGAAGCTGCACCTTAAGAAATCTGGCTAGACCACGGTCTAGCTGATGGACAGAGGGACCTACGTGATGGCGAAGTGCAGCTTCTTGGAGGGTGAGATCTGCCACCAAGGAGCAGCCCCTCTCACAACCCTCTCTCTCAGGCAGCCTGCTGAGAGCCAGTCCTCTTCTGGCAAAGAGTCAGCTCCTGTGTCCAGGCAGGTATCTGTGGAGCGTGCCACGACGGAGACCCCCCTGAGAGCTGAACTACCCGTGGCGGAGTGCATGTAGGACCCCCTGAGGCAGTGGGAGAAAGGAGACAGCACTACCACCACAGCTCAACCCACATCCACCCCCAGCTCCACCTCCACAGAAAGGCAGAGAGGCAGACCGGAGGGGCAGAGCCACACTGTCCTGCTGGAGATAAGAGACACCATTAGGAGCAGCGTAGATTTCCTCTCTCAGCTGGTACAGACCGACGCCCCATCCTCCAACCGCAAGCCCTTCCTCACCTATGTCAACCAGACCCTCATGAACATGTCGGAACCATAGTACCAGGTGGTGAAGGACAGGATCACTGATCTTCTTCAAAACCCTCCAGACCAAGATGAACCTGCTCCCACCCAGTCCAGGCCTGCTCCTCCACCCCAGATGATGTCACTGCCCTTCCAAGGCTTTCCACAGGCCCTCCCCTACCAAGGCTATGGCTACCAGGAGGTCCAGCAGCACAGGCAGCCATTCCCAGTCCAGGCACAAGTACATTGGACGCCACCAGTGCCACTAATGCCAACCAGGCCACCGATGCCACCCACGCCACAGATGCCACAGATTCCAGTCCTCACCCAGCTGCAGACCAGATAGCCCCACTATACTCGTCCTTCCTCAACCCCACAGCCAAGCCCAGCCTCAGTACATCTATCATTGGTTTTGGGGCTGACACCCCATGTCATGGAGGAAGGGGCTCTCATCATCACGCGGCTGAGCCAGCTGTCTGAGAGCTGCCTCAACACACCGTCCCCTGTTGTCCTCTCAGGGTCAGGCACCCCAGTGGCACCTCAGACCAGCACTCCAGAAGCAGCCACCTCCACAGCACATGGACCCTTCACCCCCGAGACTGGGCACGCCTCAGAGTGACTAAGAAGAGTGCGAGAGACTAGGTGGCTACCTGTTGACTTTATTTTTGCTTTGGACACTTGACTTGGGTCATTTTTCTTTTACAGCTTGTTATTAATAAAGATTATCTTTGCTTCACACACTTGCTTCATTTATTTTTGTAAATAAAGTCTTGGTGGAAACTTTTAGAAATGGTTTAAGCCTTTGCATGCTTGTGGGATGGGTAAGGATAGCAGTGGGATGGGCAGGGATACCTTTGAGATGGGTAATAGCTGTGGGATAGATAAACCTCCAGTGCAAGCATAGTGGGACTGCATGGTCCACTCTCCCAGGTGCCACACATATGGACCTTTATTATCAATAATAATGTAATCAATCATCCACACATGTCAACATAAACACAACTCTTTGTTAAATGCCCTGTTCATTGTAGGCCCACCCAACATACATGGCCCAATCTCATCAGTGTGATGAGACAGGCTGAAGGAAGCATCCATTAATCATCTATCATCCAGTTTTGCCACTCCACTGCTCCAGCAGGGGAGTTGCACCAGTGTTTCAGGAGGTTGCGCTGCTTCTTCCCTTAACGTGAAGATCTATTGGGGCCTTGCAAATCCTTAGTGTCTATCAGGTTTCAGCCTTGCCTCCATTCCCCAGACTCCATGTCCCCATTGCCTTGTTGGAGGTCCACGAGCCTGTTTTGGAACACTGGGTGGCGGGTGCGCATGAGATTGTGCAGGATGCAGCAAGCTTTCCCGATCCTCCTCGTGGTCTCTGGGCAATGCTGCATGGTGGTGAGAAGTACCTGGAACCTGTTGGCCAGGATGCCAAAGGCATTCTCCACCACCTGCCTTGCCATGGACAGCCTGTAGTTGAAGATCCTCTCTTCACAGGTGAGGCATCTGGAAGTGTAGGGCTTCATGAGGCAGGTTCTGAGGGAGAAGGCGTCATCCCCCACGATGAAGTAGGGCTCATTTTGTGTGTCATTGGGCAAGCAGTCTGGATCTGGGAAGCCCATGATGAGGTTGCGTTTCAGCCCCTCCTTTAGGTCACTGGTGTTGTATACCTGGGCATCTGAAGCTGACCTGTTGCCTGAAGCATCGATGTACATGAACTTGTAGTCAGCATCGACCATGGCGAAGAGGATGATGCTGAAGAAGCCCTTGGAGTTGAAATAAGGGGATCCTGACTTGGCTGCAGCTTTGCAGGCCACGTTCTGGCCATCTATGGCTCCAACGGTTTGAGGGAAGTTCCACCTCTGATACCACTGCTCTGCAACTTTCTTCCAGTCTTCTTCAGTAGAGGGGAACTTGAAAAGCTCCTCCAGGTATTTTTCGATGATGGCCTGCACCACTTCTCTGACCACAATGCTGATGGTGTTGTGTGGCACCCTCCAGCCGTACTGCATGCTTTTGTAGGTGGTCCCTGAGGCCAGGTGGCACAGAGTCAGTGCCACCTTGAGCCCAGGGTCCAGGCTGGGCCGGAAGCTGGTGTATTCCTTTGGTCAACCTGGGTCTCAGCCACTCCACAATTTCATCAAACATGGCTGGAAGCATCCTCATGAAGTTCTGGAATGCATGAGGGTCTTCATTCCTGAGCTCCACCATCAGCTTGTTGTACAGTCCGTACTGTGCTCTTCTCCCGATCCATCTTCGGACCCAGACACTTCTTGGCCGCCTCCTTTTCTTCCCATAGAACAGTTGAAAGATCCTGTAGATGGCTTCGCACTGTTGCAGAACGATGGTGGCTACCAAAAGGACTGTGTTACGATCCATGGTGGACATCAATGGATGCTGTGGAAGAGCAAGAGCCAGATGAAGGCTGCAGAGGTCTGCACAGCAGGGCTGCTGGACTTAAAGTAAAATCGAGGTGAGTTCCTCCCCCTTTTTATAGGCAATATAGGTTTTCCACTAGGTGTCCTTTTGCATCCTCTAGGGATCTTGCAGACATCCTAAATATCTGAGATAGGTCCCCTTTGCGAACGTTTTTTTCCATTTTAAATACTTTGTATGCGAGCTGCATCTGCTTTCATCCTTTCTCCGTCCATGCTATTAATGCTGCGCGTCCATTCCACATCCGTTTCACTTCCTCCCTGTGTCTGTTTTCTGCTGGAGCGGATTTGAGTTGCGCAGATGTGCAGCAGATGCCTAGCAGATATAGTGGACACATAACGGATGACGACGGATGTAGAACAGATGTTCCCCATATGCGTTGTGGATGCAGAATGGATACATTGGATACATTTTCCACTCAAACAGTTTTGAGCAGCTCAAAACGTTTTGAGCAGATGGAACCTCAGTCGATGGATGCTGGACAGATAGAGAGGATGAAAAACGGAGCCAATGAGTACAGAACGGATGAATCCCGTTAACCAATGGATGGCAAGTGTTTTTCTCCATTTTACATCCTCTTTCCATCTGTTGGTGCAGTGTGTCATGGGCTTAAAATAGAGGGTTATTTTAGAAGACATCATATACGGAAGTATCTGTGGTTAAATTGGGAGAAGATTAAAAGACAATATTATTTGAAAATTCCATATATCTTTTAAATTTATTTCATCTATCATTTTAAAAAAGGATTTGGGGAGAGTCTTTCTATTTTGCTTTGTTGTTGTTGTTTTTATATAGTCCAATTTATTGTCTACAATTCCATTAAAATCTCCCATCATAACTATATTGACATAGTCCAGTTCAATTATTTTCATGTGTAATTTTTTATAAAATTCTTCTTGTTTATCATTCGGAGCGTAAATTGCAATCAAGAGTGTTTTCATATTATTGTCCATTATTTCCACCATTAATACTCTTCCGTCTTCATCAGTACAAATCAATTTTGCTAAAATGGTCTCTTTAATATATAAAACCAATCCTCTTTTCTTACATTGAGTCAAAGAAGTAAATATTTTTCCTAATTTTGGCTGTATCAACAATTGTTCATATTGTTTTTTAATATGTACTTCTTGTAGACAAATTATATCAAATTTTAGTTTCTCTAATCTATGAAAAAATTTCCTTCTTTTAACAGCTGAATTTAGTCCATTTATATTTATTGTAATCAGTTTTTTCTGTTCCATAATTATGCTTTATAATTAGGTTTGGCAGCTCTCGCAGATCTTGGTTCACGTTGTTCTTTAGTCTTAACTGATCCCCCTACTGCGCCTTCTTCTTTTTCAGTCTCCATTTGGTCATCTTGGAATTCAATTAGTGAAATCTCTTTTTCTGCCTCCTCCTCTCTCCTTCCAAAAAAATCTGCATAAAATAACTCTGCTTTCTTGATTGAGTCAATTCTATATCTCTGTTCTTGCCATGTAAACATTAACCCTTCTGGGATTAGCCATCTATAATTCACCTCTTTTTTCAACAGCATTTTAGTCAAAAATCGATATTGTCTTCTCATCTCCCTCACTCTTCTGGGTATTTGCTTTAAAACCACAATCTCCTTGCCTTTGTATTTAAATGTTTTCTCTCTTACCACTTGTAATATTTATGTTTTAATGGCTTTTTTTGTAAATCTGATATGGACTTCTCTTGGTAAGTTATTTCTCATCGCATATCTTGTAAAAACTCAGAATACCTCATCTACTCTATCCATCATTTTCTCTTCTGTTATTTCCAAAGCTTCAGCCAATATTTCTAGCATTATCTCAGCAAATTTTGTCCTTTTTCTTCCTCTATGTTTTGAAATCTGAGATAGAATTCTGATCTGTCTATCTCCCATTTCAGCATCCCATTTTTATCTTGTTCAACCCTGTTAATCTGATATCGATATCTCCAATCTTCTTGTCTCTTTGTTTATCTTCTTGTTCAATTTTTTGGAATCTCTCATCATACTTCACCATCATTTGTTGAATATTCTCCACCTTTTCATCAGTTTTCTCTGTTCTTTGCTCAATGTTTTCTATTCTCTTTTCAGTGGTATCTGATTTTATTTTAAGGTCTTGGATTCCTTGCATAATCATCTGTAGAGTCACTCTTTCTTGATCTTTATCTTGCTTTAACATTGCCTGAATTGAATATTGTCCTCCAGATGGTGGGGAGGCAGAAGTAGAAGTTGAGGAGCCAGAAGCTATAAACTTCCTTCTCATTTTAAACAATTTGGGATCTTCAGGTTCTTCTAATCCAATTATGAAATAGCCAATTATAATCCAAAATGAAAAATAAGAATGGTAGAGAGAAAAACTTAACAGTAATAAAAAAAAAAGGAGAAAAAAATTCTTCAGGTTCTTCTTAACCTTAATCCAATCAATAATTAGGTAGAAAGGAAGGAGAAAAATAAAAAAAAGTTTAAAAAGAGCAAAAAATAAAAAAAATAAAAAAATAAAAGTAATTCTTCAGATTCTTCAGCACCTTAATCCAATTGAGAATTCTCAAATTAAAAAAAGGCATATCGAAAAACAAAAAAATCCCAAAGAAGAAAGGGGAAAAAAAGAGAAAATTTTGAGGCTTTCCCTTTAAAATAAAAAGCAAAGATAAAAATATTACAAAAATAAAGGTTTTTAAAAGAAAAAATGAACAGTACAGCTGGTAAGGGGGGGAGGGGACACAACTTAAGAAAATAAAAAAAGACAACACTGCACTTTATTTAATTATCCAAGGCTCTTGTCATCGCTCTCTCCAAGGTTCAAAGCCAAGTTTCAATTGTTGATAGAAATCCAGAACACCTTCAATAACATTCTTCTGTACTCTTCCCTCTATCTTATCACGTAGCAATGTCCTTGAAAAAGAATTTCAGAGCTTTCTTTCTCAGCTTTCTCAGCTTTGTCTAAAATATTTTCAAGCCTCCAGTTGGCAATGTTACAAAGTTTCTTTACTCTCACTCTCCCCCTCCTTTCCTGGACAAAACATAATAAAAGTTTAAAAAAACAGCATAACTTAAAGCCCATGTCACACTGAACCAACGGATGCAAAGAGGATGTAAAACGGACAAAAAAGCTTGCCATCCATTCGAAAACGCGAAATGCCTCCATTTTGCTTCCTCTCTATCCGTCCAGCATCCGTTTATCGACGTTTCATCTGCTCCAAAAGTTTTGGGCTGTCCAAAACTTTTGCGCAGAAAATGTATCCAGTTCGTCCATTCTGCATCCGCTACGCATCCGCTACGCATCTGTTCTGCATCCATTACGCATCCACTATATCCGCTAGGCATCCGTTCCATATCCGCGCAATTTGCATCCGCTCGGACACAGGGAGGAAGGGGAACAGACGCAGAATGGATGCAGAACGGATGCCTAGCGGATGCAGCATGGAAACAAAGCGTTTAAATTGGAATAAACGTTCACAGAGGGGACCTATCTCGGATATTAAGAATGTCTAGAGGATGCCTAGAGGATGCCTAGAGGATGCCTAGCGGAAAACCTATACTGCCTGTAAAAAGGGGGAGCAACTCACCTGCATCTCACTTTCAGAACAGCAGCCCAGCGGTGCAGACCTCTGCAGCCTTCATCTGGCTCTTCCTCTTCCACAGCATCCAGTCATGTCCACCGTGGATTGTAACAAAGTCCTTTCGGCAGCCACCATCATTCTGCAACAGTGCGAAGCCATCTGCAGGCTCTGTGAACTCTACTGCGAGAATAAAAGGAGCTATCCAAAAAGAGTCTGGATCCGAAGATGGTTCACCAGAAGAGCAGAGGACGGACTGTACAACAAGATGATGGTGGAGCTCAGGAACAAAGACAATTGGGCATTCCAGAACTTCATGAGGATGCCTCTAGCCATGTTTGACAAAGTTGTGCAGCGGCTGACACCCAGGTTGACCAAGGCAAACACCAGCTTCCGGCCCAGCCTGGAACCTGGGCTCAAGGTGGCACTCACTCTGCGCCACCTGGCCTCAGGGACCTCCTACAGGATCATGCCGTATGGCTGGAGGGTACACCATCAGCATTGTGGTCAGAGAAGTGGTGCAGGCCATCATCAAAGAATACAAGGAGGAGCTCTTCCAGTACCCCTCCACTGAAGAAGGCTGAAAGAAAGTTGCACAGCAGTGGTATCAGAAGTGGAACTTACCACACACTTTTGGAGCCATAGATGGCAAGCACGTGGCCTGCAAAGCTCCACCCAACTCAGGGTCCACTTATTTCAACTCCAAGGGCTTCTTCAGCATCATCCTCTTCATCATGGTCGATGCTGACTACAAGTTCATGTACATCGATGCTTCAGATAGCGGCTCATCTTCAGATGCCCAGGTATACAATGCCAGTCACCTCAAGGAGGAGCTGGAAGGCAACCTCATCATGGGCTTCCCAGATCTAGAACCTCTGCCCAACGACACACAAGATGTGCCCTACTTCATTGTGGGGGATGATGCCTTCTCCCTCACAACCTACCTCATGAAGCCCTACACCTCCAAATACCTCACCCGTGAAGAGAGGATCTTCAACTACAGGCTGTCCAGGGCAAGGCGGGTGGTGGAGAACGCCTTTGGCATCCTGGCCAACAGGTTCCAGGTTCTTCTCACCACCATGCAGCATTGCCCAGAGACCGTGAGGAGGATAATGGAAGCTTGCTGCATCCTGCACAATCTCATGCGCACCCGCTACCCAGTCTTGCAGAACAGGCTCATGGACCTCCAGCAAGGCAATGGGGACATGGAGCCTGGGGAATGGAGGCAAGGGCAGAACCTGATCGACACTGAGGATGTGCAAGGCCCCAACAGAGCCTCACATGAAGCGAAGAAGTAGCACAACCTCCTGAAACACTGGTGCAACTCCCCAGCTGGAGCAGTGGAGTGGCAAGACAGGATTATAGATGCTTAATGGATGCTTCCTTCAGCCTGTCTCATCACAAGGATGAGCTTGGGCCATGTATGTTTGGTTGGCCTACAATGAACAGGGCGTTTAATAAAGAGTTGTGTTTACGTTGACATGTGTGGATAATTATTACATTATTATTGATAATAAAAGGCCGTAGGTGTGGCACCTGGGAGGGTGGACCATACAGTCCCACTATGCTTGCACTGGAGGTTTATCTATCCCACTGCTATCCTAACCCATCCCACAGCTATTACCCATCCCACAGGTATCCTAACCCATTCCAAAGCTATCCTTACCCATCCCACAAGCATGCAAAGGCTTAAACCATTTCTAAAAGTTTCCACCAAGTCTTTATTAAAAAAAAGAAATGAAGCAAGTGTGTGAATCATAAATAGACTTTATTAACAACAAGCTATAAAACAAAAAAGAGTATCTGGCACTCCTCTTGGTCACTCAGTCTCAGGGGTGAAGGAGGTGGCTGGTACTGGAGTGCTTGTCCATATGGTGTGGAGGTGGCTGGTACTGGAGTGCTTGTCATCAGCTCCTCCAGAAGCAGAAGCAGCAGAAGCGCCAGCCCCAGAAGAGCGAGCCCGTGCTGCAGAAGCCCCAGGAGAACCAGAGTGAGCGCCAGGGGGCGGGATGGTAGCCCTGTCCCTCTTGCTAGGGCTGGCAGCAGATGGCTGAGGCTTGCTGTGCTTCTGCATGGTTGTGGGGTTGCTGGCTGGCAGGGAGGCTGGCAGGAACCAAGGCTGGCAGGAAGGCTGGCAGAGAGGTTGGCACCAAGGCTGGCAGGCAGGCAGGCAACAAGGCTGGCAGTCAGTCAGACAGCAAGGCTGGCAGGAAGGCAGGCAACAAGGCTGGCAGGCAGACTGGCTTGCAGCAAGGCTTGCAGGCAGGCTGGCAGCAAGGCTGGTAGCAAGGCTGGCAGCAAGGCTGGCAGCAAGGCTGGCAGGCAGACATGCAGGCAGGGCAGTCAAGGCAGCCAATCCGTCTGGCAGCAAGTCTTTCCTCTGAATGGTGACCTGCTTCCGAGCTGCTTCCGTTATATCCGCGGGGCTGACACAATGCATCCTCCCCGCATGCGCAATTAATGCCAGGCATCTGCTAGGCTTCCGCTGTGCATCCGCTGTGCATCTGCTGTGCATCTGCTGTGCATCGCTCTGCATCCGCTCTGCATCCGCTCTGCATCCGCTTCATCCACTTGGCGTCCATTCTGCATCTGCTGTATCCATTCTGCGTCCGCTTTGCTGAGTGCCCCTGGAAGCCCTGTGGATGTGCCATCTGCTCCCATCCGCTTCCATCCGCTAGGCTTCCGTTCCACATCCACTTTGCATCCGCCCTGCATCCTCCCCGCATCCGTGTTATCCGCTCCGGTTATGCAAATTTTTGCCCCTTTTGAGAGCGGATAACAACGGATGGAACATTTTGCTCGTCCGCTGTGTCCTTTTTGCATCCGTTGGGCAAGGGAGCCTCTAACCTAAAGTATTACAAACTCAAAAAAGAAGAAAAAAAATAGATATAAATAGAGAAAAAAACCACTCCAGTTAGCAAGTGCAAAATCACGATAGAAGTCCAGCCATAAGAAAAAAGAAAAAAGTTACTTTGACACTTTTGTTTAAAAACCGCCACTTATTCAGTTCTGTCAAAAGTTACAGATTCTTTTTCCCCTTAGGATGTCCTTTAAAGTCCTTTTAAGTCTTAAATTAATAAAAGAAAAAATTCTCACCAGACTGACACACTTTTTTTTTCAACCTCTTCTGTTCAGAGCTGTCCCAACTTCAACAGCTATCATGGCTGCCTCTCTGCCGCTGGCAAAAAGGGCTTCTCCTGGATCAACCAGGGACTTTGCGATATCCCTGGGATCTACAGGACGTGCCCTTCATTATCACCATCTCTTCAGGATGGTTTAGGTCTGTTTGGACCATCCAGGGGAAAAGATATCGGTTGCAATCTCAGAGCTCCAAGATTGCATGCAGTATAGTTGTGATGCCAGCTCCTCCTCCCATGTAGAGACTTCTATATACTTAACAATCCCTTTTTCTGAAAATTCACTTTTATGTCTAATTAATTCTTCTCAGTATTGAACTGAACTCAAACAAAATATGAACATTTATAAGTGAATTATAATATAATTTTAATTCTGTATTATAAAATGAATTTTATAAATATATAAGAAATCAAAGTGCCTCCATATGACTTTATTGAATCCTTTAGAAAACAAACAAATTTTCAGAATTTTTAAACTAACATTAATTGTTTTTCTTCCAGGAAATGCTGCCATTAGAAGAAAAACCAGAAATTCATAATCTGACTGAACATAATGCTTAAATCAACACTAATAAATTTAATGTCAAACTGAAGATAAATATTACATACAAGTCTTCCTCCAGTGTTTAATCATATTTAGAGAAAAAAAACAAAGGGAATTAAATTACTTGAGCCTTTCTTGACTGTTCTATCAAATTGTGTTAGAAATGTAACCACCAGAATAACGGCTGGTATTTCTAGTAGTTATAGCCCAAACATACTTGGTGGCATGATCTGATTGGAAAATTTTGAATTAGTGTGTTAAACTATCTTCAACAGATCTGGTAATGAGACTTAAATATGATATCAATAGAGGAGAATATTTATAGCTCAGGTTTCAAATGATAGGTCCTTTGGTGCCTTC
Organism: Laticauda colubrina; assembly: GCA_015471245.1. NCBI lineage: Eukaryota > Metazoa > Chordata > Lepidosauria > Squamata > Elapidae > Laticauda > Laticauda colubrina. Next base: position 14,302,209 of record BLBF01000043.1, read on the forward strand.
TGAGCTTGGTTGTTTTTTTGCAGACATTTCATGACTCAGACCAGGTAACATCATATCTCTCTGATATGCTTTTGCTGAAATATTTATCATGGGATAGGGAGATGGATAAAAAATTTTCTATTAATGTTAAACACTATGTGAATTTGTTAGAAGTTATTCCTTTTCAATGTAGGCTACCATGCTTTGCCCTTGTGATAGTCACAAAATTATCTTGTATTTTTTCTGTCAGTACTAATTTTTATTTGGTTTCATGAATAAGAACTTGCTTGAGGAATTCTTTGAAAGGACAGGAGAATTTTGCAGGACCCAATCTGGGTCTATGTCTGGGATCAGAGGTTTTTTCTTCCAAGCTTCTGGATTCATGCTGGAACTTCTAACAGGCTGCGTGTGTGGGTATTTATACCCATTTGCAGCAGAATTTTAGACCAATTCTTATGAAGGACAGGGTTTGTGAATGTCTGACCTTTCATTGCACAGCCATCTCTCTGGCTATCTGCAGCCTCTCTAACTGCTCATATTTCTAATTAATTTGCAACATTTCTAGGTTTCCTGTCTTGTACTTCAATCCTATGGGAAGAGATCGTGAAAGAGGGATGTCAGCATTATCGCATTCCCGTAGAAAGCTTTAAAGAAATCACCCACTTATGTCCATGCTATATATTGGTAGAGACTTTAAGGCCCTGTCACACTGACCGACGGATGCAAAACATTTGTAAAAAGGACACAGTGGACAAGCAAAATGTTCCATCCATTGTTATCCGCTCTCAAAAGTGCCCCGAATTTGCATAACCAGAGCGGACAACATGGATGGGAACAGACGGGGGGAGGATGTAGGGCGGATGGAAAGCGGATGCTCCACGGAAGCCTAGCAGATGGAAGCGGATGCCACATCTGCAAGGCTTCCGGGGGAGCACAGCAAAGTGGACGCAGAATGGAAAGAGCGGATGCAGAGCGGAAGCCTAGAGGATGCCTAGCAGATGCCTAGCGGATGCCTAGCATTCACTGCGCATGCGGGGAGGATGCATTGCATCAGTCCCGCGGATATAAAGGGAAGCAGCTCACAAGCAGGTCACCATTCAGAGGAAAGACCTGCTTCCAGACACAGCTTGCCAGCCAGCCAGCCAGCCAGCCAGCCAGCCAGCAACCCAACAACCATGGGGAAGAAACGGAAGCCTCTGCCATCTGCTGCCTACCCTGGCAAGAAGGACAGGGCCACCCTCTCACCTCCTGGCCATGACTCTGCTTCTGCTGGGGCTTCTGCTGCTCGGACTCGATCTTCTGGTGGTGGTGCTTCTGCTGGTGCTTACTCTGCTGGCACTGCTCCTGGTCCTGCTGTTCCTGCTGGTGCTTACTCTGCTGGCACTGCTCCTGGTCCTGCTGGTGCTCCTGGTCCTGCTGGTCCTGCTGCTGCTCCTGGTCCTGCTGGTCCTGCTGGTGCTGCTGGTGCTGCTGGTCCTACTTTTGCTGCTACTGTTGTTGTTGCTGCTGGTGGTGGTGGTGTGGAGGAGCAGCCCCTACAATCTCAAAGCCCCTCTAATGAAGACCCATATGGCCCTGCCAAAGGGAAGAAGAGGCAGACGCGTGAACGGGAGAGGAGGCAATACACCATAGAAGAGGAACATGAGGAGGAGGTGCTGGAGTGGCTGAGGGAGAATGAATATCTTTGGCAGAAGGGACACAGGCTCTATCGAGACACCAAGAGGAAGCAGGCTGCTTGGAGAGAGAAGGTGGAGAGCCTGGGCTACACTTCAGAGGTGCGCCTCGGCTGGTGGAAGCACATGCACACCTGGTACGGGAAGCTGTACCTCAAGAAATCTGGCCAGGCCACAGTCAAGCTGACAGACCGGAAGACCTATGTGATGGCCAAGTGCAGCTTCTCGGAGGGTGAGATCCTCCACCGAGGAGCAGCCCCTCTCACAACCCTCTCTCTCAGGAAGCCTGCTGAGAACCAGTCATCTTCTGGCAAAGAGTCAGCTCCTGTGTCCAGGCAGGTATCTGTGGAGCGTGCCACGATGGAGACCCCCCCGACAGCTGCACTCCCCGTGGCGGAGCATGTGGAGGACCCCCTGAGGCAGTGAGAGAAAGGAGATGGCACTTCCACCACAGCTCAACCTGCATCCACGCCCAGCTCCACCTCCACAGAAAGGCAGAGAGGCAGACCGGAGGGGCGGAGCCACACTGTCCTGCTGGAGATAAGAGACACCATCAGGAGCAGCGTAGATCTCCTCTCTCAGCAGGTACACACCGACGCCCCATCCTCCAACCATAAGCCCTTCCTCACCTACGTCAACCAGACCTCATGAACATGTCGGAACCCCAGTACCAGATGGTGAAGGACAGGATCACCGATCTTCACAACCCTCCAGACCAAGATGAACCTGCTCCCACCCAGTCCAGGCCTGGTCCTTCACCCCAGGTGATGTCACTGTCCTTCCAAGGTTTTCCACAGGCCCTCCCCTACCAAGTCTATGGCTACCAGGAGGTCCAGCAGCACAGGCAGCCCTTCCTATTCCAGGCACAGGTATATCGGATGCCACCGGTGCCACTTATGCCACTGATGCCACCCACGCCACCGATGCCAGCCACGCCACAGATGCCACCCATGCCACAGATGCCACCTACACCAGTCCTCACCCAGCTGCAGATCAGACAGCCCCACTACACTGCTCCTTCCTCCACCCCGCAGTCAAGCCCGGCCTCAGTACATCTGTCATCGGTATTGGGGTTGACACCCCATGTCATGGAGGAAGGGGCTCTCAACATCACAGGGCTGAGCCAGCTCTCTGAGAGCTTCCCCAACACACCGTCCCATGTTGTCCTCTCGGGGCCAGGAACCCCAGTGGCGCCTCAGACCAGCACTTCAGGAGCAGCCACCTCCACAGCACCTGGGCCCTTCACCCCTGAGACTGGGCACGCCTCAGAGTGCCAGAGACTGGGTGGCTACCTGTTGACTTTATTTTTTCTTTGGACACTTGACTTGGGTCATTTTTCTTTTACAGCTTGTTATTAATGAAGATGATCTTTGCTTCACACACTTGCTTCATTTATTTTTGTCAATAAAATCTTGGTGGAAACTTTTAGAAATGGTTTAAGCCTTTGCATGCTTTTGGGATGGGTAAGGATAGCAGTGGAATGGGCAGGGATACCTGTGGGATGGGTAATAGCTGTGGGATGAGCAGGGATACCTTTGGGATGGGTAATAGCTGTGGGATAGATAAACCTCCACTGCAAGCATAGTGGGATTGTATGGTCCACCCTCCCAGGTGCCACACATATGGACCTTTATTATCAATAATAATGTAATCAATCATCAACACATTTCAACATAAACACAACTCTTTGTTAAATGCCCTGTTCATTGTCGGCCCACCCAACATACATGGCACAATCTCATCCGTGTGATGAGACAGGCTAAAGGAAGCATCCATTAATCATCTATCATCCTGTCTTGCCACTCCACTGCTCCAGCTGGGGAGTTGCACCATTGTCTCAGGAGGTTGCGCTGCTTCTTCGCTTCACGTGAGGCTCTGTTGGGGCCTTGCACATCCTCAGTGTCTATCAGGTTTAGCCCTTGCCTCCATTCCCCAGACTCCATGTCCCCCTTGCCTTGTGGGAGGTCCACGAGCCTGTTCTGCAACACTGGGTAGCGAGTGCGCATGAGATTGTGCAGGATGCAGCAAGCTTCCAATATCCTCCTTAAAATCTCTGGGTGATGCTGCATGGTGGTGAGAAGTACCTGGAACCTGTTGGCCAGGATGCCAAAGGCATTCTCCACTACCCGCCTTGCCCTGGACAGCCTGTAGTTGAAGATCCTCTCTTCATGGGTGAGGAGTCTGGAAGTGTAGGGCTTCATGAGGCAGGTTCTGAGGGAGAAGGCATCATCCCCCACAATGAAGTAGGGCTCATCTTGTGTGTCGTTAGGAAGGGGGTATGGATCTGGGAATCCCATGATGACGTTGCATTCCAGCCCCTCCTTGAGGTTACTGGCGTTGTATACCTGGGCATCTGAAGCTGACCCGTTGCCTGAAGCATCGATGTACATGAACTTGTAGTCAGCATCGACCATGGCGAAGAGGATGATGCTGAAGAAGCCCTAGTAGTTGAAATAAGTGGACCCTGATTTGGCTAGAGCTTTGCAGGCCACGTGCTTGCCATCTATGGCTCCAACGGTGTGGGGGAAGTTCCACTTCTGATACCACTGCTCTGCAACTTTCTTCCAGTCTTCTTCAGTGGAGGGGCAATGGAGGAGCTCATCCAGGTATTCTTCGATGATGGCCTGCACCACTTCTCTGACCACAATGCTGATGGTGTTGTGTGGCACCCTCCAGCCATACTGCATGCTCCTCTAGGTGGTCCCTGAGGCCAGGTGGCATAGAGTCAGTGCCAACTTGAGCCCAAAGTCCAGGCTGGGCCAGAAGTTGGTGTTTGCCTTGGTCAACCTGGGTCTCAGCCGCTCCACAACTTCATCAAACATGGCTGGAGGTATCCTCGTGAAGTTCTGGAATGCACGAGGGTCTTCGTTCCTCAGCTCCACCATCAGCTTGTTGTACAGTTGTATAACAGCTTGTTGTACTCTGCTCTTCTCCCGATCCATCTTCAGAACCAGACACTTCTTGGCCACCTTCTTTTCTTCCTGTAGAACAGTTGAAAAAGCCTGTAGAAGGCTTTGCACTGTTGCAGAATGATGGTGGCTACCAAAAAAACTGTGTTACGATCCATGGTGGACATCAATGGATGCTGTGGAAGAGCAAGAGCCAGATGAAGGCTGCAGAGGTCTGCACAGCAGGGCTGCTGGACTGAAAGTAAGATCCAGGTGAGTTGCTCCCCCTTTTTATAGGCAATATAGGTTTTCCACTAGGTGTCCTTTTTCATCCTCTAGGCATCCTGCAGATATCCTAAATATCTGAGATAGGTCCCCTCTGCGAACGTTTTTTCCATTTTAAATGCTTTGTATGTGAGCTACATCCACTTTCATCCTTTCTCCATCCATGATACTAACACTGCGCATCCGTTCCGCGTCCATTTCGCTTCCTCCCTGTGTCCGTTTTCCGCTGGAACAGATTTGAGTTGCACGGATGCACAGCGGACGCCTTGCGGATATAGCGGATAAGTAACGAATGATGATGGATGTAGAACGGATGTTCCCCGTATGTGTTGTGGATCCAGAATGGACATGTTGGATACATTTTCCACTCAAAAACCTTTGAGCAGCTCAAAACTTTTTGAGCGGATGGAACCTCAGTCGACAGATGCTGGACGGATAGAGAGGATGAAAAAGGGAGTACAGAATGGATGAATCGCGTTAACCAACAGATGGCAACTGTTTCTCTCCGTTTTACATCCTCTTTCCATCCGTTGGTGCAGTGTGACTTGGGCTTTAGGAAGCGTAGTTGTGTGCTGGATGTAATAACATGTACATTTCCCCTCTCCTGAATTTAGAGGGGAGTTATCAGAAATCCATTTTCTTTTCTTCTGATCTTTCTTCTATCTCTAACTTTCTGATTCTTTTGCCATTAGGCTACTTTACCACAGTTCTTGATGTCACCCGACTTGTTGTTTTATGCCTTTGCTATATTTTAGCTTTTCTATTGACTTTTATACTTTCCAATTTAAATTGCTTTGGGTGAACATGTGAAGTTATTACAGGACAAAATATTTTATTTGGCTATACTATGAAAGTTCTACTATACTTCCAGGGAAAGGCTGCAAATTAAGTCATGCCAAACCAGGTCATAAAATCATTGTAGTTAATATGAATCATATTTTTATTCTGGGAATCACTGTCTGTGGAAAAAGTAATCATGATGGATTGAAGAGACAAAAGAATTGATAAGCACAACCTATATAAGGTAGCATGGTCAGGTTCCCCCCCTTTTTTTTATTTGTCTCTCAGTAAAAAACTCCTATATGGTTTATATATGAAGTATACGGTCCATAAACATACATGCTCATTTGGGTTGTGTATTAAAAATACTAGTTATAGATATCTTATCAGGAGTGGGATTCTACAAGTGTGGACGAGTTCTATAGAACCGGTTGTTACGATTCTGTGCAGTTCGGAGAAGCAGCAAATTGCGCTACTGACTGGCCCCTCCCCCCTCCTGTCAGATTTCTGCCTTCTATCTAATCTAAATCGTTGTTGTACTGCTTTGTCTTCACCCAGGAACCTTTCCTGAGGCCCAGTCAGGAGTGGTATTCAGGGGGTTGGGGATGGGGAAGAAGTGGCCTGAGAGCAGAGCTGAAACTTCCTTAGGACTGAAGCTTCTATTTTTCAGTGCAAACTCAGGCAGCAGATTGCAGAAAGGGAGATCTGTGAGTGAATCTATGATTCTGAAAGCAACTTAATCTGCTTTGCCTTATTTTGGGTAAAAGTTGCGCTCTCTTTCTCTCCCTCTCTCTCCCTCTCACTCTCTGTGTGTATATATATATATATATATATATATATGTTTTTTTAAGTTATCGCGGGTACTTACATGTGTGCTGTTCAGCTTCCTTCGGGTATTATCCCACGTCATTGTAGTTCTGTTAAAGTTGTAGCAACGTTTCAGCAGAATCTCATCTGCCATCATCAGGCTTCTGTATGGATATGGGTCTCACAGCTTCTGGTTTTTAAATTTGAGGCTGGTTCATTCTGATTGGCTGGGAGCCTGGACCTGTTTCATTGGACTTGGAGTTTGATTGATTGGTGTTCCTGGTTTCTTCTGTCTGTTTTGTGGCTTTGATTGGCTGGCAACAGTCAACCCGTCATTGCAAACCTGTTCATGGAAGAATTCGAATCCAGAGCCCTGGC
>BLBF01000043.1:14323998-14387286 GCA_015471245.1 Laticauda colubrina
ATTGACAGTCTGGTGGAATCATCTCTTCTATTCATGCTTTCAGGTCTTTTATCAATCTCTGTGGCTTTTCTGATGATTCTGTGGCTGGGGTTTTCTATAGTGGCTAGGGATTTTGGTGCCATGGAAGCTGATGTTGTGACCTGTGGTTTTCATGTGTTGGAGTAGTGAGGAGGTGTGTTCCAGCTTTTTTACTTTTTTACTTTTTTTACTTTTTTACTGCAATTTTTTGTTCATCCAGGTGGGTACTTATCTAGGTGACAACACCTGGACATAAAAGGATTCCCTCTGATACCTTCAGCTCAAACACATCCCAACCAGGCACCCAGATGAAAACTAGCTTCCTAATAGATAATAGCTGTCCTTTCACGTGAAGCCAAGCTACAATGAAAGCCTCCAATACAGGAACACAGTGTTGCTAGCCAATCAAAGCCACAAAACAGACAGAAGAAACCAGAAACACCAATCAAACAAACAATAAACACAGACCAAGACTCCCAACCAATCAGGATGTAGAAAAAAACATCCTTGCACAGCAGTAGGCTAGCCTCAAATTTAAAACCAACGGCTCTGATAGCTAGATCCACCTACGAACTCTGCCTGATGATGGCAGATGGGATTCTGCTGAAACGTTGCTACAACTTTAAAAGCACTACAATGTCGTGGGATAATACCCGAAGGAAGCTGAACAGCACACATGTAATTACACGCGAAAACTTTAAAAAACAAATATGTATATATGTATATATATATGTGTGTGTGTGTGTGTGTGTGTGTGTGTTTTCTGAGGTGTTTGCGGGTATTTGTATGTGGATTTTTGGTTATTCGGGTTTTCTCCTGTGTAAAATTGGAAGTATCTAGGCGACGTTTCTATGAAGTCTCATTCATCATCTTCAGGCTTGTGTCTTCTCTGATAATTCTGTAGCTGGGGTTTTTTATCGTAGGTAAGGATTTGGTGCCATAGAAGTCAATGCTATGACCTGTGGCTTTCATGTGTTGGAACATACTTCCTTACTGGTCCAACACATGTCATAAAAGCCACAGGTCATAGCATCAACTTCAATGGCACCAAAAGTTTGTTAAAAGAAAAGCTTTAGTGACCAGAATTAGCCAGTATGCTCACTGGAAAGGAAACAGGTACAATTTTTGTTGTACAACAAAAGAGGCACAACCTTTGCTTCTTTTTCTAGGTGGCTCCTGACAATAGAGAATGAATCAGACAAAGAAAGGTAATTTTTCGAGCTAGATGTTTGCCAGATATGTTCAACGTCAGTTCCCATCATTCCATTTAGTTTGGACAGGCAAATACTTCAACCCATGAAGAAGGAAAGACTGCTGAAATAGGAAGGACAGTCTTAGGATATTTAGCTGCAGTTAAAGCCCCTGTCACACTGCAGCAACGGATGCAAAGAGGATGTAAAATGGACAAAAAAGCTTGCCATCCTTTGGTTAATGCGGTGTACTCACTGCCTCCGTTTTGCTTCCTCTCTATCCATCCAGCATCCGTTTATTGATGTTTCATCTGCTCAGAAAGTTTTGAACTGCTCAAAACTTTTGCGCGGAAAATGTATCCAATTTGTCCATTCTGCATCGGCTACGCATCTGCTACGCATCCGTTATGCATCCGTAATGCATCCGCTATATCCGCAAGGCATCCGTTCCGCATCCGCGCAACTCGCATCCGCAGGGAGGAAGTAGAACGGACACGGAACGGATGCAGAACGGATGCCTAGCAGATGCAGCATGGAAACAAAGTGTTTAAAATGGAAAAAACGTTCGCAGAGGGGACCTATCTCAGATATTAAGGATGTCTAGAGGATGCCTAGAGAATGCCTAGAGGATGCAAAGGGACACCTATACTGTGTATAAAAAGGGGGAGCAACTCGTCTGCATCTCACTTTCAGCCCAGCAGCCCAGCTGTGCAGACCTCTGCAGCCTTCATTTGACTCTTCCTCTTCCACAGCATCCAGTCATGTCAACCGTGGATCATAACACAGTCCTTTTGGCAGCCACCATCCTTCTGCAACAGTGTGAAGCCATCTACAGGCTCTGTGAACTCTACTACAGGAAGAAAAGGAGGCCTCTAAGAAGCGTCTGGGTCCGAAGATGGATCGGGAGAAGAGCAGAGTACGGACTGAACAACAAGCTGATGGTGGAGCTCAGGAATGAAGACACTCAGGCATTCCAGAACTTCATGAGGATGCCTCCAGCCATGTTTGACGAAGTTGTGCAGTGGCTGAGACCCAGGTTGACCAAGGCAAACACCAACTTCTGGCCCAGCCTGGAACCTGGGCTCAAGGTGGCACTCACTCTGCACCACCTGACCTCAGGGACCACCTACAGGAGCATGCAGTACGGCTGGAGGGTGCCACACAACACCATCAGCATTGTGGTCAGAGAAGTGGAGCAGACCATCATCGAAGGATACCTGCAGGAGCTCCTCCAGTGCCCCTCCACTGATGAAGGATGGAAGAAAGTTGCAGAGCAGTGGTATCAGAGGTGGAACTTCCCCCATACCGTTGGAACCATAGATGGCAAGCACGTGGCCTGCAAAGCACCACCCAATTCTGGCTCCATTTCTTTCAACTACAAGGGCTTCTACAGCATCGTCCTCTTTGCCATGGTCGATGCTGACTACAAGTTCATGTACATCAATGCTTCAGGCAGCGGCTCATGTTCAGATGCCCAGGTATACAACGCCAATGACCTCAAGGAGGGGCTGGAAGGCAACCTCATCATGGGCTTTCCAGATCCAGACCCCCTGCCCAACGACACACAAGATGTGCCCTACTTCATCGTGGGGGATGATGCCTCCTCCCTCAGAACCTACCTCATGAAGCCCTACGCTTCCAGATGCCTCACCCGTGATGAGAGGATCTTCAACCATAGGCTGTCCAGGGCAAGGTGGGTGGTGGAGAATGCCTTTGGCATCCTGGCCAACAGGCCCCAGGTACTTCTCACCACCATGCAGCATTGCCCAGAGACCGTGAGGAGGATCGTGGAAGCTTGCTGCATCCTGCACAATCTCATGCGCACCTGCTACCCAGTCTTGCAGAACAGGCTCGTGGACCTCCAGCAAGGCAATGGGGACATGGGGCCTGGGGAATGGAGGCAAGGGCGAAACCTGATAGACACTCAGGATGTGCAAGGCCCCAACAGAGCCTCAAATGAAGCGAAGAAGCAGAGCATTGTCCTGAAACACTGGTGCAACTCCCCAGCTGGAGCAGTGGAGTGGCAAGACAGGATGATAGATGATTAATGGGTGCTTCCTTCAGCCTCTCTCATCACATGGATGAGATTGGGCCATGTATGTTGGGTGGGCCTACAATGAACAGGGTGTTTAATAAAGAGTTGTGTTTGTATTGACATGTGTGGATGATTATTACATTATTATTGATAATAAAGCGCCATAGGTGTGGCACCAGGGAGGGTGGACCATATAGTCCCACTATGCTTGCACTGGAGGTTTATCTATCCCACTGCTATCCTTACCCATCCCAGAGCTATTACCCATCCCATGGGTATCCCTGCCCATCCCACTGCTATCTTAACCTATCCCACAAGCATGCAAAGGCTTAAACCAATTCTAAAAGTTTCCACCAAGACTTTATTAAAAAAAAAAAAAAGAAATGAAGCAAGTGTGTGATTCAAAGATAAACTTTATTGAACAACAAGCTGTAAAACAAAAATGACCCAAGTCAAGTATCCAAATAAAGTCCACAGGTAGCCAGCTACCCAGTCTCTGGCACTCTTATTGGTCACTCGGAGGTGTGCCCAGTCTCAGGGGTGAAGGGTCCAGGTGCTGTGGAGGTGGGTGGTGCTGGAGTGCTGGTCTGTATTATCATTGGGGTGCCTGGCCCCGAGAGGACAACAGTGGACGGTATGTTGAGGAAGCTCTCAGACAGCAGGCCCAGACCCGTGATGCTGAGAGGTCCTTCCTCCATGCCATGGGGTGTCAGTCCCAGTACTGATGACAGATGTACTGAGTCCGGGCTTGGCTGTGGGGTGGAGGAAGGAATAGTGTAGTGGGGCTGTCTGGTCTGCAGCTGGGTGAGGACTGGTGTGGGTGGCATCGCTGTCGTCGGTGGCATCATTGTTGTGGGTGGCATCCGTGGCATCAGTGGAACTGGTGGCAACGGTGTCGTCCGATGACTCTGTGCCTGGACTGGGAAGGGCTGCTGCCTGTGCTGGTGGACCTCCTGGTAGCCGTAGCCCTGGAAGGTGAGGGGCTGTGGGAAGCCTTGAAATGGGAGGGACATCACCTGGGGTGGAGGTGGAGGAGCAGACCTGGACTGGGTGGGAGCAGGTTCCTCTGGATCTGGAGGGTTGTGAAGCAGCTCGGTGATCCAGTCCTACACCACCTGGTACTGGGGTTCTTCTATGTTCCTGAGGGTCTGGTTGACATAGGTGAGGAAGGGCTTGTGGATGGAGGATGAGGAGTCGGTGCTGACCAGCTGAGAGAGGAGATCTATGCTGGTGCGGATGGTGTCCCTGATCTCCAGCAGGACAGTGTGTCTCTGCCCCTCCTGCTGTCTGGCTCTCTGCCTTTCTGTGGAGGTGGAGCTGGGGGTGGTGGATGCGGCTACGACTGTGGTGGACTCAATGTCTCCTTTCTCCCACCACACCAGGGAGTCCTCCACGCACTCCACCACGGTTAGAACAGCTGTCTGCGGGTTCTCTGCCATGGCACACTTCACAGAAACCTGCCTGGAGACAGGGACTAGCCGGAAGAGTACTGGGTCTCAGCAGGCTGCCGAAGAGAGAGGTTTGTGAGAGGTGCTCCTGGTGCTCCTCAGTGGTGGATCTCACCCTCCAGGAAGCTGCACCTGGCCATGACGTAGGTCTCTCTGTCCGTCCGCTTAACCGTGGCCTGGCCAGATTTCTTCAGGTGCTGCTTCCTGTACCAAGTGTGCATATGTTTCCACCAGCCGAGGAGCACCTCCGAAGTGTAACTCATACTCTCCGCCCTCTCTCTCCAAGCAGCCTGCTTTCTTTTGGTGTCCCTGTACAGCCGGTGTCCCTTCCGCCACAGATAGTCATTCTCTCTCAGCCACTCCAGCACCTTATCCTCAATGAAGTATTGCCTCCTCTCCCGTCCCCGCATACGCCTCTTCCTCCCTTTGGCAGGACCAGATGGGCCCTCATCAGAGGGGCTTCCATGTGGTAGGGGCTGCTCCTCCACACCAGCAGCAGCAGCAGCACCAGCAGGATTATCATCATCATCATCATCATCATCATCAGCAGCAGCAGCAGCAGCAGGAGGAGGATCATCATCATCATCATCAGCAGCAGCAGCAGCAGGATCAGCAGGACCAAGATCAGCAGCAGCAGAGTAAGCCCCAGTAGCACCAGCAGCACCAGCACCAGCAGCACCAGGAGCACGAGCAGGACCAGGAGCACGAGCAGGATGAGCAGTACGAGCAAGACCAGGAGCACGAGCAGTACGAGCAAGTCCAGGAGCACGAGTAGGACCAGCAGGACCAGTAGCAGCTTCAGCAGAGTACGCAGCAGCAGAAGCACCACTGCCAGGAGCAGCTTCAGCAGTGTACACAGCAGCAGCAGCAGCACCACCGCCAGGAGCAGCTTCAGCAGAAGCTCCAGCACCAGAAGAGCGAGCCTGAGCAGCAGAAGCCCCAGCAGAAGCAGAGTCAGGGACAGGGGATGGGAGGGTGGCCCTGTTCCTCTTGCCAGGGATGACAGCAGGTTGCTGAGACTTTCGCTTCTTCCCCATGGTTGTGGGGTTGTTGGTTGGCAGGGAGGCTGGCAGGCACCAAGGCTGGCAGGAAGCCTGGCAGGAAGCCTGGCAGGAAGCCTGGCAGGAAGCCTGGCAGGAAGGAAGGCATGCAGGCAGGCAGGCACCAAGGCTGGCAGGCAGACTGGCTGGCAGGAAGGCTGGAAGGCAGGCTGGCAGCAAGGCTGGCAGGCAGGCAGAGAGCAAGGCTGGCAGGGAGGCTGGCCAGGAGGCTTGGAGGCAGGCTGGCAGGAAGGCTGGCAGCAAGGCTTGCATGCAGGCAGGGCAGGCAAGGACTTGATGTATCCTGCAGCAGGTCTTTTCTCCGAATGCTGGCCACGTGCGAGCTGCTTCCCTTTATATCCGCATGGCTTATGCAATGCATCCCCCCTGCATGCGCAATTAACGCCAGGCATCCGTTAGGCTTCTGCTGTGCATCCGCTCGGCTTCCGCTCTGCATCCGCTTCATCCGCTGTGCATCCGCTGTGCATCCGCTTCATCCACTTGGCATCTGCTCTGCATCCGCTCTTTCCATTCCACGTCCGCTTTGCTGAGCCCCCCCGTAAGCCCAGCGGATGTGCCATCCACTCTCATCCGCTTCCATCCACTGGGCTTCCGTTCCTCATCCACTTTCTATCCGCCCTGCGTCCTCCCCCCATCTGTGTTATCCGCTCCGGTTATTCAAATTTCTGCCCCTTTTGAGAGCGGATATCAACGGATGGAACATTTTGATCATCCGTTGTGTCCGTTTTGCATCTGTTGGGCAGTGTGACAGGGCCTTAAACAGTCATATAGATGACTTTTGCCATTTCCAAACTGGTGAAATCAATTGGCGGATACATTCTAATTCTTTCTGTCTAGAAAATAAGAAAAGAAACAAAACATTCTCTGTTTGTGCTTTTTGTCAATTTTCACAAGCCACTATTAGCTTACTTCATGACTAGTGAACACTTTCCATCAGTTCTGGAGTGTCCTACACAGCTAGAAAGCTGTAAAATCTAGAAAATGATTTCATTCTTCCTTGGGTTGGCTTTGTAACAATTTGGTTTATTTTCTTGGTTTCCTATCATGAAAAGGAGATTCCAAATAGATAGGTATGGATCTGCTGGCAATGCTGCAACAAAGAAGGTTCAGAGCTGCACCAAAATTCTGTTTATGATTTAAACATCAGGATTTTCAAGGTGCCAACTTCTATGCCTTCTCCTCCTCTGCACTGCACATAATATAATAATGCCAAAGCATTTGATAACCCAGTTCACATATGCCATTTCATTCAATCTTCCTAGATCATTTATATTATTTGTAGGATTAAAGTCATTCTACAAATAACAGGCTCTCCTTTTTTTAACTAAAATAAAGCCTAAGATCAAATATATCCCTACCAGAGGTGTTATTCAGCAGGTTCTGACCAGTTCTGGAGAACCGGTAGAGGAAGTTTTGAGTAGTTCAGAGAACTGGCAAATATGACCTCTGACTCAGGATTTTACAGTATCCTTCTCCTGCCATACCCACTCACAGAACCAGTAATAAAAAATTTGAATCCCACCACTGATTCCTACTCACAATCAATGAAAATCTGAAAAGCATTCTTAGCCTAAATCATTTTAATATCCATTGCATTTTCTTTGAGTAACCAAACTAAAATATGCATTGCTTTAAAGATATGCCTGTTATTTATTAACCAGACAGAACAGTTTGGTAATTCCAATCCATTTGTCATCTGATCAGATCAAGTTAGTCAGTCCAAGACAGATTTATGATGCCTCTTCCTAGTAAACAATGAAAACTCTTGTCTTTTAAAGCCATTAAATGTTTGTAAACTTTAAAATAATGGGATGAATGCATGTCTGTGCACTGAAGGGTCTTTGACAGCTTTGTGCCATCAATATCAATGACAACAATGTAATGCCTTGATTTGACAGCTTTTTCCGTGTTTGTCCAAGCAGAATGAATGTGTCTTGCTTTTTCCTCTGGCTATATTACTTTCCTCTTTTTATATCCTCATGTTCCTTTTCTTCTACGTAAATTGATTTACAATTGAGTCAAAACCTGTCCACCAGTTTCCTGGGCTTCCACTGCTGCTTTCTTCTTTCTTTCTTATTTTAGTTTTAGAATGTATTTAACATCTCTTTTCGCTATGTTTTTGACTTTATTGCTATGAAATAGCTGAAGTAGTCTGGTTTTATTTCCCAATACATGTAATTCTATTACTCTGCAGCTTTCCTGGATGCTCCTTTTCCTTGATATGGAAATATAGACATATACCCCCCTCCCTTCCCCATGACTTAAAGGAAGCGAAATGGATTACATGTTACTGAAGAAATGATGGTATAAAGACAGAAACCTCTCAGATATCATTCAGATAGAGTTTGATTAAGAGAAATACAATAACTGCATGTGCCCATGATGTGCCCATATTTGAAAATTTCAAATAATATAGTAACAAGAATAGAAAGTTTCATACATGAATTTCTCAACAGAAGAAAATAGATAATTGCCAAAATTATGGTTTGGATAATTGCCAAAATTATGACTGGAGACTATTTCCTTGGGAAGCTGAAGGCAGGTAGAATATGATGTTCTGTTTTCTTCCCCTTGAGAAATGGTTAGTAGCTCACATTCACATTAGGGCTTAGAATAATAAAGTTGGAAAGGACCGTGGAAGCCTTCCAGTCCAACCTCCTGCTCGAGTAGGAGAACCTATACCATTTCAGACAAATGGTCATTCAGTTTCTTTTTGAAAGTGATAGAACACTCACAACTTCTGAAGGCAAGATATTCTATTAATTGATTGCTCTCACTGTTAAGAATTTTTCCTTGGTTCTACCTTGCTTATTTTCTTAGTTAGTTTCCAATCATTGCTTCTTATATTCCCTTTTGGTGCTTTGGAAAATAATTCGACATCCTCTTCTTTGTAGGAGCCTCTTTGTAAGAACCTTTTGTAGGGCAAATTGGAAGTGAGGATCACTATTGATAGCTTTTGGGAATAGTTCTTAAATTACCTGAATGTTCAATATTCCAGCATTGTACGGAAGTTTTCAGCAAGCTCACTTCTGCTGAGTAATATTGTTTGAGATTGTCTACATATTGCCTTCTTTTTCTTGTCTGGCCTGCTAGGTATATGCTATTCTTGCTTTCTTGAATCTTTGTCACGAAGCTATTCATACTGGCCATAGTGCATTGGCATTCCCATATACTGCTCCTCTTTTGCCAGACCATGTCATTTCAACTAAGTTGAACGACTTCACTTGTACCTAGCAGCTGCAGTATGTACTTCAATATTTATTAGTTTGAATATTCTTGGATAGTAAATCCTTTCAAATCTACAAAATTGAAACTGTATACTGCTAAAGATTATGAAAAGGAATATTACCATCAATCTGAAGGCCCTAAAAAGAACTTGAAAAGAAAATTCTATCAAAAATGCATTGATATGTAGGGATAGATCTTATAAAGATAGTACACATGGTGCCGTATTAATAAAAATGTATACCAATTGATTGGAAGAACCAAAAGGAGACAGACCATTCTGAGGAAGGTCTATGAGGTAGCTAAGTCCTGACACCTTATTTATGTGATGGCACATAAACAATTAACAGAGTACTAATTTCATTTGGATTAAAGATATAAACACCCACACTTGAAGGCAGAAAGAACACTGTCTAGGAAGCAAACAGGAAAAAAAAAAGAGCAATGCAGATGGATTAAGTGCAAAAATAAGTGGAGAAGTTGATGAACGATTTGGCAGGCAGTGTTCCTCCTCATGTGCTTTGCTAATAGAAGGGACAATGCAGAACTGATAAGAATGGAATAGAAATATTTGTTTGCTTCAGAGGAAAAGGAGTGTATTTTCTAATGATTCATAATGATTAGAGATTTTGTCAGGAAGAGCCAAATGCCTGACTCTGTTCATCCTGGTTTATAAACAATGGTCCAAATCAATCATTCTGTTTCATATAAGAACTATGTCTGAGTTCATAGACTTATTAAACTCAGCTACTATCAGTTATAAGCTACATGGTTTGAGCATGTGATAAGAACAGACTTTATATATGCCTGTATCTATTCTTCCTACCTCCCCCTCCCCTCTCAGAGAGAAGAGAAAATGGAAGAAATAGAGAGAATGCTCAGCAAGAGTAGGAGAATATAGAAAATGGAAAGTAAAGGAACAAGGGACATTACCGAAAGATAAAGATAGTAGGCATTTATTCTAAAAGTTTTCAAGAGTCTAACTTATTTGTGGTTTATTTGTATAGCTATGGTTTAATAAACTATTGTTTACCAATCCATTAATATTTGATTTCATTTCCATCTATATAGAGGTAGACAACTAATCATTGACTTGCAACCATTCATTTAATGACCAATCAAAGTTACAATGGCACTGAAAAAAGAAACTTATGACCACATTTCACACTAATGACTACTGCTTTAGCATGACCATGGTCACGTAATCAAAATTCAGGACCATGGCAACTGGCATGTATTTAATGATGGTTGCTTTGTCATCAGGTTGCACACGATCATAATTTGTAACTTTCCCAGTCAACTTTCAGCAAGCAAAATGAATTGGGGAATCTAATGACATGATTCATTTCATAATTGCAGAGATTCACTTAATAACTATGCAAAAAATGTCATAAATATGGCAAAACTCACTTAACTAATACTTTGCTTAAGCAATAGAAATGTTAAGCTCAATTGAGGTTGTAAGTCAATCACTGCCTGAATTGTGGTTGATGCTGATGCTTGTTATTGGAAAGAAATTGATTTAACTAGATGGACTTCCTAAAGTTTAATCTTGCATGATTCATCTTAGGTTCATGTACTGTATATATGCCTGATTGCACCAAAATTTGAATAGAGTAGAGTAGAGTAAAACAGAAAGAACAGAATAGAACAGAATGGAAGAACAAAGTCGGAAGAGACCTTAGAGGTCTTCTCATCCAACTCCCTGCTCAGGCAGAAAATCCTATGCCAGTGATGGCTAACCTTTTTGGGCTCCTTGCCAAAAATTGTGCATTCACTCATTCATGCATGCGTGCTCACGTGCCAGCACTCAGAAGGCAATTTGTGCCCCCTCTATGCCCCCTGTGCATGCGCTCGCAATCCCCCCCATGCCGACCCCTTACCTACACTGTGTCTCCCAGCTGATTTTTGGCCTCCCAGAGGCTTGAGAACAGCTTCTGCCAGCTGAAAAATAGGTCTGTTTCATCACTTCCAGTATTACAGGCCTAATTTTCGGCCTGCAAAGGCTGCAGAAGCTGTCCTCAAGCCTCTGAGAGGCCAAAAAAGGCCTCAAGTAGGCCAAAAATTAGCTGGGAGGTGCGTGCATGCGCAGTGAGGTAAATTTGCCTGCAGCTCACATGTCGGCACAAATGGCATGCCATAGGTTCACCATCACGGCCCTATACCATTTCATACAAATGTATGCAATCTCTTCTTTAAAACTTCCAGTGTTGGAGCGTTCACAACTTCTGAAGGTAAGTTGTTCCACTGATTAATTACTCTGACTGTCAGGAAATTTCTCCTTAGTACTAGGTTGCTTCTCTCCTTCATTAGTTTCTATCTATTGCTTGAAAACTAATGCTACATTTACCACATTGAATTATTATCAAGATAAATAAAGTAAGAATTCTAAAGCATTTGATGTCCCCAAAGTAAAAAAAGTTTGAATAATTCAGAAGCAAAGCCAACCAGAAGAGTGATCAGCATCTGCAAACTTTGCTTCAGGCAGCGCTTGCCAACTGTTTCAATGGAGACACCCTTTTGATGCCAAGGTAAATAAACAAATCAGGACTGAGCCACAGCAGATCTACAGATTTCCTATGTATCTTGGCACTAAGGCAGCTTTTGCAGAAGGAAGATTTGGAGAATGGGAAATGTCAGCCCTTCTGTGCAAGCTTTTCCTCTTGATGTTTTGGAAATGAAATGGATAACAACACAGAAGCCAATATTGCTAAGTGGAAGTAACTTAGCAGCACAATCAGATGAAGTATTCTTAGGGGCCAGTAAAATGAAAACTGATAAACTGATGAGTATAGGTAATCCTGAAATTTTGACCATTTTGGCCTAAAGTTTCTGTTGCTAAGTAAGACAATGGTTAAGTAAGTTTTGCTCCATTTTATGACCTTTCTTTCTTGAAGTGAATCACTGTTAAGTTAATAACATGGTTGTTAAGTGAATCTGGCCTCTCCATTGACATTGGCTGTCAGAAAGTAGCAAAAACTGATCACATGACCCTGGATGCTGCAACCATTGTAAATAAGAATCATCGTAAATAAGAAACTTCTGAATTTTGATCATGTTTGGGAATGCTGTAATGGTTGTAAATGTGAAAAATGGACAAAGTCATTTTTTTCAATGCCATTGTAACATTTTAAACAAACTGTCACTCTAGGAATACCTGTTGACTAGGAACTTATGGTTTTGGTAGCATTTGACCCATAAAAGGAGAAATTGTAACCATCACCACCAGCACCAGAATTTGTAATTTGTAAGGAAGCATGCATAACCAATGTGCCTACCGTCCCTGTCCTACTGTTCCCATTTATTCTTACTCATTTATTATGTATATACTTATACCTGTTTATACTTATATGTTTATATGTTATGTTCATACTTATACTTGTTTTCTCACACATACTTGACAAAATAAATAAATAAATAAATAAATAAATAAATAAATAAAATTTCTTCAAGAAATCTGCCTCAGATTTGGGAATTGTAACTGAAAAGAAGTGGAAGTGACTAAACTGGAGAAATATAAAATAGGTTAATACAGTTGCATCATGTTCTGTATAGAGTGGTATACTCCAAACAATGCAATCTGGTTGATTAGAAAGACCAGTATTGGATTGGTTCATTAGGAACCAATCCAAAAGAGACGCTGAAAGGCGGCAAAGTCAAATAGCTGCCATTAGCTACAAGCCAGCAGGAAAGCCTGTATAAAAAGGCTGCCACGGTTTTAGCCAAACCATTCCGTTACTGTTGCTTGAATTAATAAAGACTTTGTTGTTGGAACCCGGTCTACCTCGCGTTTTTCCAGACAGAACACTGGCAACAAGAGTGGGATCGTCCTAAACACGAGACTGAGCACGTGGCAGAAAGAATTTCAGGCAGAAAGTGATGGCTGGGAATAATGTGCTGCCCGCACCCTTCAATACCAACGAAGAGGATTGGGAATCATACGTAGACTGTTTCCTGATGTTTTTAGAGAGCACTGAGATGGAAGAGATCTCAGACCAGCGGAAGAGGGCTGTATTCCTAATGCATTGTGGACCAACCGTATTCAAGATGGGCAAAGCATTGGCGAAGCCCAGAGACCTGAAACAAATCACCTGGTCTGAGCTTCACCAAATGTTAAAGGCCCACTACACTCCGGTAGTGTCAAATCTCATCAAATGGCATGAATTCTACAAAAGGGATCAGAAGGAAGGCGAGACCATCACTGACTTCGTGGCGGCTCTCCGACAACTGCGGGGAGCTTGCGAGTTCCTGAACATGGATGAAGCCATGCGAGATCGAGTTGTCCTTGGTCTGAGAGATAATAACTTACAAAGTAAACTACTAAATAAACCCAATATCACAGTGGCTGAAGCGATCACAGAAGCCACAGCAGCAGAAGCCGCGAAAAAAATCAGCGGCCACTATGAAGCAAATGAACTCAAATAATGACGCGATGACCCTATCCAGAGGAAAGAAGCAAGCTCCCACCAAAACTCATCACAAAGAATTCGATGGTTCATCAGAAATGGAAGATGATGATGATGAGGTCCACCGCCTGTACGCCAACAAAAAAAGGTGCGAAAAAAGAAATTGGCGGGAATGCGCTGGCTGCGGGGGAAACCACTCTTGAGCCAATTACAGATTCCTTGATGCCATCTGCTGAGCTTGCAAGAAGAGGGGACACATCAAAAAAGTATGTAGGAATCAAACAAAATAACAGTTCAAACAGACGCAGTAACTCCCCACTACAAGCTGAATCAAAGCAAGCCAAAAAGGAATGGGAGCACAACAAACGAACTGGCAACCAAGAAAAGATCAAAATGTCAAAAGATCAAACCATCAAACTGTCACTATTGGAAGCACTCAGACGGAAAGCAGGAGAAAGATCAAAATCATTGTAAAAATTGAAGGAAGCCCCTGCGAGATGGAAGTCGACTCAGGATCCTTCCTGTCAATGGTGTCTTGGAACACAGTCAGATGGCTGGTTCCAAACATCAAATTAAAAGAACTCCAGAAACAAAAGTTAATTTTAAAAGTCTACCAAGGAAACCGAATCCCTGTGGTAGGTCTATGACATTTCCGAGTCACATACAAGCAGCACACTGAAGTCCTGCCTCTAACAATAGTCAACTGAAACTGCCCCAGCCTCCTGGGCATCGAATGGCTCACCCCATTGGGCATCGGAATGACTGGGGTGAGCCGAGTAGCCGCAACCAACTGGGAAGAGAGCCTGATACACGAGTTCCAGGACGTCTTTGACGGCACCTTAGGCAGGTACCGGGGGACCCCAATTTCCTTTAGTTTAGACCCTCAGGTAGCACGTAGAAGGTTAAAAGCCAGACGAGTCCTCTTTGCCTTAAAGACCAAAATAGATGAACAGTTAAATAAATTAATTGAGTAAGGGGTCATAGAACCAATTGACCATGCTAGATGGGAGACACCAATAGTAACACCTGTTAAACCTGATGGGTCGGTACACATCTGCGGAGACTACAAGGCTACCCTGAACCATGCGTTGCAGCAAAGCGCATACCCTGTGCCAATCGTGTAATATTTACTGCACTCGCTTGGGGGAGGAAATTTTTTTGCCAAGCTTGATTTAGCCCAAGCATATCAACAGCTTCCAGTAGACCCAAAAACAGCCAAGGCACAGACAATAGTAACTCACAGAGGGGCATTCAAATGTAACAGACTTCAATTTGGAGTAAGCGTTGCCCCAGGTGTTTTCCAAAGCCTTATGGAATGCCTATTAAATGGAATTAAAGGGGTCATTCCATATTTTGATGACATCCTAATTTCGGCTAAAAACACGACCCAATTAGAGATAAGACTGAAAGAGGTGCTAACAAAATTTAGAGAATCCAGCTTGAAAGTCAAAAAAGAAAAATGCTGTTTAATGACTGATCGCGTCGAATTTTTGGGTTATTTAATTGACGGAGAGGGTATACACACTACAGAAAAAAAAGTCAAGGCTATGCACCACAGCCAAAAAACAAAATGGAATTGCAAGCATTTTTGGGTCTAATAAACTTCTATAACATATTCTTCCCCCACAAAGCAATGATAGCAGAACCATTACATCGCTTACTGGATAAGAAAACTAGTTGGACTTGGGGGCATAGAGAACAAAAAGCATTCCAAGGCATGAAAAATCTGTTAACCTCAGACACCATTCTTATTCAGTTTAGTAACACACTTCCATTGACGGTCACCTGTAACGCTTCACCGTTTAGAGTCGGTGCCATCCTGAGCCACCAACTGCCTGACGGGAGAGAGGCACCCATCGCCTTTTACTCAAAAACACTTTCTAAAGCAGAACGCAACTATAGTCAACTAGACAGAGAAGCCCTGGCAATTGTTGCCAGAGTTAAACATTTTCACGAGTACCTCTATGGGAGGACATTTTCCATTGTGACTGATCATAAACCGCTACTAGGAATTTTGGCGGGAAACAAACCCACACTGAACATTTTATCTCCCTGAATGACTCCATGTTCAGAATTCCTAGCTGAGTACTCCTACAGATTGATACATCGACCCAGAAAACAGATCTCCCATGCAGACGCATTAAGTCGAACACCGCTGCCAATGACAGAGGAAGACCCGGTGCCAACAATTACCACCCTGCAAATAGAAGCCTGCCCCGACCTGCCAATATCTGCAAATGATGTCACCAGGGCCACCGCTAAAGATCCAGTGACTGTCCGCATTTTAAATTGGGTAGGTAAAGGCTGACCGGAAAACCAAAAAACTGAAAACTTTAGACCTTTCTGGACCAGACAGACTGAGCTGTCAATACAAAAGGGGTGTTTATTGTGGGGTGATCACTGTGGGGTGATATTGTGTGGGTAATTCCTTCCAGATTACAAACTAGAGTGTTGGCTATGCTTCACGAAGGCTACACAGGCATTGTGAAAATGAAAAGCCTAGCTAGGAGCTATGTCTGGTGGCCTGGCTTAGACAGAGATATTGAATACTGGGTTGCTACATGCAATAAATGCCAGAAAACCAGGCCTTCACCACCACAAGCACCTATAAGGGACTGGGAGACCCCACGAGGCCCCTGGTCTCGAATCCATATTGACTTTGCGGGTCCTACTAAGGGGCATACATTTTTGATTGTTGGAGATGCATACTCAAATTGGTTGGAAGTCGCAGTAATGTCATCTAGAACAACCAACACCGTTATCAAACAACTCAACAATCTATTCGCAACCCATGGATTGCTGGACATCCTAGTGTCTGACAATGGGCCACAACTAACCGCTATACAATTTGAACAATACCTCGCCTCTTTAGGTATATGACATGCACTAACCGCGCCAGCCCACCCGGCAGCAAATGGTAGGACTGAGAGAATGGTCAGGTTTACCAAGGAGGGTTTGGAAAAAATGGACCCAGGGGATGTCCAGGATAAATTGAACCGTTTACTCACCCTCCAACATATCACCCCCAGTACTGTAACTAACAAGAGCCCGGCAGAATTGTTAATGGGGAGGAAACTTAGATCACATTTGGATAGGTTACATCCAAACTACACCTTTGAGAAACCCCCCAACTCCTCCAGCCGTTTCCGCACGTTTGAAATTGGCAACCTAGACTACGTGAAAAATTTTACTGGTGACCCTCTATGGCTTCCAGCCACAATCACACAAATAACAGGACCCTGGTCCTACTGTCTAACCGTAGACGATGGCAAGGAATGGAAGCGGCACATAGACCAGCTTCGTTCCCGAAATGTCAAGCGAAATAAGACCACGCAACCTCAAAAAATAAAAATCGATGAAAACAAAACCAAAGGGGGGGGGATACAAGAAAATAATACTGAAGGGAATAAAGAATTGTTAAAAATAAACCCAGAACATCTAACCAATCAAAAAGAGCAAAAAGAATACTTACGATTAGATGAAACTGGCAGAAATAATCCCCATGAAGAGGAGCCCATCCTGGAAGGGGCCAGCCAAGCCAGCTCGACCTGCCCGAGAAAGCCAGGAGGGAGCAGCAAAACCACTGGCCTGAGCAACTCAAGCGGTAGCAACCTTGCTGACTCACCCTACCAGACAGTTCCATGGAGAAGAGCCGGAGAGACAGCAATCCCATCCGAACCGCTCAAAGTCTCCAGCGAAAATGAACCGCGCAAATCAAATAGAGTCAGAAGAAGCCCCACTTACCTGTGCGACTACATCACCCATGTAGGACTAAACTAAGGAGGGAAGGGTGTTCTGTATAGAGTGGTATACTCCAAACAATGCAATCTGATTGGCTAGAAAGACCAGTATTGGATTGGTTCATTAGGAACCAATCCAAAAGAGCCGCTGAAAGGCGGCAAAGTCAAATAGCTACCATTGGCTACAAGCCGGCAAGCAAGCCTGTATAAAAAGGCTGCCGCAGCTTCAGCCAACCCATTCCGTTACTGTTGCTTGACTTAATAAAGTCTTTGTTGTTGGAACCGGTCTACCTCACATTTTTCCGGACGGAACACATCAACTCTTCAAATTTTCAACAAAACAATCAAAGGTTAGGTTAAAATTAATACAGTACATTTATCCAGGATTTGCTTGGTTACTGTTGCAGGCAGCTTCTGTTCTGATTTATTATGACCCAGTCAAATATATATAGCCTAAAATGGGACTAGAATTCCCGGTCTTCTAATTTGTAGGTTGATGCTTTAACCACTACCCCAAACTGCATATGTATGGTTTATAGTGAGAATGAGAATACGAAATCAGAAATTTATAAATAACCAATGAACAAATAATAATAAATCTTTCAAATTTTATATTAAAGCATTTATGCAGGAATCTTTCTTTTTATTCATCTAACTGAAGATTATAAAAATGGTAACACTTCTCCAGCAATCTAATAGCATACTATGTAAATGATATGATTGGCAATCATGGCACATTAATCATTATAATCGTAACAAATATAGAGGTGGGAATTTTTTTGAGAAATAGCTTGCCAAGGTGGTTTTTTTCCTAATTCTATTTGCCATATTTGTCAATGCATAAATGAAATTGTAAGTAGGAATGCTACAATCTCTTACTGATCCCCAACTATATTTTGCATTTTCCAGAATAATAACCTCCTCCCACCAATATCTAATTTTTAAACATTTATAACTTTCCGGTTGATTTTGTTTTGAATTGCTAATTTGATCCTCCCAAAGACGAAATATGATTTTTGGGTCATATCCATTGCTCTGCCTCCCCCTCCCTGTTACACACCTCAATCTAATCCTCACAGCCTCAAGGCAGCTCAGATTGTCAGGAGCACACTGAATAACTTTCCCTACATTTCTTTTTTTCATATAAATATAAGTAATATGGAGATAGCACCAAAAACTGAGACCCATTGGAGTTTCTAGTAATTTGAATGCAAGCCCTGCAAACCCCTGAAAGGAACTGCCCACAGAGAAAGAGTGCAGCCATCATAACAGAGATATTTTGGTCTGTGGTAGACCTTGGCAGGATGCAGTGGCTCAGTGGCTAAGATGCTGAGCTTGTTGATCAGAAAGGTCAGCACTTCATGGTTCAAATCCCTAGTGCCACATAACAGAGTGAGCTCCTATTACTTGTCCAAGCTTTTGCCAACGTAGCAGTTCAAAAACATGTAAAAGTGCAAGTAGAAAAATAGGGACCACTTTGGTGGGAAGGTAACAGCCTTCTGTGCACCTTCAGAATTTAGTCATGCTGGCCACATGACCATGGAAACGTCTTTGGCCAATGCTGGCTCTTTGGCTTTGTAATGGAGATGAGCATTGCCCCCTAGAGCCGGAAACAACTAGCATGTATGTACAAGGGGAACCTTTACCTTTACCTTTAGACCATCTTAAGAAATGTTGAGAGGGAAATGATAAGGCATCCATCTATTCTGTTATTAAAAAAAAACACCTCTGATTTTAGGAAATTATTTCTCCTTGCAACTGAATGTAAAAGGCTAATTTAGAGTGTGCAGCATAAATTGAATAATACAGCACCTCAATATCTTCTTATAACATCTGAGATAACTAAATAGAAATGTGTTGGAAGAAGAACTTCTTCTTTGTGGTGGCATCCACTCCACATGTTCCCTATTTATCCTTGGGTATTGAAAGGTCCTGCTATAGTTTCATTATAGGGTTCAAAGGTGCTTAACTGCCTTGGTCTGTTATTGTATTCTGTTGGCTCACTCAAGTTTGCTCTGTATTGTAAAAAGTATAAGCCTTGGATATGATCACAGTGAGCCAATTCTGTATTTTCAAAATGTTCTGTTGTAAGTTTCCCCTAATAACTCCATTCCCAAAGAGAATACATGCAATTGTATGCAGTTTTGTACTTTGCAAAAGGCTATTCACAAGGATTTGTACACTGTGATATTGGAGGCAGCTTAGTTTAGTTGCTGTTGAACTAAGAACAACTCAAGTTTAAATACACCCATGGTAATAGAGGCTCTTGGGAGACTTCAGTCTAAGTCAGGGGTCCCCAGACTTGGCAACTAAGACTTGTGGACTTCAACTCCCAGAATTCTTATGTTGTTTGGATAATTCTGGGAGTTGAAGTGCACAAGTATTAAGGTTGCCAAGTTTGGAGATTTCTGGTCTAGTTATTCTCTCTCTTGTGAAGTCCAGCAACTTCACAAGATTATTAGAATGCCACTTTGAGCTCCTGAAGCAGAGGCCTTTTATCTTATGTAATAGATAAAAGAATAAACAAACATTCACAGAAAGAAAATAAAAAGGAGACATATCATGCCTCTAGGAGAGCCTTTCACAACTTTACTAGTGTTCAATTAAGTTGATTTCCAATTCCAGAATTTTGAGCGTTAGTCACATTGACCAAGGAATATTGAAAGATTGTGCTCTCTAGAGCACAACCAGATCTAGGGAAGGCTTTCCTATAATAAAAACTCAAACAGAGAACTATCACCAGGAGAAAGCAACAAACCTTGTTTGGGTGTGGATTTGTAGAGTAAGCAACATAGTCGAATACAAATGAAAATCAACAAAAGTCTGTTCTTGAGAACATGCAAGCCCTCACAACTGTTCTAGAACATAGAACCTTGGAGATCCCCTAGTCCAACCCAGTGTTTGAGACATGTACTCCATAAATATAATATAAAAGTATACTGCATAATTTTACATAAGAATGACATTGCATTGTTATCAGGGAGATAATAAATAACATTTCAGTAGATAAAGCTAGCTGTGCCTCCAATATAATGTATACCTGTCAAAATCAGGGATTAAAGAATCTGCCAGGCATTCACTTTTCCAAAATCCTAAACAACTGGGAGATTTTCTTAAAAAAGTGTATTATAATCAGTATTTGTATCAGAAGGCACAGTTTTGCTGATGTATGCCATGGCTTTCAATTACTATAGTTGTCTCATGTCTTTTAGATGCCCTCTGACTATTTTATCAAGGTTCATATGTTCCCTCATAAAAAGTTGCCAAATAAATAAGTAAATTCAGGCTTCTTGTATCTTCTATTGAGTCAAGCTTGTTTGTATATGGTGTTTTACTCTTACATAATTGGATTATGACACTTTGAGGAAATACCATGAAAAAATGCCTGTCATAGCATTAAAACATGATTTGTTTGGGATTGGAAACAGAACAGGAAATTCAAATGAATGGGGAAAAATTGAAAACTGAAAATTGAGAGTGGACTTCAAAAGACACAAAGAGCTTTTGAAAATAAATAGGAACAAAATGATGGAGGATGCTGAATGTCTTAGATCCAGTTCAGACAACATCTAAGGAGAAATTCAGATGAATAGAATGACTCTTGTTTAGAGTTATTTTTTAAAAATATGCCTTTTATATCTGGGTTCTAGTCACCAAGATGCAATTCCTTTAATGCATCTTTAACAGAAATTTCATTTCCTTTTTTAGCATGAATGAATCAGAACAGAAGATGGCAGTAGCGTCTTGTTTTAAGTTGCCTTGGTTTAGAGTTAAAGGCATAACCTAATTGACAATTGTTCTATAGTATTACAGAGAAAGAAGGACGTGGATTTAGTCAAACCAATTACCAGTCTTTTCTTTTATATATATATTACAGCTAACATGGTTGTTACTGTTGAGGAATCTTCAGCACAGTTTTTTCTTTCTCTTTCATGTTGATGTATAATTGTTCTGAAAATGTGCCATCTCCAAGCCATATGTCTGATATTATTCACTTGGTATTAACATAAAAATTAATTTGCAGTGATCTGATTATCTAGACCTCAGATATCAGAGACCTTTCTGCATATTCTCCATCATTATCATAATATTTAGCACTGATATAATGCTTGCAGCATGTTCTAATCACATGCCCTCTATTATCTGAGTAGATTTATAAATTTAAACAAATCCTGCTTACATTATTAAGCCCATGTTTTCCTGTCTCCTGCCAGTCTAGAGGAATTCTCAACAGACTCTTGTCTCTTCTGAATCTCTTAGCCTTTCTGTGATGGTAGTTCTCAAAAATTTGGCCCTACCTAATTAATTTTTTTATTTAGCTTTTACTGGTAAGGTCAACATTTTTTTTTTGTCTGTATAGAGTGTAGCTAAGTAAACATTGAAATATATTTGAAATTGGTTGGTTTTTTTTTTTTTTAACTCTTCAGTCTAAATCCTCAGATTCATAACTGTGTACAGCACTTCCTACTGTAATGCTTTGTCAGGTTTACAATTCTAGGAATAGACAGAGGTCATCTCAAAATGTGTACATTCATGGGTTGATCCCAGAGGTGGTATTCAGCAGGTTCTGACAGTTCTGGAGAACCGGTAGCAGAAATTTTGAGTAGTTCGGAGAACCGGCAAATATCACCTCTGACTGGAGATTTTACAGTATCTTTCCCCTGCCACACCCACAGAACCGGTAGTAAAAAAAATTGAATCCCACCACTGGTTGATCCCAACCTAGACTAATGAAACAAAAACAAAGTCCAATACAAGGATTTATAAAGTCTATTGCACACAATAAGCAATCCTAGGAAGGATATGTTTCTTCCCTGAATATCAAGAAGCTTGTAATAACATAAATCCTCAGAAAAAAAAAGAATAAAACAGTTCATAAATGTGACCCATAACATGTAAAAAGGTAGTGGGGCCCACTAATGATTGGTGACTATAGGGGGCAGTTCTTATTTCCATTTCAAGGCAATTGAACCAGCCATTTGCAAAGTACATTTCCACTATCACATGGCCAGCATGACTCCATGGAATGCTTTTATCTTCCCACCAAAGTGGTACCTATTTTATCTACTTGCATTTGTATGCTTTTGAACTACTAGGTAAGCAGGAGCTAGGTTGCATGGCATTCAGGTTTTGAACCTGGAGCTACCGGCTTTCAGCCTAGTGTCTTAACCACTGAACTACCATCTGTCTCTACTGTGAAGCTCTTACTGTATAAGAGCTAGCCTGTCATGCTTGAATAGGGCCACAAGAGACCCTACTGACTCCAGAATGACTTAAGGAAAACCAATGCTTTACAAAGCCAGTTGTTTTTCCATCAGTGCCCAATTCCTATTTCAGATCCATTTCATGCCCCTTATAAGAACAGATGTTTTACAGGGCTTGTTGAAGAAATTTTACACTGCAGATGAGCTGATTGCTTTCAAATTCTGTAGACTGGCCCCAGATTTAGTTTACAAAAAGAACAGAGTAATAGCACTGGATTGGTGCTAAATTGCATGTCCTATTACAGGTTGTATTAGTTGAACCATGGGCAATTTTATAGAAAGAAGCAAGTGATAAGAACCATCTCTTATGTTAATTAACTCTGAAAAGTAGTTATTTCTACCTCAAGTCAATAATATAAAATTGGATTAGCAAATATATGCTAACCTGGAATTAGACAAAACTGTATTTTGTCTTCCATTTGTAGAGTAGTATCCTGATACATTTGGTCACAGGTAGAATGGAAGAAGAGGAGAATTTACAGAGACCCAGCTTCCACAGTGCCTAGCTAAAGCAGGTCTAAGTCTTGCTAAGAAGCAGATCTAAACTGTGTGTGATTTTAAATAATTTAATGCTGAGCAAGAAGCCTCTGCAGTGTTTTTAGCAAAGCAAACGTACCAGATTGAGTTTGAAATAACAGATGATAGGGATTTGTATCACTAATTAGCTGTGTATTTTTATCCACTCATATATTTAAAGAAAATGGAGTGTATAACTTGTCAATGGCACAATAGCAGTAATTCTTTATATTACCTTTGTTTGTCTGCAAAAGATACTTCTTTTGCAGATACTTAGTAGATACTTCCAATTATATAGAACAGTATTAATCGATCTTCCTTCCTTCTTTCCTCCCTCCCTCCCTCCTTCACTTCCTGCCAGAAATATTGGTTTTAGATCTTTTGATTTACATACATGAGTTAATTATACAAGCTTGATAATGGACCCATAAAATAATATAGGGTTCAGCCCAGTATCAAAAATTATAAATATTTAAAGGACAGAGTTTATAAATAGCATTTCAGTATTTTGATGCATCATCACTTTGAAAGTAAAGAGAACCTGAACTTCACTAGACATCTGGAAAACCTATGTCTTTTAGGTTTTGGGGGGGATTCTTTTCTCAGTACACCTCCAACAAAATCTGTGATTAGCCATAAGTAATGTTTAGGTTCAATTCGTAGCTGCTTACAGTCTGTGTCTGATCTTAGTCAAACATAAAAACACAACTGAATTGTCAAATTGATCTCCTGATGACTATGTGGACACATGTCTGGAGTTTTCTTGGCAACACTTTGGAAGTTATTGTCTTCTTGAAAGTTCTTCAGAGTTCCCAGTGTACCTAAGCTGAAGTTTTCAAGAATGCATTTGGAATTAGATGGTGTCATGGTGTTCATGTTTATAATTAAAAGATCAATGAGTTTTAATTATTTTCTTACAGCAGTAATTCAATAGACCCATGAGGTTTTAGAAAGACTCATGAGATTATTTTAAGATTGTGATCAGGTTCTCAGACTGATTTACAAATAATTTTTTGAGCTCCAGTATGACTGATTATACCAATAAATGTTTTATCAAAGTTCTGTTTTAGAATATATGACATAAAATGCATGCAAGCTTTTAAGTGGTACAAACAGGAGCAGAGAAAGAGAATGTGACAGAGCAGAAGATTAAAGTAAGAATATTTCTCTCTCTTTCTCTCTTCTTCCCTTCCCCCACCCCCTCTCTCTCTGACACACACAAGATTGTGAGTCAAATGAAGCCCAGACAGATATTGGAACTGCATGATATAGTTTGTTGATGTAAAAATTGTGCTGGACAGATTCCCAAATTTAATCAACTCACGATTAGGAGTCCAAAGAAACCACAATAAAAACGGTTAAAAGGATCAATAGCTCAACCTTAGGAGGCAAAAAAAAAAAAAATCTTCCCTTAGATTTCTTACCACTTCTTTAAACTAGAATAAATTTTCAAGCATTATAAAAACCATCCTTTTGAGAAACAATAGATCGAATAAATATAGCAAGTTCCCTTGTGTCAAATCTGATTAATTGGTCCATCAAGCTAAACATGATCAACAGTTTCTGAGATTTCAATCAAAAATGTTTCTTGGCCAGATTTAACTAATGAACTTTTCCATAGACTGAGCTAATCTGTAGCTTTTGAGTTACATCTATTATGCTTTCATTGATCTTTAGCAGATATGAGAGTGAGATAATTTGGAGTCTTGGACACCCTCTTAAGTGACCAATATTTCTCTTCTCCACTTACTATATAAAAGGAGGAGAAAGAGGACCTGTTGTCAACAGATCAGTTTGCCACTGGTCATTGCCACTGTTATGTAATTCATCTTTCCTATAAACAGAGCCTTGAACTTGACCAGACTACACTACTATTGATAGTAGTGAGAAAGTGGCAATATAAGTATACCATTTTATTTCCATTTAATTTTGGCAGTCACACTGGCAATTGAGAAAAGAAGATACTTTCATGGGAAACCAAACCATGAATGTGTTGGAAGTTAAAACCCACCCCTCTCCTAGAAAAATGAAATATTTTAGGATATATTAAAAAGGCAGAATATTTTCCCTAAAAAAGAAATAGAAATGCAGAGTCAGAAACTCAGCCCCCCCTCCACCTTTACTAATGGGCCATTAATGCCTGGGCTAGTCTATTCTACATAACAAAGATCTACCTCTTCAGGCAGAGCCATTTAATTGCCCTTTGTTACACCACTACCAAGTTTCAAGCAAACTTAGCACATAGACAACCTACAAAACTAGCTATAATCTCTGACAGCAACCAATCAGGATACTCTTCCTGTGCCCCACAAAGTTCAAAGCCCAGAGAGGGCATAAAACCCAGGGACTCTCAGCATTTCTTCCCTTTTTGCCCAGGATCTCCAAGCCATGTGGTCCTGTTCATCACTAAACCTTTCCACACAACTTCCATAAATCCAGTGTCTTTTTTTCCCACTTGGAACTGAACCCAGAAGGATATTTCTTTGAACACATGGTTGGCTGCCTCCAAACATTGCAAGCACATCTGTGAGCATCTACAGAAAGATGCAGGAACTAATGGAGCAATTTAGGCACACTACTAGGTCAGGGATGGGATCCAACTGGTATAAGTACCGGTTCTGTTGCTCTGCGTTTTGTGCGCATGCGCAAGTCGCACAAGTTGCACAAGTCTCAAGAGTGCAATTTACGACTTACTGAGCTGAGCAATGCTGCGTGCGGGTACACATTGGTTGGAAAAGCCCTTTTTTCCTGCTTTTTCAACCACAGCTGTGCTGTGCAAAGCAGCTGTGGTTGAAAAAGCAAGAAATAAAGGACAGGTAAGAGCTCAGGTGGGCAAGCAGGCCAGAACAGCAGCAGACACAGAACCGGTTCTGTGTCTGCTGCTCTCCGGAGCTACCAGTTCTGTAGAACTAGACAGAACCAGTAGAATCCCACCCCTGTACGAGGTCTTGTAACTACTCAAAGCCTTCCAGGCATGGCGGGATGGGAAGAATGCCTAAGCCTCTCTACTTGCAATGGGTCCTGCAGTTTAATGGCCTTAATAATTACTTATGACCTAAGCAATCAGTTAATCACTGCAACCTGGCCGAGCAGAAATGCACTAATTGAGCAAAGAGGTGACATGGTATCTTGTTTAATGATAGTTTGGGTCAACAACTTAAGATTCCAGGTTCAATTGTGATCATAAGTTGAGACCTACTTTAGAATTGCATAGCTCCAAATCAGAGGAAAAGCTTGAAATATGCAAAATATTTGTATCATGTGACATATATCTCTTTAATTTTCAATGCACTAAAACATTTATAAGTAATTGATATTACTATAGAGTCTGAAAGCAGAACTAAATACGAAGAAAATTAGTAGGGATAATCCATTTTAATAAACTGGACTAGATTACTATGATGACACAGGAATTGTTATGCTAGGTTTTAGCAAGAGATTGATAGCATTTAGAAAGATACTAATTTACTTTTGAAATAATTCATACCAACTCTTTGAAAAGAACTATATGCCTCCTTGGAAGATACATCAAAATTCAGATCAGAATTTTCAAGACAATGAGAAAATACATTGGCACACAGAGCTGTAATCTTTAGGAATATTTTGAATTCAATTTTTTACTTTTTCCATGCTCTTTTCTTTTTGGGGTGCACATCCACCCACAAGTCTTAAATCTTTAAGAGTTATAGGAAATGTGCAACATAATTGAGGTCAGGGTTGACTTTTGGGGTGTTTTTTAGAGGAAGACTATGCTATTTAGGGAAGTTACCCTGGTTAAGACATTTAACTAAGATAATGAGCTCAAGTTAAAATTTACTTCCAGCTATGGAATGTCAATGGATAATTGGGGAATTCTTTTGTTTTGTGTTTTAATGCTTCTAATCAATCATCACCAAGTGTCTTTGGTAGAGCTTTTGTCTTCTGCAGGGGAGATAAAAAAAGACAAGATGGCATGGCAATAGTATGATCAGAGCTACAAGCCTTTGTACAATGTCGACATTGATAAAATAGGCAAGGTTTTGAATGTGCTGCTATAAACATTACCTTCTTCTTTTTGATCCTCCTGTGGATGGTATTTGTTCGAGCTGTTGCATTGTCCTTTCAGTTTCTAAGCATGTTGAACATTATTATGTCCCTGCAAAGATGAAGTAGATAAACGTTGTGGACAGGAGCATGTTGATTAGGAAATATCTCTGAATAGATTGTTTGATTTTCTGTATGTTCTGCTGAATAAATTATGGATTTGTGCCCACCCTACCCACTCCTGATGATGTCAAAGAATGTTTAGGATATGGGACATTATGGGAAACTAGGAAATGAGTTATTTGGTTATCTGAGAATAGGCAACATGAGCTAATTATAAAATAAGTTTTAAAAAAGAATTTAAAACCCATAATAACTGGAAGTTATGAGTTTTTAAGGCTCTGTATTCAAGATTCAAGATATCTTCCTGAACTCAGTGACTTAAGGCTAGGTCCCACTGGCCAACGGATGCAAAATGTATGCATAAAGGACACAGCGGATGAGCAAAATTTCAGGGGTGGCTCCATCCGTTGCCATCTGCTCCAAAAAGTGGCGAAAATTTGCATAAACAGAACAGAATAGAACGGAAAAGAATGGACGTGGGTAGTATGTAGCGGGGATGTTAAATGGATGTTCATAGGAAGCCTAGCGGATGACAGCAAATGGAAGCGGATGACACCTCCGAAGGGGTTCCAGGGGAGAATTGTGAAGCGGATGCATAGCGGAAAGGGCGGATGCATAGCAGATGAAGAG
Organism: Laticauda colubrina; assembly: GCA_015471245.1. NCBI lineage: Eukaryota > Metazoa > Chordata > Lepidosauria > Squamata > Elapidae > Laticauda > Laticauda colubrina. The sequence continues at coordinate 14,351,678 of BLBF01000043.1, forward strand.
GATGCATCACAGACGTCTATAGGAAACAAAGCAGATGCCGCACAGATGTATATTGGATGCAAAGCGTTCACTGTGCATGCGGGGAGTATGAATTGCATCAGCTCCACGGATATAAAAGGATGCAGCATGCATGCAGTCAGCATACAGGAGAAAGACGTGCTGCCACGTACATCTAGCAGGAACACCGTGGTTCGTCAGTCAGGCAAGAAGAGGAAGCCGGTGCCTACTCGTTCCAGCCCTGGCAAGAAGGACAGAACCAGCATTCCACCCCCTGGCACTGACTCTGAACCTGCTGCTGCTGTGGTGGACCAGCCCCAAGGACCTCAAAGCCCTGCTGCTGAAGGCCCTGCTGCTCAAGCCCCTGAAGGCCCTGCTGCTCAAGCCCCTGAAGGCCCTGCTGAAGCCGCTGCTGAAGCCCCTGCCAGAGGGAGGAAGAGGCAAGGGAAGCAGAAGGGAGAGAGGAAACAGTACACCGTTTCCGAGGAGCATGAAGATGAGGTGCTGGAATGGCTGAGGGAGAATGAGTACCTCTGGAGAAAGGCCCACAGACTGTATTGCGACACCAAGAAGAAGCAGGCAGCTTGGAGAGACAAGGCAGAGAGCCTGGGGTACACTGTAGAAGTACTCCTGGGATGGTGGAAACACATGCACACCTGGTATGGCAAGCTACACCTCAAGAAATCCGGGCAGGCCGTTTTCAAGCTCACTGACCGGGAGATGTACGTCATGGCCAAGTGCAGTTTCCCCCCCCCCGACAGCTGCACTCCCCATGCTGGCAGACTTGGAGGATCCTGTGGAGGATGATGCCCTGCTATCATAAATGGAGGAAGAAGCAGCAGCCACCAGAGGCCAACCCACCCCCAGCTCCAGAGGATGCAGGCAGAGAGGCAGACTGGAGGGCCAGAACCACAGTGTGCTGTTGGAGATCAGGGACACAATGAAGACCAGCACAGAACTTCTCTCTCAGCTGGTCCACTTAGACAGAGCATCCTCAGGCCGGAACACCTTCATCACCTACGTGAGCCAGACCCTGAGGGACCTGCCCGAGGCCCAGTACCAGGTGATGAAGCAGAAGATCACAGCACTTCTGCACAACCCTCAAGGCCCAGCTGAAGCTGCTCCTACCCAGTCCAGGTCTGCTCCTCCACCCCAGGCAATGTCACAGCCCTTCCACGGATTTCAACAGCCCCTCACCTATCAAGGCTACGACTACCAGGACTTCCCACAGCAAAAACAAACCTTCCCAGTCCAGGCCCAGGTTCATTGCATGCCACAGATGCCACTCCTCACCCAGCTGCAGACCAGACAGCCCCACTACACTCCTCCTTCCTCCACCCCACAGCCAAGCCCATCAACGGACAAACTGTCATCAGTATTGGGCCTGACATCTCAAGTCCTTGATGAAGGGCCTCTCAACCTCACGGGACTGAGTCAGCTCTCAGACAGCTTCCTGAACACACCATCCCCTGTTGTACCCTCGGGGCCAAGCACCCCAATGGTGCCTCAGACCAGCACTCAAGCCACAGCCACCTCCACAGTCCCTGCCCGCTTAACAGCTGAGACCATGGACATGACTTAGAGTGACTGAGAATAGTGTCAGACACTGAGTTGTTTACTTGTTAAGTTTATCTTTGCTTAAGACACTTTACTTGGTTCATTTTGCTTATTTAATAAAGTCATAAAGTTTACCTAAGAAAGTTAATAAAGGTTATCTTTGCTTAAGACACTTGGTTCATTTTTTTACCTCAATAAAGTGTTGGTGAAAACTTTTTAAAAATGGTTAAGCCTTTGAATGCTTGTGGGATAGATAAGGATAGTTGTGGGATAGATAAACCTCCATGCAAGCATAGGGGGACTGTATGGTCCACCATCCCAGCGATCCAGATGATTTTCTCCCCCTTCTTATAGAAAATATCGGTTGTCCGCTATGGGGACTTCTACATACTCTAGACATACTGCAGACATCCTAAATATACGAGATACATCCCATATACAAATGTTTTGTCCGTTTTAATCCTTTATATACGAGATGCATATGCTTACATCCTTTCTATTTCCATGCTATTAACGCTGTGTAGACATTCCGTGTACCTTTTGTTTCCTCCCTCTTTCTGTTTTCAGCTGCAGCAGATGTGAGTTGAGGGGATGGCCAGAGGATGCAGAGAGGATACAGTAGATGTTTAACGGATGATAATGGACATAGAACGTTTGTTGCCCGTATATGTCACGGATGTACATCATACATGGCAGAAAGTTCATCTATTCACAAAGTTTTGTGCAGCTCAAACCTTCTTGCGTGGATGAAATCTCAGTGGACGGATGCTCAAGGGTTAGAGCATATGAAACACATAAGCAGTGAGTACACAACGGATGCATAGCATTTTCCAATGGATGGCAAGCTTTTTTTAACATTTACATCCTCTTTGCATCTGTAAGTGCAGTTGGACTGGGGCTTTAGTTGGTTTTTCCAAGAAAGAAAATGTAACTTGACAAAGTAAGAAGGAGCACATCAGTAGAGATGTCTTGTTTTTCCCCGTACTATGGAAGAATTTGATGAAGTGACTTGAGATTTTTTCATTTACTGCAACTTGTTGTCCTAGAAATATATTTAATGATACAAGTCTATATTTTCTCATTTAAGGGTAAGCGAGTCACATTAAAATCAATGAAATTTTGAATCCATTAAAAAAAAAGAACGAGGAAAGAACTGAATAAAGAGACAGTAAACACAGATCACATTCTGTGTGCGTTATTTGGTAATGATTGATATGTTTATGGCAATTATAAAAGAATTCAGAGAGGATTTGTTTGGTGGACCATACAGATTCCATACCACTGCCAAGAAAGTCCTTGAGGAAAGAGTACTGCTGGGTCTGTCACTGATGAGTGAAAGTCATGACATCTGCATGAAAAGTAGCCAAAAATGGTTTTTGTTTAGCATCAAAATGAGCACTAATGGAAATGAATGACTATTCCTGCATGAAATGAAGTGAATCATGAATGCATTCCTGTATTGCAGGATTGAGAAATGCATAGGAAGAAACAGTGACAGCTAAAATTCCTATGCAGGCATCTCACTGTCAGCCAAAAAGATTTTGAGAGTAGACTATATTTCTCCTATGTCACCTTCATTGTGAATAGGGAGGACGAATGGTTCTTTCCCCAATCAGTAATGTACTATCAATATGTCAATATTATAGATTGTCAGCATTTGACGCAAGAACTGATATGTTCAAACATCTCAAGTTAAAAAATTCAGTCGAATGACAGCTATATATTAGACTCTATATATAAGAGTCTAAGTCAGGGGTTGCCAACTTTTAGACCTCAGGAACCACCAAACTCATAATTTAAAATCCCACGGACCAGAGACCCTGGGAAAACCCCCAAAAAGTCTGCAGGAAAATTCCCCACCCCATTTTCCTATCAATTGATCATTCTTTATTTTGGATCACAGGATACCATCTCCAGCTCTGTTCTCAGAAAGAGAGAGAGAAAGACTTTTGGCTTCATGAAAGGAAAGCAGCAGAAGCAGCAGAAGTCTTTCTTTCTGTCCCCCAAATTCCACCAGAAATGAGTCTTTGTGAGACTTGTCATGCCGGCACAGCCTCTTGGAGCAGGATACCTTTCAGGATCCCAAAGACTCATTTCTGGGAGTTTGGGAGAGAGTAAGAAAGACTTTTGCTGCTTTCCTTTCATGCAGCCAAAAGCAGAAGAAAAAACAAATGGAAAGAAGCAGCCCGGTGGCCAGGTGAGGCACGTGGGGCAAATTCTCCCCTCTGCCCTTTCCCCCCTTCCCTCACTACCTCATGTTGCTTGCAATGCTCGTGATGCAAGCCTTGTATTCCTGTGCAGCCTGGATTAATTGCTTTGAGAGGTGCTTTGGGGGTGACGTTTCTCTGTAGACCACCAAAATTTTCCTGCGGACCAACAGTAGGCCCTGGCTGGTTGGTGACCACTGCTCTAGGTGGTGCCTGTGTGTGTTACTGCTTTAACAAAGTGAGCATCCTTTGAAACAATTTGCAAGAAGTGCTATGGCATCTTTTTCTAAATAGTGGACCAAAATGACCATGGTTCTTCATATTTTACAAAATAATTTTCAGGGTTGTTTGAAGAAGGGGCTAGTCTGCATATGCATGGCCATTTACTTTCTTCATAGGTTTGCTTGGTGTGATTTTAAAGGATGACAGAAACATGAATTTTTAAGAATGTGATAAGGAGCACAAGGTTAGGGGCTCAGCTGCCTATTATTACTAATTCCAACTTCACTTTGATTATTGATTGCATGCCATTCTTCATGAAATGGAAAGTTATATGTATTTATGGACTCTGGGGATTTTTTTACACCACCTAGAGTCCATCAGAGGTGGTGGCTATGCCAAATTTAAGTAAAACAAAATGAATTAAAATGAAATACTCCAAAGAAATATTTCTGCATCTTCTCCTTGGGTGCTGAAGATCATTATCTTTGCCTAGTAATTTCAGAGGATTTTATTTACAATACATTTGACAATATTTACATTCCTTCTATAAATTTCAAATATTTACATTCCCTCTATACATTTCAAACTATTAAATATATTGTGCAAGATTGTTCATGACATAGATTCCCTGGTTCCTTAGAAGATTTGCAACACATGAGGTGAGCATCTGGATAGCTGTATTGGACATCAAATTATGAGGCAACTGTGATATCTCCAAAGAAGTTTTGTATATAATTATATGGATTGGATGTTTATGTTTACTTCTCTTCCATCATGTTCACACCATACACTAAACAATAATAATAATATAAATTTCAAAAATGGATATCACCCCTAATCTCTTCTTAAGATAGCTATATGGCTTGCAACATGTATTACAATAAAATCTCATCAGAGTTATGTGAAATATCTTATTTTCCTCCTCCAAAGAAAACTTAAATTTGAATTTAGGTCCAAGAGTCAGTCAGCTGTGAAAAATGGAATGGAAGATGGCTGAGGAAAATTTTTCTTGGGTGCCCCACTTCTTCTGACACAGTCATCACAGCTGTTCTGCTGTTCAGCTCCAGATTCTCATGGTGTTTCCCCCCACTTCCCTGAACAGGTGTCTGCTTTTTTTTCAAAGCAAAATGGGGGCTAAAAATAAAATTGAAAGTAGAACTACCAAAAAGAGTGAGGAAGAGGGAAGCAGAATTGAGAATACATTTATACAAAACAACTATTTATGAAAAGGCAATTATTTTGATTTGCATTTTTTTTGCATTTTTTTTAAAGAGTTTTAGCAACTATTGGTATTTTAATTCCTTTGCAATTTACAGAGAGCTTCAGGTTCAATTAGTAAGCAAACTAGAAGGATTTTGAGTAAATAAATAAGCAAATAAATATTCTAATGCTTTAAAAAGGAGTATGTTTTGTTCATATCTATCCACTGGGGTTTTTAGGAAGAATTAAGATCTGTCAAAAGATAGATAGAGCATCACAGTACAAGTGTAATCCATTTTATACACACAAGCTTGCACATGCACACATATGTGTGTGGGGGCTTGCATCATAATCCTACATCTGCCATATTTCAGATTTCAATTCCTATCATAGATGTTCATGCAGCTGTGACAACTACCTCCTTCAGTTCTAGACTTTGTCCTGCAAAACAGAAAGGTTTGGATTGCACTGAATGATTCATGCTCATTAGAAATATAAGATGAATGTTCCTTGCAAACACAGAGTGAACTTCAGACCAGTGACCAAAATGGAATTCATTCAAAGTATAGGATTATAAAATAAATTGCCTATAGATTTATGTTAAGAAAAAATTATAGTTAAATAGTAGTGATGTCATCATAGCATAGTTGATAATACTATATCAATCTTGGTTGCAAAATTAAGTATAATAGAGCACATCAATGGGGAAAAAAATCAACCCTAAATATTAGTACATAGGGATAACATGTGCAAAGAGCTACTGAAAGCAAAAATATGTATCTTCTATTTCTGTCTGAATCATTCCTTCAAGAAAAATGTTTGAATCTTACTGAATTGATATGATGTTTCAAATTAAATATCTTTTCCTGTAATCACATATTTCAGAATGTGGAAGAAGAAATAAAAGGTTTGCTACTTGAATCTACATTTATGTAAACAAGAAAGAAGAATTGGTTGATTGGTGGGATTTAATTTTTTTTTACTACTGGTTCTGTGGGCTTAATGGTTGTGGCAAGGGAAGGATACTGCAAAATCTCCAGTCAGAGGTGATATTTGCCAGTTCTCCAAACTACTCAAAATTTTTGCTATTGGTTTTCCAAAACTGGTCAGAACCTGCTGAATACCAATTAATGATGTCAACAGCATAGAGGAAAAACAGCCATTTTAAAAATTATTACAGGAAAATAAAGCTGGCAGTAGTCAGTTGGACTTGATTCCTTAGTCTTCAGGAAACAAGTTTGAATGAACTACAGTGAGAGATGAAGAGTATTCCTATAATCTTAAATGGTACACAAGAGAAAGGTAGAAATAAAAGAAATTTTGCAAAAAATGTGGTATTGAAAGCACTGGAATCAGTATTCCTTTTGAATAGGGAAAAAGGAAAAAAATTAAATGGGTGAACATCAAGCTGAGAAACAAATAAACAATCAAAATGTACAGGGACATGAAACAGAGTCAATAATTAAAAAGAAATCCTGGAATGATTAAAAAAATACATAATATTTAAGCTCAAGATGGCACAAAGCTAGCAAGTAATTGAAAATACACTAAATTTGGGGATTTGGGACGTATCCCTTAGATAAAAGGGGAGTGTTGGTCAGAAATTCAGGAAAAAGTGGAAATCAAATAATAGGGAACAGAGAGAAAATGGAGTCACTTAACACTTTGTGAAACCCTTATCGGAGGAGGAGAAGCAGGAGGAGGAGGAGGAGGAGAAGGAGGAGGAGGAGGAGGAGGAGGAGAAGAAGAAGAAGAAGAAGAAGAAGAAGAAGAAGAAGAAGAAGAAGAAGAAGAAGAAGAAGAAGAAGAAGAAGAAGAAGAAGAAGAAGAAGAAGAAGAAGAAGAAGAAGAAGAAGAAGAAGAAACATCATTAAAGAAAGTGGGGTGAATATAACATTGGACTGATATAATTATTGGAAGTAATTACCTCAAAGAAATTCAGGTTTTCAGGGCAAGGCACATTACACCCCAGGATGCTGAGAGAGCCAACATAAGGGCTGTCAGAACATCAGTTGTTGGTCTCTTTCAGAAAGTTATGTTGGATGCCAAATACCAACTTGTTCCAGATGGTTTAATGGATTTTTATAAATTGGACTCAATAGTCTATAAAATCTAATAATCTAAAAAAATCCATTTCAATTCAGGCATATAATGGTTCTAAAAGATAGAATAAGAACAATAGCATTAGCAATGTTTAATGTGGTATGCTAATAACTAATAAATAAGTCATTAGGACACATAGTAATAAAATAAAGGGAAGTATTCCATTTCTAGCAAAAGCCTTGTACTAATTACTGCCACAGTGAATTTCACTTACTTGAGGAGCAGAATATTTTATTCCAGATGTAAAGACCTGTTAGATCTACAGGAAAGTGATAATCTATGAGGGAAAGCCCAAAGATCAAAATACACCTTTATGACTCCTCATTTATATCACTCATAAGGTAAAATGATCTCTGAAAGAGGAGACAATAGTAAGACTGCTCTAATGGCATCTTGTATGGACTTCTCATTGTGATTTATAGAATAACGAAGATGGAAGGGACCTTGGAAGTCTTCTAGTCTAACCTCCTGCTCAGGCAAGAATCCCGATACCAAGGTATTCAAACTTGCCAAGTTTAAGACTTGTGGACTTCAACTCCCAGAATTCCTGAATTAACATGACTGGAGGAGGAATTCTGGGAGTTGAAGTCTACAAGTCTGAAGCTGTCAAGCTTGAAGACCCCTGCCCTATACCATTTCATACAAATGGTTGTCCAGTTTCTTTGTAAAACTTCCAGTGTTGAAGCACCTACAACTTCTGGAGGTAAATCGTTTCACCGATTAATTGTTATGTCAAGCAATTTCCCCTGAGTTCTAGGTTGGACCTTTTCTTGATTAGTTTCCATCCATTGCTTCTTGTCCTGACTTCAGGTGCTTTGGAGGATAGGTTGCCCCCCTTTTCTTTATGATATTGGAACCCCCTTAGATATTGGAACACTGTTATCATGTTACCTCTTAGTTCTTCTTTTCATTAAACTCAACATATCCTGCAGTCATTTAACCTCCAATCTTCTAATCATCTTCATTGCTCTTTGAGTGTCTCAATATCTTTTTTACAGCATGGTAACCAAAACTGGATGCAGTATCCCAAATGTGGTCTTGTCAAGGCATTATAGAGCGGTACTAATATTTCACATGATCTTCATTCTTTCTGTCTGCTAATGCATCCTAGGACTGTATTGGCTTTTTTGGTAGCTCAGTTACACTGCTGGCTCATATTTAAGTGATTGTCCACAAGGAATCTAAGATATCTTTCACAGTTACTATTATTGAGCCAGGCACCATCTATACTATACCTATGCATTTGTTTTTTTTATTGCCTAAATGAAGAACTATACTTTTTTCACCATTGAATTTCATTTTGTTAGATAGGATTCAATGAATTATCTGTGTGGAAAATGCTAAAACATTGCACTAAAACTAACATTAATACTGTAACAAAAACAGGTATCTTGGAGATCTTTATTTCATAGGTTATGGTGCACTCAGTGCTATACAGTTGGAAATGTATGATGGATGCTCAAAATGGACTAAATAAGATAAAATGTCATCCCCTAATTATTTTCAAGAAACTTGATATTATTGAAATCTATCTGGTAGTTTCCTGGTGACTAAAATCACTTTGGGGATCTATTTTTGATATCTTGGTCAATATTACTCATGGTTTCAATCAGAGCAAGAGGAAGATTGTGTAATCAACTGGCCTCATCTAACTCTGAAATCTGTGTATATGGATTTTGAACTAAGACCCAAATCCAGTTTTATTGGTATATTGCTATTTGAAGATCACCATTGGCCTTTTATTTATTTGAATAGTCCATCTATTTCTAATAAGTGCTAATCAATTCTTGTTAGCTAAATAATAGAAAGAAATTAAAGTGCAAGGAAATTATTTTTATCTCATTCTTAATCTGAAATGATTCAGCAATATTTAGTATTTACACCAAAGTTGGAAGTTTTATTAGTCACTCCAAAATCAAATATGACTTCTTTAATCCTCAGAATGATTGGACATCCCAGCCCATTTAATAAAAAATGGAATTATTTTTGCTTGTTGTGGTTTAATGTCAAAGGGAATGATTCAGAGGTATGCAGGTGGAAAGAAAGGTGTTAATTTTGCTTTCCTTCACTCTACTAGTGTAGATCTCTAATCAGTGGTGGGATTCAGCCAGTTTGCACCAGTTCGGAAGAACTGGTTGTTAACTTTCTGAGCAGTTTGGTGAAATGGTTGTTGGAAGAAATCATTAGGGCAGAAAACCGGTTGTTAAATTATTTGAATCCCTCCACTGGCCTTAACAGTGTGGCCATTTGGGTCATCATATGAGATATTTCCTTACCTAAACAGAAAAAGAGAATGACCATAGGCAAGCAAAAAGAGAGTGGAAGCTAGAGCGACTTTCAATTTCCTGCCAGTTTCCCATTGAATTTCCTTGTAGGAAGCTATCAAGGAGAATAAAGCTTGCTTTCTTGCTTCCTTGCTTCCTTCCTTGCTTCCTTGCTTCCTTGCTTCCTTGCTTCCTCCCTCCCTCTGTCCCTCCCTCCTTCCCTCTCACCTTCCTTCCTACTTTCCTCTCTGCTCCTCTCTCCCTCCCACTATCTCTGTCTCCTTCTCTTCCTCCCCTTCTCCCCTCTCTCAGGTGGGGAGAGTGAATAAGAGGGTATATGAGGATATGGATTGGGAATGATGTGTGATGCCCAAGAGATTCCACGTGAATCAGGCAGGGTGGTGTGTGTGTGTGTGTGTGTGTGTAAGGGAAATAGGAGGTGCAGGTCAAGAAATATGTATGATGGTCATGGGATGTACAAGATTTTGGACATATTTTATAAATTATCCCATTTGAGGAATTTGATCCCAAAATTGTTGCTCTCTGATGCAAATCATCCTTAATTAGCCTCTACAGACTTAGTATAACTATATTATCACTTTCAATATACACTAATTGGCTTACATTAAAATGAAATTCTGTTGCATACAGCTCTCAAAGAAGAAGAGAGACTTCAGCTAATGGTCACCACTAATATCAATCTCATGTGTTCTGACTACAGAGTTTTCTGGATACTTTTCCAAAACAAAGTTGATCGTATGTTAAGATGATGTCCCAGAATGCAACTTGTAGAATGCAGTTAAGCAAGAAAAAAACAAATTAACAAAATAGCACTGAGTGAAACTGAGAATGCTGGAAGGATGGCAAGGAAGTTAAATACAAAGAAAGTTGGAAAGGATTAAGAGCCTGTTGGGAGAGGTATTCATTCCTTGTTCTTCATATCATGCAATATACTATTTTTCCTTGAGCGTGCATATATTTCTGGTCCCTCTTGCTTCTTTCTTTGTGTCAAAGGCTCAAATTGATTTGTTTAAAACTTGGAGAGGTATGAGAAGCTGCTCCATATGGATGGCCTCTGAATGGTTATCACTTTCTTTATGATGTGGTATTTACCACATATATTATGTCCTGCATAAATCATTCAGTAGAACAGCCATAACTACAAGAAATGCTCAAACTCTGCATTGTTCTTAGAAATTCCATTTGTAATGTATGCAGGATCACACTTTTGAAATGACTATACCTCTGGCCTTTCTCCCCAAACTAAAATCTCTTTGCCCTTGCTGACCCCTGAAATAAACAAATTAATGAAAAGGCAGAATCTAATCTCCAAAGGGGGTTATACTTGTATCCATTATGATTGCACCAATTTTATATTGGGTATTTGCCTATCTTCATTCTCTCCTTTTTTTTTTTAGCTTTTGTCCAGTCTTTTTTTTTTATCACTATAAGCAATGCTTTTCTTTTCTTCCTGTTGTCTTTTGAAAGGGCTACTCAGAAGTTTCATCTAGTTGCATTTTAAGCCCATGTCACACTGCACCAACAGATGGAAAGAGGATGTAAACCGGAGAGAAACACCTGCCATCCGTTGGTTAACGCGTGCCCGTTCTGTACTCACTGCCTCCGTTTTTCTTCCTCTTTATCTGTCCAGCATCTGTCAACTGAGATTCGATCCGCTCAAAAAAATTTTGAGCTGCTCAAAACTTTTTGAGTGGAAAATGTATCCAATGCGTCTGTTCTGCATCCGCTACGCATACGGGGAACATCCGTTCTGCATCCATCATCATCCGTAACGCATCCGCTACATCCACTAGGCATCCACTGCGCATCCGCGCAACTCAAATCCGCTCCAGCGGTAAACAGACACAGGGAGGAAGCGGAACGGACGCGGAACAGACGCGCAGCGTTAGTAGCACGGACAGAGAAAGGATGAAAGCAGATGCAGCTCGCTTAAAAAGCATTTAAAATGGAAAAAAAGTTCGCAGAGGGGACCTATCTCAGATATTAAGGATGTCTAGAGGATGCCTAGAGGATGCAAAAGGACACATATGGAAAAACCTATATTGCCAATAAAAAGGGGGAGCAACTCACCTGGATCTCACTTTCAGACCAACAGCCTTGCTGTGCAGACCTCTGCAGCCTTGCTCTTGCTCTTCCTCTTCCACAGCATCCAGTCATGTCCACCATGGATTGTAACACAGTCCTTTTGGTAGTCACCATCATTCTGCAACAGTGCAAAGCCATCTACAGGCTCTTTCAACTACTACGGGAAGAAAAGGAGGCGGCCAAGAAGTGTCTGGGTCCGAAGATGGATCGGGAGAAGAGCAGAGTACGGACTGTACAACAAGCTGATGGTAGAGCTGAGGAACGAAGACACTCGTGCATTCCAGAATTTCATTTCATGAGGATGCCTCCAGCCATGTTTAATGAAGTTGTGAAGCAGCTGATACCCAGTTTGACCAAGCAGAGCACCAACTTCTGGCCCAGCCAGGACTCTGGGCTCAAGGTGGCACTGACTCTGCGCCACCTGGCCTCAGGGACCACCTACAGGAGCATGCAGTACGGCTGGAGGGTGCCACACAACACCATCAGCATTGTGATCAGAGAAGTGGTGCAGGCCATCATCGAAGAATACCTCCAGTGCCCCACCACTGAAGAAGGCTGGAAGAAAGTTGCAGAACAGTGGTTTCAGAAGTGGAACTTCCCCCACACCATTGGAGTCATAGATGGCAAGCACATGGCCTGCAAAGCGCCAGCCAAGTCGGGGTCCACTTATTTCAACTACAAGGGCTTCTTCAGCATCATCCTCTTCGCCATGGTTGATGCTGACTACAAGTTCATGTACATCAATGCTTCAGGCAACGGCTCAACTTCAGATGCCCAGGTATACAACACCAGTCACCTCAAGGAGGGGCTGGAATGCAACCTCATCATGGGCTTCCCAGATCCAGACCCCCTGCCCAACGACACACAAGATGTGCCCTACTTCATCGTGGGGGATGACGCCTTCTCCCTCAGAACCTTCCTCATGAAGCTCTACACCTCCAGACTCCTCACCTGTGAAGAGAGGATCTTCAACTACAGGCTGTCCAGGGCATGGCGGGTGGTGGAGAACGCCAATGGCATGCTGGCCAACAGGTTCCAGGTACTTCTCACCACCATGCAGCATCGCCCACAGACAGTGAGGAGGATCGTAGAAGCTTGCTGCATCCTGCACAATTTCATGCGCACCCGCTACACAGTGTTGCAGAACAGGCTTGTGGACTGTCAACAAGGCAATGGGGACATGGAGCCTGGGGAATGGAGGCAAGGGCAAAACCTGATAAACACTGAGGATGTGCAAGGCCCCAACAAAGCCTCACGTGAAGGGAAGAAGCAACTCAACCACCTGAAACACTGGTGCAACTCCCCAGCTGGAGCAGTGGAGTGGCAAGATAGGATGATAGATGATTAATGGATGTTTCCTTCAGCCTGTCTCATCACACTGATGAGATTGGGCCATGTATGTTGGGTGGGCATACAATGAACAGGGCATTTAATAAAGAGTTGTGTTTATGTGTCCATGTGTGGATGATTGATTACATTATTACTGATAATAAAGGGCCATATGTGTGGCAGCTGAGAGGGTGGACCATACAGTCCCACTATGCTTGCACTGGAGGTTTATCTATCCCACAGCTATCTTAACCAATCCCACAGGTATCCTAACCTATCCCAAAGGTATCCCTGCCCATCCCACTGCTATCTCAACCCATCCCACAGCTATCTTAACCCATCGCAAAGGTATCCCTGCCCATTCCACTGCTATCTTAACCCATCCCACAAGCATGCAAAGGCTAAACAATTTCTAAAAGTTTCCACCAAGACTTTATTTACAAAAATAAATGAGGCAAGTGTGTGAAGCAAAGATAATCTTTATTAATGACAAGCTGTAAAAGAAAAATGACCCAAGTCAAGTGTCCAAATAAGGTCTACAGGTAGCCACCCAGTCTCTGGCACTCTTCTCTGTCACTCAGAGGTGTGCCCAGTCTCAGGGGTGAAGGGTCCAGGTGCTGTGGAGGTGACTGTTGCTGGAGTGCTGGTCTGAAGCACCACTGGGGTGCCTGGCCCCAAGAGGACAACAGGGGACAGTGTGTTGAGGAAGCTCTCAGATAGCTGGCTCAGCCCCATGATGTTGAGAGCTCCTTCCTCCATGCCATGGGGTGTTAGCCCCAGTACCGATGACAGATGTACTGAGGCCAGGCTTGGCTGTGAGGTGGAGGAAGGAGCAGTGTCGTGGGGCTGTCTGGTCTGCAGCTGTGTGAGGACTGGCATGGGTGGCATCGGTGATGTGGGTGGCATTGGAGGCGTGGGTGGCATTGGTGGAATCAGTGGCATGTGTGGCATCGGTGGCATCAGTGGAACCAGTGGCAACGGTGGCATCCGATGAACCTGTGCCTGGACTGGGAAGGGCAGCTGCCTGTGCTGCTGGACCTCCTGGTAGCCGTAGCCCTGGTAGGTGAGGGCCTGTGGAAAGCCTTGTAATGGGAGGGTATCCACCTGGGGTGGAGGAGGAGACCTGGACTGGGTGGGAGCAGGTTCACCTGGATCTGGAGGGTTGTGAAGCAGATCGGTGATCCTGTCCTTAATCACCTGGTACTGGGGTTCCGCCATGTCCGTGAGGGTCTGGTTCACATAGGTGAGGAAGGTCTTGCGGTTGGAGGATGAGGAGTCAGTGTGGACCAGCTGAGAGAGGATATCTATGCTGCTCCTGATGGTGTCTCTTATCTCCAGCAGGACAGTGTGGCTCTGCCCCTCCGGTCTGCCTCTCTGCCTTTCTGTAGAGGTGGAGCTGGGGGTGGATGGGGGTTGGACTGTGGTGGAAGTGCCATCTCCTTTCTCCCACTGCGACAGGGAGTCCTCCACATGCTCCGCCACGGTAAGAACTGCTGTCTGCAGGTTCTCCGTCATGACACGCTCCACAGATACCTGCCTGGAGACAGGAGCTGACTCTCAGCTGGAAGAGGACTGGCTCTCAGCAGGCTGCCTGAGAGAGAGGGTTGTGAGAGGGGCTGCTCCTCAGTGGCGGATCTCACCCTCCAGGAAGCTGCACTTGGCCATGACGTAGGTCTTTCTGTCCATCAGCTTGACCACGGCCTGGCCAGATTTCTTGAGGTGCAGCTTCCCGTACCAGATGTGCATGTGCTTCCACCAGCCGAGGAGCACCTCTGAAGTGTAGCCCAAGCTCTCCACCTTCTCTCTCTAATCAGCCTACTTCTTTTTGGTGTCCCTGTAGAGCCTGTGTCCCTTCTGCCATAGATACTCTTTCTCTCTCAGGCACTCCAGCATCTCATCCTCATGTTCCTCCTCGATGGCGTATTGCCTCATCTCCCGTTCTCGCATATGCCTCTTCCTCCCTTTGGCAGGACCACATGGGCCCTCATCAGAGGGGCTTCTAGGTTGTAGGGGCTGCTTCTCCACACCACCAGCAGCAGCAGCACCAGCAGGACCACCAGCAGCACCAGCAGCACCAGCAGCACCAGGATCAGCAGCAGCAGAGTAAGCACCAGCAGTGCCAGCAACATCAGCAGCACCAGCAGGACCAGGATCAGCAGCAGCAGCACCAGCAGGACCAGGATCAGCAGCAGCAGAGTAAGCACCAGCAGCACCAGCAGCGCCAGCAGCACCAGCAGGACCAGCAGGACCAGCAGGACCAGGAGCACGAGCAGGACCAGCAGGATGAGGAACAGCTTCAGCAGAGTAAGCACCAGCAGAAGCAGCACTGCCAGGAGCAGCATCAGCAGAGTAAGCACCAGCAGAAGCACCACCGCCAGAAGCCGCATCAGTAGAGTAAGCAGAAGCAGAAGCACCACCACCATAAGCAGCAGCATCAGCTCCTCCAGAAGCAGAAGCAGCAGAAGCCCCAGCCCCAGAAGAGCGAGCCCATGCTGCAGAATCCCCAGCA
The DNA here is from genome assembly GCA_015471245.1 of Laticauda colubrina. NCBI lineage: Eukaryota > Metazoa > Chordata > Lepidosauria > Squamata > Elapidae > Laticauda > Laticauda colubrina. The sequence continues at coordinate 14,367,172 of BLBF01000043.1, forward strand.
GAAGCAGAGTGAGGGTCAGGGGGTGGGAGGGTGGCCCTGTCCCTCCTGCCAGGGCTGGCAGCAGATGGCTGAGGCTTTCTCTTCTTCCCCATGGTTGTGGGGTTGCTGGCTGGCAGGCAGGCTGGCAGGCTGGCAGGCAGACAGCCTGGCAGGCAGGCAGCAAGACTGGCAGGCAGGATGGCAGCAAGGCTGGCAGGCAGGCAGGCATACAGCAAGGCTGGCAGGCAGGCTGGCAGCAAGGCTTGCTGGCAGGCAGGCAGGCAGGCTGTTAGGCAGGCAGGCAGGGAGTCTGGCAGGGAGCCTGGCAGGCAGGCTGGAAGGCAGGCAGGCAGCAAGCCTGGCAGGCAGCAAGCCTGGCAGGCATGCAGGCAGGCAAGGCAGGCAGGCTGGCAAGACAGGCAGGCAGTCAATGTGTCTGGAAGCAGGTCTTTCCTCTGAATGGTGACCTGCTTGGGAGCTGCTTCCCTTTATATCTGCGGGGCTGATGCAATGCATCTTCCCCACATGCGCAGTGAATGCTAGGCATCCGCTAGGCTTCCACTCTGCATCCGCTTCATCTGCTCGGCATCTGCTGTGTATCCGCTTCATCCGCTCAGCGTCCACTCTGCATCCGCTCTTTCCGTTCCATGTCCGCTTTGCTGCGGTCCCCTGGAAGCCTTGCGGATGTGCCATCCGCTCCCATTCGCTTCCATCCACTAGGCTTCCGCTCTGCATCCATCTTCCATCTGCCCTGCGTTCTCCCCCCATCCGTTCCTTTCCATGTTGTCCGCTCTTGTTATGCAAATTTTTGCCCCTTTTGAGAGCAGATAACAACAATGGAACATTTTTCTCGTCCGTTGTGTCCTTTTTACAAACGTTTTGCATCCATTGGCCAGTGTGACAGGGCCTTTAACAAACTAAATTTCCTTCAAATTAAAATAATAATCTTCATTGTGTGGGTGTGTATTCACAACAAACAATTTGAAAGGAAAAAGGCCATCACAAGCATTGTGAATAGCTTTTTTATGCTTCTTTTAAAACTAAAATAAAATTGCAGTTTACTGAAGCAATAAGATTCAACAAACCTCTTGATAAATACTTGTGAAATTGGAATAGGTCAGAAACAGGCCGAACTTTCAATTCTTAGTAATTGTTCAGTTTGTTTTTCTGTTTAAACAATTAGACAGCATTCTTTTCTTCTTCCCAAGATGAATTTAATAAAACAAAAAAATAATGCTAAATATAAAGAAAAATGATTAATTTCATTTCCAACTGTTTAATAAAAAAGCACATTTAAAAGAAGACTAAATAGTACAAACTAGGAAAATAATAGAAAAGATTAAATAAAGTTTGAGTTCAATATGTCACAAAACTCTACAATATTTGCTGCAAATGGCTAATACAATTACTCCTCTGTAAAATATTATTTCCTTCCAGAGATACCACAAATAGCTAATGATTTGTAATTGTAAAATGAGTTTTCTGAAGCATGTCTTATAATATACATCCTCATGGTCTATCTGACTAGCTTTATCTAGAATTACTTAGGCAACATTAGGAAAATATCATAAGAAATCTCTTTGGTCAGATGCAGAGGGAGTGCACTACTTCAAATATATATTATTGACTTTGATTGAATATTGAAGACATTTTCAGAGGAAGAATAAACAAGTATATTCAATTTTTTTGCAAAAAGATAGATGTTAGTAGCTTAAGTTCTCAGTGGCTCAGAAACATAAAGGCTACCTATATAAAACATGCAAAATGTTCTTTAAAAATACATGAACAGTGAAACCAGCATCAGGTTTTGGTCACCAAAATATAAGAAAGATACTTAGATTCTAGAAAGAGTACAGAGAAGATCAACAGAGATGATTAGGAACCTGGATGCTAAAACATATAAAGAATGGTTGCAGGATTCAAATTTCTCAACAACTGATTCTGTGGATGTGGCCTAATTTTTGGGTGTGGCTTGGTGGTCATGTGACTGGGTAGACATAGCTTGTATGTAAATATAAATATTTATGTAAATATTGATTTTGTTTTATAAAAAAAGAGTAACCTTTACCCAAAATCAGGCAAAGCAGGCAAGCAGATTGAGTTGCTCACAGAATCACAGATTCACTTAAAACTAACTTTCTTCAATCGGCTACCTGAGTCTGTCACATAAAATTTGTTTGCAAGCAAACTCACAAATTTGCTAGCATGCAAACTCACAAAATTAACTCACAACACACCATGTACATAAATATTGAATTTTTTTTTATTTTAAAAAAGAGCAACTTTTACCCAAAAGCAGGCAAAGCAGGCAGGCAGATTGAGTTGCTCACAGAATCACATATTCACTTAGAGATCTATCTATCTGCAATCGGCTACTTGAGTCTGCACTGAAAAGCTTCAGTCCTAAGGAAAGTTCAGCTCTGCTTGTAGATTAGCTAGAAAGCAAGCAATTCAAATATTTCCTGCTTTCTAGCTAATGTAAATCTCCCAGCAGAGCAGCTGATGGTCGGGGGAAAAAAAAAAAAGGAAAAATAGCAACTTACCAAACTGAACAAGTTGGATGGTTCGCATGCCAGGTAAGCAGTGAATGGGCAGGGCCAGCCAATGGAGTGATTTGCCAGTTCTCCAAACTGTGGACAATCATAACATGTGTTCATAGTATTTGTAAGAAATCAAATACTATATTGTACAAACACAATTTGTAAGAATTGTGCTGCCTGGACAGATGACAAGCGCTGTGGGTGGGTGCTCAGTCTTGTTTCCTGCAAAACAGCTGAGGAGGGAAAAGCAGGGAATAAAGGACCAGGCAGGTGGATGGGCCAAACACCGAACTAGTTCAGGGTCAGCAGCTCTTCATAGCTACCACTTCTATAGAACTGGACCGAACTGGTAGCATCCCACCCCTGAGGAACTGGGTATGTCTAATTTAATGAAAAGAAGGACTAGGAGTGGCATGATAGCAGTGTTCCAATATTTGAGGGGCTACAGCTAAGAAGAGGGGGTCAATCTATTCTCCAAAGAACCTGAAGGCAGGACAAAAAATAATTGATGGAAACCAATCAAGGAAAGAACCAACATAGAACTAAAGAGGAATTTCTGACAGTTGGGACAATTAATCAGTGAAATGACTTCCCTCCAGAATTTATGGGTACTTCAACACTAAAAGTTTTTAAGAAGCGATTGGACAACCATTTATCTGAAACAGTATAGGATTTCCTGAGTGAGTTTGATTAGAAGACCTCCAAGGTTGCTTCTAACTTTGCTGTTCTTTATTTATTTATTATTCTGTTATTCTACTATTCTGATAATGCTTTATCTTCAGAGGATTCATTCTTAAGCTTTGCCTTGCTAATCTCTTCTGCTTTAAACTAATTCTACAATGATTTATTTTTGTCCATTTGAGGTTTATCTGCTGGGCCAAAAGAAGAAAGTGGATGGAGAGCCAGTTTCATCAAATGCTGGCCTAGAAAGTAGAAGAATATGAGTTCTAGTCCCATTTTAGGCATGAAAACTACTGTGAGTTCTAATCTTTCCTTCAGAATGAAAAAAACATTAGGACAGTCACGCTCTATGTCAGCCAATCCTCTAGGCAGAATTGTTATGAAGAAAATAGGGAGTCAAAGTAGAATTAGATATGTTGCTGGCCTTGAATTATTTATAAAAATAATAGCTGGATATAAATAAACAATAATAATTTCTGAGACTTCATACCTATGAAATGATTGAGTTTCTAACATGGGAAAATGCCTGTGACTTTTCTTCTCCTACATACGTATCGGTTTTCCTAGAGGGAAAGTCTTATTTATTTATTTTGCAGTATTTTAACTTGGAAGATTCTGGGTGCCTTATAGCAACAAATATAAATTCTGACAAAAACAGCAAAAATAAATTAAATAAAACATTAAGAAAACTGGCCATGGCCATTCATTTCAGCTTATCTTTTGACTGGGACAAAAGATAAGCTTAAATGAAACTGTGTTAACTTCTTTCCAAAATTGTCAGCAAAATGGATACCATATGTACTTCTGGGTATAGTCTATAACAACTGATCCAAAGATAGAAATTGTAATTAGGTGAATCACTAGGTGGCAGTGCCCTTCCTCTAGTACAGTGTTTCTCAAACTTGACAACTTGAACATGATGACTAGGGAATTCTGAGAATTGAAGTTCACATATGAGCTGCAGTGGCGCAGTGGTTAGAGTGCTGTACTGCGGGCTACTTCTGCTGCCTACCGGCTGCCTGCAATTTGGCAGTTCAAATCTCACCAGGCTTAAGGGTGACATAGCCTTCCATCCTTCCAAGGTAGGTAAATGAGGGCCCAGATTACTGGGGGCAATATGCTTATTCTAAATCGCTTATAGAAGGCTGTAAAATACTGTGAAGTGGTATATAAATCTAAGTCCTATTGTATTGCTATCTTGCAAGCTTTCTAGGTGAAAAATACTGATTTAATAGGTGGTGTCAGATTTATCCTATAGTCATTTTATTCTTATTGAACAGACTTACTCTTTGACTGGTATGTCACCCCAAAACTTCCATGAGAATAAAGATGTGCAAAAAAAGTTGATACCCATGGAAAATATGCAACCTCCCAGGTACTGTGGAGCTGCTGAAGTTCAACTCTGGGAAGATGGTTAGTTTCCATCTCTGCACCATAGCAACAGTAGTTAATTGCCCTAGAGATAAAACTATAGGCCAACTCTCTTCTTCAGATGGGCAGGCAAAATGTAAATATAAAAAAAGGGAAATTCCTATTTGTTGTTCTTCTTAACAGGTTTGGCATGGATAAGTAATGGATCATGACATATGTACTTACCTGTTTACCACAAATCTGAAGTGGCTCACATATTTGTGATGACTGCTTGTAAGAATACACTCTATTGAAGCATGGTAAATGTGGCACTTTTTGCATGAGAACCATTTTCTAGTTATGCCAGGAGATGAAAAATGAATGCATCAATTATATTACAGCTGTTCTTAGATAAACTGGCATGTTAACAGGTCTACCGTGGCCTTTCCTATCTTAGTGATAGAATCATGAACAGGCTTGTTTGTTACTTCAGGCCAACTTCAGTTGCAGCAGATATGCCTCTGAAGAGTCTTATCACATATGTTAAGTGGCTTATTTGTCAGCTTTAAACAAAGCTTTGGTAAATCTCATTGATCAAAAGTTAAAACATTTTAAGTGCATTTTCCCATGTATAGTTTTTTAGTTTTTTAACTTATTTGATTGGAAGCCAAGTTGATTTCTTTTAGGAAATTATTTTATTAGGAATACATTAACAGAATTACAGAATTCAAATGGACCTTGGAGGTCTTCTAGTCCAACTCCCTGCTCAAGTAGGAAACAGCATTTCAGACAAATGGTTGTCCAATCTCTTTAAAACTCTCCAGTGTTCAAGCACCCACTATTTCTGGAAGCAAGTTGTTCCACTGATTAATTGTTCTAACGGTCAGGAAATTTCTCCTTAGTTTTAGGCTGGTTGTCTCCTTGATTAGTTGTCATCAGTAGTGGGATTCAAAAAATTTTACTCCCAGTTCTGCGGGCATGGCTAGGAGCATTGCCATGTGACTGGGTGGATGTGGTTTTGTTATGATTTTTTTTTGTTTTTCACAATGCCCATTTTTGGGGCTTTCTGGGCCTAGCGGAGCATTTTTCCTCCCAGAAGGCTTCCCTGGGGTCAGGAAGGCAGAAAATGGAGTATAGGTGGGGCATGCAGCACTCCCCTGCACTCCGTTTTAGAGCATTCTGAGCCTCAGGGAAGCCTTCTGGGGGGGGTTACTCCCAGAAGGCTTCCCTTGGGCTGAGGAAGGCAGAAAACAGAGGATGATGGGCACACAGCACTCCTCCTACCACGCTTGATTTTGGGGCCTCCCTAGAGCCCAGGAAGGCAAAAAATGGAGGGGGCAGGAGGGCTCTGCCCCCCTTCATTTTTGTCTCCCTGGGCCTCAGGGAAGCCTCCTGGGCAAAATAGTAAGTAACCAAGGGGAATCCTAATACAGCTGATCTTAGGAACAGCTGAATGTTGGGAGGGGAAAAAATAAATACCTTAAGGAGTGACTGGACAGGCAAGCATCAGGTTGGCGGGGTGGGGTGAGCGAGCATCGGGCATGCGGGGCAAGTGAGTGAGTGGTGACCAGGCAACTGGGTCAGGGGCGTGGCCAGCCAGAAGTTACTACCGGTTCGGTGACCCACACCAAACCCATGCTACCAGTTCACCTGAACCGGTGCGAGCTGGCTGAATATTATGATAGGTTGCCATCCATTTGTTTCCATTTCATCCATAATTGGTTTAAAGTTCTTAACTAATTTGCATGTTGTTTTCATCAAGAGTCTGATCGGGACAAATTTGCATGCATAGAAGATACAATCAGGTGTGCACCTGAAAGAACTTTTGATCTTTTTGTGCCCCCAATCATCTTCCAAGGATATACAAAGGCAAAGCTGAGGCAGACAGCAGTAGCAGCACTAATAGTAGGAATATAACTAGATAAGGAACTCAGAAAAGCATCCTGTTAAAAGTCAGTGGTAAATAACTTCTGTATAGGTAGTTCTTAATTTACAACCATTTCTTAGTGACTGTTCAGAATTACAGCAATACTGAAAAAAAGTGACCTTACAACAGATACTGGCACTTATGACTGTTATAACATAGTCCCCATTGTTGTAAGATCAAAATGTATGGATTAATGCATGTATTTATGATAGCTGCATTATACTGCACTCATGTGACTGTCATTTGGGCTGTGGTGCAGTGGTTAAGCCCATGTCACACTGCACCAACGGATGGAAAGAGGATGTAAAATGGAGAAAAACACCTGCCATCCGTTGGTTAACGCGGTGCTTCCGTTTTGTACTCACTGCGTCCATTTTTCTTCCTCTCTGTCCGTCCAGCATCCGTCTACTGACATTTCATCTGCTCAAAAAGTTTTGAGCTGCTCAAAACTTTTTGAGCGGAAAATGTATCCAATGTGTCCATTCTGCATCCGCTAGGCATACGGGGAACATCCGTTCTGCATCCGTCGGCATCCGTTACGCGTCCGCTATATCTGCTAGGCATCCACTGTGCATCCGTGCAGCTCAAATCTGCTCCAGAAGAAAGCAGACACAGGGAGGAAGTGGAACGGACGCGGGACGGACGCGCAGCATCAGTAGCACGGATGGAGAAAGGATGAAAATGGATGCACCTCGCAAAGAAAGCATTTTAATGGAAAAAACGTTCGCAGAGGGGACCTATCTCGGATATTAAGGATGTCTAGAGGATGCCTAGAGGATGCAAAAGGACACATAGGGGAAAACCTATATTGCCTATAAAAAGGGGAAGCAACTCACCTGGATCTCACTTTCAGACCAGCAGCCCAGCTGTGCAGACCTCTGCAGCCTTCATCTGGCTCTTGCTCTTCCACAGCATCCAGTCATGTCCACCATGGATTGTAACACAGTCCTTTTGGTAGCCACCATCATTCTGCAACAGTGCGAAGCCATCTACAGGCTCTGTGAACTCTACTACGGGAAGAAAAGGAGGCGGCCAAGAAGCATCTGGGTCCGAAGATGGATAAGGAGAAGAGCAGAGTACGGACTGTACAACAAGCTGATGGTGAAGCTGAGGAACGAAGACCCTTGTGCATTCCAGAACTTCATGAGGATGCCTCCAGCCATGTTTGATGAAGTTGTGGAGCGGCTGACACCCAGGTTGACCAAGCAGAGCACCAACTTCCAGCCCAGCCTGGACCCAGGGGTCAAGGTGGTACTGACTCTGCACCACCTGGCCTCAGGGACCACGTACAGGAGCATGCAGTATGGCTGGAGGGTGCCACACAACACCATCAGCATTGTGGACAGAGAAGTGGTGCAGGCCATCATCGAAGAATACCTGGAGGAGCTCCTCAAGTGCCCCTCCACTGAAGAAGGATGGAAGAAAGTTGCAGAGCAGTGGTATCAGAGGTGGAACTTCTCCCACACTGGTGGAGCCATAGATGGGAAGCACGGGGCCTGCAAAGCACCAGCCAAGTCGAGGTCCACTTATTACAACTACAAGGGCTTCTTCAGTATCGTCCTCTTCACCATGGTCCATGCTGACTACAAGTTCATGTACATCGATGCTTCAGGCAATGGGTCAGCTTCAGATGCCCAGGTAGACAACACCAGTCACCTCAAGGAGGGGCTGGAATGCAACCTCATCATGGGCTTCCCAGATCCAGACCCCCTGCCCAAGGACACGCAAGATGTGCCCAACTTCATGATGGGGGATGACGCCTTCTCCCTCAGAACCTACCTCATGAAGCCCGACACCTCCAGATACCTCACCCGTGAAGAGAGGATCTTCAACTACAGGCTGTCCAGGGCAAGGCGGGTGGTGGAGAACGCCTTTGGCATCCTGGCCAACAGGTTCCAAGTACTTCTCACCACCATGCAGCATTGCCCAGAGACCGTGAGGAGGATCATGGAAGCTTGATGCATCCTGCACAATCTCATGCACACCCGCTACCCAGTGTTGCAGAACAGGCTCGTGGACCTCCAACAAGGCAATGGGGACATGAAGCCTGGGGAATGGAGGCAAGGGTAAAACCAGATAAACACTGAGGATGTGCAAGGCCCCAACAGAGCCTCACGTGAAGGGAAGAAGCAGCGCAACCTCCTGAAACACTGGTGCAACTCCCCAGCTGGAGCAGTGGAGTGGCAAGATAGGATGATAGATGATTAAAGGATGCTTCCCTCAGCCTGTCTCATCACACTGATGAGATTGGGCCATGTATGTTGGGTGGGCCTACAATGAACAGGGCATTTAATAAAGAGTTATGTTTATGATGACATGTGATTACATTTGTATTGATAATGAAGGGCCATAGGTGTGGCACCTGGGAGGGTGGACCCTACAGTCCCACTATGCTTGCACTGGAGGTTTATCTATCCCCACAGCTATCTCAACCCATCCCACAACTATCTTAACCCATCCCAAAGGTATCCCTGCCCATCCCACAACTATCTTAACCAATCCCAAAGGTATCCCTGCCCATCCCATAGCTATTACCCACCCCAAATTTAACCGTGCCCATCCCACAGGTATCCCTGCCCACCCCACAGATATTACCCATCGCAAAGGTATCCCTGCCCACCCCACTGCTATCCTTACCCATTCCACAAGCCTGCAAAGGCTTAAACCATTTCTAAAAGTTTCCACGAAGTCTTTATTTGCAAAAATAAATGAAGCATGTGTGTGAAGCAAAGATAATCTTTTTTTTTAACAAGCTGTAAAAGAAAAATGACCCAAGTCAAGTGTCCAAATAAAGTCTACAGGTAGCCACCCAGTCTCTGGCATTCTTCTCTGCCACTCAGAGGTGTGCCCAGTCTCAGGGGTGAAGGGTCCAGGTGCTGTGGAGGTGGCTGCTCCTGGAGTGCTGGTCTGAAGTGCCACTGGGGTGCCTGGCCCTGAGAGGACAACAGGGGACAGTGTATTGAGGAAGCTCTCAGATAGCTGGCTCAGCCCCGTGATGTTGAGAGCTCCTTCCTCCATGCCATGGGGTGTCAGCCCCAGTTCCGATGACAGATATACTGAGGTTGGGATTGGCTTGGGGTGGAGGAAGTAGCAGTGTAGTGGGGCTGTCTGGTCTTCAGCTGTGTGAGAACTGGCGTGGGTGGGATTGGTGACGTGGGTGGCATCGGTGTTGTCAGTGGCATTGGTGGCATGGGTGATATTGATGGCATCAGTGGCGTGGGTGGCATTGGTGTCATCAGTGGTGTGGGTGGCATCGCTGGCATCAGTGGAACCAGTGGCAACGGTGGCGTCCGATGAGTCTGTGCCTGGACTGGGAAGGGCTGCTGCCTGTGCTGCTGGACCTCCTGGCAGCCATAGCCCTGGTAGGTGAGGGCCTGTGGAAAGCCTTGGAATGGGAGAGAAATCACCTGGGGTGGAGGAGCAGACCTGGACTGGGTGGGAGCAGGTTCATCTGGATCTGGCGGGTTGTGAAGCAGATCAGTGATCATGTCCTTGGTACTAGGGTTCTGCCATGTCTGTGAGGGTCTGGTTGACATAGGAGAGGAAGGGCTTGCGGTTGGAGGATGGGGCGTCGGGTGTGTTCCAATTGAGAGAGTAAATCTACTCTGCTCCTGATGGTGTCTCTTATCTCCAGCAGGACAGTGTGGCTCTGCCCCTCCTGTCTGGCTCTCTGCCTTTCTGTGGAGGTGGAGCTGGGGGTGGATGTGGGTTGGGCTGTGGTGGAAGTGCCGTCTCCTTTCTCCCACTGCGCCAGGGAGTCCTCCACGTGCTTCACCACGGTTAGAACAGCTGTCCGCAGATTCTCCATCGTGGCACGCTCCACAGACACCTGCCTGGAGACAGGAGCTGACTCTCGGCCAGAAGAGGACTGGCTCTCAGCAGGCTGCCTGAGAGAGAGGGTTGTGAGAGGGGCTTCTCCTCGGTGTCAGATCTCACCCTCCAGGAAGCTGCACTTGGTCATGATGTAGGTCTCTCTGTCCGTCAGCTTGACCGCGGCCTGGACAGATTTCTTGAGGTGCAGCTTCCCATACCAGGTGTGCATGTGCTTCCACCAGCCAAGGAGCACCTCCGAAGTGTAGCCCAGGCTCTCCGCCTTCTCTCTCCAAGCAGCCTGCTTCCTTTTGGTTTCCCTGTAGAGCCTGTGTCCCTTCTGCCATAGATAGTCATTCTCTCTCAGCCACTCCAGCACCTCATCCTCATGTTCTTCCTCGATGGAGTATTGCCTCCTCTCCCGTTCTCGCATATGCCTCTTCCTCCCTTTGGCAGGACCACATGGGCCCTCATCAGAGGGGCTTCCAGGTTGTAGGGGCTGCTCCTCCACACCACCACCAGCAGCAGCACCAGCAGGGTCATCATCATCATCAGCAGCAGCAGCAGCACCAGCAGGACCAGGATCAGCAGTAGCAGAGTAAGCACCAGAAGCGCCAGCAGCACCAGGAGCACCAGCAGGACCAGTAGCATGAGCAGAACCAGGAGCACGAGCAGGACCAGGAGCACGAGCAGGATGAGCAGAATGAGCAGGACCAGCAGGACAAGCAAGACCAGGAGCACAAGCAGGACCAGCAGGACCAGCAGGACCAGCAGGACAAGGAGCAGCTACAGCAGAGTAAGCTCCAGCAGAAGCACCACTGCCAGAAGCAGCAGCATCACCTCCTCCAGAAGCAGCATCAGCAGAAGCACCACTGCCAGAAGCAGCATCAGCAGAGTAAGCACCAGCAGAAGCACCACCGCCAGAAGCAGCATCAGCAGAGTAAGCACAAGCAGAAGCACCACCGCCATAAGCAGCATCCTCAGCTCCTCCAGAAGCAGAAGCAGCAGAGGCCCCAGCTCCAGAAGAGCGTGATGGCTGAGGCTTTCTCTTCTTCCCCATGGTTGTGGGGTTGCTGGCTGGCAGGCAGGGTGGCAGGCAGGCAGGCAGCAAGGCTGGCAGGCAGGCATGCTGGGAGGCAGGCAGCAAGGCTGGCAGGCAGGCTGGCTGGCAGGTTGGCAGGCAGGCAGCAAGGCTGGCAGGCAGGCAGACAGCAAGGCTGGCATGCAGGCAGGCTGGCAGGCAGGCTGGCAGGCAGGCAGGCAGAAAGCCTGGCAGGCAGCAAGCCTGGCAGGCATGCCTGGCAGGCAAGGCAGGCAGGCAGGCTGGCAAGGCTGGCAGGCAGTTGATGTGTCTGGAAGCAGGTCTTTCCTCTGAATGGTGACCTGCTTGGGAGCTGCCTCCCTTTATATCCACGGGGCTGATGCAGTGCATCCTCCCCGCATGCACAGTGAACGTTAGGCATCCGCTAGGCTTCCGCTAGGCTTCCGCTAGGCTTCTGCTCTGCATCTGCTTCATCCGCTCGGCATCTGCTCAGCATCTGCTGTATCCATTCCGCATCCACTTTGCTGCGGTCCCCCAGAAGCCTTGCGGATGTGCCATCCACTCTCATCTGCTTCCATCCGCTAGGCTTCCGTGGAGCGTCTGCTTTCCATTCACCCTGCGTCCTCCCCCCATCCGTTCCTTTCCATGTTGTCCGCTCTGGTTATGCAAATTTTTGCCCCTTTTGAGAGCGGATAGCAACGGATGAACATTTTTCTCGTCTGCTGTGTCCTTTTTACAAATGTTTTGCATCCGTCGGCCAGTGTGACAGGGCCTTTAGAATGCAGGCTCCTTTCGCTGACTGCCAGCTGCCTGCAGTTCAGGTCTCACTGGCTCAAGGTTGACTCAGCCTCCCATCCTTCTGAAGTCAGTAAAATGAGGACCCAGATTGTTGGGGGAAAGATGCTGACTTTGTAAAACTTCTTAGAGAGGGCTGTAAAACACTGTGAAGATATATAAGTCTAAATGCTATTGCTATTGCTATTTGTGACTTTCCCAGCTAACTCCTGACAAGCAAAGTCAATAGAGGGAAAATGAACTTGCTTAGTAATTACATGATTCACTTAACTGCAATGAATCACTTACCAACTATAGCAAAAAAAAAGATTGTAAAATAGGAGACAACACACTTACACCTGGTTTAGCAATGGAAAATCTGGTCCCAACTGTGGTCATAGCAATAACAGTTAGACTTATACATCACTTCACAGTTCTTTACAGCCCTATCTAAGCAATTTACAGACTCAGCATATTGTTCCCAGAAATCTGTCCTTCATTTACTGATCTCAAAAGGATGGAGGGCTGAGTCAACTTTGATCCCCTCAGGATCGAACTCCTGGTAGTGGGTAGAGTCAGTCTGCAATATTGCATTCTAACCACTGTGTCACCATGGATAATGAATTTGTGGAAATCACTACCTGAGGATGCCTTATGGCCACCAACTTGGAGAGCTTTAAGAGAGAATTTGATAAATTGGATGTTTCTTTCAATCCGACTCACAGCAGAAGATTGATGTGCAGAAAATAGCAGGAGGAAAGTATTAAGATATATTTGCCACCTTGCATTATTTGTAAAAATAATAAATGTAGGGAATAAAAAAGAAGCATTCATGATAGATAGACATGGCAAAGGTTATTAGTCGGGCAACTTTCCCTTTGTGTTGGGGCAGCATCTTCTAAATTAGAGTTGTAGAAGACCAATTTTGGGCAAAGTTGTCTCTGTGTCTCTACTTCCTTCTTAACAAAACAGTAGCGACATATGATTTATACACTGATTAAAATTTTGGGAATGCTACTCACAAGTGAACCTTGTCCTGATCCAAGACTGTCTGTATTCTGATACATAAAGTGTTATGTATTAACATACTCATCTGCAATTGGTCGGTACGTGACAGTGAGAAATTTGAAGACCTGTCACTGGCCACAGCTGTGAGCAGCCTGACTGTAAAAGGGGATGCTGCAGTTTCTTCGGCTCTCAGTCCTAGAATGAAATAAAGACTATTGGTTACTACGCTGGTGTCCTGAGTCTCATTCCTGCGATCTAACACTGGCGACAAAGGTGGGATACTGAGACAAAGGGAACCAGTGAGCACATGGTGACCGACAAACACTGGCAACTCATCAAGATGAAATGGCCGAAAACAACACGCCACCTGCACCGTTTGATCCAGCAACAGAAGACTGGGAATTGTATATTGACTGTTTCCTCATGTTTCTCGAAGAGAGCAACCTCAATAACATATCCAAACACAGGAAGACAGCCGTATTCCTCACACATTATGGTCCCGCTGTATTCAAGGTGGACAAAGCATTAGCGGCACCCACTGACATGAAAACGATGGCCTGGAAAGAATATTGAGGGCACCCTACACACCAACCATTTCCTGCCTCATCAAATGACATTAATTTTATTGGTGTGACCAAAAAGAAGGCGAGAGCATCAGCGATTTCATTGCAACTCTGAGGGACATCACTGGAGAGTGCGAATTCCTAAACATGGATGAAGCCATGAGAAACTGAGTGGCCCTGGGACTGAGAGATCTTACATTACAAGTATGATTATTAACAAAACCCAAATTAACACTCAAAGAAGCAATAGAAGAGGCTACTGCAGCAGAAGCAATGCAGGAATCGGTGGCCACCATGCAGAAAATGAATAAAGCATCACCAGAAACCCCTAAAAACACCACTACAACCTATCACAAGGACATCGAGTCCACATTGGAAGACAATGAGGAAGCCAAAGGGGTAAATCAACTTCATTTGGAACAGGGCAGAAGGGACCAGAACATAAAAAGAAAGGAATTTTGATGTGCCGGCTGCAAAGGGAATCATCCACATTCCAAGTGCTGTTTCTTAGATGCAATCTGCAAACATTGTGAATGGCAGGGACATATTGCTAGGGCATGCCAAGCAAGAAAAAACTACAACAAGGATGGAACACCTCCCCTCAGAGAGAGGGAGAAACAAACAGGGAGCCGTTGGAACCAAGACAGCCAGAACAGGCGAGGAAAAGAGGCAAGCAACAGAAGAGATGAAACACACCATAGAGTGATCATTGACCACTCCAACATGACAAACATCAGGAAAATCTATATCCAGGTAACCATAGAGGGCCAACCCTGACAGATGGAAGTGGATTCTGGCTCATATTTGTCAATGGTATCATGGGACACTATAAAAAGACTAATACCAAACATAAACAGGGAAGAACTCAATAGACAAACACTGATGCTGAAAGACTACCAAGGAAACAAAATACACATAGTGGACACGAGAAAATTCAAGGTAACATTCAAGAAATACATCAGAGTCCTACCACTAACCGGAATCGACCAGAATCGACCAAGCCTATTGGAATTTGAATGGTTTACACTATTGGGAATTGAAGTCACAGTAATAAACAGTTTTACCGAGACAGAGTGGGAAGAGAACCTGATGGAAGAATTCCAAGACATATTTGACAGAGAGCTGGGCAAGTACCGGGGGTTCCCCAATTTCCTTTAATTTAAACCCAACCATAGCCCCTATAAGGTTAAAGGCAAAGCAGGTTCCTTTCACACTCAAACCAAAGATTGATGCGCAATTGGATAAACTTATTGCACAAGGGGTTCTAGAGCCAATTGACCATGCAAAGTGGGAAACCCCAATTGTTATGCCTATTAAACCAGATGGGCCTGTGCACATCTGCGGAGACTACAAAGTAACTCTTAACCATGCATTCCAACAAAGCGCATAACCTGTCCCAGTGGTACAGCATATGTTACATTCCTTCAGGGGGGTCTTCATGAAAATAGAAGTCACACAGGCCTACCAACAATTGCCCATGAACCCCAAAACAGCAGAAGCTCAGACAATCATAACGCACAGGGGGGCATTCAAATGCAACAGATTACAATTTGGCATCAGCGTCGCCTCAGGGGTGTTTCAGAGCTTAATAGAACACCTATTGCAAGGGATAAAAGGGGTGGTGCCATACTTTGATGATGTCCTCATATCAGCCAAGGACAAAAAACAATTTCCAGACTACCTAAGGGAAGTTCTAAGTAAATTCAAGGAGGCGGGACTAAAAGTAAAAAAGGAGAAGTGCCAATTAGCTGCCAGCAAAGTTGAATTCCTAGGATACCTTACAGACAGAGAAGGAATCCACCCCACTGAAAGTAAAGTCAGAGCAATCAAGGAAGCCCCCAGACCCACAAATAAAACTGATCTGCAAGCTTACTTAGGACTCATTAACTTTTATAATATATTCCTACCACAGAGAGCAACCAATGTGGAACCACTGCACAGGTTGCTTGACAAGAAAGCAACCTGGACCTGGGGGTGACAGGAATTAACGGCATTCCAAGAAATAAAAAACTTGATCACATCAGACCGTATACTAATACAATACAGTGAAACACTCCCAATAACCCTAATCTGCAATGCATCACCTTTCGGCATTGGCGCTATCCTCAGGATGTATTACCAGATGGGAAAAAAACACCTATAGCATTCTGTTCAAAAGCCCTGTTAACGCTGGTGCGGAACTTCAGCCAACTAGACAAAGAGGCCTTGGCTGCTGTCACCGTAATAAAGTGTTTCCACGAATATATCTATGGGGGAATTTCACACTAGTCACAGACCACAAGCCACTCCTGGGTATCATGGCAGGGAACAAGGCTACACCTAACATCATGTCATCCTGAATGACATGGTGGTTGGAATTCTTGGTTGCCTACAACTACAAATTAAGATACATAAAAGACATAAATCATGCTGATGTGCATAGCCGTTGCCCTCTACCTGATATAGAAGATGACCTAGCACCAACCACATTGTTCCCCCAAATAGAGACTTAGAAAACCTACCCATAATAGCAGCAAACATCGCGAGGAAAACGACCATAGATAAAACCCTGGCATGAATTTTAAATTGGGTAGGAAAAGGATGGCCAGAGACTGAGATTGATGAGACTGCCAAACCATTCTGGAATAGACAAACAGAACTCTTAATGCTACTTTTCATTCCTTTTATTTCTTTTTCTTCTCTGATGTTCCTATACATCACTTCCAGTGTTTATATAAACAACAGAGGCGACAATGGAAAGCCTTGTCTGGTCCATTTTATATCTATAAAGTCTTTTAACTCTCCATTTATCATAACCTTTGCAGTCTGTTTATGATATATTGTTTCTATGGCTTGAGTAAATTTTTTTACCAAAGCCCATTTGGTCCAATTATAACAGCATAAAATGCCAATTCACATTATCAAAGGCTTTTTGTGCATTGATAAACATCAGAGCCATTTGTTTTCAGGATGTGCCTCATAGTATTCCACTGTATCTAAAATTATTCCCATATTATCTTTAATCTGTCTCTTCAGCAAAAATCCATTTTGATGAGAATGAATAAAATTGTTCAAGTATCTTTTCAGTCTTTCTGCCAGAATTGAAGCAAAAAAATTATAATCTGAATTTAATAGTGATATAGATCTGTAATTTTTAACTTGCTGCAGGTCTGTGTCCTTATATATATATATTAATGCAGTTCAGCTTCCTTCGGGTATGATCCCACGTCATTGTAGTGCTTTTAAAGTTGTAGCAACATTTCAGCAGAATCTCATCTGCCATCATCAGGCTTCTGTATGGAGTTTGTATGTGGGTCAGGCTATGGATTCTGCATAGGGCTGTATTTGTTTGGTGAAAAATTTGGCTAAGTTTTGTAGAGGTGAGCCTATGGAGCTGACTATTGGTCTACACTATTGGTCTATGCAGAATCCATCAACTCATATGTAAGAAACTCATTCCAGTTCATTGAGATCATAAAGAAACAAAACTTACAACCCAGCGACCTACTAGTGAGCTTCGATGTCATATCCCTCTTCACCCAAGTGCCTATAAAAGAAGCCTTGACAGCCATCCAAAACAAATACAACCCCCCCAAGTACATCCTAGATCTTATCAACCACTGCCTATCCAATACATACTTCACCTACAATGGACAAAAATACAAACAAATAGAAGGAGCACCCATGGGATCACCCCTCTCACCTGTCATTGCAAACCTCTACATGGAACACTTTGAAACACAAGCTCTAGAAAAATATGATCACAAACCCAAACTCTGGCTCAGATACGTAGATGACACCTTCATAATCTGGCCACACGGGAAAGAAAAACTGAACAACTTCCTCACACACCTCAACAGCCTACATCCCAAAATACAATTCACCATGGAAACAGAAGCCAACAATCAACTTCCCTTCCTAGATGTCTTAGTATACAAAAAATCCAATGGCTCCCTAGGACACACCATCTACCAGAAGAAAACACATACAAACCGCTATCTACATGCACTCTCACACCACCACCCAGCACAGATCAATTCCGTAGCCAAGACACTCATTTCCAGAACAAAATGCTTAGCCGATGAACAACACTTAAAAACCGAACTACACACTCTCACTAATGTACTTACAGCCAATGGATTTCCAAAAAAGAAGATTACCCACCTAATCCAAAAAGAAACCCCAACCAAAAGCCAAGACAGAGAACAAGAGAATGGCAAAGCCCTCCTCCCATATATAAAAGGCACTACAGACAAAATCAGCAAGATCCTGAAGAAACACAACATTAAAACAGCATTCTGCACAAACAGAAAAATATCCACCATCCTAAGAAACCTTAAAGACAAAATCGAGTTAGAAAACCAAGGAGTATACGAAATCCCTTGCACTGCCTGCCCCACCACATACATAGGACAAACTAACAGAAGAATTAGTGCACGCATTGAAGAACACAAAAACTCAATCAAAAAAGAAGAACTGACCTCTTCCCTGGTCCAACACCTCAAAGCCACAGGACATGAAATTGACTTTAAAAATACCAGAACTATCGCCAAAACCGAACACTTCAACAACAGAATAATCAGAGAAGCCATAGAGATAGAGAAACACCCACACAGCATGAATAGACGAGATGATACCTCCCGCCTACCAACCATTTGGAAACCTGCCCTCATTAATAAATGAGTAACTAACATGAAGAATGACACCAGACCCACACCCGCAAGTGCCACACAAAATGCTACCACCACACTTCCATACAGAAAAAAGACTCACACCCACACAGAAGAGGAGACACGACCACGAACCAGAAACCATACTGCAGCTGCACCACTACCAGCTTCAAACCCCTCTGACCCATACAAGAAGCAAACTGACACCCACCATGAAGATGTGGCACGACCACGAACACGAAGCCAAACAACAAGATCACAGCTCACCAGCTCAAATCCCCCAGTAACTAAGACTAACCTGAGCACAACCAAGCCCCCACCTAAGCAGAACACACCCCCAGCCAATCAGAACACAGCCAACCCCCCTACCAATCAGAACACAGCCAAACCCCCACCCAATCAAGTCACACCCCCACTAGCAATTAAAAGGAAGAAGCAGCTGCAAGCTCACATTACTCTGAGAAGCACAGAGCTGAAGAAACAAGCCTGAAGATGATGAATGAGACTTCATCGAAACGTTGCCTAGATACTTCCAATTCTACATGGGAGAAAACCCGAATAACCAAAGATCCACATACAAATACCCGCGAAAACCTCAGAAAACAAATATTGCACCTCTACGGGGAGGAAACCCACCATCTGACCAGGACTTATGAAAAACTTGAAGTCCAAAGATCTTCCATTTTGTGTGACCTCACCTTCCTACGAAACTGCCGAGATCAAAATTTAATCCCCATAAGCTTCCAATTGAAATTCCACACCAACACAGCAGCCACCAAACACATCCTAAAAAGAACAGAATTGGCCCTTATTAGAAATGAACTTCACACAAAAAGATTCCTCCTAGACCAAATCAACAAAGTACTCCTCACACTTCACCTCAGACTAAGCAACAAGATTCACCCCTTACTTTGGGACAAATCCAAACAACTCACTGTCTGGAGAGTTGAAACACAGACCACCTTCAAGACAGACACACATACCAACAAACTCAGAAAACTACAACAACACCAGAAACAAACTCCTCCCCCCTCACAGCCACACATGAAACAAACAGTGCACAACATCTCAGACAAGATCCTCACTGAAGCCGAAACCAATGTCCTTTCGAAAGGATTCAACTTTGCTGTTGCTCCCAAACACATCCCCACAGAAACCATCATATGCGGAGTTGAAACCAGCCTGACCAAAACCAACCCTGATGAGGCTAACAGAATCAGACTCGAAATCACCAACATCCTCTGCACGAGCAAACCACCCAAAAGCAACTTATCCAAAGAAGAACAAACTGCACTACTTAACCTGAAAGAAGACACCAACATAATAATCCTACCAGCAGACAAGGGCAATCCTACAGTGATTATGAATACATCTGACTACCAAACCAAGTTAACCAACCTACTCCAAGACCCCACATACAAACCCCTAAACACTGACCCCACCACGTACCTAGTAAAAACCACCAGATCCAAAATAAAAGCCTCCCCCATCAGCGAAGAAATCCAGCAAAGAATCATACCCAGAGAAAAATCATACAGATGCCCTAAGCTGTATGGTCTCCCCAAGATACACAAAGAAGGAACCCCACTACGACCAATAGTCAGCTCCATAGGCTCACCTCTACAAAACTTAGCCAAATTTCTCGCCAAACAATTACAGACCTATGCAGAATCCATCAATTCACAGGTAAGGAACTCATTTCAGTTCATTGAGATCATAAAGAAACAAAACTTACAACCTAGCGGCCTACTAGTGAGCTTCGATGTCATATCCCTCTTCACCCAAGTGCCTA
>BLBF01000043.1:14414190-14429569 GCA_015471245.1 Laticauda colubrina
TATTATTTCACCTAAACCAGTTAGGGTAAACAATGTTATCCCTAACAAGGTAAAAATCAAAAGGAATTGTGAGTTGGTTAAAAATTCTTCATTATGTTAAGTCTAGGCTAATTACGGATTCACATGTCCTTGTAAAGCCCCTGTCACACAGCACCAACGGATGGAAAGAGGATGTAAAATGGAGAGAAACACTTGCCATCCGTTGGTTAATGTGATACATCCGTTCTGTACTCACTGCATCCATTTTTCATACTCTCTATCCGTCCAGCATCCATCTACTGACATTTCATCTGCTCAAAAAAGTTTTGAGCTGCACAAAACTTTTTGAGAGGAAAAAGTATCCAACGCGTCCATTCTACATCCACTACGCATACGGGGAACATCTGTTATACGTCTGTCTTCAACCCTTACGCATCTGCTATATCCGCTAGGCATCTGCTGCGCATCCGCGCAACTCAAATCTGCTCCAGCGGAAAATGGAAACAGGGAGGAAGCGAAACGGACATGGAACGGACACGCAGCATTAGTAGCACGGACGAAGAAAGGATGAAAGCAGATGCAGCTCACATACAAAGCATTAAAACGGAAAAAACGTTCGTATAGGGGACGTATCTCGGATATTTAGGATGTCTGCAGAATGCCTGAAGGATGCAAAAGGACACCTAGCAGAAAACCTATATTTCCTATAAAAAGGGGGAGAAATCACCTGGATCTCACTTTCAGTCCAGCAGCCCTGCGGTGCAGACCTCTTCAGCCTTCATCTGGCTCTTGCTCTTCCACAGCATCCAGTCATCTCCACCATGGATCGTCACACACTCCTTTTGGTAGCCGCCATCGTTCTACAACAGTGCAAAGCCCTCTACAGGCTCTTTCACCTGTTCTACGCAAAGAAAAGGAGGTGTCCAAGAAGTGTCTGGGTCCGAAGATGGATCGTGACAAGAGCCGAGTATGGATTGTATAACAAGCTGATGGTGGAGCTGAGGAATGAAGACTCTCATGCATTCCAGAACTTCATGAGGATGCCACCAGCCATGTTTGATGAAGTTGTGGAGCAGCTGAGACCCAGGTTGACCAAGGCAAACACCAACTTCTGGACCAGCCTGGACCCTGGGCTGATATCTTCTTTGAAGATATCATATACTAGGATTGACTGGAGGGTCTTGTCAATTTATATAGAAAGAGGAATATGGCTAAGTCATCTGGGGAAGCTTCTAAGGTTAGCGGCCCAAAACATAAGAGAAATACTAAATAAATCCACTGCTTGAAATGGTATTTTCTTGAAGGACCTTGTTTTTGAATGCACTGAATCCTAAAGGTAGAAGGAATTTAGGCCACCAGGTCCAAAGACCCAGTTAAGCCCATGTCACACTGCACCAACGGATGCAAAGAGGATGTAAAATGTAGAGAAACATTTGCCATCCATTGGTTAATGCGATGCATCCGTTTTGTACTCACTGTGTGCGTGATTCATATGTTCTATCCATCCAGCATCTGTCTATAGAGATTTCATCCGCTCAAAAAGTTTTGAGCTGCACAAAACTTTTTGAGCAGATGAACTTTCCACCGCGTCTGTTCTACATCCGTGACACATATGGGGAACAAACGTTCTACGTCCATCATCATCTGTTAAACATCTGCTGTATCCGCTCAGCATCTGCTGCTGAAAATGGAAAGAGGGAGGAAGTGAAACGGACGCGGAACATCCACACAGCGTTAGTAGCATGGACATAGAAAGGATGAAAGTGGATGCACCTCGGACATAAAGCATTAAAACGGAAAAAACGTTTGTATATGGGATTTATCTAGGATATTTAGGATGTCTGCAGGATGTCTAGAGGATGCAGAGGGACACTGAGCGAAAAACTGATATTTCCTATAAAAAGGGGGAGAAATCACCTGGATCTCACTTTCAGTATAGCAGACGTGGTGCGCAGACCTCTTCAGCCTTGCTCTTGCTCTTCCACATCATCCATTGATCTCCAACATGAATCATCGCACACTCCTTTTGGTAGCCGCCATCATTCAACACCAGAACCAAGCCCTCTTCAGACTGTTTCACATTTTCTACGCAAAGAGAAGAAGGAAACATCCAAGAACTGTCTGGGTCTGACGATGGATCAGGAGAAGAGCGGAATTTGGATTCTATAACAAGCTGATGGTAGAGCTGAGGAATGAAGACACTCATGCATTCCAGCACTTCATGAGGATGCCACCAGCCATGTTTGACGAAGTTGTGGAGTGGCTGAGACCCAGGTTGACCGAGCTGAGCACGAACTTCCATCCCAGCCTGGACCCTGGGCTGAAGGTGGCACTGACTCTGTACCACCTGTCCTCTGGAACCACATACAGAAACATGCAGTACACCTGGAGGGTGCCACACAACACCAACAGCATTGTGGTCAGAGAAGTGGTGCAGGCCATCATCGAAGAATACCTGGAGGAGCTCCTCCATTGTCCCATCACTGAAGAAGGCTGGAAGAAAGTTGCAGAAGAGTGGTATCAGAGGTGGAACTTCCCCCATACCGTTGGAGCCATAGATGGGAAGCACGTGGCCTGCAAAGCTCCAGCAAACTGAGGGTCCTCTTATCACAACTACAAGGGCTTCTTCAGCATCATCCTCTTTGCCATGATTGATGCTGACTACAAATTCATGTACATCGATACTTAAGGCAATGGGTGAGCTTCAGATGCCCAGGTATACAACGCCAGTGACCTCAAGGAGGAGCTGGAACGCAACCTCATCATGGGCTTCCCAGATCCAGACCCCCTGCCCAACAACACACAAGATGTGCCCTACTTCATCGTGGGGGATGATGCCTTGTCCCTCAGAACCTACCTCATGAAGCCCTACACTTCCAGATGCCTCACCCATGAAGAGAGGATCTTCAACTACAGGCTGTCCAGGGCAAGGCGGATGGTGGAGAACGCCTTTGGCATCCTGGCCAACAGGTTCCAGGTACTTCTCACCACCATGCAGCATCTCCCAGAAACTGTGAGCGACTGTGAGGAGCATCGTGGAAGCTTACTGCATCCTGCACAATCTCATGCACACCCGCTACCCAGTGTTGCAGAACAGGCTTGTGGACTGTCAACAAGGCAATGGGGACATGGAGCCTGGTGAATGGAGGCAAGGGTGAAACCTGATAGACACTGTGGATGTACCAGGCCCCAACAGAGCTTCACGTGAAGGGAAGAAGCAGCGCAACCTTCTGAAACACTAGTGCAACTCCCCAGCTGGAGCAGTGTAGTGGTAAGACAGGATGGTAGATGCTTAATGGATGCTTCCTTCAGCCTGTCTCATAACACTGATGAGATTGTGCCATGTATGTTGAGTGGCCCTACAATGAACAGGGCATTTAATAAAGAGTTGTGTTTATGTTGAAATGTGTTGATCAATGAATAAATTGTTATTGATAAAAAAGGGCCACACATGTGGTGGCTGGGATGGTGGACCATACAGTCCCACTATGCTTGCACTGGAGGTTTATCCATCCCACAGCTATCCTTGCCCATTCCATAGCTATTATCCATCCCACAACTATCCCTGGCCATCCCACAGCTATTATCCATCCCACAGCTATCCTTGCCCAACCCACAAGCATGCAAAGGCTTAACCATTTTCTAAAATGAACCAAGTGTGTGAAGCAAAGATAACCTTTATTAATAACAAACTGTAAAAGCAAAATGACCCAAGTAAAATGTCTCAAGCAAAGATAAAGACAACAGGTAACAATTCAACAATTCAACAATTCAACAATTCTCTGTCACTGTTCTCAGTCACTCTGAGGAATGCCCATGGTCTCAGGTGTAAAGGGTCCAGGGACTGTGGAGTTGGCAGTGGCTGGAGTGCTGGTCTGAGGCACCATTGGGGTGCCTGGCCCCGAGAGGACAACAGGAGATGGTGTGTGCAGGAAGCTCTAAGAGAGCTGGCTCAGGCCCGTGCGGTTGAGAGGGCCTTCATTCAGGACCTGGGATGTCAGGCACAGGACCGATGACAGATGTTCTATTGAGGGGCTTGGCTGTGGGGTGGAGGAGGGAGGAGTGTAGTGGGGCTGTCTGATCTGCAGCTGGGCGAGGTGAGGCATCGGTGGCATATGTAGCGCCGGTGGCATCTATGGCGTCGGTGGCATCTGTGGCGTCGGTGGCATCGGTGGTGTCAGTGGCATTGGTGGCATTGGTGGGATTGGTGGGATTGGTGGCATCGGTGGCATTGGTGGCATCGGTGGCATCTGTGGCAGGCGATGAACCTGGGCCTGGACTGGGAAGGGCTGCCTCTGTTGAGGGAAGTCCTGGAAGCCGTAGCTTTGGTAGGAGATGGGCTGTTGAAAGCCTTGGAAGGGCTGTGACATCACCTGGGGTGGAGGAGCAGACCTGGAGTTGGTGGGAGCAGATTCAGCTGGCCTCCTTCATCACCTGGTACTGGGGCTCGGGAATGTCCATGAGGGTCTGGGTCACGTAGGTGAGGAAGGGCTTGCAGTTGGAGGATGGAAGCTCGAAGTGTACCAGCTGAGAGAGGAGATCTGCACTGTTCTTGATTGTGTCCCTGATCTCCAAGAGGACAGTGTGGCTCTGTCCCTCCGGTGTGCCTCTCTGCCTGCTTTCTGTGGAGGAGGAGCTGGGTGTGGGTATGGGTTGGTCTCTGGTGGCTGCGGCCTCCTCTTGCTCCATCTGCATCAGGGGATCCTCCACGTCCTCTGGCATGGGGTGTGCAGCTGTCTGGGGGGTCTCTGTTTTGGAACGCTCCGCAGACACCTGCCTGGACACACTGGCTGTTTCCTGGCTGGAAGAGGAGTGCCTCTCTGTGGGCTGTCTGAAGGAGAGGGTTGACAGAGGGGCTGCTCCTCGGTGGTGGATCTCACCCTGCATGAAGCTGCACTTGGCATGACATAGGTCTCCCGGTCCGTGAGCCTGCCCAGATCTCTTCAGGTACAGCTTGCCATACCAGGTGTGCATATGTTTCCACCACCCCAGGAGGACATCAGAAGTGTAGCCCAGGCTCTCCACCTTCTCTCTCCAAGCTGCCTGCTTCCACTCAGTGTCTCGATATAGCCTGTGGCCCTTCCTCCACAGGTACTCGTTCTCCCTCAGCCATTCGAGCACCTCCTCCTCATGGCCCTCTGCATTGGAGTACTGTTTCCTCTCCCCCTTCTCCTTCTCCTTCGATTGCCTCTTCCTCCCTTTGGTAGGACCTTCTGGGCCCTCATCAGCAGGGTTTTGAGGGCCTTGGGGCTAGTACACAACACCAGCAGCACCAGCAGCAGTAGCAGCAGAAGTAGCGGCAGCACCACCACCAGCAGCAGGACCAGCAACAGAAGCACCACCAGCAGCAGCAGCACCAGCAGCAGCAGGAGAAGCACCAGCAGCACCAGCAGCACCAGCAGAAGCACCAGCAGAAGCACCACCAGCAGCAGAGTTAGCACCAGGGGGTGGGATGGTGGTTCTGTCCTTCTTTCCAGGGTTGGCAGGATTAGGCAGAGGCTTCCTCTTCTTCCCCATGGTCTCTGATGAAGATTTCTCTGGCAGCAGGTCTTTCCTCTGAATGGTGGCCGTGTGCGAGCTGCTTCCTTTTATATCCATAGGGCTGACGCAATGCATCCTCCCTGCATGCGCAGTGAATGTTTTGCATCCACTACGCATCCACTAGGCATCTGCTAGGCATCCGTGATACATCCGCATCATCCGCTATGCATCCATCCCTTCCGCTACACATCTGCTTTGCTGTTCTCCCCCGGAAGCCCTGCAGATGTGCCATCTGCTTCCATCTGCTTCCATCCGTAAGGCTTCAATTGAGCATCCACTGAACATCCTGGCTACGTCCTCTCCCCATCCGTTCCTTTCTGTTCTTTTTCATTCTGTTTATGCAAATTTTTTCCCCTTTTGAGAGCAGATAACAACGGATGGAAAATTTGCTCATCCGCTGTGCACGTTTTGCATCCGTTGGCTGATGTGACCTAAACTTTAGATGTTGAATCCACATTAAAGAATCCCTGAAACTCCATTTGAATATATCCAGCAAAGGGCCTCTGCTACTTTTTATGTATAATTGGATCCACTTTTGAATCAAACTAGCATTTATGACTTTTCTCCTTCCCTTGTCTTTCTTTAGATTATCAAGTCTAGATCATTAAATCCAGGCACCTGAATTCCTGAAGATCTCATTTTTTGGGAGTTAATGGAAAATGGAAAGCCAAGAAAGCTGAAGATCCCTATAGAAATGGCTACATGTTGAAAGAAATGATATTCTTTCAAACAAAACTCTTGGGTGTTTCTTCTACTGATAAATGTAAAAACAGCCCTTCATAATTCTTTTCTTTCTTCCAGAAATTCCTTGAAAGAAAAATTGAAAATAAGTAAGTGTACCTTAATTATTCATTAAATTGAATTTGTCAGGTAGGAGAGGAATGTAGAATGATTGTTCTGCAGTAAATTCAGTATTGTGATTTGTTCAACAGACCAAATATGATATATAGGAAAAAAACCCAAATATAAAACAAAATGCTCTGTTGCCTTCCCTCCCACTGAAGAATTTGGCTTTTCTCCAGCTTCATCATTTCTATAAGGGAGACCCAAAGGTACCAGATGGATTGTATTGTGTAATCCTGTTCTACAAATTCATTCATATTTGGCTTCAGTGACCGAAGAACCTGCATGCATGTGTTGCAACCTTATACCTCAGTCCAGATGTTTTTGGTAACAAGATGTTGAATACACAAAATGGAAATTCATTTCAAGAAACCCTTGACTCATTTCCAGGCTCTTTAACAGAAGATTCTGAAAACCAGCAGGCTTAATGTCTTTTCCCAGTTCATTAGATTCTTTGGTAGTCTGCAGCTGCCCATGTGTGATAGAAAAGTTATTACTGTGTATGATATCTTTTAGCTTTCTCTGTCAATCCAGGTGATTTTTAATGATTTTATTAAAATGCCTCATCTGCCAGGTTAGTCTGAAGAGTTGATTGTCCTGAAATGGACTACTGTGTAATCATTCTCTCAGTCTCACTAGTGAAGATGAACGAAAGACAGATCTAGAAAATAAAAAAGCTTCAGGGGAAGGTTGGTAGTTAATTATATAGGGATTCATCTACCATCCAAGTCATGCCAGAATATTGCTTTGATGGCACACCTGAAGGTTATGTATTGCTTGGAGAAATAAAGGGATGGGGGGGGGGGTTAGAAGAATCTGGCCATCTTATCTTTATCCAGCACCGGTCTGGTCAATAGTGCCCAACTGACTTCATGCAAAAGTTTAACAATTCTTATATTTTAATACATTTAGAATTGAGAGGAAATGGAGACAAAGGGAAAGCTTTCCAAATTCTATTATGCCACTAAGAACTGTCAGCCAAAACTAAATGAACTAAAGCAATCTCCGAATACCCATAGTTGGTAGTTGCAGATAGAAGATAGAAAAAAGGGATTCATCAGGTAGAACAATGTTTCCCACTTTGATGGTTTTCACATACGTGAAAACTTTCCAGAATTTTCAATAGTCATGCAGTCTGTGGAATTCTGGGACATAAATCCACATAACCTATGAGGGCCTCAGTTGGAAAACACTGTTGTAGAATGTTTTATCTTTCAAAAAAGTATAAAAATGTCATTTTTTAGTAACAATTGCTACCATGGAAATCCCAAGGTTTGAATTTTGCCATTTAGTCACAGAATTGAAGGACACTAGTATTTCTTTTTTCACCTGACCAAGACTGAGTACATTTCATACACAGAGACTTATTTTGATTTCTTGAGCCTGAAGTTTAGCCCTCAAATTCCAAGTAAAGCCCATGTCACACTGCACCAACGGATGGAAAGAGGATGTAAAATGGAGAGAAACACTTGCCATCTGTTGGTTAACGCGATTCATCCATTCTGTACTCACTGCCTCCGTTTTTTCTTCCTCTCTATCCGTCCAGCATCCGTCTACTGACATTACATCTGCTCAAAAAGTTTTGAGCTGCACAAAACTTTTTGAGCAGAAAATGTATCCAACACATACATTCTGCATCCGCAATGCATACGGTGAACATCCGTTCTGCATCTGTCATCATCCGTTACGCGTCCGCTACATCTGCTAGGCATCCGCTGCGCATCCACACAACTCAAATCCGCTCCTGCGGAAAGTGGACATAGGGAGGAAGTGAAACGGATGCAGAACAGACAGGCAGCATTAGTACCACGGACGGAGAAAGGATGAAAGCGGATGCAGCGCACATTCAAAGCATTTAAAATGGAAAAAACGTTCGCAGAGGGCACCTATCTCAGATATTAAGGATGTCTAGAGGATGCCTAGAGGATGCAAAAGGACACCTAGCAGAAAACCTATATTTCCTATAAAAAGGGGGAGAAATCACCTGGATCTCACTTTCAGTCCAGCAGCCCTGCTGTACAGACCTCTTCAGCCTTCATCTTGCTCTTGCTCTTCAACAGCATCCAGTCATCTCCACCATGGATCATCACACACTCCTTTTGGTAGCCACCATCATTCTACAATAGTGTGAAGGCATTTATAGGCTCTTTCACCTGTTCTATGCGAAGAAAAGGAGATGTCCAAGAAGTGTCTGGGTCCGAAGATGGATCGCGAGAAGAGCAGAGTATGGACTGTACAACAAGCTGATGTTGGAGCTGAGGAACGAAGACACTTGTGCATTCCAGAACTTCATGAGGATGCCGCTAGCCATGTTTGACGAAGTTGTGGAGCGGCTGACACCCAGATTGACCAAGCAGAGCACCAACTTCCAGCCCAGCCTGAACCCTGGGCTCAAGGCGGCACTGACTCTGCGCCACCTGGCCTCTGGGACCATGTACAGGAGTATGCAGTACAGCTGGAGGTGCCACACAACACCATCAGCATTGTGGTCAGAGAAGTGGTGCAGGCCATCATTGAAGGATACCTGGAGGAGCTCCTCCAGTGCCCCTCCACTGAAGAAGGCTGGAAAAAAAGTTGCAGAGCAGTGGTATCAGAAGTGGAACTTCCCCCACATCGTTGGAGCCATAGATGGCAAGCATGTGGCCTGCAAAGCTCCAGCCAACTCAGGGTCCACTTATCACAAATACAAGGGCTTCTTCAGCATCATCCTCTTCACCATGGTCGATGCTGACTACAAGTTCATGTACATCGATGCTTCAGGCAATGGGTCATCTTCAGATGCCCAGGTATACAACGCCAGTCACCTCAAGGAGGGGCTGGAATGTAACCTCATCATGAGCTTCCCAGATCCAGACCCCCTGCCCAACAACACACAAGAAGTGCCCTACTTCATCATGAGGGATGACGTAACTTACGAAGAACCTAACTCACGAAGCCCTACACTTCCAGATGCCTCACCCGTGAAGAGAGGATCTTCAACTACAGGCTGTCCAGGGCAAGGCGGGTGGTGGAGAATGCCTTTGGCATCCTGGCCAACAGGTTCCAGGTACTTCTCACCACCATGCAGCATCATCCACAGACCATGAGGAAGATCGTGGAAGCTTGCTGCATCCTGCACAATCTCATGTGCACCCGCTAACTAGTCTTGCAGAACAGGCTTGTGGACCTCCAACAAGGCAATGGGGACATGGAGCCTAGGGAATGGAGGCAAGGGTGAAACTTGATAGACACTATGGATGTGCAAGGCCCCAGCAGAGCCTCATGTGAAGGGAAGAAGCAGCGCAACCTCCTGAGACACTGGTGCAACTCCCCAGCTGGAGCAGTGCAGTGGCAAGACAGGATGAAAGATGATTAATGGATGCTTCCTTCAGCCTGTCTCATCACACTGATGAAATTGGGCCATGTATGTTGGGTGGGCCTACAATGAACAGGGCATTTAATGAAGAGTTCTGTTTATGTTCAAATGTGTGGATCAATGCTTACATTGTTATTGATAATAAAGGGCCATTGGTGTGGCACCTGGGAGGGTGGACCCTACAGTCCCACTATGCTTGCACTTGAGGTTTATCTATCCCACAGCTATTACCCATCCCAAAGGTATCCCTGCCCATCCCACTGCTATCCTTACCCATCCCAAAGGTATTCCTGCCCATCCCACTGCTATCTTAATCCATCCCACAAGCATGCAAAGGCTTAAACCATTTCTAAAAGTTTCCACCAAGATTTTATTTAATAAAATAAATGAAGCAAGTGTGTGAAGCAAGGATAATCTTTGTTAATAACAAGCTGTAAAAGAAAAATGACCCAAGTCAAGTGTCCAAAGCAAAAATAAAGTCAACAGGTAGCCACCCATTCTCTGGCCCTCTTCTTGGTCACATGGAGGTGTGCCCAGTCTCAGAGGTGAAGAGTCCTGGTGCTGTGGAGGTGGCTGCTGCTGGAGTGCTAATCTGAAGCACCATTGGGGTGCCTGGCCCCGAGAGTACAACAGGGGACGGTGTGTTGAGGAAGCTCTCAGACAGCTGGCTCAGCCCCGTGATGTTGAGAGCCTCTTCCTCCATGACATGGGGTGTCAGCCCCAGTACCGGTGACAGATGTACTGAGGCCGGCTTGGCTGTGGGGTGGAGGAAGGAGCAGTGTCGTGGGGCTGTCTGGTCTGCAGCTGGGTGAGGACTGGCATCGGTAGCCGTAGCCTTGGTAGGTGAGGGCCTGTGGAAAGCCTTGGGAGGGCCGTGACATCACCTGTGGTGGAGGAGCAGACCTGGACTGGGTGGGAGCTGGTTCATGTTGGTCTGGAGGGTTGTGAAGAAGATCGGTGATCCTGTCCTTCACCATCTGGTACTGGGGTTCCATGAGGGTCTGGTTCACATAGGTGAGGAAGGGCTTGCAGTTGGAGGATGAGGAGTCAATGTGTATCAGCTGAGAGACGAGATCTACGCTACTCCTGATGGTGTCTCTTATCTCCAGCAGGACAGTGTGGCTCTGTCCCTCCAGTTTGCCTCTCTGCCTTTCTGTGGAGGTGGAGCTGGGGATGGATGTGGGTTGGGCTGTGGTGGAAGTGCCGTCTCCTTTCTTCCACCGCGTTATGGGTTCCTCCATGCGCTCCGCCATGGGTAGTACAGCTGTCGGGGGGGTCTCCATCGTGGCACGCTCCACAGATACCTGCCTGGAGACAGGAGCTGACTGTCTGCTGGAAGAGGACTGGCTCTCAGCAGGCTGCCTTAGAGAGAGGGTTGTGAGATGGGCTGCTCCTCAGTGGCGGATCTCACCCTCCAGGAAGCTGCACTTGGCCATCACGTAGGTCTCTCTTTCCGTCATCTTGACCGCGGCCTGGCCAGATTTCTTGAGGTGCAGCTTCCCATACCAGGTGTGCATGTGCTTCCACCAGCCGAGGAGCACCTCTGAAGTGTAGCCCAGACTCTCCGCCTTCTCTCTCCAAGCAGCCTGCTTCCTTTTGGTGTCCTATAGAGCCTGTGTCCCTTCCGCCATAGATACTCATTCTCTCTCAGTCACTCCAGCACCTCATCCTCATGTTCCTCTTCTATGTTGTATTGCCTCCTGTCCCGTTCTCATGTCTGCCTCTTCCTCCCTTTGGCAGGACCATATGGGCCCTCATCAGACGGGCTTCCAGGTTGTAGGGGCTGCTCCTCCACACCACCACCACCACCAGCAGCAGCAGCAACAGTAGCAGCAAAAGCAGGACCAGCAGGACCAGCAACACCAGCACCAGCAGCACCAGCAGGACCAGGATCTGCAGCAGCAGAGTAAGCACCAGCAGCACAAGCAGGACCAGGAGCACGAGCAGGACCAGGAGCACAAGCAGGACCAGCAGGATGAGGAACAGCTTCAGCAGAGTAAGCACCAGCAGAAGCATCACCGCCATAAGCAGCATCACCACCTCCACCAGAAGCAGCATCAGCAGAATCCCCAGCCCCAGAAAAGTGAGCCTGGGCTGCAGAAGCCCCAGCAGAAGCAGAGTGAGGGCCAGGGGGTGGGAGGGTGGCCCTGTCCCTCTTGCCAGGGCTGGCAGCAGATGGCTGATGCTTTCTCTTCTTTCCCATGGTTGTGGGGTTGCTGGCTGGCTGGCTGGCTGGCTGGCAAGCTGTGTCTGGAAGCAGGTCTTTCCTCTGAATGGTGACCTGCTTGGGAGCTGCTTCCCTTTATATCCGCGGGGCTGATGCAATGCATCCTCCCCGCATGCGCAGTGAATGTTAGGCATCCACTAGGCATCCGCTAGGCTTCCGCTAGGCATATGCTAGGCTTACGCTCTGCATCCACTTCATCTGCTCGGCATCCGCTCTGCATCCGCTGTATCCGTTCCACGTCTGCTTTGCTGCACTCCCCCATAATCCTTGCGGATGTGCCATCTGCTCCCATCCACTTCTATCGCTAGGCTTCCATGGAGCATCCGCTTTCCATCCGCCCTACTTCCTCCCCCCATCTGTTCCTTTCCGTGTTGTCCGCTCTGGTTATGCAAATTTTTGCCCTTTTTGAGAGCGGATAACAACGGATGGAACATTTTTCTCATCTGCTGTGTCCTTTTTACAAACGTTTTGCATTCATCGGCCAGTGTGACAGGGCCTTAAAATCTACCATTTTTGCGCTGACTGACAAACAGATAGAATTCTCTGAATTCTTTGTTTCATTCATTTAAAAAAAAAAGATATGAATGCCATTCTTCTAAAAAAATAATTTTCCCAAGCCTGCTAAATATTCCCATAAATCATGGTGCAATTTTGGAGGGAGGAAGTAAAAAAAAATACAGATTATGATAGAAAAATGGTAAAAATGCAATCCACAGACAGCTTGATTACCAAGCTTTGTTGCAGGACTGGAAGTTAAAAGGTTAACATGGATCTATATTAAGAGGCATGGAAGAATAACAATAAGTTCCAGAAGGATAATAATGCCAGCAGCAGGCATAACTAATGTGGGGAGAAGCATTCCTGAACTACCACAGAGAAGAGCCCCAAGAATTTCCTGGGGTGGTAGTGGTGGGTAGAGTGAAAGAGATAGCTGTTAGGAAACATTCTAACTTTTGACTTTTATTTTTCCAGCTGTTCTTTGGAAAAGTAAAAGAGAAAGCTAATAGTGACTGAAATAGCAAATGAACTTGGCATTCAAGGAAGGGAGATCAGACAACTGAAACTGGAAAAAATCTGCCAGTATCTCTCCTTGCTAATTCGTACTGTTACAAGGATTTTTTAAAAAATAATGAATGGAAAGCAGTATTCTTTATTTTGTTCCAATGACCCAGCATGTAAGAAACTGAAATCCAGCAAAATTGGTGATCTGACAGAATTCATTCAAATTCTGGATGAATGGATGGATAGAGACAGATGGAGACAGATGGATAGACAGACAAACAGAATGAATAGAGAGCCATTTTTGTCTAGTGGTTAAGGCACCAGACTAGAGACCAGGACTGTGAATTCTAGTCCTACCTTAAGCATGGAAGCTGGCTGGATAACTTTGGGACAGTTCTCTCTTAGCTTAACTCAATTCAGAGGATTGTTGTTCTGGGGAAAATTGAAAGAGGCAGGAATTTATATGTGGAAAGTGAAATACCACTCATGCATCTTCACAAAATATCCAGAACCGTAAAGCCTACAAACTTGAAATTTGGCATATGTGTTCCTTTTGGCTTCTAGGTGCTCACTATGAAAGGATTTTTCAAAATGACCATCAGAACATTAGTATTTAATACTATTCCATACTACATATTATTATTAACACACTCTGATACTAAGGCATTCTACTCCCCGTCCCCACCTCAAAATCAATCTGTTCCAAACACAAAACACAAGCTGAGAAGAGGAGTTTCAGTTTCAATTTTAGTTTCACAGCACAAGCAGCTTTAGTATAGAAGAGTTGAACTAAGCCTTAGGCTCCTTGCTATCTCCTTGCTCACACAGCAAATACTGTCTGTTTCCAAACAGCCCTCAACTCTCTCACATACTGACAGGATGCTAACCAGATGAATACCAATGGATGCTGGGAGACAGAGGCTGAATTTTTTTTACCTTATTTTCCTCCCCCAAAACTAAGCCTGATTACATAGTTTCGTAGATAAAAAATAGTAATCTCAAATGAAGCAAAATAAATTCTAACCCATCAAAGAATAATCTTTAAATAAAATAAACAAAGTCCACTCCATTGTTAGAGTTTGTGCTTAAGATAGATTTGGCCCTGGCTGGAAGCAGCTGGTTTTGGCCAATGGTGCTGTTTGCTCCCCAGAATGCAAAAACAGACTTGACAAATTATGAGGCTGGCATTTAAAATAAGATAAATGGATGTATTTATAGGTACAATGAGAATTGTAAAGCAAACATGTTATTGTCTCTCGATGGAATGCATGAACATAAAATGTGGAATCAATAATATGAATTTCAACCAATTCCATTTCACTTTGAGTGCAAGCTCCAGTTTTCAGAAGACGTTTTCATGCAGCCATGTGGTGGTGCTACAGAAAATGAGTTCTGTATTCTGCAAATATGGAAGTCAGCAATCTTAAAAATTCCTAATAACACTTTTCTCGGCCATTTTTTTTAAATAAAAGCTGTTCCAGTTTTGGCCTTCTCCATGCCCAGATTGTAGGAGATAATGTACTATTTGGAGATAATAAGAGAGAGATAATCCTGATATTGGAAAATAAAATAAAACAAAAACAAACAAAAAACCCTACTTTCTAGTAGCTTTGACACTTCCAACCTGATCTGTGGTTCCATTAGTGGAATCCGCTATCCTGTGATTTTCCTTACAGGTATTCCTCAATTTACAACTACAGTTGAGACCAGAATTTCCATTGCTAAGCTGATTTTATAACCTTTCATGCTACAATTGCTAAGTGAACCATGGCATATGTTAAAGGCAATGTCACACTGCAAAAACGGATGCAAAGAGGACACAACGGAAGAGAAAAATGTTACATCCATTGTATCCGCGCTAAAAAGGGGCGAAAATTTGCATAATTGGGGCGGATAAAACGGACACGGGGAGGACGCAGGGAGGATGCAGAGCGGATGCGGAACGGAAGCCCAGCGGATGCAGAATGGATGGCGCGTTCGCAGGGCTTCCGGGGGATCTCAGAAAAGCGGACGCAGAACGGAAAAAACGGATGCAGAACGGATGCACAGTGGATGAAGCGGATGCACAGCGGAAGCCTAGCGGATGCACAGCAGAAGTGGAACGGATGCTGCGCATTAATTGTGCATGCGGGGGGGGATGCATTGCACAAGTCCCCCGGATATAAAGGGAAGCAGCACGGAAGCAACTCACCATTCAGAGGAAAGACCTGCTGCTGGACACTTTGAGTTCCTTGCCTGCCCTGCCTGCATGCCTGCCTCCAAGCCTGCCTCCAAGCCTGCCTCCCAGCCTCCTGGGCAGCCTCCCTGCCAGCCTGCCTTCCAGCCTCCATTCCAGCCTTGCTGGCAGCCTGCATTCCAGCCTTGCTGCCAGCTTACCTTCCAGCCTCCCTGCCAGCCTCCCTGCCAGCCTCCCTGCCAGCCTCCCTGCCAGC
>BLBF01000043.1:14438054-14451415 GCA_015471245.1 Laticauda colubrina
CTTCCGGCAGAATTCTATAAAAAATTTCAAGAATCATTGAACACTCCATTGTTAGAAATTATGAATGAAGTTATGTTAAAAAAGATGACACCCAAAACATGGTCAGAGGCTTATATTACACTTATTTTAAAGGAAGAGGCTGACCCGTTGCAAATTAAGAACTATAGACCTATTTCCTTATTGAATGCAGATTATAAAATCTTTGCTTCAATCTTAGCAGAAAGACTGAAAAAATATTTAAATAATTTTATCCATCCAGATCAAAATGGATTTCTACCAAAGAGACAAATTAGAGACAACATGAGAGTAATTTTGGATACCTTGGAATATTATGAGGCTCATCCTGAAAAACAAATGGCTTTGATATTCCTAGATGCTCAAAAAGCATTTGACAACGTGAACTGGAGATTTATGTTATTATTATTGGAACAGATGGGCTTTGCCAGAAAATTTATTCAAGCAATAGAAGCCATATATAATAAACAGACAGCAAAGGTAATGATGGAGGGAGAATTTACAGATCTTATTAATATAAGAAGAGGTACAAGACAAGGATGTCCCCTATCTCCTTTGTTATTCGTATTAACTTTGGAAGTGTTGAATAGAAATATTAGAGATGACAAAAATATAAAAGGAATGAAAATTAAAAAGGAAGAATTTAAACTACAAGCTTTTGCTGACGATTTAGCTTTTATTCTGGAAGACCCGTTAGAAACCGCTCCAAAGTTATTGGAAAAGGTAGAGACATATGGTGAGATGGCTGGCTTGAAAATAAATAAAGATAAAACAAAGATTTTGACAAAAAACATGTTATTGAGACAAAGAGAAGAACTGACAGATCTTTTGAAAATTCAAATTACAAACAAGGTTAAGTATCTGGGGATATATTTGACAGCAAGATGTAGCACATTAAAAGAGAATAATTATATTAAACTTAAACAACAGATAATTACAGATTTGAAGAAATGGGAAAATTTACAATTGTCATTAATAGGGAGAATTTCAACAATTAAGATGAATATTTTACCTAGAATTTTATTTCTCTTTCAAACAATACCAATTAGACTTGGAAAAGACTATTTTGAAGATTTAAATAAAACTATGTTGAAGTTTATATGGCAAGGTAAAAAAGCGAGAATAAAGTTAAAGCTTTTGCAAGATGCTAGAATTAGAGGAGGTTTTGGCCTGCCTAATTGGGAATTGTATTATCAAGCTGCAAGTTTGATGTGGGTCAAACAATGGATAACATTAAGAAAACATAGATTGTTGACATTAGAAGGACATGATTTACTGTTGGGCTGGCATGCTTTTTTATGGTACAAGGGAACTAAAACACAGGGGTATTTCAGAAGACATTATATACGGGAGTCTTTGTGGTTAAATTGGGAGAAGATAAAAAAACAATGTTATTTGAAAATTCCAATTTGGTTATCGACTATTGAAGCATTTTCCTATCCTATGATCTATAAAAAGGAACAAACAGTTAGATATGGGGAACTGTTGGATGAAAAGGGTGGACTTAAAACGATCCAAAATTTAGAGGAACAAGGTATAAGGATGAATTGGTTTTCATATGCGCAAATACACTCAAGATATCTTGAAGATTTTAAAACGGAAGGATTCTATGATAAACAGACTGACTTAGATAAGATATTGATGGGTACTGATGAGAAAGTGATTAAAAAGTTATATGGTTATTTATTGGGAATTAAGCTAGAGGAAGAACAAGTTAAAGAAACTATGATTGCATGGGGGAAGAATTTTGGATATGGAATTGATTTAGAGCAATGGCAAAAATTGTGGTCTCAAAATTATAAAATGACAATGTCAATAGCATATAAAGAAAACTTGTATAAGATGTTCTACAGGTGGCACCTTCCCCCGACAAGAATAACAAGAATGTTCAAGAATAAATCTGAAAAATGTTGGAAATGTCATCAGATACCTGGCTCATACTATCATATGTGGTGGACTTGTGAGAATGCTAGAAAATATTGGACTAAAATTCACATGTGGTTGGAAAAAATGACAAAGAAACACATAGACTTGAAGCCAGAGATCTTTTTATTGGGAATTTTACCTGATATATATAATAAAGACTTGAAATATTTGATTGTAAATGTATTAACAGCGGCTAGGATTGTATTTGCTAAAAACTGGAAGAATGAGAAAATACCATTGCAGGAAGAAATTATTAAGAAAATATTGGAATGTGCTGAGATGAGTAGATTGACATTTGAAATTAGAGAACAAGAAGATAAACAATTTTATGCAATTTGGGGTTTTTTTTATCAATGGTTAGATGATAAAATACAATAATAGAGCATTAATATTATATATATGAAGAGTTTTTAGGATTGATTTGTTATGATTATACGATAAATTATAGAATAAACTGTTTGAAGTATTGTTATCTCGCAAAGCATGAATGATTAAAAGTATAGTCAGAAAAAGATTTTTTTATTTTTATTTTTTTTTTAGTAATATTAGAATATGGATTGACAATATGAGTGGTTATGCAATATAATTGTAATTGACACTATAAAATGAATGCACAAAACTGATGAACCAACTGATACACCGGAAGTATATATGAGAGTAGATGTTTTTAATGTTTTGTATGTTTGTCTGTTTGTAGAAAATTAATAAAAACTTTATAAAAAAAAAATGTATGTCTAAAAGTCTGGATTAAACCAAACCTTTCTAAAAGGTTCAAGTTAGTCCAGAATAAACATTCTGTTTACCCTAAAAGCAAAGTAAGTTTTACAGGTAGTCCTCAACTTATGATCATAATTGAGCCCAAAATTTATTTTGTTAAGTGGGATATTTGTTAATTGAGTTTTGCCCCATTTTACAGACTTTCTTAACAGTTGTTAAGTAAATCACTGCAGGCATTAAATTAGTAAGAAGAATCTGCTTCCCCATCGACTTTGCTTGTCAGAAGCCACAAAAGTGATCTCAGGATGCTGCAACTATCATAAATATGAATCAGTTGCCAAGAGTCCAAATTTTGATCATGTGACCATGGGTCATAAGTCATTTTTTCAGTACCATTGTAACTTTAAAAGGTCACTAAATAAATGTTGTAAGTCGAGGACTATCTGTACTGTTTATAGTGCGATGCAGTTTGAATTGTTGAGGCTTATTTATGGCAAAGATAACCAATTTGGGAGTCATACAATCTTCCATACAGCTTCCAGAGCCTCTCCTGAATTACCATTGTACCTTTGTTTTTAATATTATAAAACAGGAGCTATGATTTTTATATTATGTGCATTATTTGATTTATTTAAATGCATGTTTGGCCCTGCCATGGGCCATTTCTTTTATTTTTTTTGGAAAAAGAATTATTGATTTTTAGAAACAAACATAGACAAACACAACACCGAACATGAAAACAGAAAACCTCTTTTCTGAAAGCAGTCTGATCCCAGGTTATATCTCTTTGTACAGACACCAATTCAAATTCATGCTCATTTTTATATACCATTCCATATCTTATTACCATTCTACATTTTCTATATTGCTTCTCCCCTCTTTTTAACTTTCTTAATTTTATTTTTATTTGTTTCATCTCAAATCAGATCATTATATTTATATTCTTTGTCAGTCCTATTTCAGCTATCTATTATCTTTTCTCCTTAAACAAAATTCCTCCTTTAGTTACTAATTGGAGTATGACACCTTCATATCTTTCCCCTAAAATTATAACACTTAATATAAAATGTAACTTCCATTCGGATTCTGCATAGTACATTAAAGCTAGATACTACATTTTAAAAAGAAAAAGAAAAGTATAAATATATAATATAATTAAAACAACAATCCATACCAATTCAATTCTATCATTAATGTTAATATTCATTTAAAATTTTAAACATTTAACATATTACTTTTCAAATAAGTATCATGCTTCTATGGGAACGCTTGTAGACTTTCCATGATTACTTCCCTCTTACTTCACTTGCATTTTAAAACATTATGTCATTAAAATGTTCCCATTCCTTTCTAAATTAATTCTTTCTTTGATTCATTCCATTTATTTTATTCAGAAATGTTTCACTAAATCATATGTTGTTTATAGTTGTTTCCAATTTTCTAATATTATTTCTAAATATAAATATAACAATACAATCATGTGTACCTTTGCAGAATCCCTTTTTCAATTACATTTTTATCCATTATCTCTAAATAAGTCCTGTTTCTTAAAGCCCATGTTACATTGTACCAACGAATGGAAAGAGGATGTAAAATGGAGAAAAACGCTTGCCATCCGGTGGTTAACGCGATGCATCCGTTCTGTACTCACTGCATATGTTTTTCATACTATCTGTCCAGCATCCATCTACTGAGATTTCATCCGCTCAAAAGGTTTTAAGCTGCACAAAACTTTTTGAGCAGATGAAGTATCCAATGTGTCCATTCTACATCCACTACGCATACGGGGAACATCCGTTATACGTCTGTCGTCATCCGTTACGCGTCTGCTATATCTGCTAGGCATCTGCTGCGCATCCGCGCAACTCAAATCCGCTCCAGTGGAAAATGGACAAAGGGAGGAAGCAAAACGGACGTGGAATGGATACACAATGTTAGTTGCTCTGACATAGAAAGGATGAAAGCGGATGCAGCTCAGATATAAAGCATTAAAATGGAAAAAATGTTCATCTCGGATATTTAGGATGTCTGGAGGATGTCTAGAGGATGCGGAAGGACACCTAGCGGAAAACCTATATTTCCTATAAAAAGGGAGAGGAAATCACCTGGATCTCACTTTCAGTCCAGTAGGCCTGGTGTGCAGATCTCTTCAGCCTTGCTCTTGCTCTTGCTCTTCCACAGCATCCAGCCATCTCCACCATGGATCATCGTACACTCCTTTTGGTAGCTGCCATCATTCTACAACAGTGCGAAACCTTCTCCCAGGCTCTTTTACCTGTTCTACGCAAGGAAAAGGAGGCATCCAAGAAGTGTGTGGGTCCGAAGATGGATCGCGAGAGTATGGATTGTATGACAAGCAGATGGTGGAGCTGAGGAACGAAGACACTTGTGCATTCCAGCACTTCATGAGGATGCCACCAGCCATGTTTGACGAAGTTGTGGAGCGGCTGAGACCCAGGTTGACCAAGGCAAATACCAACTTCCAGCCCAGCCTGGACCCTGGGCTGAAGGTGGCACTGACTCTGTGCCACCTGGTCTCAGGGACCACCTACAGGAGCATGCAGTACTGCTGGAGGGTGCCACCCAACACCATCAGCATTGTGGTCAGAGAAGTGGTGCAGGCCATCATCGAAGAATACGTGGATGAGCTCCTCCAGTGCCCCTCCACTGAAGAAGGATGGAAGAAAGTTGCAGAGCAGTGGTATCAGAAGTGAAATTTCCCCTACACTGTTGGAGCCATAGATGGCAAGCATGTGGCCTGCAAAGCTCCAGCCAACTCAGGGTCCAATTGTCACAACTACAAGGGCTTCTTCAGCATCATCCTCTTTGCCATGGTCGATGCTGACTACAAGTCCATGTACATCGATGCTTCAGGCAACGGCTCATCTTCAGATGCCCAGGTATACAACGCCAGTGACCTCAAGGAGGGGCTGGAATGCAATCTCATCATGGGCTTCCCAGATCCAGACCCCCTGCCCAACGACACACAAGATGTACCCTACTTCATTGTGGGGGATGATGCCTTCTCCCTCAGAACCTACCTCATGAAGCCCTACACTTCACCCATGAAGAGAGGATCTTCAACTACAGGCTGTCCAGGGCGAGACGGGAGGTGGAGAACACCTTTGGCATCCTGGCCAACAGGTTCCAGGTACTTCTCACCACCATGCAGCATTGTCCAGAGACCGTGAGGAACATTGTGGAAGCTTGCTGCATCCTGCAAAATCTCATGTGCACCTGCTACCCAGTCTTGCAGAACAGGCTCGTGGACCGTCAACAAGGCAATGGGGACATGGAGCCTGGTGAATGGAGGCAATCCATAGACACTGTGGATATACAAGGCCCCAACAGAGATTCACGTGAAGGGAAGAAGCAGCGCAACCTCCTGAAACACTGGTGCAACTCCCCAGCTGGAGCAGTGTAGTGGCAAGACAGGATGGTAGATGCTTAATGGTTGCTTCCTTCAGCCTGTCTCATCACACTGATGAGATTGTGCCATGTATGTTGAGTGGCCCTACAATGAACAGGGCATTTAACAAAGAGTTGTGTTTATGTTGAAATGTGTTGATGAATGATTAAATTGTTATTGATAATAAAGGGCCATAGGTGTGGCACCTGGGAGGGTGAACCATACAGTCCCACTATGCTTGCACTAGAGGCTTATCTATCCCACAGCTATCCTTACCCATCCCACAGCTATTAATCATCCC
Organism: Laticauda colubrina; assembly: GCA_015471245.1. Classification (NCBI taxonomy): domain Eukaryota; kingdom Metazoa; phylum Chordata; class Lepidosauria; order Squamata; family Elapidae; genus Laticauda; species Laticauda colubrina. The sequence goes on from BLBF01000043.1 coordinate 14,444,423, forward strand.
ACAGGTATCCCTGCCCATCCCACAGCTATCCTTACCCATCCCATAGCTATTACCCATCCCAAAGGTATCCCTGCCCATCCCACTTCTATCCTTACCCATCCCACAGCTATTACCCATCCCAAAGATATCCCTGCCCATCCCACTGCTATCCTTAGCCATCCCACAAGCATGCAAAGGCTTAAACCATTTCTAAAAGTTTCCACCAAGACTTTATTTACTAAAAGAACTGAACCAAGTGTGTGAAGCAAAGATAAACTTTATTAATAACAAAAAGCAAAATGACCCAAGTAAAGTGTCCCAAGCAAAGATAAAGTCAATAGGTAGCAACCCAGTCTCTGGCACTCTTCTCTGTCACTCTGAGGCATGCCCATGGTCTCAGGGGTGAAGGGTCCAGGTGCTGTGGAGGTGGCAGTGGCTGGAGTGCTGGTCTGAGGTGCCTTTGGGGTGCCTGGCCCTGAAAGGACAACAGGGGACGGTGTGTGGAGGAAGTTCTCAGAGAGCTGGCTCAGTCCCGTGATGTTGAGAGCCCCTTCCTCCATGACATTGGGTGTCAGTCCCAAGACGATGACAGATGTTCTGAGGCCGGGCTTGGCTGTGGGGTGGAGGAAGGAGGAGTGTAGTGGGGCTGTCTGTTCTGCAGCTGAGCGAGGTGAGGCATTGGTGGCATCTGTGGTGTTGGTAGCATCTGTGGCATCAGTGGCATCAGTGGCATCGGTGGCACCTGTGGTGTGCAATGTACCTGTGCCTGGACTGGGAAGGTCTGCCTGTGGTGCTGGAACTCCTGGTAGCCATAGCCTTGGTAGGTGAGGGGCTGTGGAAAGCCTTGGAAGGGCTGTGACATCACCTGGGGTGGAGGAGCAGATCTGGATTGGCTCAGAGCTAGTTCAGCTGGGCCTGGAGAGTGGTGCAGAAGACCTGTGATCCTCTCCTTGATCACCTGGTACTGGGATTCGGGCATTTCCATGAAGGTCTGGTTGACGTAGGTGAGGAAGGGCTTTCTGTTAGAGTATGGTATGTCGGACTGTACCAGCTGAGAGAGGAGATCTACGCTGCTCTTGATTGTGTCCCTGATCTCCAAGAGGACAGTGTGACTTTGTCTCTCCGGTCTGGCTCTCTGCCTGCTTTCTGTGGAAGTGGAGCTGGGGGTGGGGGTGGGTTGGTCTCTGGTGGCAGCGGCTTCTTTTTCTCCAACTGCATCAGGGGGTCCTCCATGTGCTCCGCCACGGGGAGTGCAGATGTTGTGGGGGTCTCTGTCGTGGCATGCTCCACAGACACCTGCCTGGAGACAGGAGCTGACTCTCTGCCGGAAGAGGACTGACTCTCAGCAGACTGTCTGAGAGAGAGGGTTGTGAGAGGGGCTGCTCCTTGGTCACAGATCTCACCCTCCAAGAAGCTGCACTTGGCCATCACGAAGGTCTCCCAGTCATTGAGCTTGACCATGGCCTGGCCAGACTTCTTCAGGTGGAGCTTCCCATACCAGGTGTGCATGTGCTTCCACCACCGGAGGAGGACATCCAAAGTGTAGCCCAAGCTCTCCGTCTTCTATCTCTAAGCTACTTCTGCTTGGTGTCTCAATAGAGCCTGTGTCCCTTCCTCCAGAAGTACTTGTTCTCCCTCAGCCATTCGAGCACCTCCTCCTCATGTTCCTCTGCAATCGAGTACTGTCTCCTTTCACCCTTTTCTTGTGAATGCCTCTTCCTCCCTCTGGCAGGGCCTTCTGGGCCCTCATCAGTAGGGCTTTGAGGTTCTAGGGGCTGGTCCACCACACCAGCAGCAGGACCAGGAGCAGCACCAGCAGAGTCAGCACCAGCAGAAGCACCAGCACCAGGAGCAGCACCAACAGAGTCAGCACCAGCAGAGTCAGCACCAGCACCAGGAGCAGCACCAGCAGAAGCCCCAGCAACAGCAGAGTCAGCACTACCAGCAGAAGCCCCAGCAGAAGCAGAGTCAGCACCAAGGGGTTGAATGATGGTGCTGTCCTTCTTGCCAGGGCTGGCAGCAGGTGGCACCGGCTTCCTCTTCTTCCCCATGGCTGCTGGCTGAAGAATTGTCTGGCAGCAGGTTTTTCCTCTGAATGGTGACCTGCTTGCGAGCTGCATTCTTTTATATCCGTGGGGCTGACGCAATGCATCCTCCCCACATGCGCAGTGAGCGCTTTGCATCCGCTAGTCATCCGGTAGGCGTCCGTGATGCATCTGCTGTATCCGCTCGGCATCCGCTCGGCATCCGCTCCTTCCGCTGCACGTCCGCTTCGCTGTTCTCCCATGGAAGCCCTGCGGATGTGTCATCCGCTTCCATCCGCTTCTATCCATTAGGCTTCCGTTGAGCATCCGCTTAACATCCTTGCTACATCCTCCCTCCGTCTGTTCCTTTCCGTTCTTGTCTGCTCTGTTTATGCAAATTTGGGGAACTTTTGAGAGTGGATAACAATGGATGGAAAATTTGCTCATCTGCTGTGTCCTTTTTACATACGTTTTGCATCCGTCGGCCAATGTGACCTAGCCTTTACATCTTGCTTCACACCATTGCAGCTTCTCTTTTCTTCCTTCCTTCTTTGCTTCTTCTCTCTGCCCTTTTTACCCCCTTGTCTTTCCACCTCAATTTCTCTTTTCTGTATTCTCTTTTTTTTTTTGTTGCTTTCTTATGTTATATCCACATTTCACCTTATTTCCCCCTTTTTGGTTGTTTTTTAAGGTCTCAAATTCTCCATTCTCTTTCTCCTCTTTCTCCTTTCTTCCCCAAGTAAAGTTACTTGTTTTGTCAAAGATGGCTTCTTCTTTGTCCCAATCTTCTTGTTACATAGTCTTTTCTTGTAGTTTCTCATAGATGAAGATCGCCATTTCTAAGAACTGAAAAATGGAACCAAGAGAGCCCTTCCCTTCTTGTTCCTCTTCTTTATATTTTTTAAATTCTATTTTCAGTTCGTCCACAAGTGATGCCATTTTAGAGTTTTTTCTTCTTCTTTTAAAACAACCACCCAAGTGTTTTTAATCCTTCCAATATAATTCCAAAAGTCCCAAAGTCACCAAACAATCCAAAGACACACAAGCTGTTTCTTTTTACACTTTCTTCCTTTTTTCACTTTCTCTTCCTGGGTTTAGTATTTAGTTACAAAGTTCCAGTTAAAATGTATCTTTTAGCAGTCCTGTTAAAATTTACCTTTAGATTCTTTAGATTCCAGGCTATCTCCTCCTTCCAAATCCTGTTCTTATTCTCTTCCTCTCCCTTCCCACTTACAGCAAAAGAAAATTTTCTTCCTCTCTCTTTCTCTCTCTCTTTCTCTCTCTCTCCCTCTCTCTCTCTTTCTCTCTCTCTCTCCCTCTCTCTCTTTTGCCTTTTATATTCAGAAATCTTTATTATCCCCTTGGCATTAAATTTTCCAGTTTAAATACATGTTGATGCCAAAGCAGATTTTTCTGGTTTCTCATTGATCTCTGTTCGCTGTCAACGTAAGGAAGGAGAGTGAAAAAAACAACAACTTTCCCTTTTCATTATCATTCACTGCTTCCAAGTCTTCTTTGGGAGCAATGTATCTTTTTTTTTTTTTTAAGTTTAAGTTCCAGGATGTCTTAATTGTTTCTTCTTATCCCAGTCAGCCAAAACTTTCACTTCAGCACTTTCTTCCTCCTGCACATTCTTTTCCAGATGAGGGCTTCTTTGAGGCGGCCATTTCTGACCACCACTCTACCGCCTTTGGGAAAGGGAATTTAGCCAGCTGGGGAGGAAAGATGCAGCTTTCCTCAACCCTGCTGGAGTTTCCCCCATCTTCACTGACCTCTACAGGGTGGCTTAGCCCCGAAGCCAGTTGGCTTGGGGCACTCTGGCGGTGAGCCCAGGCAGAAACTGCACACGATTGCGGATTCCTGCCTGCTGCCGAAGCTCTGCAAACCAGAACTCAACCATGGGCCATTACTTTGTCCAAGTAATGCCTTGGTTTTGTAGCATGCTCTCAAAATGAGATTCCAAAATCAAGCATCAAGGACAAATTTCAGCATAATGTTGTATCAGGAATATGCCTCAGTAGTATTAAACTTCATTAGTAATTCTTTCTTCTTGTAGAGCTCTGAAAAAATAGTAGTTCTTATGCAATGAAATACCACAGTTGATGAAAGATTGGTAGGCTTGTGTTGCTGTAGAAATATCCATGCTGTGTTAGATATGTACATCAATAATTTTGAAAGTGTAGCCTTCAGGGAATGTTTTAAGAGAAGCTGACCAGAAGAACCTCAGTTTCCTATCAAACATGTAAATCTGGGTCCTTAATCTCTCTTCATCACTAAAAGAAAAAGTTATCAATGTTGCTGGCATGCCAGTTGCAAAATATCCAATATTCTAGCTCCAAGTATTTATGTTCTCATTATTACAACATGTAAAATGTGTGGCTTCCTCTAGAATAGTCAAAGATTATAATCAATGGAGAATTAACTACTAAACAGTCTATATAAAGAATAATGCTATGTATAATATGAAACAATAGCATTGATTTTTAGAACATGTATGGAATCTTCAGAATGTTTAGTTTGATCTTTGAAGTATTTGTAGAAACCTGGTAGACTCTCATTGTCTTTATTTATTTATTCATTCATTTAATTTATATTGCCACCTATTGGCCCTTGATGACTCGAGGCAGCTTACACAATATAAAACCATATTTAAAACAAAAAATAAAAATAAAAAACAATAAAAACTAACAAAAAGAAACAAATAAATTAATAAAGTAGAATAGAATAAAATTTGGAAAAACAAAACAAAATATTTGCTACAAGAATACTGAGATTCATATGTAAAATGCCATGTAGGTTTTCTAAATGTAAATTTATGAAACTCTACTAGAGAATCATTTTTTACAAATGGCAGTGTTGGTTTTTCAGTGCCAACATATTGTTAAATTTTCAATCAATTTAAATGAACAGTTTTAATCTCATTGACTGATTTAGAGCTCAATGGACTATCCTGAAACTTGTAGTTTATTATGTTTGACTTGTATTTACACTAAAATTCTATTATACTTTCTTGCAAATCATGTGGAATTGATTTATTCATTGAATCAATTCCACTGAAGGGTGGTATAAAAATATCTAGCATGAATAACAATTAATAAATGACTAAACAAATAAATATATTCATTAATGTCGGGCATCTTCAATCAAATGTGTATCCTATAATTACTGGACATCCTTCCATGTTATTCTGCATTTTAGGCCTATCTATAGCTTTCCATAAAGAATATGTTTGAAAATGCTTTTCTAGATCCCTTGTAATTGGCAATTAATAACAGGAGAACAGAATTGGAAGGGACCTTGGAGGAGTTCTAGTCTAGCCTCCTGCTCCAGCAGAAGACCTTATAGCATTGCAGACAAATGGCAGTCCAATCTCTTCTTGATAAACTCCAGTAATGGAGCACCATATTTGTAAACAATTGCTGTTTAGCAGATATGCAGTCATTCCTACAAATGTAAAACCAAAGGTTGCCTAAAGGAGGGAATTCAAAAAAACTCTGGCAACTCACCTAAATAAAGGATTTTTTTAAAAGGTCTCTGATATTTTAAAACCACAAGGAATTGCCATCTTATTGATACATGAATAGCATACATATTTTCACGCGTATGGGTCACAGCAGTATTTTTTTTGTAAAAAGAGACACTTGGCTATACCTGGCATTACATTAGAAATATAAATACTGATAAATTAACTGTTTCACGCACCCTATCCTGTTCTGTTCTGGAGATGACTTCACCAAGCCAGAACTAGAGGTGTAAAAATAATCTACAATGGACTTTTTTTTTATTTCAAAAAGCCATGATCCACCTACTTGATATTACCACCTATGTGAAGGACAGTTATAAATAGATCTGTTGTTCACTAAGGTACTTTTTCAACATCTTAATCAATGGCATTCAGAACTTGTGTATCCAGACTTAATCCATTTCAATCAACTTGGAAAAGAGGAGGAGAAGGAAGATTGAAGGTGCACAAAATATAAGAATGCATTGGCAGTCAAAGTAGACATACAAGGCCTATTAAAACATGTGGCAGATAGTAACAATATGCAAAAACGGGACTTGAGTAGCTGAAAATAAGACAATTGGCATAAATGAAGTACAGGTAAGAGAACATTGTTAGAAAATGTTGTTCAGTAATGGAAACAAGAGAAGGAATAGAAAAATTTCCTGGTTTTCATCATGCTGAGTCTGTGAACTGCACAATTTTAGCAAAGGGCAATAAGCTATTTTTCTTGGCTGTGACCCAGTCACTTTAATTTGCTCCTGCTGCTTCAGCAAGACTAAAGCTTGAGAAATAGGATAACTAAAGGAACAGAGGAAATCAATGGAACTGTATCAAACTGACCCAGTTGCATTCTGTTAAACAAACAGTATCCACTTTCCAATCTCCATGTCACCAATGGCAATTCCTATGGCTAAGAAGCAATATGACCATGATTGAAGTTAATTTTTTTTTTCTTTTTACACCTCGTCCTTGAACTGTGACCTTTCAATTCGCAATGTTCAAAATTAGGATAGTGCTGAAAAAACTGACTTATGACAAGTCACTGCATTTATAAGTAGCACCCCTTCAGTCATATGATCATAACCTGTGTCCTTAACAATTGGCTTGTACTTAAAATACAAACATTATGCATTCATGTTGTTGCCATTTGCAATCTACAAGCCATCTCCAACAAGCAAAGTCAGTGTGAAAGGGAAGATGCAAGTCAGAGTTGTGTGATGTCCTACTTGTTGACCATAGTATAAATGGTTGTAAAATTAGGTCCAGTTGCATGATACTTCACTTAATGGCCACATTGCTTCATGAGAAATTTTCTGGTAGCAATTGTTCGAAGACCAAGTCAAGGACTACCTATATCTGAGAGCATATGCACCAAAAGAAATACCTTGTGTGTCCAATCACACTTGGCCAATAAAGAATTCCTTCTATCTATCTATCTATCTATCTATCTATCTATCTATCTATCTATCTATCTATCTATCTATC
>BLBF01000043.1:14451425-14472165 GCA_015471245.1 Laticauda colubrina
ATCTATCTATCTATCTATCTATCTATCTATCTATCTATCTATCTATCCATCCATCTGTGTTCAGAGCCATCCCTAGATGAAGAATAAAATGTTGTCCATGGATGAATATTAACTGAATTGACATCTTAATCTTTCTTCAATGTTGAATAGGGGACCAGGTCTTTTCTTATTTTTATGAGGGAGCTTAATTTACAAGGAAAAAGGCAAGTTGCACAGAGCAAAGCTTTATCTTAAAAGCTCCCATAATTTGCTGCTGGTGACAACTGTGATATTATTGCTTGGATGTAAGAGGAAGAAGATAATCAATGTTGGTTGATTCATAACTAGCATCTTTCTGGGCATGACGCGTTTATGTATTGGCCTTCTTGAGGGGCTAATTTCAAATGTGATTGTCAGGCAGAGCTCCATTCAAAATCCAAGAAAGAAATACTTAGACTCTTTAAATTAGAGAAAAGATATCTTTTACTGAAAGTGAAGTGGTAGTAACCAAAGAATTCTGAATCTGAGAATTAGGCGCGCAATTCACATATACAAAGTGATGAAAATGTTCCCACCCCAAATAGTTCAGATGAAACTTCCAATTAGAAGTTGTGAATATGATCATGTGGGCATCTTCAGGTGATGATGAGGCCTCTGTCCATTGACCTTGGCATACTTTGATAACAGGTTGCAGTTGCGCAGAGAAAAGAAAGCTAAGCAAGAAATAGAAACCTAACTATTGTATGCTCCCCCTCCTCATTTACACAACAGAAGAATGTAACACCTCCAGCTCGCTTCCCAGACTTATCCCTACCTCCCTTCCCCCCCATTTCTTATGACAGCCAAAAGATGCAAAGTGATAGTAGGAGATCTTGAAGGCTGACATTCAGCCATCCTAGAAAAAGGAAAACCATCAGTCCTAGAAGAGAGAGAGGAGAAAATATAAAGACAATTATTAATCATGAAACAATTACAAAAGAATACACTCCTAGGGCTTATCAGGATACTTGGAATGAAATGCTTTGATCAACTTAGGGGTTTTAACATCGGTTTCGTTAACCCATTCAGCTTGTGAAGAAGGGAAATGTTTCCAGGCTACAAGATACTGGAGCCGACCCCTCCATTTGCGAGAGTCCAGAATTTCTTTAACTTCAAAATGTTGTTCACCTTCAATCAGTATTGGTATGGGAGGGTCAGCTGGATGGGTCTTAAATCAGAAGTATGTTCAGGTTTTAGCAAACTAACATGGAACACTGGATGAATTCGTCGAAGAGTTTTCGGTAAGTTCAACTGGACTGTTACAGGATTTATAATCCGTTCAATCGTGAAAGGATCAACATATTTAGGACCAAGCTTCTTTGACTTTTGAGTGGTTTGCAGGTATCTGGTGGACAGGAAAACTTTGTCGCCCACTTTATATAATTTCTGTGGAGATCTTTTCTTGTCTGCAAACTTCTTATGAGCTTGATGGGCCTCATCTAATGCTTTGCGTGTCACTGGGCAGTTAAGTTGGAGTTGAGTTATCCATTCATCCAACGAATTGATGTTAGACTTTTCATGAGGAAGTTCAGGTATGGGTACAAAATCTTGTCCTGAAGCTACTTTAAATGGAGTAAATCCAGTACTACTATGTACAGAGTTGTTATATGCCACTTCGGCAAATGGTAGTAAGTCAGACCAGTTATCTTGTTGATAATTTATGTAACATCTAAGATACTGTTCTAACACTGCATTAGCCTCTCACAGACCCCATTGGTTTGAGGGTGGTGGGCGGAGCTTAAGCCCTGGACAGAGCCTATCAACTTCAGGAACTCTTTCCCAAAAATTGAGGTAAATTGGACCCCTCTGTCAGAGATTATGCGTTCCGGAATGCCATGTAACCTATAGATATGTGAAATAAACAGTTTAGCCAGCGTCTTAGCAGATGGAATCTTGGAACAAAGTATGCAATGTACTTGTTTGGAAAACAAATCGGTTATTACCCAGATAACCGTGTTTCCACTGCTTTCGGGTAATTCTACTGTAAAGTCCATAGAGATTTCCTTCCAGGGGGCTGTTGGTCTAGCTACATTTTGTAACAACCCTACTGGCTTACCAGGAGGTCTCTTTGCCGAAGCACAAATTGGACAGCTAGCTGTCCAATTTGTGCTTCGGCAAAGAGACCTCCTGGTAAGCTTCAATGCTACATAAGCTTCAATGTCCTTCTTTAAAGTAGGCCACCAGAATTGCTGCTTAACCAGATGTAAGGTTTTCACAAATCCAAAGTGACCAGCTGCTTTAGAATCATGAGCTTGTTGTAGTATTTGGCCTCTCAGCACCTGTGGCACATACGACTTGGTCCCCACCCAAGCCAAACCATCTCTAACTGTATAGTCATTTGAATGAGCCAGGAACCACTCATCCAGTTTTAAAGCTTCTTTTAGTTGTTCGGTGAGGTCATTCGATAAATCCACTTCTTGTTTCTTCTTTTGGGCTCTGGTGATCACTGGGGCGGCTAGATGTTTGGTTGAGACAATTGGACTTATCACCTCCTGGTGCATACAATTATATTAGGGTAGTCTAGAGAGAGCATCTGCCATGAAGTTCTTCCCTCCTAGAATGTACTTCAGTGAGAAATTGAACCACTTGAAATACTGGGCCCAGCGAACTTGTTTAGGGGATAGCTTCCGAGGCGTTTTAAAGGCTTCCTAATTTTTATGATCAATCCATACCTCAAATGGATGTTTTGCTCCTTCCAGGAAATGTCTCCAGGTCAGTAAGGCCCAACAAACTGCAAAAGCTTCTTTTTCCCAGACGGCCCACCTTCTCTCAGTTTCAGACAGCTTACAGGAGGTATACGCACAAGGCTGTAAGGTCCCTTTCTCATTGATTTGAAGTAACACCGCTCCAACAGCCACATCACTTGCATCGGCTTTAATCATGAAAGGAGCTTCCATATCCGGGTGCTTTAGCACTGGTTCTGCAGTAAACAGTCGTTTTAGCTTTTCAAAAGTTGCTTGGCACTCCATGGACCACTCCAACAGCTTGCCCAGCCTTGGCTTCACCTCCCCTTTTGTTTTTAAGAGATTTGTGATTGGCATTGCTATCTTAGCAAACATCGGGATAAATTGCTAGTAAAAATTTGCAAATCCCAAGAAGCTTTGAAGTTGTTTTCTGGTACGTGGTGGAGCCCATTCCAATACGGCACGCACTTTCTCTGGATCCATTTCTATGCCTTCAGATGAAATGTGATATCCCAAATAGTCAATTTTCTCTTGATGGAATTCACACTTGGACAGTTTAGCATACAACTTAGCGGCACACAGTTTCTGTAGAACCAACCGCACCAGTTTCACATGTTCATCCAGAGTTTCCGTGTAGATAAGGATATATATCATCAAGATAAACCAGAACCCCCTTGTATAAAGTTCATGTAACACTTGATTGATCATTTGCATGAATACAGCTGGGGCCCCTTGTAAACCAAAACAAAGAACGTTGAATTGGAAGCAACCCATCGGGCAGTTAAAAGCAGTCTTCCACTCATCCCCTTCCTTAATTTGAATTCGGTAGTATGCTTCTCTCAAATCCAACTTCGTGAAAATCTTCCCCTTCGCTAGATGGGCCAACATGTCCTTCATCAAAGGAAGGGGGTACACGTTTTCCATGGAAATGGCATTCAAATTTCTGTAGTCTACCACCAAGCATTTGGAACCATCTTTCTTTTCCCGGAACAACACTGGGGCCGCTACTGAGGGCCTAGCAGGTTGAATGAAACCACGTTCCAGATTTTTATCTATAAACAATCTTAGCTTTTCCAATTCCCGTGGTGTCATTGAGTACAACTTCAGTTTCGGGAGCTTCAACCCAGGCAAAATCTCAATAGCACAGTCTGTTGGCTGGTGAGGTGGAAGCTCATCCAAGGCCTTCTCACTGAACACTTCTTTTAAATCCCAATACTCTTTGGGAATTTTCTCCTCATCTTTCACAGGCTCAGTACCTGTGGAAGCTATTTCAATTAGGTCCTCCGGCTTTGGCTGGGATCTGGCCCCTCCTCTCGGTCGGTGCTTGGTGCCTATGCGCAACAACCCCTTTCTCCAGTTAACCTGGGGGTTCCATTTCTGGAGCCAGGGCAATCCCAGTATTAATGGTTGCTCCATCCCAGCACCACAATAAAACATAGAGTCTCATCATGCTCTCCCATGATCATTTCTATAGGTTCCGTGATAAAACGTGCAGGGCAACCTCCAGCCACTGATCCATCTCATTGGCAAAAGGAAATGGGCATCTTCAAAAGTTTTAGTTTTAAGCCCATTTTCTCCACTACTTCTGTGTTGATTATACACCTTGTCCACCCAGAATCTAACAGGGCTCGCATTTCACCTTCGACCCCTGAATTGCGTACCCTCAACTTCACCGGAATGGTCATAGGGCCCACGCTTGGACTTACCAGAAAGTCGTCTTCCGAGTTGAAATCCTCCTCCTCAGGGGTAACTGAGGTTTCTGATTCCTCTCCTGTGGGAGGGGCGACCTCTGCCATCTCTTTCGACTTTAGTGCTGCTTCGTGAGGCTTCGCTGGGGATTTTTCAGGTTTCTTCCCTTCTTTTGGCACCCCCTTTGGTTCCAGCTTGACTTTGCAGTTCACAGCCCGGTGACCTTCCTTCCCGCATCGAAAGCAGGCCGAGGGGTTGGGTCTTGCCGCCACTCCTCCCCTCTGAGGTTTAGGAACCTCTTGACATTGTGGGGAAGGCTTGCTCCACCCAGAACCTCCCCGCCATCTGCTTCGGGTTAAATCAATTTCCACTTCCACTGCCAGCAAGTACCACATCTGCAAGTCATTTGGGTCTCTTCTAGCAATGCATCTCTGGTACACATCTTCATTTAAACCATCTTTAAACGCTTCTATCAGGGCTTCCTGGGACCAGCCTCAAATATGACCAGTTAACTCTCTAAATTCTTGGGTGTAGTCAGCCACTGACCTCTGCCCCTGATTTATGGTCTTCATCTTAATCCGGGCATTGTGCTCTTCCAGTGGGTCCTCAAACCTAGCCCGCAGCACAGTCGTGAACAAGTTATAATTCATCAACTGGGGAGCATTATCATTATGCAAGGTCACCATCCACTCTGCAGCTGTTCCCTCCAGAGCCCTGGTAACACATCTCACTTTGGCTGCTTCTGAGGGAAAATCCTCCCCGTATTCTTCCATATAGCTCCAAACTTGGGCTAGGAAAAATCCCAAGGTTTTGGGATTTCCCTCGTATTTTACTTCTAATGGAGGCAGTATAGGAGCTCTACGTCTTCTAGGAATTACACCCCCCGCTGAGGGCCCCGGGGCTGCTGCTGGCTCAGGTTGATTTATGGGAAAAGGGACTGCTCTGCTTCTTCTCACGGGCACTACTCCCCCTTCCCCTTCATACCTTTGTGCAGCTTGGAGTTGTTCAGAGGCTTCATTCAGGAGTCTCCTAGTTTGATCCAGTAAGAGTTCTCTCTTTTCCCTCTCTTGCCATGGCTCTCCTTTTCCACGCCAGTGATCCCGGGAGGGGGGATCCTTCTCCAGATCTTTCCAGCCAACCCCCACCGACCATCTGGGCTTCACAGCTGGATCCTCTTCCAGATTGAGCTCTGCTAGCGATTGGGCTTCCTGTACCAGCAAAGAATCTTGCCCTCCAATGGCTCCCAGGTCTTCCTGATCACTCGTTGAAGATGACATGATGTCCACGCCCCCTTGGAAGAAAATTGGGTGTTTTCTCTGGGTGGGCTGGTAGAGTGAGATTCAGAATAATGTCAGGTGGAGCTCCTTTCAAAAATCCAAGAAAGAAATACTTAAGACTCTTTAAATTAGAGAAAAGTTATATTTTACTGAAAGTGAAGTGGTAGCAACCAAAGAATTCTGAATCTGAGAAATTAGGCGTGCAATTTACATATACAAAGTGATGGAAATGTTCCCACCCCCAATAGTTCAGATGAAACCCTCCAATTAGAAGTTGTGAATATGATCATGTGGGCATCGTCAGGTGATGATGAGGCCTCTGTCTGTTGACCTTGGCATACTTTGATAACTGGTTGTAGTTGCGCAGAGAAAAGAAAGCTAAGCGAGAAATAGAAACCTAACTCTATTGTATGCTCCCCCTGCTCATTTGCACAACAGAAGAATGTAACACCTCCAGCTCACTTCCCAGACTTATCCCTACCTCCCCTAACCCCCCGTATCTTATGACAGCTGGAAGATGCAAAGCGATAGTAGAAGATCTTGAAGGCTGACAGTGATCTCTTTTACTAACCATCTTTCTACTTCTTTTTTCATCATTTCTGCATCTGTCTCATCTTGAATACTGTCATAGTAACAGGGATAGAAATCATTGTGTCCAGTAGTCACATCTATGTATATTTAGGAGGATATTTATATTAAAATCAAAGAGTAAAAACAATATCTAAGATATTGTTTAGATATTAATAACCAATAGATAACTAATATTATAACTAATAGAGTTAGAAGGTCTTCTAGCAAAGTTGAATTCACTGAAGCAGTTGAGCTTAAATGGACTCCAGAAGATGATAGAGGACAGAAAGACCTGGAGAAATATTGTCCATGGGGTTGTGATGGGTTGGACATGACTTTGCAACTAACATCAACAACAACTATCCAACTTGCTACTCAGGCAGGAAACCCCATACCCAGGATGCCGAACTTATGACACACGTGCCAGAAGTGGCACGCAGAGTCACTTCTGCTGGCATACGAGAGGTCATCCAGAAGAGGCCCAATTCTCATGCACATGCCCCTCTCCACCTGCCAGCTGATTGTTGGGTATTTGATCTGCCGCACAACTGTGGGGGGAGAAACACACATGGAGATACTTGAGCATGAGCAGAGGCATGCGATGTGTGTGGGGTTGCTTGTGCATACACAGAGGCATGTGATGCACGTGTAGGTCATGCATACATGCACAGGGAATGGAGGGAATCGCATGCACATTGCATCATGAGTGCAGACACGTGAGCATGTGCATGCACACACATCTGCGCACTTTTGACATGGAACATGGAAAAGGTTAGCCATGACTGCCCTATACTATTTCAGATGAATGGTTGTCCAATCTCTTCATAAACTAAAGGACCTTGTCCTTCAACTTCTATTTTTCCCCAGTTGTCATAGCTTGGAATTGCTTTTGAAAATTCAGCTTGCAGGTAAAGTGGAATATTTATGAAAACACTCAGTGGCAAACAGAAGACCAGTAGTTTTTTCGGTTTCCATAAAGGGATATTAAAACTGGAATATATATTTATTTATTTCAAATTTAGCAATTTTAAGATGCATGGACTTCAACTCCCAGAATTCCCCAAATGACAGTTGAAGTCCATATATCTTTAAATTGCCAAACTTGAAAAACATTGTGGTAAATATATGTACATGATATCACTTGAAGAGAGTTTTTTAACAGGGATGGAACCTCTAAGACTACAATTGGATGTGATTTGTGTCCCATTATAAACAATTTACTTTTCCAATGTCTGTGGAGATTCCAGGTCATAGTTGTCTCCAAAATGCTTTCTCAAAAGGCAACAGAACTGTTTTTTTTCTTTTTCTTTTTACTTTCCCCATATAACCTTAGTTAGCCCACTTAGCTTCCTCCCACCAATACAATGAAATTATGAAATGCAGCATTGACTATTACCTTTTTATTTTTGCCAGAGACAAAGAATAACAGAATAACTGAATTGGAAGAGACCTTGGAGGTCTTCTAGTCCAATTCCTGATCAGGCAGGAAACCCTATATCTTTTGGATGAATGCTTGTCCAATCTCTTCTTAAAAACTTCCAGTGTTGGAACTTTCACAACTTCTAGAGGTCAGCCATTCCTCCAAGAGAAGGATGAGACCTGATCCAAATCAGGTCCAAACTTTGGCAGTTCAGGGAGTATGTATGTATGTATACATTTAGTGAGTAGCATATATATAGCAATGCTACTATTGTAGGAGAGAAAGAGGTAGATGTGTCCACATTACTAGAATTATGAACCTCAATTGCTACCATTACGATCAATGTTTTTACAAAGCCTAAAATATTAATTGGGTATATTTTGTGTTTTACCAATTAGATATATTTTTGTTATAGAAATGGCTAGTTTATATTATTATGAAAAAATAAAAAGTTGAAGATAAATATTAATGTCTTATTTTACTGCACCAAAGAGTTGGAAATCAATGCCTATTTTTTTCTTTTATCCTTGCTTTCTCCCACTATCCACTTCCCCTTTTCCTTCACTAATTTTCCTCATATTTACTTTTGTATTCTCTTTGTATGTCATATTATAAATTAATTTTAAAACTATATTAAAAAAAATAAAATATTAATTGGATGTGTATGTTCCCATTTGCAAAGGAAGGGAGAGCAAAATATATAAGCAGTTTTTAAACTGTATTCTTGATTTTTGCACAAATAATAATTTTTAAAAATCATTTCTCTCATTAATTGTGAACTTATCTCTCTGCTGTGCACAGTAGAGATCATTCCAATATACTTGTCATTCCAGCAACTCTTCTTTCCATATTACTTAATCAAAGCCAAATAAAACTGTGCTTTGTTAAAGTGTTAGGGAAGATTGGACTTAAGACCTAAGGCTACACATCAAGACAAGGGTCTTCAAGTTTAAGACTTGGCAAGTTTAAGACTTGTGGACTTCAACTCCCAGAATTCTTGAGCTAACATGACTGGAAGAGGAATTCTGGGAGTTGAAGTCCACATGTCTTAAAGTTGTCAAGTTTGACGACCCCTGGATCAAGAGGTCATGATTAGAAATTTCAGGAATCCTTTTATGTATTTCCATGCTAGCAACTTATAGTGTCATGCAGACATTGCTATATGATAAATCACTAATGAAGACAGGATTTATATTGACTCAATAAAAGCTGGATAATGCTATAAACTGCTAGTGCAGAAAGTCACTTGGTGAATATAAGCAATTCACTGATATTCAGCCTTAGTCCTTCCTTCTTTAAGATTGGGTAATAAATATCTTCTTGCAGTGATGAAAAAGTTGTCCCTACAATATTACGGGATACACATCCCCATCAGACCTATCTGTATGACCAGTGGTAAAAAAATGAAGGCATTTGGAGGTCAAGAACATCTTGAGAATATGTTTACTTGTACCTCTGTGTGAAAAACCTTCTTTTTGAAGCATGGTTTTGATTCAGAAATTTGGATTTATTTTGATTAAATCTCCAAGTTGAATTAACTTTAATAATTTAGTTAGATAAGTCTGGATTCTTAGAAATAACTTTCATGGTTTAGAAAGGCTTTTATGCAGGTGCTGTTTTCCTCCCAAAATAAAAGCATTGAAATGAATTAACTCTGTTTTTCAGACTGATGTGGATACTTGAATCAATCAAACTGACAGTCCAAATCAAATGGTTGATTTGAATTAGGGTGAAGCTACTCTGAATATCTGCATTGGAGGGCATCCTTGACACTAGATATCTAATTTGCTTCGTCGGTCTGTGCAAGTAATCCTCAGCACAAAATAATTAATTAAATTTAAATTAGATCTCCCATGTGATGATTATAAATGTCTCATGCAATCCTGAATTTTTATGAATATCCTGAAACTTCTTTGTTCATTAGGAAGAAATATAGCATAAAAATGAATTCAGGTAATCTGCACGATGAAGCTGAGGCTATTATTTACATGATCATTCTACAAATGGCTGGTGTTTTAAATGCTTTATGATTCATTTTGATTTTTGAGCAGAAACTTGAGATGCTTTCCAATACTGAGCCAAATTCTCTATTGCTTTATAAAGCTGTGCTTTATCTTGTTTTCTGTTAATCTTGCAATAGGATCAGCTTTTTCAAAATTGCAAATCGACAATCATCAAGAGAGACAAAGCCATAAAATAATCAGAGTGTTTACTGCAGTGGCAATGGGAAGCCTTGTCTGATAATTTACTGTTCTGGAAAAGATATTGTTTCACAATGACTAATGCAACAAGGATCTTTTATATCCTACAGCACATAATTTTTTCAGCAAGACTTCAATTTAAATGTTCCAACCTCTGCGTAATATATGGATAATTGAGATAGGCTACATACTTAGAAAAATGAAACTAGCTGCTATTTGTTTGATATATTCTGTCAGGTAGAATACCTAACCAGTGATCTGTCTAATGGCAGCATGAATTGTGACATTAGCTTTGCTATTAGCCCCCACAGAAATCAACAAAAATGAAGAGAGGATTGATTTAAATCAAAGCAAATTAAAGCTTTGATTTAAGTCTCCAATGTTAATAGCAATTTAAATATTTGACATCCTTACAGTATTGCCTCGTTTTTCTAAATGGTTTGGACTAATCAAATTATTGAGGCAATCAGAGGTTTGGATAAATGGAAATTCTTTACAAAGGTTTGCACGAGAAACATAATGATATATTGAAGTATATACTAATTAGTCCTGGATGAGTCTATTTTTCTTGTTTGCATCCTCCTCTTCTATCAGGGAGCTTAATGTAGCTGTGATTATCATTTCTCAATAGTAGATTGTTTTCACTGATTTTGTACTAGTACATATGTTTCTTCCATTTTCAGAGATGCAAATTGAACAGCATGCTTACAAGGGAATCAACTGTATACTTTAAACTAACATGTATTTTAGATGAAGCCTGTGGCTGTGTTATGATTCAATAAATCATACAGTCTCAGAATATTGGATTAATTAAGCTATACTCATGATAAATACAGAATGCAAGTAAACTAGAAGTGACAACTTTATGGTCTGAATGATGTTTTTTTGAATGATGCAAGGCAACATTCCATCTAAGACAACTGTATTTTCTAATGAAATCCATCCATACATTCAACTTCCAGCAATCAAGTGATAAGGAATTAAAGGAAATGTGGGCGTGTGAGAGACAAATCACAAATGTTCTCCTGCAGGGACCATGATATTTGCATTTAGGATAGTTCCCTCCACCAATCAACCCAAATTTCATGCAGATATTAAACACCTTATCAAGATCTCATTGAGGATTTCAGCATTCTAATGCAAAGGCTTCGGACTTTTGGGACCATCACAAACATGTAATGTTTATGAGATGTATAGATAGTCCTCAACTTACAACCATTCATTCAGTGACCATTCAAAGTTACAACAGCTGAAAAAAGTATTATGATGGTTTTTCACACTTGCAACTATTGTAACATCCTCATGATCACATGATTAAAATACAGATGCTTGGCAAATTGGCATGTATCTATGACAGTTACTATCCCAGGTTTATGCGATCACATTTTGCAACTTTATGACAAACAATGTCAAAAGAGAAGCCAGATTCACTTAACGACCATGTTACTAAGTTAACAAGTGATTCATTTAACAACTGTGGCAAGAAAAGTTATAAAAAATGAGGTAAAACTCACATTAAACTGTTTGGCTAAGCAATGAAAATTTGGGGCTCAATTGTGATGATATGTTGAGGATTATCAGTAGATTATTTTCCATAAATTCCAAATTACTGGAATTTGGTTCTTCGTCTGATCAGAGAAGATCATTCTGCATGTGTAAGATCTTCTAATAATTTCTTAGTCCTTTAAAAAACAGTAGATTCTTTGAAAACCAATCAAACTTAGTAAGTGACATATTTTAGATTAGCTTATTGTCATTGCACCTCGTACAATGAAACCAAATACCATCTTCAGTGTACATCATGACCATGACCATGACAATAAACACAAACACACATCCTTCACCCTTACACATTGAACCGGAAACCTCCGACACCACACCAGCACTGCACTATACATCAGAATTCAAAAGAGCTACTGCCCTTAGAAGGCAGGGATAGAAGACATCTATCAGGAAAGGCTATGAAAGCACCTTCCTTTGAGATTGATAAGAAATCCATGGAAATATATGTTAAAATAAGTGTGGCAAGGTTTTGTTTTTATTTTTACTCACTCATAATATTTTCCAAACAACATATCAGAGGAAGCTGTATTCAAATATCTATTTTCCCCTTTCTGCTTATCAATGAGCAGTTAAGACCAAAAGTGTCAATTCCATATAAATTTCCAAAGCTTTTCCTATATGATTTATTATAACAGTTTGATGGAGATTGCTAAAAAATTAGTCTTTCTCAGGCATTGCTCTGAAGCTTTGAGAAGTCCATTGAGTTTTTGAAAAATGATATATTTCCATTTAAGCCTCTTTTTCATTTCTAAATGTACATGCAACCTCCACATCCATCATGATCGTACTCTGGATTCTCCCAGAATATGTTAACATTTAATATCTATTTGAGTATTGATCTCCATCTACTTGCAGAGATTGTTCAAAGTTCATAGGATTTCCGATCATTCTTCCTTTAATCTTTGACATTTTAAAGTGGGAGGAACTGATCTTTCCTTTTTTCCCCTCATTTTAATTTTTTTCTCTTCCTTTTTCTCTGTCTCCCAGTTGAAAAATGCACTAGATTTTCTGCATTTTTATACTTAATTTCAGTGAGCAAAGGCCTCCTCTGTCTAGAAAAAAATTCAACATGATGCTGTTCAAAGATCATCTAAAATATGTAATCAAAAGTAGAGTTCTATAGTATGTGAAAGAATACTTTAAAAGTTTTAAATGTTTTTAAACATTTTTTCTTTACTTTTTTTACTGCATTTACTTTTTTTTTTTGAAAAAAGTAAATGTTTTTATTTTTAAATTTGAAATATAAGTCATTATTCCCCAAGGATCTTCTTATACATTGTTTTGAGTCAGTCTGTCTGTCCATCATATCTATCTATCTATCTATCTATCTATCTATCTATCTATCCATCATTTATCTATCCATCATCTATTTTTGTTATTTTAAAAACATAGCATTATAAATCAAGCAGTTTAATAGTATGGTTACAGTTATTGTTATTTATTATTGGACTTATATCTCACATTTCTATTTATATGCCAGTAAGGCAGCTTTCAATAGTAAAGAAAACACAAACATATAACAGAATGGCGTCAACATAATTAAAGTCCAAGTAAAACTCAAGCATTTAAATAAACAATTAAAAGTTTGGCAGATGTTTTTATACATGACAGTTATACCAAATGATTTTTTTTATGCTCAACTTTTAGCATACATAGAATTGTATTGCTCATGAACATGGAGAGTGCGTATGCTACAGACAGAATAATTATTCTGTTGATCCTTGCTAAGGATTATCTGTTAGGTGATAAGATACTTTTTGATTTGAAGCATTAAGAAATTCAAGTTAAGGAAAGCATCTCTTTTCTAAGACTCTGAAAACTAATTAACTTGGTACAAGACCCAAACTAATTTTAGATGTAATATGTAAGTCACATAATAAATTTGGCACGGCATTATGATGGTAAAAAGCAATCCATACTGGTTGCTCATTTTACAAAAAAATGATAGTAATTGAAATCAGATGAGATGTACAATGTAAAAATCTGATAACAATCATTGTCATTGTTAAAAAAACAGATAATTTAATTGAACATTTCATTATATGGGGAGAGAAATATGGCTTTGAAATTTCTACAATCCAACAAAAACTTAGCTGCTCATGGATAAACAAAATTATAAAAAGCTAAAGCATTTCCAGTTTTCTTTGGCAAAATTATTCTGGGTATAAAAATAATTAAGAAATATGGTCCATAGGTGTACAGCTATGTTGTATTCTTTAGAAGTGATGCAGCTAAATTTTTTCTTACAGATGAACTGCATGGCATATTAAAAAGCACTTTTGAACAACATCTATATATGACATTTAGCTCCTGCATCTGATCATATTAAGAGAAAGCCAGTCGTCATGACTGATGTATTCCAAGCCTCTTTTTTAAATGTGAAACATTTACAGGGCCTATAAATCAAATAGGGCTCTTTCTGTAAAAAGCTGGAAACCCGGCAGAGATCTAATCACCCTAAGAGTGTTGCTTTATTGCCTCAACTTTCCAATCTAATTATTATTAGAGGCAGCAGAAAGTATTTCATCTTCCAAACTGCAAGCTGGCTATTTAGAATTTTTGCTTAAAATGACCCAGCTACTAATAAATTTTCATTCACACTAACTTGTCAAGGGGTGGGACGAGGGGGGCCTAGAATATATAAGATGGAGAATAAATTGATCCTACTGAGAGTGATTGTTTTGGGGGATTGCAGGAAGTAAAACATTTGTATTGCTCAGCCAAGCAAAGAAACAATGGGAAAGCAACCACTTTGTGTTGTACAAGGAAGGAGACAGTAGCATAGGAATCTACTTGCTGCTGCCATAAATGTCTAGATCAGATGGTTGCTGGACTTAAGTGAGTAAAGCCCAAGTCACACTGCACCAACAGATGGAAAGAGGATGTAAAACGGAGAGAAATACTTGCCATCTGTTGGTTAAAGCGATTCATCGGTTCTGTACTCACTGCCTCTGTTTTTCATCCTCTTTATCGGTCCAGCATCCATCGACTGAGGTTCCATCCACTCAAAAAGTTTTGAGCTGCGCAAAACTTCTTGAGTGGAAAATGTATCCAGTGTGTCTGTTCTGCATCCGCAATGCATACGGGGAACATCCGTTCTACATCCATCGTCATCCGTTACGCGTCCACTATATCCACTAGGCATCCGCTGCACATCTGCGCAACTCAAATCCGCTCCAGCAGAAAACGGACACAGGGAGGAAGCGAAACAGACGTGGAACAGACGCGCAGTGTTAGTAGCATGGATGGAGAAAGGATGAAAGCAGATGCAGCTCGCATACAAAGCATTTAAAATGGAAAAAACGTTCGCAGAGGGGACCTATCTCGGATATTAAGGATGTCTAGAGGATGCCTAGAGGATGCAAAAGGACACACAGCGGAAAACCTATGTTGCCTATAAAAAGGGGGAGCAACTTACCTGGATCTCACTTTCAGTCCAGCAGCCTTGCTGTGCAGACCTCTGCAGCCTTCATCTGGCTCTTGCTCTTCCACAGCATCCATTGATGTTCACCATGGATCGTAACACACTCCTTTTGGTAGCCACCACTGTTCTGCAACAGTGCAAAGCCATTTACAGGCTCTTTCAACTGTTCTACAGGAAGAAAAGGAGGTGTCCAAGAAGTGTCTGGGTCCAAAGATGGATCGGGAGAAGAGCAGAGTACGGACTGTACAACAAGCTGATTGTGGAGCTCAGGAACGAAGACCCTCATGCATTCCAGAACTTCATGAGGATGCCTCCAGCCATGTTTGATGAAGTTGTGGAGCGGCTGAGACCCAGGTTGACCAAGGCAAACACCAACTTCCGGCCCAGTCTGGACCCTGGGCTCAAGATGGCAATGACTCTGCACCACCTGGCCTCAGGGACCACCTGCAGGAGCATGCAGTATGGCTGGAGGGTGCCACACAACACCATCAGCATTGTGATCAGAGAAGTGGTGCAGGCCATCATCGAAGAATACCTGCAGAAGCTCCTCCAGTGCCCCTCCACAGAAGAAGCCTGGAAGAAAGTTGCAGAGTGGTGGTATCAGAAGTGGAACTTCCCCCATATCATTGGAGCCATAGATGGCAAGCACGTGGCCTGCAAAGCTCCAACCAAGTTGGAGTCCACTTATTTCAACTACAAGGGCTTCTTCAGCATCATCCTCTTTGTCATGGTCGATGCTGACTACAAGTTCATGTACATCGATGCTTCAGGCAACGGGTCAGCTTCAGATGCCCAGATATACAACGCCAGTCACCTCAAGGAGGAGCTGCAATGCAACCTCATTGTGGGCTTCCCAGATCCAGACCCCCTGCCCAATGACACGCAAGATGTGCCCTACTTAATCGTGGGGGATGACGCCTTCTCTCTCACAACCTACCTCATGAAGCCCTACACTTCCAGACTCCTCACCCGTGAAGAGAGGATCATCAACTACAGGCTGTCCAGGGCAAGGCGGGTGGTAGAGAAAGCCTTTGGCATCCTGGCCAACAGGTTCCAGGTACTTCTCACCACCATGCAGCATCGCCTAGAGACTGTGAGGAGGATCGTGGAAGCTTGCTGCATCCTGCACAATCTCATGCGCACCCGTTACCCAGTCTTGCAGAACAGGCTCATGGACCTCCAACAAGGCAATGGGGACATGGAGCCTGGGGAATGGAGGCAAGGGCGAAACCTGATAGACACTAAGGATGTGCAAGGCCCCAACAGAGCTTCACGTGAAGGGAAGAAGCAGCGCAACCTCCTGAGACACTGGTGCAACTCTCCAGCTGGAGCAGTGGAGTGGCAAGACAGGATGATAGTTATAGCCTTGGTAGGGTAGGCCCTGTGGAAAGCCTTGGAAGGGCAGTGACATCACCTGGGGTGGAGGATCAGGCCTGGACTGGGTGGGAGCAGGTTCATCTTGGTCTGGAGGGTCGTGAAGAAGATCGGTGATCCTGTCCTTCACCACCTGGTACTGGGGTTCCGCCATGTTCATCAAGGTCTGGTTGACATAGGTGAGGAAGGGCTTGCGGTTGGAGGATGGGGCATCGGTGTGTACCAGCTGAGAGAGGAGATCTATGCTGCTCCTGATGGTGTCTCTTATTTCCAGTTGGACAGTGTGGCTCTGTCCCTCCGGTTTGCCTCTCTGCCTTTCTGTGGAGGTGGAGCTGGGGGTTGATGCTGGTTGGGCTGTGGTGGAAGTGCCCTCTCCTTTCTCCCACTGTGTCAGGGGGTCATCCATGCACTCCGCCATGGGTAGTGCAGCTGTCGGGGGGGTCTCCCTCCTGGCACGCTCCACAGATACCTGCCTGGAGACAGGAGCTGATTCTTTGCCAGAAGAGGACTGGCTCTCAGCAGGCTGCCTGAGAGAGAGGGTTGTGAGAGGGGCTGCTCCTCGGTGGAGGATCTCACCCTCCAAGAAGCTGCACTTGGCCATCACATAGGTCTCTTTTTCCGTCAGCTTGACCACGGCCTGGCCAGATTTCTTGAGGTGCAGCTTCCCATACCAGGTGTGCATGTCCTTCCACCAGCCGAGGAGCACCTCCGAAGTGTAGCCCAGGCTCTCCGCATTCTCTCTCCAAGCAGCCTGCTTCCTTTTGGTGTCATGATAGAGCCTGTGTCCCTTCCGCCATAGATACTCATTCTCCCTCAGCCACTCCAGCACCTCCTCCTCATGTTCCTCTTCTATGTTGTGTTGCCTCCTCTCCCGTTCACGCGTCTGCCTCTTCCTCCCTTTGGCAGGGCCATATTTGCCCTCATCAGAGCGGCTTAGAGGTTGTAGGGGTTGCTCCTCCACACCACCACCAGCAGCAGCAGCAGCAACAACAGTAGCAGCAAAAGCAGGACCAGCTGGACCAGCATCAGTGGCATCAGCAGCAGCACCAGCAGGACCAGGAGCACCAGCAGGACCAGCAGGACCAGGAGTACCAGCAGGGCCAGGAGCACCAGCAGGACCAGGAGCACCAGCAGGACCAGGAGCAGGAGCAGGAGCACCAGCAGGACCAGCAGGACCAGGAGCACCAGCAGGACCAGGAGCACCAGCAGGACCAGCAGGACCAGGAGCAGCGCCAGCAGCGTGAGCACCAGCAGAAGCACCAGCACCAGGAGCAGCACCAGCAGAGTAAGCAGCAGCAGAAGCACCCACACCAGGAGCAGCACCAGCAGAGTAAGCACCACCAGAAGCACCACCACCAGAAGCAGCATCAGTAGAAGCACCACCTCCAGAAGCAGCATCAGCAGAGGCCCCAGCACCAGAAGATCAAGCCCGGGCAGCAGAAGCCCCAGCAGAAGCAGAGTCAGGGCCAGGGGGCGGGAGGGTGGCCCTGTCCCTCTTGCCAGGGCTGGCAGCAGATGGCAGAGGCTTCCGTTTCTTCCCCATGGTTGTTGGGTTGCTGGCTGGCTGGCTGGCTGGAGAGCTGTGTCTGGAAACAGGTCTTTCCTCAGAATGATGACCTGCTTGGGAGCTGCTTCCCTTTATATTCACGGGGCTGACGCAATGCATCCTTCCCGCATGTGCAGTGAATGCTAGGCATCCACTAGGCATCCGCTAGGCTTCCGCTACGTATCCGCTAGGCTTCCGCTCTGCATCCGCTTCATCCACTTGGCGTCCGCTCTGCATCCGCTCTTTCTGTTCTGGGTCCACTTTGCTGAGCTCCCCCGGAAGCCTTGCGGATGTGCCATCCACTCTCATCCACTTCCATCTGCTAGGCTTCCATGGAGCATCCACTTTCCATCCGCCCTACGTCCTCCCCCCGTCTGTTCCTTTCCGTGTTGTCTGCTCTGGTTATGCAAATTTTTGCCCCTTTTGAGAGCGGATAACAATGGATGGAACATTTTTCTCGTCTGCTGTGTCCTTTTTATAAATGTTTTGCATCCGTCGGCCAGTGTAACAGGGCCTTAAGCAAGAATGTAACACCTCCCCTCCAGTTTATACAGTTCTGGTTTGTACCACCTCCAGCTCACTTCCCATTACCATTCCCCCCTCCTCCACCCATGACTTATGACAGCCAAAAGATGCAAAGCAAAGGGAGAAAAATCTTGAAGGAAAAATCTTGAAGGTTGACAGGATGCTTTTGAATGGCAACGTTTCCTGTCATATGGAAGCAGATGGGAATTGCTTTAGCTTGCCAAGCCAGATTGTGTCAAATGAGGATTTAATTTAAAAGAAAAATAAGAGTATGCAGAGGGTACCATTGTTTAAATGAACTATGTAGATCCTCCTCATAAAAGCAGTTTTCCTTCTCAGTTTCAGCACATTCTAAGATATGCTGGAAATGGGGTAAAGAGCCCTTGCTTTAAAGTTTTGTTTTTGCTTTATGTCTGCCTTTTTTAAAAAAAGCATAAAGAGATCTCAGAGATTCCAGTATACACACAACTTCCTAATTGGCCTGTGTGTGCTGAAATTTCCTAAATCATTTGCATTTTTTTTAAGGACGGAAGGAACAAAGAAAGCTGGACTTTCCTAATGCCCTGGATATTTTGGAAGAATTTTTGTTTTAAGAATGCATATGCTAACCAGTCATAGATTGCAATTCTTTTTTTTTTTTTTCGTCATTCTAGACTGCTTCAGCAAGAAAGAGGGCTGAGAAAGTATCTACAAGCCCATCACATCCTGGACACAATCATCAGGACAACTATAGAGAATTGCATGACAAAAGAACTAGACACAGGGATGTGTGTCCAATTCCAACCCTCCAGTGCAAAACATTTCAACTGAGTTTTCCCTCAGTTGCTGTAGAGATTGAAGAGCTGACCAACTATTTTCTTGTGTCTGCTCTATAAGGTTAATATTTTTGAATACATTGCTGGGGTCACTCTGGTTTTGGATTTTATCCAGGAAAAAAAATAGCAGAAAAAATATTAATTTCTTTGAGTTTGGGATTTATTTATATCTCCTTGGCATTCAAACTCAGGCTTCTGTTCATCCCAGCTTTATTTTATTTATTTTATGTTTTTTATTTGTCAATTGATTACAAGATAATAGATATAAGTAAAACGTAGTTATGAATACACGGATACATATGAGAAAAAGTAAAAAAAATATAAAAGAAACATAGGACAGGGATGGTAGGCACATTGATGCACTTATGCACGCCCCCTACAGACCTCTTAGGAAAGGGGTGAGGTCAATAGTAGACAGTCTAAGGTTAAAGTTTTGGGGGGAAAAACCACAGTTTTGGGGTTTGGGGAAAAAGCCACTGAGTCAGGTCGAGTATTCCCGACATTGACCACACTGTTGCTGAAGTCGTATTTCCTGCAATCAAGTTTGGTGCAATTAACCTTGAGTTTGCTTTTTAAATCTATTGTTTGCTCTTGTGTTGTTATGGTTGAAGCTGAAGTATTCATTGACAAGTAGGACATTGCAATGTATGATTTTATATATATATTAGATATATTATATATATCTAAGTATATATACTATACATAGATTGGATTGAAGACAGCATAGTTCTAGGTTTTCTAGGTCTAGAATTTTTAGTCTGGTGGCATAAGGTATTCTGCAATGAGTAGAGATAAGTAGTAAGTAATAGAGGTAATGAGTAGTATAGTGCAGGTAACTTTTGCAAGATGGTATCAGTATTCTTTATTTTCCATCTTTATTCATTCATCGTTTTTAGGATCTAGCATCCCATCATCTCCCAAATAGGAGGGAAGAAAAGAAGGAAGGAAGGAAGGAAGGAAGGAAGGAAGGAAGGAAGGAAGGAAGGAAGGAAGGAAGGAAGGAAGGAAGGAAGGAACATTAAATGACTAGTATGCCACTGTATTGATATGGGCATATCATTCTTTTTTTTTCTCTATACCGAACAAAGTATAGAATTAATATGAATTAATATGAATTCACTAATATGAATTTTGACTGATGGTGGCTTGCTGATGTTGGTGGGAAACTTGGTCCCATATTCCAGAACTGCAGTAGTCACAGGACTGGCCTTTTGGTCATCTTGAAGCAGCTGCTCCTCCACCTGGGTGCACTGGCCTGCCATGGACTGGAGGAGCTGCTACAGGGTGACCAAAAGGCCATTCCTGTGACTACTGCAGCTCTGGAATATGGGACTGACTTTCCCACCAGTGTCGGCAAGCCAGCCTGGGGCAGATTTCCCTCCCCCACCATTGGTCTTATCTTCAAGTTCCAGATCGCGTGGCTCTATTCAAGGTAAGGTTTGCTCTTAGATGAAGGGTTGGGGCCAGCAGGTGTGTGGGCTATGTGGGCGGCACAGCCTTGCGTTTCCACACAGCCTGGATTAATTGCTTTGGGGGAACTGCTTTGGGGGGGACATTTCTCTGGGGATCACAGAGACCACAGAATAGAATAGAATAGAATAGAATAGAATAGAATAGAATAGAATAGAATAGAA
>BLBF01000043.1:14481790-14492053 GCA_015471245.1 Laticauda colubrina
TCTATCTATCTATCTATCTATCTATCTATCTATCTATCTATCTATCTATCTATCTATCTATCTATTCCTTTTCACTGTTGTTTTCTGTTTCTTGATTGCTTTTGATCAAAATTATGTCAGTACTTTAGCTCAGCAATTATGAGTTTGGATCCAAGCGCTCTAGTGGAAAAGCTGACACACAGCAAGACAGAAATGACAATTGTGTCTTTTTTTCAGAATGGATTGAAAAGGGAGAAACTGCAGAGATTAGGTGAAAGAGAGTGAAAGAATGAGTTGATTTTATTCCCCTCAAGGTTGGAACATTGTCCCTGCTGGGGTATAGAGTTGTATGATCAGTTTTTAATTGTGTGCATATCTGCTTGTGGTAAATAATAATAAACTTTATATTTGTTCAGGTAGAAAACATGTAAGATTGCCTAGTTCATTAGTATTCCTGTGAAAAACTAAAATGCATTGAAGCTGTGCAGGTTGAAGCCTGAACAGGTCATGAAATGACTTCTTCTTCTTCTCGAGTCACTACACAAGTGTAGAGCGCAGGATCTGGCTTTGGTGTTGAAAGTCTCCAGGTCATTGACAGTGCATGGCTCTGGTAGGAGGGGGCAGACCAAAAGATGTTGCATTGTCTGATCCTGCCCACAATCGCAAGCAGTTTCTCCATCCCTATTGTAGCCCCATTTCTGCATGAGGACTTTGCATCGTCCTGTTCCTGTCCGTAGGCGATTCAGGCATGACCAGATGGACCATGCCTCACTTGAACCTGGAGGAAGTGATTCACTTGGTTCATAGGAGAGCTGATGCGTCACAGACTGGAGGTGGTTGGACCATAGGGTAATCCTTCGACCGTGGGCGGTGTCATCAAGGGATTCGGTTGAATGGAGAAAACTGCGTCTGGATTTGAGTCTCTTTTTAGCCGGTTCACGATTGTAGAGTGGGTGGCGAGGGTTAACTTCTTGCTTGGTTTTCTCCATCTGTGCTGAGACCTCTCGCCTGATGTGTGGTGGAGCAATACCACATAGTAAGTAAAGGTCATCTACTCTTGTTGGACGCAGACATCCAGAGATAACTCTGCAAGCTGCATTCAGGACTGGGTCGATCTTTGCAGCATGAGATGACCTACACCAGACAGGGGCTGCATATTCGGCAGTGGAGAAGCATAGAGCAAGAGCTGTGGTGCGGATAGTTTTGGCATCTGTTCCCCATCTTGTATTAGCAAGCTTCTTCAATATGCTGTTCCTTGCTCCAGCTTTCGCCTTTGTCTTGGCAATGTGCTCCTTGTAAGTAAGGGAACGATCCAGTGTGACACCTAGATAGATCGGCTTATTGGTATGTTTAAGCCATTTTCCATACCATCTGACCCTCAGTTGTCGGTTAGCATCTCTGTTCTTAAGGTGGAAGACGCTAAGTTGAGTCTTCTCCGGGTTTGCACGTAGGTGATTTGCGGCATAGTAAGGAGTTAGACCTGCCAGAGCATCACTGAGTGCTTTTTCCACCTCTTCAAAGGATTGCTTCTGTGAGGCAATGCAGAGATCATCGGCATACAGGTAGCTCCTTGTACTTGGATGGATTGGTTGGTCATTCGTGTAGATGTTGAAAAGAAGCGGGGCAAGGACGCTTCCTTGCGGGAGACCGTTTTTCTGTCTCCGCCATCTGCTGTGGGTACCATTCAGATTCACATAGAACCGCCGGTTTGAAAGCAGGTTCTGGATCAATTGTGTCAGCTTGACATCCTTGGTCATCTCAAAGACTTTCTTTGTAAGAATCCTATGGTTCACTGTATCGTAGGCCGCAGAGAGGTCAACAAAAGCTGCTCCAGTTATCAGCCCTTCCTCAAACCCATCTTCGATGTACTGTGTGAGATTCAACAGTTGGCCAGTACAGGACTTTCCTGGCCTGAAGCCTGCCTGCTCAGGAATGAGGAGCTCATCTACAAAGGGGGCGATACGGCTGAGTAGGAGCCTTTCAAAGAGTTTGTGCGTGTGGCAGAGCAGGGAAATAGGTCTGTAACTCTTTGGGCTGGCTGGGTCTTTGCCTAGTTTGAGTAAGGCGACTACTCTGGACTTCCTCCATAGCTTTGGCAAGGTGTTGTCACTCAGACATTTGTTCAGCATGTCAAGCAGCCACTGGAGTGCAACAGGTCCAAGATGTTTGATCTGCTCACAGAGGATATCATCTAACCCAGCTGCCTTATTACTCTTCATTGCTTTGGTAGCACCACACAGATCATTCATGGTGAAAGGTCTTGTGAAGTCAGATGGCCCTTGGGAAGCTGTCTCAGCATTTTGGGGGAGCTTGGCTCTTCTTGGGTGGTGGTTAGGGTTACCCTGGCTGTTCACAAGGAGTTGGTGAGCGACTTGGTCAGCAGTGACTTGAGGCCTTGGTTGGGATTTCGTAGAGTTGTTCCCAAGGATGCGAATCGTTTTCCAAGCTTTCCTGCTGCTGTGGGTCATATCTGTTGATTCAATGAATTCCTGCCACTTCCTCCGTCTGCTATCCATAATGGCAGTGGTCAAGTTTTCCCCACATTCAAGTGTGTCAGTACTGAAGGGGTCATTCTCAAAGTGCCTGACGTATTCGTTGTACAGCACCTTGGAGTCATCTGTCAAGCCTGGTGTATAGCTTGTACGGCATCCTCGTGGGATATTTTTCCTTGATGATTTCTTGATCAACTCTACAAAGGTATCGTAGTGGGTAGGAAGGGCAGGCAGGTCCTGAAGATATGAATCCAAGTCTACGGCAAACTGTTCCCAGTTTGCTTTCCTCAGGTTGAAACGTCTACGAAGGGGAACTGTGCGGGGAGTGATAGCTGCATTCACCTTCAGCCCGATTGGTCGATGTTGGGTGTGTGGGATAGGATCAAGCACAACCTTCTCACACTGTTGAGCGATATTGTTTGATACAAACACCAGATCAGGATTGTAGCCATGTCTCCATCTACAGCTGTTGAAGGAGGAGGGAAGTTTTGCATCATGAATAAGTGACAACTGGTTTGCATCAGACCAGTTCTCCACAAGTTCGCCGTCTTCGTTGGTTTCTCCATATCCCCAGATGGTGTTGTGACTGTTGAAATCACCAATGGCCACATTAACACGGCCATCGGTAACTCCTGGAGGTACGCAGAAAGTCTGAGTTGGAGGTTTATAGATGGAGCTTACAGAAATCCCCATAAGCCCAATGGTTAGGACTTCAATGTTGTCCGTGTCTGACATAGAGAACTTATCCACAATCAGGCCATTGTGTGCGAAAATTGCGCTGCCATACTGGTCATGTGGTATTTCCGCTATGAGGGTCATGCCATCGATGCGTGGACGAGTACGTGAAGACCCACGATGTGTCTCCTGCAGACAAAGAATGTCACAATTGTTCTTTATACACAGGTTAGCCAGAAGATCCTGCTTGGTACCTGTGAGACCTTCAATGTTGGATGAGATGATGCTCAGGGCCGGTCCTGATAAGGACCCATGTTTATGACGCTGGCGCTCATCAACAGATCGGTCGTTGGTAGCCATTGTAATGAACTAGTAGTTGTGTAGTGTGGTAGAAGGATTCGCAGGAGAAATTCCTGACAGGGACCGCGACGTGAACGCTCCTTCTTTGGCCCCCATGAAATGACTAATTCTGCCAGTTTGCAAGAACCTATCAGTGTGCAGGTAGAAACAGAAAGTAGAAGATAATGCCATACTTAAGAGTCTGAAATTTGGGGTGATACTGTTAGTCTTAGAACCATTTGTTTGAATTCAAAGCTACTTTACTGAAAAAAA
The DNA here is from genome assembly GCA_015471245.1 of Laticauda colubrina. Classification (NCBI taxonomy): domain Eukaryota; kingdom Metazoa; phylum Chordata; class Lepidosauria; order Squamata; family Elapidae; genus Laticauda; species Laticauda colubrina. The sequence continues at coordinate 14,485,549 of BLBF01000043.1, forward strand.
TGATTGACAAACATTTTCCACATTTATGACCTTTGCAGCATCCCGTAGTCACATGATAAAAAATTGTGCAGTTGGCAACTGACATATACACAGTATATGATAGTTTCAATGACCCAAGATTATATGGGATTACCATTTGTAACCTTTCCAGCCAGTTTATGACAAGTCAAGTCAAGTTAGATTTGCTTAACAATTCACTTAACAACTGCAGAGATTCCTTTAACAACAGTGGCAAAAAGGTTGTAAATTGAGGCAAAACTCCCTTAATGACTGCCTTGCTTAGCAATGGAAATTTTGGGTTCAGTTTTGGTCATAACTCGAGGACGACCTGTATAGTGAGAGGCAAGTGTGATAAAAGTAATCCTTATACAAATACAGATTAACAGAGTTGGAAGGGACTTTGTAGGTCATCTAGTCCAACCCCCACCCCCGCCCAAACAGACCCTACACCACTTTTGACATATGGCAGTCCAATCTCTTCTTGAAGTTTTCAGTGATGACAGGATCACATAATTATTATTTGAAACTTTCCTGATCATCTTCCAGAAAGCAAAGTCATTTAATACACTGATAACCATGACGAAAAACATCATAAAATTGGACCTGATTCACTTTACAGCTGCCTTGCTTAACAACAGAATTTTGGTCCTACCTGTGATTTTTAGATAAGGATTATCCATATAGGCCCTGTCACACTGCCCAATGGATGCAAAACGGACACAACGGACGAGCAAAATGTTCCATCCATTGTTATCTACTCTCAAAAGGGGCAAAAATGTGCATAACAGGAGTGGATAACAGGGACGGGGGAGGACGCAGGGCGGATGGAAAGCGGATGCGGAACGAAAGCCTAGCAGATGGAAGCAGATGGAAGTGGATGGCACATCTGCAGGGCTTCCGGGGGGCCTCAGCAAAGCGGACGCAAAAAGGATGAAGCGGATGCAGAGCAGATGCACAGTGGATGACACAGATGCAGAGAGGAAGCCTAGCAGATGAACAGTGGAAGCCTAACGGATGCCTGGCGTTAATTGCGTATGCGGGGGGGATGCATTGCGTAAGCCACGTGGATATAAAGGGAAGCAGCTCGCACGTGCCCAGCATTCGGAGCAAAGACCTGCTGCAGGATACATCGAGTCCTTGCCTGCCCTGCCTGCAAGCCTTCCTGCAAGCCTTCCTGCCAGCCTGCCTTCAAACCTCCTGGCCAGCCTCCCTGCCAGCCTTGCTCTCTGCCTGCCTGCCAACCTTGCTGCCAGCCTGCCTTCCAGACTCCCTGCCAGCCAGTCTGCCTACCAGCCTTGGTGCCTGCCTGCCTGCCTTCCTGCCAACCTTCCTGCCAGGCTTCCTGCCAGCCTTCCTGCCAGCCTTCCTGCCAGCCTTGGTGCAAGCCTTCCTGCCAGCCTTGGTGCCTGCCAGCCTCCCTGCCAGCCTCCCTGCCAGCCAGCAACCCCACAACCATGGGGAAGAAGCAAAAGCTCAGCAACCTGCCGCCATCCCTGCCAAGAGGGACAGGGCCACCCTCCCGCCCCCTGTCCCTGACTCTGCTTCTGCTGGGGCTTCTGCTGCTCGGGCTTGCTCTTCTGGTGCTGGAGCTTCTGCTGAAGCTGCTCCTGGCGGTGGTGCTTCTGCTGCTGCGTACTCTGCTGAAGCTGCTCCTGGTCCTGCTGGTCCTCCTGGTCCTGCTCGTCCTGCTCGTCCTGCTCGTGCTCCTGGACTTGCTCGTACTGCTCGTCCTGCTCGTGCTCCTGGTCTTGCTCGTCCTGCTCATGCTCCTGGTCCTGCTCGTGCTCCTGGTCCTGCTGCTGCTGCTGCTGCTGATGATGATGATGATTATGATCCTGCTGGTGATGATGATGATGAGGATGATGATGATGATCCTGCTGGTGCTGCTTCTGCTGGTGGTGTGGAGGAGAAGCCCCTACCACCTGGGAGCCCCTCTGATGAGGGCCCATCTGGTCCTGCCAAAGGGAGGAAGAGGTGTATGCGGGGACGGGAGAGGAAGCAATACTTAATTGAGGAGGAACATGAGGATGAGCTGCTGGAGTGGCTGAGAGAGAATGACTATCTGTGGCGGAAGGGACACTGGCTGTACAGGGACACCAAAAGGAAGCAGGTTGCTTGGAGAGAGAGGGCGGAGAGTATGGGTTACACTTCGGAGGTGCTCCTCGGCTGGTGGAAGCATATGCACTCCTGGTACGGGAAGCTGCACCTGAAGAAATCTGGCCAGGCCACGGTTAAGCTGACGGACAGAGAGACCTACGTCATGGCCAGGTGCAGCTTTCTGGAGGGTGAGATCCACCACCAAGGAGCACCAGGAGCCCCTCTGTCTACCCTCTCTCTCGGGCAGCCTGCTGAGACCCAGTACTCTTCCGGCCGAGAGTCAGTCCCTGTCTCCAGGCAGGTTTCTGTGGAGCGTGCCACGGCGGAGAACCCGCGGACAGCTGTTGTAACCGTGGTGGAGCGCGTGGAGACTCCCTGGTGCGGTGGGAGAAAGGAGACATCGAGTCCACCACAGTCGTAGCCGCATCCGCCCCCCCCCCCAGCTCCATCTCCACAGAAAGGCAGAGAGCCAGACAGCAGGAGGGGCAGAGCCACACTGTCCTGCTGGAGGACACATCTGTCATCAGTACTGGGGCTGACACCCAATGGTATGGAGGAAGGACCTCTCAGCATCATGGGTCTGAGCCAGCTATCTGAGAGCTTCTTCAACACACCGTCCCCTGTTGTCCTCTCGGGGTCAGGCACCCCAATGACGATACAGACCAGCACTCCAGCACCACCCACCTCCACAGCACCTGGACCCTTCACCCCTGAGACTGGGCATATCTCCGAGTGACCAATAAGAGTGCCAGAGACTGGATAGCTGGCTACCTATGGACTTTATTTGGACACTTGACTTGGGTTATTTTTGTTTTACAGCTGGTTGTTCAGTAAAGTTTATCTTTGATTCACACACTTGCTTCGTTTCTTTTTTTTAATAAAGTCTTGGTGGAAACCTTTAGAATTGGTTTAAGCCTTTGCATGCTTGTGGGATGGGTTAAGATAGCAGTGGGATGGGCAGGGATACCTGTGGGATGGGTAATAGCTGTGGGATGGGTAAGGATAGCAGTGGGATAGATATGCCTCCAGTGCAAGCATAGCGGGACTGTATGGTCCAGCCTCCCTGGTGCCACACCTATGGCCCTTTATTATCAATTATAATGTAATAATCATCCACACATGTCAACACAAACACAACTCTTTATTAAATGCCCTGTTCATTGTAGGCCCACCCAACATATATGGCCCAATCTCATCCGTGTGATGAGACAGGCTGAAGAAAGCACCCATTAATCATCTATCATCCTGTCTTGCCACTCCACTGCTCCAGCTGGAGAGTTGCACCAGTGTCTCAGGAGGTTGCGCTGCTTATTCCCTTCATGTGAGGCTCTGTTGGGGTCATGCACATCCTCAGTGTCTATCAGGTTTCTTCCTTGCCTCCATTCCCCAGGCTCCATGTCCCCATTGCCTTGTTGGAGGTCCACAAGCCTGTTCTGCAAGACTGGGTAGCAGGTGCGCATGAGATTGTGCAGGATGCAGCAAGCTTCCATGATCCTCCTCACGGTCTCTGGGCGATGCTGCATGGTGGTGAGAAGTACCTGGAACCTGTTGGCCAGGATGCCAAAAGCGTTCTCCACCACCTGCCTTGCCCTGGACAGCCTGTAGTTGAAGATCCTCTCTTCACGGGTGAAGCATCTGGAGGTGTAGGGCTTCATGAGGTAGGTTCTGAGGGAAAAGGCATCATCCCCCACGATGAAGTAGGGCACATCTTGCGTGTCGTTGGGCAGGGGGTTGGGATCTGGAAAGCCCATGATGAGGTTGCCTTCCAGCCCTTCCTTGAGGTCACTGGCATTGTATACCTGGGCATCTGAACATGAGCCGCTGCCTGAAGCACCGATGTACATGAACTTGTAGTCAGCATCGACTATGGCAAAGAGGACAATGCTGAAGAAGCCCTTGTAGTTGAAATAAGTGGAGCCCGACTTGGGTGGTGCTTTGCAGGCCACGTGCTTGCAATCAATGGCTCCAACAGTGTGTGAGAAGTTCCACCTCTGATACAACTGCTCTGCAACTTTCTTCCATCCTTCATCAGTGGAGTGGCATTGGAGGAGCTCCTGCAGGTATTCTTTGATGATGGCCTGCACCACTTCTCTGACCACAATGCTGAATTGTGTTGTGTGGCACCCTCCAGCTGTACTGCATGCTCCTGTAGATGGTACCTGAGGCCAGGTGGCGCAGAGTGAGTGCCACCTTGAGCCCAGGTTCCTGGCTGGGCCGGCAGTTGGTGTTTGCCTTGGTCAACCTGGGTGTCAGCCGCTGCACAACTTAGTCAAACATCGCTGGAGGCATCCTCATGAAGTTCTGGAATGCCCGAGTGTCTTCGTTCCTGAGCTCCACCATCAGCTTGTTATACAGTCCATCCTCTGCTCTTCTGATCCATCTTCGGACCCAGACGCTTCTTGGCCACCTCCTTTTCTTCCCGTAGTAGAGTTCACAGAGCCTATAGATGGCTTCACACTGTTGCAGAAGGATGGTGGCTGCCAAAAGGACTGTGTTATGATCCACGGTGGACATGACTGGATGCTGTGGAAGAGGAAGAGTCAGATGAAGGCTGCAGAGGTCTGCACAGCTAGGCTGCTGGTCTGAAAGTGAGATGCAGGCGAGTTGCTCCCCCTTTTTATAGGCAGTATAGGTGTCTCTTTGCATCATCTAGGCATCCTCTAGGCATCCTTAATATCCGAGATAGGTCCCCTCTGTGAACGTTTTTTCCATTTTAAACCCTTTGTTTCCACTAGGCATCCGTTCTGCATCTGTTCTGCATCCGTTCCGCTTCCTCCCTGCATCCGAGCGGATGCGAGTTGCGCTGATGTGGAACGGATGCCTAGCGGATATAGCGGATGCGTAATGGATGCAGAACGGATGCGTAGCGGATGCAGAATGGATGCGTAGCAGATGCAGAACGTACGAATTGGATACATTTTCCACTCAAAAGTTTTGAGCAGCTCAAAACTTTCTGAGCGGATGAAATGTCAATAAACGGATGCTGGACAGATAGAGAGGAAGCAAAACGGAGGCAGTGAGTACATCGCCTTAACCAACGGATGGCAAGCTTTTTTGTCCATTTTACATCCTCTTTGCATCCGTTGGTGCAGTGTGACAGGGGCTTAAGAGTTCATGAATTGGAATAGACATGGTAACAGGTCAGCCAATGGGGACTGTTCGATGACCCAGAAAACTAGGAGCCTAGGCATAGCTTAGCTTGACTGATTTGTTCTAAGAGTTGCTTTGTCCTTGCAACATAACCTGTATGTTATATAGCTTCAGTGTTTCTGTGCTTCATGGTGGTAGTAACTGCTTCTGCAATTATGACTTTTGGATTCTGAGTTCTGATTCTGAGTTCTGCAGCCTAGGTATTGTATACTTGCATCATACTGTATGTTATTGTATATAAAAAGTTTCTTCTATAAATGAATCCTGCTGAATTATTTACTTGTCCGTTGGTTGGATTGCTGCAAACTCTAATAGTATTTGTGGATTTGATTTTATCTTACTTTCTTGGGGACAAAACTGAAGCAGGAATAGCCCTCTCCATGGCTATGCTGGTAGGGATCTCTTGGAATAATATAAAATAAGAGTTGGAGGGACCTTGGAGGTCTTCTAGTCCAAACCCCTGCTCAAGCCATCATACCATTTGAGACAAGTGGATATCCAGTTTTTTCTTGAAGGCCTCCAGAAATGGGGTGCCCACAATTTCTGAAGGCAGGGCATTCCACTGGTTAATTTGTTCTCACCTTTAGGAAATTTCTTAGTTTCAGATTTCTTCTCTCTTTGATTAGTTTTGATTCATTGTTTCTTTTTCTGCCTTCTGGTATTCTAAAAAATAGATTGATTCCCTCCCCCTCTTTGTGACAATCTCTCAAATAATGGAACACTTGGAGCTTTCTTTTCCACCAAGCTTCTGTATGGTTTTATGAGATGCTAAATCTCTCTATAAACTTCCAAGATTATTGAAAAGAAAATTCAAGCTAAAAATATCCTTCCAGAACATTTGGTGATTTTTCAGCTGATGACCAAGGAATTAATATTAATTAATGCATTATCATTTGTTTGAGAATAAACATATTTATATATGCTTCCTCAATCTTTGGTACCATCTCATAGTTTCTGGTTCTACTTTTGTAATCATGGAGCTACTCCTTTATTTGTGTATTGTTCAAATTCTAACTAATTTCTAACTAAATTCTAACTAAATTAGTTAATCTAACCAATTCTAACTAAACCAACTAATTACCCTTTTTGGGGCCTTAAAAAGATTTAAAAAACTGAATCTAGTACATGAAGATCCTACTGGAAAATATCCAATTATTTTGCTTTAAAAAATAAAACAACACAGTAAGATAAACATTTTCTTTCTTTCTTTCTTTCTTTCTTTCTTTCTTTCTTTCTTTCTTTCTTTCTTTCTTTCTTT
>BLBF01000043.1:14492264-14537264 GCA_015471245.1 Laticauda colubrina
CTTTCTCTTTCTCTTTCTCTTTCTCTTTCTCTTTCTCTTTCTCTTTCCTTCTCCTTCTCCTTCTCCTTCTCCTTCTCCTTCTTCTCTCTCTCTGTCTTTCTCTTTCCTTCTTTGTCTTTTTTTGTGACTTTGGATGGCACACAACAAAGCTAAAAAACATTAATATTCACCAGACAATTATTATGTTTTTATATACATAAAAATTCATCATATATAAGATATAGGCAGATATCTAATTACATAATTATACATATGATTTTTCTTTACCATATCCTAGGGACATCTCTACTGTAATTTAAAAAAAAATGTCAAGAAAACGTTGAAGTTTTTTGTTTAAAAAACAAACAAACTTGTCTTAAATACAGTTACTCCTTTTGTAAATAAACTGAGAGCAGTTCATTTAGTGAGCATTCAGGTTACTATGGCACTGAAAAAAGCATCTTATGATCATTTTTCTCACTTACAACCAATTGCAGCATCCTCATGGTCACGTGGTCAAAAATTGGATGCTGGGCTACTGGTTTGTGTTTATGATGGTTGCAGTGTCCTGGGGTAATGTGATCCCCTTTTTGTGACCTTGTGACAAGCAAGTTCAATGAGGAAACCAGATTCACATAATAATTATGTCTATAACTTAACAACTGCAGCAAGAAAGTCCGTAAAATGGGACAAATCTCACTTAACAAATTTTCATTTGGCTCAATTATGGTTGTAAGTCAAGGACTACCTGTAACGAAGCAGAGACAGAAAACATGTCCTTCTCTGCAAATATTATGGAGTTAGCTGCACCAGCTAACTGTGATTGCTAATCATTTTAGAGGTAGTCCTTGACTTAATAGCAAAAGCGATAGCACTTAGATTTATATACCACTTTACAATGCTTTACAGCCCTCTCTAAGTGGTTTACAGAGTCAGCATATTGTCCTCAACAAGCTGGGTCCTCATTTTACTCACCTCAAAGGATCGAAGGCTGAGTCAACTATGATTGGCACTGAAAATTCCATTGCTATCCATGGTGAGTATTAAGTGAATCATGGCCAATTTTACAATCATTTTTGTCATGTTTAATAAGCAAGTTTATTAAGTGGCTGTTAAATGAATCACACAGTCATTAAGATAATCTGTCTGTCTTCATTGATTTTGCTTGTTGGAAGCTTCTGAGAAGACTTCATGGGATTCTGGGGCATTACAATTGTTGCAAATGTGACTGGTTGCCAAGCACCCAAATTTTGATCATATGACTATGGGGATGCTGCAATAGTTGTATATGTGAGTTCTGGTCATAAGTCACTCTTTCTGAGCTGTCATCACTTCAAATAGCTGCTAAACCATGGTCATAACTCAAGGGATAGCCTTACTATGTATGCTTTTTTTCTTCATTGCTTTTTTGGTGAGACTGACATGCTTATCTTCAGTATTATCAAACAGACCTTACTGGCTGAACAATTTTTCTATAATGCCTTTGCCTATTTAGCTTAGAATTCTATTTTTACTCAGTTCTTGATGAAAGAAAAGCATCCAGTCCTGGAATCTCATAGGTAGGTAAATTTCCTCACATTACCACCTCAAAGTAGGAACCTATTTTTAATGCATGTTTATGCTAACAGTGTTTTCCATTGTGGAACATATGTGAGGGAATTAAAAAAAGGTTAACAGAAATATTGCCCATGGAACTGAAACCACAGGTGAGGGCCTTTTAAAATACCTTCTTAAATATTTCAGCTAAATTAGGACTTCTGAGATAGAAAGGGACACTTTTTGGTGACATATTTTCTCTGATGGAGAGGAACATCTTCATCCTATCCTAACCCAGCCAGAAGGCACATTACCTCCTCCTCCTCCTCCCCCCCACCTCCCCCTCCTTCTCTTCCTCCTCCTCCCAATGAACTAACCTGAAATCTTCTTTCATCACACTTTGATCATTCATGACATTTTAAAGCCATTAGGGAACCTGGTGGAATCAGGTTAGCAAAAAGTCCTTTCATTCTTATTGAAGTCCCTCATATATCATGCTAAGTGCTTAACTTTCCTGTAATTAAAATGGATTACCATTCGGGAGATCACAAACAAACAAAAGCTAAAACCCTGAAAGATATTCAGTAAATGAGTCACAGAGTAAGATTTTCTTCAGCGTTTCCTGTTTAACATGATTTGGAAAATAATCATTTTCTATGATTAGGTGGTTGCCTTCTATTCTTTTCAAATGTGAACTAGTTGCTAATCACACCATTAATCATGTTCCTTAAATGAAGATTACTATAATGGCTCTTCATAATAAATGGCAACAAAAAAATCATCCTTTGTCTTTACACTCTTCCTCAGTGACCTTGTACATTTCTGTCATAGTACTCATTAAAAAGGAACTATGATGAGTTACATCAGAACCCATAATTTCAACAATTGAGATCAGTCTTATTGGAGACATTGTTTAGAAATTTTTTGATGGCCTCTTATGGTGTTATGGAAGGCATGGAACATAGCCATGTAAAGTTTCTAAAGGAAGAAATTGCACTCATAAACAAACAAATAAACAAACAAGCATTGTAAATCATATTGAACTGAGAACTGTTCTCCTGATTTTCTCCTTGGGATGATAGCATGGTTCATTAACAATTTAGATCTTTCAATTGTTTTTCACTATTTCTTTTAATGTAAGAGCAAGCTGCCTCATGATTTTGGTAAACTGGGACAGATATCTTAGGTGGCAGGAGAGGTTGGAAGTGACTCAAAATTGAAGAAGTCCCTTGTGGCACATGGTCTATTTTGCACCCTTAATTTTGCCTTCTGCTCAGTTCTGAGTAGTCTCATGTCCTTTTGATTCAGCTCCTAAATTCATATCATGGGGAAAAAATCATCTTCAAGCAGTAAAAATATTGAATTACCTCTGAATTGAAGTTGTTGATTTCTTCCTGTGCACTGCAAGTAAAATATACAGTACAATTTAAAAAAAAAGATCTGTACTATATTTTCATATTCTCATTTGATTCCTTTTGAAATCTTTTCAAAAAAGGAGAAGAACTTTGGTGAGATTGACATGATATTCTTGTTCCTTTTTAAAGATGAACTGGCTAAGGGATATGTGTGAATGCTTTGACTTTTATTGTATAATAATCTCTTCAGAAATCTGCCGCTACATTGACTTCCAATGCTTTCCTTCAGTCCCAAAGGAAGCCTTCAGAATGGATTCCTCCCATCCAGCTTGCTAGGTACGTGCAACCAAAGATCTCACCAGGGTTGGGATTCAATTTTTTTAACCACTAGTTCTCTGGGCGTGGATTAGTTGGTGGACATGGCTTGGTGGTCATGCTATTGGCTGGATGTGGCCAACTCAATATCATTCACATCGAGGCGTGCAGCTCCTTGCCTGGCCTCTCATAACTTTGGGGATGCTGCAACAGTCGTAAGTGTGAAAAAGGGTCATAAGTCACTTTTTCCAGTGCCATTCATTGTAACTTTGAATGATCACTCCACACAAGCAAACTACCAGCAAAGGAGGGGGAAAAAACTCCAGAGAAGTTCCAGAGACAGGAAGTCTAGTCCTGTCAAGAATGTAATAAGGGTTAATAGAGAGACAGTTTCTGTAAGCAACACCAGAATGTTTCCTTCCTTCCTTCCTTACAGGATTAGGCCAGTAGTTTCTTCTAAGAACTGGTTCTCTGAACTGCTTAGAATGTTAACAACCGGTTCTAATAGGTGCAAACTGGTAGAATCCCACCCCTGGATCTCATAGTGGTGGAAGATAACTACTCTAATATAAACACAGTAAGAGTTCCTGATATTTCCAACAAAACAATGTTCAAATATATCACAGAGAGATATTTGAAAGAATTTCTCAAACACCTTGAGAAGACGGGCGGAGGAATGTGAAGCAGAAGAGGAAGACTATTGAGGTAGTGCAAGTTAAACTTTGGCATGCCATTAATCAGAATGTTTAGCTGTGGAAATATTTAGCTGAAGCATTCTCCTTTTGACTGTATATTTGAATAGTCCCATGGGTGGAAATCTAACCTGAGTAAATATTACCATAGTGAAATAGGTTTTATAGCTTGTTCCAATGGTTAAGGCACCAGACTCACAGGAGTCAATGAGTTCAAGTCCCACTTTAGCCATGAAAAGTCAGCTGGGGTCACACTCTCAGTCAGGGGTAGGATTCTACTAGTTCAGCCTGGTTTGGGTGAACCAGTAGCTCCAAAGATCAACTGTGAGCGAACCAGTTCATTGCAATGAGCAGCTGTTGGGCCCTCCACCTGCCCCAGCTCTAGTCTGTACTTTATTTCTGAGTTTTCCAACTCAGCTGCTTCACGCGGCACAGCCGATTTCCACATGTCAGCTGTTTTATATACAGGGCTTGCAGCAAAAGTTGAGTTGCAAATGCTGCATGTGTGCAAAGCATGCACTCGCCAAACTGGTTGTTACATAGGTTGAATCCCACCTCTGCTCTCAATGCATAACACCTCAGTTGCTGTTGTGGGAAAAATAGGACAAGTGAAGTGTGTTTGGATATGTCTGTCACCTTGAGTTATGTATAAGAATAAATAACAGAGGGATAGAAACAAGCAAATAAATAAAGGAAATTTATTTATGGGATAATGCATAGGCAAAACCTAGTACCCAGCCAACTACACACTACCAACAGAAGTGTCAAAAAATGCATGTTCTGTGCAAGACTGCCTAAGAACTAAAAGGCAGATGAAAGTAACCACAATGTCTTATAGAAAGGGTAGGCAAAATGAATGGTAGAGAGAGGAAACAGCATCCTTAAAATGTTCATCTACATCCTATTTCCCCATCTGGTCAGTCAGTTAAAAGATATGCTAGAGAGACAGTATCACTAGATTTGTATCTCCAACATTAGTCATGTTGGACAACAGCTTATTTTGTAAGCCTTGTTCCAGATGTGTTTGGTTTCAAATAACAACAATAGCTGCAATTTCACCACAGTTTAAAAAAAAAAAACTTTGTTTTTATAACCCTGTAATTTCTTTAAGCAGTGTGAAGTGAGGCAACTGAATGGAACTGAGAGTCTACTGGCTGGATGCCCTTCCTAATGCCTTGCAGAGTTCACAGGAGATATTTTCTCTTTGTGCCCTGATAGAGAAGCATGTTCCACTGCCTAGGATTGACTCTCAACCTTCTGAGTGGGAGGCATGTGTTTTCACCTCTAGGCCACCACAGTAAGAAAGGAATAATAGAAGAGTGTTTGTGTAAATGTATATATCAGGGTAGGTGGGTATAATTCCTTGTTAGAGTAACCAAAATAGAGATTGACAATTCATTCATTAAGAAAAATGGTCACTGGTTGGTTATACAGAAGATAACAACCTGTGCAGAGATGGACAAGTTAACCTTAGCACTTAAGGAAAAAGAAACATCAGAATATTATAGAAGCTGGGAATGCTGGTGTGATTGAATAGAACAAAATAGAAAATACATTAGGAAATAATGTAAAATGTAAATCATAATTATATATTCACTATAAAGCCCATGTCACACTGAACCAACGGATGCAAAGAGGATGTAAAACGGACAAAAAAGCTTGCCATCCGTTGGTTAACGCGATGTATCTGTTCTGTACTCACTGCCTCCGTTTTGCTACCTCTCTATCCGTCCAGCATCCGTTTATGGACGTTTCATCCGCTCCAAAAGTTTTGGGCTGTCCAAAACTTTTGCGAGGAAAATGTATCCAGTTTGTCCGTTCTGCCGCCGCTATGCATCCGTTACGCATCTGTTACGCATCCGCTATATCTGCTTGGCGTCCGCTGCGCATCCGTGCAACTCGCATCCGCCCGGACACAGGGAGGAAGCGGAACAGATGTGGAACAGATGCAGAACAGATGCAGAACAGATGCAGAATGGATGCAGCACGGAAACAAAGTGTTTAAAGCAGAAAAAACATTCGCAGAGGGGATCTATCTCGGATATTAAGGATGTCTAGAGGATGTTCTGCAGCCCTTCCCAGTCCAGGCATAGAGTCATCGGGCAACACCGTTGCCACCTGTTTCACTGATGCCACTGATGCCACCCACGCCAATGATGCCACCGACGACAGCGATGCCACCCACACCACCGATGCCACCCACGCCAGTCCTCACCCAGCTGGAGACCAGACAGCCCCACTACACTGCTCCTTCCTCCACCCCAAAGCCAAGCCCGGCCTCAGTACATCTGTCCTCGGTACACCCCATGGCATGGAGGAAGGAGCTCTCAACATCACGGGGCTGAGCCAGCTGTCCAAGAGCTTCCTCAATACACCATCACCTGTTGTCCTCTTGGGGCCAGACACCCCAGTGGTGCTTCAGACCAGCACTCCAGCAGCAGCCACCTCCACAGCACCTGGACCCCTCACTCCTGAGACTGGGCACACCTCCGAGTGACCAAGAGGAGTGCCAGAGACTGGGTGGCTACCTGTAGTCTTTATTTAGACACTTGACTTGGGTCATTTTTCTTTTACAGCTTGTGATTAATAAAGTTTATCTTTGCTTCACACACTTGCCTCATTTATTTTATTAAATAAAGTCTTGGTGGAAACTTTTAGAAATGGTTTAAGCCTTTGCATGTTTGTGGGATGGGTAAGAATAGCAGTGGGGTGGACAGGGATACCTTTGGGATGGGTAATAGCTGTGGGATGGGTAAGGATAGCAGTGGGGTGGGCAGGGATATCTTTTGGATGGGTAATAGCTGTGGGATAGATAAACCTCCAGTGCAAGCATAGTGGGACTGTATGGTCCACCCTCCCAGGTGCCACACCTATGGCCCTTGATTATCAATAACAATGTAATCATTCATCAACATATTTCAACATAAACACAACTCTTTATTAAATGCCCTGTTCATTGTAGGGCCACTCAACATACATGGCCCAATCTCAGCAGTGTGATGAGACAGGCTGAAGGAAGCATCCATTAAGCATCTACCATCCTGTCTTGCCAGTCCCCTGCTCCAGCTGGGGAGTTGCACCAGTGTTTCAGGAGGTTGCGCTGCTTCTTCCCTTCCCGTGAGGCTCTGTTGGGGCCTTGCACATCCTCAGTGTTTATCAGGTTTTGCCCTTGCCTCCATTCCCCAGGCGCCATGTCCCCATTCCCTTGCTGGAGGTCCATGAGCCTGTTCTGCAAGACTGGGTAGCGGGTGCGCATGAGATTGTGCAGGACGCAGCAAGCTTCCACGATCCTCCTCATGGTCTCTGGTGCTGCATGGTGGTGAGAAGTACCTGGAACCTGTTGACCAGGATGCCAAAAGCGTTCTCCACCACCCGCCTTGCCCTGGACTGCCTGTAGTTGAAGATTTTCTCTTCACAGGTGAGGAGTCTGGAAGTGTAGGGCTTCATGAGGTAGGTTCTGAGGGAGAAGGCGTCATCCCCCACGATTCTTTGCGTGCTGCACATCTTGCGTGTCATTGGGCAGGGGGTCTGGATCTGGGAAGCCCACAATGAGGTTGCATTGCAGCTCCTCCTTGAGGTGACTGGCGTTGTATATCTGGGCATCTGAAGCTGACCTGTTGCCTGAAGCATCGATGTACATGAACTTGTAGTCAGCATCGACCATGACAAAGAGGATGATGCTGAAGAAGCCCTTGTAGTTGAAATAAGTGGACTCCAACTTGGTTGGAGCTTTGCAGGCCACGTGCTTGCCATCTATGGCTCCAATGATGTGGGGGAAGTTCCACTTCTGATACCACCGCTCTGCAACTTTCTTCCATCCTTCTTCAGTGGAGTGGTACTGGAGGAGCTCCTCCAGGTATTCTTCAATGATGGCCTGCACCACTTCTCTGACCACAATGCTGATGGTGTTGTGTGGCACCCTCCAGCCCTACTGAATGCTCCTGTAGGTGGTTCCTGAGGCCAGGTGGTGCAGAGTGAGTGCCACCTTGAGCCCAGGGTCCAGGCTGTGCCGGAAGTTGGTGCTCTTCTTGGTCAACCTGGGTGTCAGCCGCTGCACAACTTCGTCAAACATGGCTGGAGGCATCCTCATGAAGTTCTGGAATGCACGAGGGTCTTCGTTCCTGAGCTCCACCATCAGCTTGTTGTACAGTCCATACTCTGCTCTTCTCCCGATCCATCTTCGGACCCAGACGCTTCTTGGCTGCCTCCTTTTCTTCCCGTAGAACAGTTGAAAGAGCCTGTAGATGGTTTCGCACTGTTGCAGAAGGATGGTGGCTACCAAAAGGAGTTTGTTACAATCCATGGTGGACATGACTGGATGCTGTGGAAGAGGAAGAGTCAGATGAAGGCTGCAGAGGTCTGCACAGCAGGGCTACTGGTCTGAAAGTGAGATGCAGGTGAGTTGCTCCCCCTTTTTATAGGCAGTATAGGTTTTCCCCTATCTGTCCTTTTGCATACTCTAGGCATCCTCTAGACATCCTTAATATCTGAGATAGGTCCCCTCTGCGAACGTTTTTTCTGCTTTAAATGCTTTCTTTGCGTGCTGCATCCACTTTCATCCTTTCTCCGTCCGTGCTACTAACGCTGCGCGTCCGTTCCGCGTCCGTTCCGCTTCCTCCCTGTGTCCGAGCGGATGCGAATTGCGCGGATGTGGAACGGATGCCTAGCGGATATAGCGGATGCTTAACGGATGCAGATCAGATGTCCCCCGTATGCCTAGCGGATGCAGAACGGACGCATTGGCTACATTTTCCGCTCAAAAGTTTTGAGCAGCTCAAAACCCTCTGAGCAGATGAAACGTCAATAGACGAATGCTGGATGGATAGAGTGGAAGCAAAACGGATGCACTGAGTACAGAACGGAATTATCGCGTTAACCAATGGATGGCAAGTGTTTTTCTCCATTTTACATCCTCTTTCCATCTGTTGGTGCAGTGTGACAGGGGCCTCAGCTTGTGAGATGGTCTTCATTTTGTCATTTGAACTCTGAGAATTATCCCTGGATTCTTAGGATGAAAATACAAAAAACCCCTCCCTTTTATTTTTTTCCAATCTTTTTTATTTTAGCAAATTAGAGCAAATCATTTTGTGGCTGCCCTTGTTAAATAATTAGAATTGGAAATTCTTGATAATTTATTGAAGGCAGATTATCTTGCCATTGGTGTCTATCAGTATTAGAGAATTGTACAAGTGATGTCTTTGGCAGCTGTCTTCTTTTTATTTTTTTAGCCATCTATTGCATGTGGTCCATAAGGTTATACTTTCTGGCCCTCTTGTCTGGATCAGAAGGTTAATTATCCTTCTTGGGGCTTGCTTGAGATAACATTTTACAATGAAATCCCACAACATTTATTTGAATGCTTGCTTGTGGTCAGATGATGCTAATTTTGAAACTCAGGCACCCTCTTGTGCTGCTATATTTATTACATATTTGCCAAAAAAAGACCCAATTCTGAACAAAAAAACAAACAACTTCTCCATACAATTTTTTTTTTTTTCTGAGCCAGACGTGTATTTGGCTGGATCCATTTCAGCTCTATTCTTCTCTAAAGCCAATTACAATGCTGAATAAAGGGGCATAGATGTTTCTGTTTAGGATGTTGAGGTCTGTTGCCACTACATAGCTGAAAGGCTTCTTGAATTTCATTTACAATGCTGTAAAGAGAGACTTACAAAGCCAGCATTTCCAGGAGTATCTGCAGTAACCATGTCTGTATAAAAAGGACCTTCAGACAGTAACTAGGTTCCAGCAACGTAAACTGAGCAGCAACATTGTGCAATGGGCCAGATGTTTATTCTAAAAAAAAATTATTTAAAAATTGGACAGAGCATAATAATAAATGCCTCTGGTATCACAATAATTCCAAGACCTTGCTGATGTTGCAAGCGCATGTGAATTTTATTTTGATTTTATTTTAATAGAAGTGTGATCACTGGAATCTTGACAAGAAGCTAACTCAATGAAGAAAAGTAGATGTTGCAAAGAATACCATATAATGTGGTGTTTAATTCTCCATACCATAATAATCTTTAGATTGGTATCTGGTTTGTAACATTTTGACATTGAGAGGGTTATAACTTTTTTCCTAAAAATAATAATAATAATGGTGATATATGCCTTATGAACATATTCTCAGATGATAACAGTCTGATAGCTTTGATCTTTCTGTGTTATTTTTTACTCTTATTTGATGTAATTAGCATTTCTTCAAATGTCAGAGTATCATGCTTTCACAATGACACAAACAACATTTTTGTCAACTCAAGGGCAGACATATCCTGTAAAGGATATATGAATGCTTTATCGATTTCAAAGCAAATTCAACACAAGTAAGAGATGTGAATCTAATACTAAACATCAGAAATAAGATTTGAAGGAAAACCTTCCTAGAATCCTAATAGATGCCAACAAAAACACCTTTGTTATTAAATCTCTTATCATATTTACTGAATTGATGCATAATGACTTTTGAAGTTACCAAAAGGCTGTTAAGCATTCCCTGAATATATCTTGCTGTTCCTTTCCAAATTTTCTATGTGCCTGCTTCACAAATGTCATAATTGTTTATGATGAATGTGGAGTGCTACATGTCAATGGTTTCTAAGCCTTTTTGTGATTATTTGATTCATAAGAGTCATGATGGCGCAATGTTTAGAGTGCAGTACTGCAGGCTACTTCTGCTGACTGCTAGCTGCCAACATTTCGGCAGTTCAAATCTTGCCAGACTCAAGATTGACTCAGCCTTCCATCTTTCTGAGGTTGGTAAAATGAGGACCCAGATTGTTGAGGGAAATATGCTGATTCTGTAGAGAGGGCTGTACAGCATTGTAAAGTGTATATAAATCTAAGTGCTATTCAGCTGTTTCTTAGCTGAATCTTTGACGTTGTTAAAAAGCTCCATTGAGTGTCTAAAATTATATAAGCATGTTGCCATGATATACACAAAAATCTGCCCAAGATAGAAATTGATTCTGTTGTTCCTTGACTCCATAAAATTATTATGTAGGCTATAAATAGACAACTACTGCTGTTCTGCCAGAAGCATTTCCCAATAATAGATGCCAGATCTACTGTACAAATTCAGTTAAATATTAGATGGCATCAACAATAGAAACTTTTAATTTCTTTCTGCCATCTCCTGATCTGGAATTTTATTTCCCAGGTCTGGTAGCAGTGACTTCTCCTAAGGAATGTTTCAAAGATTTGGAACAATCTCTATGTCAAGCAAATCATCACTTACTGAAGTGATACCAATAAAGGAGAATTTCTGTCGCTCAGGGTTGAAATGGGAAGTCCTTGATATTCTCTGGGCTTAGTTGTTTGCTTGCAAATGTTTCATTTTCCAAACTAAATAACACCATCAGTGCTAGTGACTAGCATCAGTGACTATCATTAATTATTTTACCTAGGTTGGATAATGAAATGTCCACAAGAAAATGGAATACTGCATTCAGTTTTGGTCATTATGATGTAAAAAAGATGTGGAAACTCTAAAAAGAGTGCAGAGAAGAGCAACAAAGATGATTAGGGTTCTGGGGGCTAAAACATATGAAGAACAGTTGTAGGAACAGGACATGTCTAGTTTGATGAAAAGAAGGACTAGGGGAGACATGATAGCAGTGTTCCAATATCTCAGGGGTTGCCACAAAGAAGAGGGAGTCAAGCTATTCTCCAAAGCACCTGAAGGCAGGGCAAGAAGCAATGGGTGGAAACCAATCAAGGAGAAAAGCAACTTGAAACTTAGGAGGAATTTCCTGACAGAACAATTAATCAATGGAACAACTTGCCTCCAGAAGTTGTGAATATTCCAACACTGGAATTTTTTAAAAAAGATGTTGAATAACCATTTGTTTGAAGTGGTGTAAGGTTTCCTGTCTAGGCAGAGGATTGGACTAGAAGATCTCTAAGGTTTCTTCCAAACCTGTTATTCGATTCTATTTTAAAACAAGCAAGATCAGAGAACACCAAGGACCATTACTTGGTGAAGGTGAGTAAGACAGACAGATGAGAGAGTGTGCTTTATCATTGAGAAACTTCTGCTTGGTAGCATCATGCCTTGGGTGAGAAACTTTTTCAAACCTTTTGAATTTTGGAGAACGTTATCATACTTCTTTAAAATTGTGGCCAGGAAATGTGGGGTAATCACAAAATATCCATTCTCCAGAAGGTAAACCAGCAAAATTAACCTTAATGTCTCCTTTTTAAGTTTAGAATAATTTCTACTTCTTCTGTTCACTTTCCCCATTGTCTCAGGGAAGATTAACACAATTTCAAGAAAGTATTACATCCAACTACCCACCCTCTTTATTTTATAAAAATGACTTCAGATTTCTATGGCATAGACATTCTTGAGAATAAATGCAATATTTCCTTCCATAGCAGGGGATACAAAATGATTCAGGCCTGACCCGGATCATTGATTCAGTTTCATTAAGTCAATTCAGTCAGCAGTTTGACTTGGAATCACCCAGTTCTGTTCAATTTATATTGATGGAATCATCAATTTTATAAGAGAGTCAATTTATTTTGATGCAAAGATTCCACAGAATTACAATCCGATTGGAATATAATAAAGTCCTGCATTGAAAAGTACTAGATAGTTTCCCATTTATTTATTTATCAAAAGAAACTTAAGCCCATGTCACACTGAACCACTGGATGCAAAGAGGATGTAAAACAGACAAAAAAGCTTGCCATCCGTTGGAAAACGCGATGTACTCACTGCCTCCGTTTTGCTTCCTCTCTATCCGTCCAGCATCCGTCTATTGACGTTTCATCCGCTCAGAAAGTTTTGGGCTGCCTAAAAATTTTGCGCGGAAAATGTATCCAGTTCGTCCGTTCTGCATGCGCTACGCATCCGCTACATATAAATTCTGCATCCGTTACGCATCCGCTATATCCGCCAGGCATCCGCTGCGCATCCGCGCAACTCGCATCTGCTCGGACGCAGGGAGGAAGCGGAATGGATGCAGAATGGATGCAGAACAGATGCCTAGTGGATGCAGCATGGAAACAAAGCATTTAAAATGGAAAAAACGTTCGCAGAGGGGACCTATCTCGGATATTAAGGATGTCTAGAGGATGCCTAGAGGACGCCTAGTGGAAAACCTATATTTCCTATAAAAAGGGGGAGCAACTCATCTGCATCTCACTTTCAGAACAGCAGCCCGGCGGTGCAGACCTCTGTAGCCTTCATCTGACTCTTCCTTTTCCACAGCATCCAGTCATGTCCACCGTAAATTGCAACAAAGTCCTTTCGGCAGCCACCATCGTTCTGCAACAGTGCGAAGCCATCTGCAGGCTCTGTGAACTCTACTACGAGAAGAAAAATAGGCAGCCAAAAAGAGTCTGGGTCTGAAGATGGTTCGCCATAAGAGCAGTGGACATACTTTACAGCAAGCTGATGGTGGAGTTCAGGAACGAAGACACTCGTGAATTCCAGAACTTCATGAGGATGCCTCCAGCCATGTTTGATGAAGTTGTTCAGTGCCTGACACCCAGATTGACCAAGCAGAGCACCAGCTTCCGCCCCAGCCTGGAACCTGGGCTCAAGGTGACACTCACTCTGTGCCACCTGGCCTGCGGGACCACCTACAGGAGCATGCAGTATGGCTGGAGGGTGCCACACAATACCATCAGCATTGTGGTCGGAGAAGTGGTACAGGCCATCATCGAAGAATACAAGGAGGAGCTCCTCCAGTGCCCCTCCACTGAAGAAGGATGGAAGAAAGTTTCAGAGCAGTGGTATCAGAAGTGGAACTTCCCCCACACCGTTAGAGCCATAGATGGCAAGCATGTGGCCTGCAAAGCTCCACCCAACTCAGGGTCAACTTATTTCAACTACAAGGGCTTCTTCAGCATCATCCTCTTCGCCATGGTCGATGCTGACTACAAGTTCATGTACATCGATGCTTCAGGCAACGGCTCATCTTCAGATGCCCAGGTATACAATGCCAATTTCCTCAAGGAGGGGCTGGAAGGCAACCTCATGGTGGTCTTCCCAGATCCAGACCCCCTGCCCAACGACACACAAGATGTGCCCTACTTCATCGTGGGGGATGACGCCTTCTCCCTCACAACCTGCCTCATGAAGCCCTACACCTCCACTAGCCTCACCCATAAAGAGAGGATCTTCAACTACAGGCTGTCCAGGGCAAGGCGGGTGGTGGAGAACGCCTTTGGCATCCTGGCCAACAGGTTCCAGGTACTTCTCATCACCATGCAGCATAGCCCAGAGACCGTGAGGAGGATCATGGAAGCTTGCTGCATCCTGCACAATCTCATGCGCACCCGCTACCCAGTGTTGCAGGATAGGCTTGTGGACCATCAGCAAGGCAATGGGGACATGGAGCCTGGGGAATGGAGGCCAGGGCAAAACCTGATAAACACTGAGGATGTGCAAGGCCCCAACAGAGCTTCACGTGAAGGGAAGAAGCAGCGCAACCTCCTGAGACACTGGTGCAACTCCCCAGCTGGAGCAGTGGAATGGCAAGACAGGATGATAGATGATTAATGGATGCTTCCTTCAGCCTGTGTCATCACACGGATGAGATTGTGCCATGTATGTTGGGTGGGCCTACAATGAACAGGGCGTTTAATAAAGAGTTTTGTTTATGTTGACATCTGTGGATGATTATTACATTATTATTGATAATAAAGGGCCATAGATTTTGCACCTGGGAGGGTGGACCATACAGTCCCACTATGCTTGCGCTGGATCCCACAGCTATTATCCATCCCAAAGGTATCCCTGCTAATTCCTCAGGTATCCCTGCCTACCCCATTGCTATCTTAACCCATCCCACAAGCATGCAAAGGTTTAAACCATTTCTAAAAGTTTCCAGCAAGACTTTATTAAAAAAAAAGAAATGAAGCAAGTGTGTGAATCAAAACTAGACTTTATTAACAACAATCTATAAAACAAAAATGAGTCTCTGGCACTCCTCTTGGTCGCTCAGTCTCAAGGGTGAACGGTCCAGGTGCTGTGGAGGTGGCCTGTGCTGGAGTGCTTGTCATCAGCTCCAGCAGAAGCAGAAGCAGCAGAAGTGCCAGCCGCAGAAGAGCGAGCTCGTGCTGCAGAAGCCCCAGCAGAACCAGAGTGAGGGCCAGGGGGTGGGATGGTAGCCCTGTCCCTCTTGCCAGGGCTGGCAGCAGATGGCTGAGGCTTGCTGTGCTTCCACATGGTTGTGGGGTTGCTGGCTGGCAGGGAGACTGGCAGGAACCAAGGCTGGCAGGAAGGCTGGCAGGGAGGCTGGCACCAAGGCTGGCAGGAAGGCTGGCAGGCAGGCAGGCACCAAGGCTGGCAGGAAGGCTGGCACCAAGGCAGGCACCAAGGCTTGCAGGGAGGCAGGCACCAAGGCTGGCAGGAAGGCAGGCACCAAGGCTGGCAGGAAGGCTGGCAGGCAGACATGAACCAAGGCTGCCAGGAAGGTAGACAGCAAGGCTGGCAGGCAGACTGGCTGGCAGCAAGGCTGGCAGGCAGGCTGGCAGCAGGGCTGGCAGGGAGGCTGGCAGCAAGGCTGGTAGGGAGGCTGGCAGCAAGGCTTGCAGGCAGACATGCAGGCAGGGCAGGCAAGGCAGCCAATCCGTCCGGCAGCAGGTCTTTCCTCTGAATGGCGATCTGCTTCCGAGCTGCTTCCGTTATATCCACGGGGCTGACGCAATGCATCCCCCCCGCATGCGCAATTAACACCAGGCATCCATTGGGCTTCCGCTGTGCATCCACTGTGCATCCGCTGTGCATCCGCTGTGCATCCGCTGTGCATCTGCTTCATCCACTAGGCTTCCGTTCTGCATCCACTATATCTGTTCTATGTCCGCTTTGCTGCAGCCCCCCGGAAGCCTTGCGGATGTGCCATCCGCTCCCATCCGCTTCCATCCGCTGGGCTTCCGTTCCGCATCCACTTTCCATCTGCCCTGCGTCCTCCCCGCGTCCATGTTATCCGCTCCGGTTATGCAAATTTTTGCCCCTTTTGAGAGCAGATAACAACGGATGGAACATTTTGTTTTTCCGCTGTGTCCTTTTTGCATCCATTGGGCAGTGTGACATGGGCTTTACAAAAATAAAATCAGATGTGGCATGGTGCTTGTAAGTATCAGAAGAAATGTTGCAGGAACTCACTGGTATCTATGGACATTCAGTTGTGCTTATGATTTTAATATTAGTAGGAAATTACATCACTATATAGTCTTTCTTTTTTTTTGAAAAAAAAAAGTCATATATAAACCTAAAAAAAAAAAAAAATCACAGAGCTTTGTTTTCACATGTGACAACTGTAGTGAGTCCATTATATGTTTAAAAGCAAAGGTAAAAAATAAAGGTTTGACACGACCTAAAACCACAAGAATAGCTGAAAAAGATGATGGAACCTGTGGATATAGATTAATTATACTCTTTAGGCAACAAAAAAAAACAATATCTCCTGTTCTGTATATAGAATAGTAGGATTCAGGATTCTGATTGGCTAAAAAACCTGAATGGGGATTGGTTCAATAGGAACCAATCCAAGAAACCACTCAAAAGGCAGCAAAACTAAATACCTTTCATTGGCTACAAGCCGGCAGGCAAATCCCAATAAAAAGGCTGCCGCAGCTTGAGCCAATGTTCCGTTTTTCCACTGTCGTATATATTAAAGACTTTGTTGTTGGAACCCAGTCTACCTCGCGTTTTTCCGGATAGAACACTGGCGACGAGGGTGGGATCATCCTAAATGCGAGACTGAGCACGCGGCAAAAATAAAACTAGACAAAGAACCATGGCAAGAAATAACGCGCTGCCCACACCCTTCAATCCCAATGAAGAGGATTGGGAATCCTACGTAGATCGTTTCCAGATGTATTTGGGAAGTAACGAGATGGAAGAGATCTCAGACCAGCGTAAGAGAGCTGTTTTCTTGACACACTGCAGGCCCACAATCTTCAAGATGGCCAAGGCTTTGGTGAAGCCCCGAGATGTAAAGCAATTGACTTGGCCAGAACTCCAAAGAATACTAAAGGCTCACTACGCATCGGTGGTATCAAACCTAATAAAGCGGCACGAGTTCTACCGAAGAGACCAGAAAGAAGGCGAGACCATTGCTGACTTTGTGGCAGCCCTCCGACAAATAAGGGGAGCGTGCAAATTTCTAAATTTAGATGAGGCGATGCGGGATCGAGTAATACTGGGTTTAAGAGACTCTAATATACAGAGCAAACTGCTAAATAAACCCAACATAACCATAGCCAAAGCCATCGGCGAAGCCACAGCCGCTGAAGCCGCAAAAAAATCGGTGGTCAAAATGAAACAGATGAACAACGACGAAACGAGCCTGGACAGAGGGAAGAAACAATTTCCCACCACCACTCACCACGAGGATATTGACGAGATGTCAGAATCTGGGGAGGAAGACAACGAAGTCCACCGCCTATATGCCAACAAGAAAGGACACGAAAAAAAGAATTGGCGGGAATGCGCTGGCTGCAGAGGGAACCATCCTTGGGCCGATTGTAGATTTCTTGATGCCATTTGCAGGGCTTGCAAGAAAAGAGGGCATATCGAGAAAATCTGCAGGAACAAAAAAAAGTACAGCCCAAACAGACGCAGAAACTCCCCAGCACAAACTGAGCCAAAACAAATTGAGAGAAAGTGGCAGCGGAACAAGCGAGCCACTAACCGAGAGAAAGCACATCAGACTTTGACTATCAGAAGTGCTCAGACGGAAAGCGGGAAGAAAGTAAAAATAATCGTAAAAATAGAATGCAGCCCCTGCGAAATGGAGGTAGACTCTGGGTCTTTCCTTTCAATGGTATCATGGGACACCATCAAACAACTGGTCCCAGATATCAAACTCAAAGAACTCCAGAGACAAAAATTAACCCTGAAGGACTACCAAGGAAACCAAATTCCTGTGGTAGGCCCAGGACATTTCCGAGTCGCCTACAAACAACATGTTGAAGTACTACCATTGAGAATAGTCGACTGAGACCTACCAAGCCTCCTGGGCATTGAATGGTTCGCACCATTGGGATGATGGGAGTAGACCGGGTGGCCGCAACCGACTGGGAAGAAAGCCTGATCCAAGAGTTCCAGGACATTTTCGATGGCTCCCTAGGCAGTTATCGGGGGACCCCAATTTCCTTTAGTCTAGACCCCCAGGTAGCCCCTAGAAGACTAAAGGCCAGACGAGTTCCTTTTGGTCTGAAAGCAAAAATAGAGGAACAACTAAATAAATTAATAGACCAAGGGGTTTCAGAACCTGTGGACCATGCTAAGTGGGAAACGCCGATCGTAACACCAATTAAACCAGATGGGTCGGTTCGAATTTGTGGTGACTACAAGGCGACTCTGAACCATGCATTGCAACAAAGTGCATACCCGGTGCCAGTCGTACAACACTTATTACATTCTCTTGGGGGAGGAAAAGTTTTCGCTAAACTAGATCTAGCTCAAGCTTACCAACAGCTCCCAGTAGACCCATTAACGGCTGAAACACAAACTATAGTGACCCACAAAGGGGCATTCAAGTGCAACAGACTCCAATTTGGAGTGAGTGTAGCCCCAGGTATTTTCCAGAGCCTCATGGAACGCCTATTAAATGGTATAAAGGGGTCGTACCATATTTCGACGATGTCCTAATTTCGGCCAAAGATGCGACCCAACTAAAAAAAAGACTAAAAGACGTACTAACTAAATTAAGAGAATCTGGCCTAAAAGTAAAAAAAGAAAAATGCTGTTTAATGACTGATCGCATCGAATTCCTGGGCTACTTAATAGACAGAGAGGGTATACACCCTACTGACAAAAAAGTCAAAGCTATTAAAGATGCACCAGAACCAAGGAACAAAACTGAACTACAGGCATTTTGGGGACTAATAAATTTTTATAACGTGTTCCTACCCCACAAAGCAACAATAGCGGAACCATTACACCGATTACTGGATAAAAAAACAATTTGGACTTGGGGTTATAGAGAAAAGAAAGCCTTCCAAAAAATAAAAAACTTATTAACATCAAGCACCGTTCTTATCCAGTTTAGTAACACACTTCCATTGATGGTGACCTGCGACACCTCAACATTCGGAGTCGGTGCCATCCTGAGCCACCAATTGCCTGATGGGAGAGAGGCACCCATCGCATACTATTCAAAGACTCTGTCTAAAACTGAGCGTAATTATAGCCAATTGGACAGAGAGGCCCTGGCAATCATCGCCGGAATGAAACGATTCCATGAATATCTATATGGAAGAACATTTTTGATTGTAACGGACCATAAACCGCTACTGGGAATTTTGGCAGGAAACAAGCCGACACCGAACATTTTGTCCCCGCGAATGACTAGATGGTCAGAATTCCTAACAGCCTACTCGTATACTCTGACACATCGCCCCGGGAAACAAATTTCCCATGCAGACGCATTGAGCAGAGCACCATTACCGAATATAGAGAAAGACCCAGTGCCGACGATGAACACCTTGCAGATAGAAACATGCCCTGATCTATCCATATCTGCAAATGATGTCGCCAAAGCCACTGCAAAAGACCCATTGACTGCCCATGTACAGAACTGGGTAGGTAAAGGCTGGTCGGAAAATAAAAAAACTAAGAACTTTAAACCTTTCCGGACCAGACAAACCGAACTCTCAATTCAAAAGGGTTGTTTGTTGTGGGGTGATCGGGTAATTATTCCCTCCAAATTACAAACTAAGGTACTGGGTATGCTTCATGAAGGCCACCCTGGAATTGTTAAAATGAAAAGCCTTGCTAGAAGCTATGTCTGGTGGCTGGGTATAGACAGGGACATCGAATACTGGGTAAATTCTTGCAACAAATACCAAAGAACCAGACCTTCCCCACCAAAAGCACCCATTAGGGATTGGAAAACCCCATGAGGCCCCTGGTCACGAATTCACATTGACTTTGTGGGTCCCACTAAGGGGCATACTTTCCTAATTGTTGTAGATGCATACTCGAATTGGCTGGAGGTTAAAATTATGCCATCTACGACAACATAAACCGTTATTAAACAACTTGGCAAACTTTTCGCAACCCATGGCCTGCCGGACGTCCTAGTGTCCGACAACGGCCCACAGTTAACAAGTATCCAATTCGAACAATACCTAGCCTCCCTAGGTGTTAGACATGCCCTGACCGCGCTGGCCCACCCGGCTGCAAACGGTAGGGCAGAGAGAATGGTCAGGTTTACCAAAGAAGGGTTAGAAAAAATGGACATTGGGGATGTCCAAGAAAAAATAAATCTCCTACTCACTCTCCAGCATATTAAACACAGAATATGATAACAAACAGAGCAAAAAAGAGACTTACAGTTAGAAGAAAGTTGCGAGAAAAGTCCACTCAAAGGGGCCAGCCAGGCCAGCTCAACCTGCCCGGAGAAACCAGGAGGGAGCGGCAAAACCGCCAGCCTAAGAAACTCAGGCGGCAGTAAAATGGCTGACTCACCCTTCCAGGCGGTTCCATGGAGAAGGACCGAAGTCACAGCAACCCCTTCCGAACCAGTTGAAGTCTTCAGCAGGAATGAACCACGCAAGTCCAGTTGAGTCAAAAGAAGCCCCACCTACCTGTGCGACTACGTCACCACGTAGGACTAAACCAAGAGGGGAGGGGTGTTCTGTATATAGAATAGTAGACTCCTAACACAGGATTCTGATTGGCTAAAAAACCTGAATGGGGATTGGTTCAATAGGAACCAATCCAAGAAACCACTCAAAAGGCGGCCAAACTAAATACCTGTCATTGGCTACAAGCTGGCAGGCAAATCCCTATAAAAAGGCTGCCGCAGCTTGAGCCAATGTTCCGTTTTTCCACTGCTGTATATATTAAATACTTTGTTGTTGGAACCCGGTCTACCTCACGTTTTTCCGGACGGAACATCTACATTTATGGTTGACTAGAAACCCTTTATAGAATGTTTGCATGAAGCAGAAAAAGAATGCACCTATGATTTATGGTTTTAATAATTAGGAAAAAAATAGAATAATAGAAAAGAAAAAGAAAAGCATTGACTTCCAACTCCCTTGGCACACTAGAATAAGGTAATAATATACAGTCTCAGCTTTTTACTTTTACATAATAATATATACTAGCCATTTCTATAACAGCAAGCCTATCTGCTCAACAAAAAATAAGTTTCATTTTTTCCCACTTCAAGCAGAAAAAAATTAACTGTATTCTTTTCTTTAATCAGAGCAGTTAATTTAGCCATCCCTACCAACTCCAGTCATCCATTGTGGGAATCAAAGTATCCTTCCATTTTTCTGCATAACATATTTTTTCTTCTTTTCCCCTTTATTATTTACCTTTCTCCTTTTACCTTTCTCTCCCTATTTGCCCATTATTTTCATTTTTCTTTGTATTTATCTATTTTATATTTTGACAAACTCATTAAAATATTTGAAAAATGGAAAAATAGGATAACAGAAAAAAGTTAGTTTTTGTAATCATAAAACAAATGATTGTTTCATAAATATGGTTATATTTGTTGTAAGAAAATCAGAAGCTTTCTTTCTTTCTTTTTTATTCTGTACTTTCCTCTGCAGAAAGTCACCAGACATTTAGAAGATAGCATCGAGACATCTTTATATTCCACAAATAGATTTTTCTATATTTAATTCCAGTATCACATTAGTTTCATGATATTATGCAGACTACAATTAAAAAACAGTGTACTGTGTTAAGAAAATATTGCAAATATTTAGACGATTTACGGCTGGAGTGCAGTATCCAATATACATAAGTTATTGAAAACATACATCTTAGTGAGTTTTATTGCGTAGACCTCCACACATCCACAATGATTTGATCCTAGAATCCTGAAATTCACATTTGTAATATGTGGAGTCTGACAGCACTGTTTCTTCTCATTCATATGCTAGTACTGGAAGCATTTCAAGACCTGGATAATAAATGCAGTGCTTTGCCCATGGAAAACATTTCTTCTCTTCACCATTCTCAGACTCTTCGTCAATAACAGCCTATGGCATGTTAACTTCCCATCATTCAGAGGTGGCACTCTGACATTTACAATGCAGAGAAAGGTAACAAAGTGTGAAGCACACCATAAATCATGGAGAGCAAGCAGGTTGATAGGAAGAGAAAGACTTAAGAAACCCCTTCCAGGAAAAAAAAAAAAAAAAAAAAGGTGTGTATGTGTGTGTGTGGAAAATAAAACAGGACCAAAATGTATTTTATATAGAAAGGAAAGAATGACCTTTTCACCTGTCATCATTCAGGAAAGCTTTTTTTTTTTTTTAATATTCTGAGTCTCTAGAATTGAAGAGATATATGTTCTTGAATGCTTCACTTCATGTGTGATGAATGAACTTTTTATTATTGTTGTTATTAGCCAGGGCATAATACCCCTGAGTGAAATCAGGATGAAGAGTCAGGAAAAAAGAACCAAAGGTCTGATTTTTTTTTAAAAAAAGACAAGGTTTTGTGGTATAAGGTAGTGTTTCTTAATCCTAGCAACTTTAGGACATGTGGACTTCATGTCAGATGCATGTCAAATTAACTTTCTTCCAAGCAACTTGATTCCCTATATCTTAGCTTTGTGTGTGTGTGTGTGTGTGTGTGTGTGTGTATGTGTGTGTGTAGGACAACTCTCCACAATCAACTTGCTGCAAGGAAAACTTGTCATGGAATATGGTCATGAAATATGGTCACAACTTGTCATGGAATACAGTAATGTTGAAAAAATGGTGAAATAGAATTATTAAAGAAAGAATCAAATGTGAATGACAAAAATTAAAATATTTCTAAAATTATTTTAAATAATTACATTGAATTGTTGAATTATTCCATGGCCAGTTGTCCCAAGATGAGTTGGCCATAGCAAGTTGTCCAATTCTGGGCTGGGGAATTCTGGGAGCTGAAGTCCATATGTCTTAATGTCACTAAGATTGAGAAATAATGGTACAAGTCAATGTTGCAAATCAGATTACAAGAACCAGCTCCTTTTTGGTCAACTCACCATGTTGGTCTACAACCTTTGGACAATATTTTCATTATAAAGCCCCTGTCACAGAGCACCAAGGGATGAAAAGAGGATGTAAAATGGAGAGAATCACTTGCCATCCGTTGGTTAACGCGATGCATTCGTTCTGTTCTCACTGCGTCCATTTTTCGTCCTCTCTATCCGTCCTAGCGGAAAACCTATATTTCCTATAAAAAGGAGGAGAAATCACCTGGATCTCACTTTCAGTCCAGCAGCCCTGCTGTGCAGATCTCTTCAGCCTTCATCTTGCTCTTGCTCTTCCACAGCATCCAGTCATCTCCACCATGGATCATCATACACTCTTTTTGGTAGCCACCATCCTTCTACAACAGTGCGAAGCCATTTACAGGCTCTTTCACCTGTTCTACATGAAGAAAAGGAGGTGGCCAAAAAGTGTCTGGGTCCGAAGATGGATTGCGAGAAGAGCAGAGTACAGACTGTATAACAAGCTGATGTTGGAGCTGAGGAACGAAGACACTTGTGCATTCCAGAACTTCATGAGGATGCCACCAGCCATGTTTGATGAAGTTGTGGAGCGGCTGAGACCCTGGTTGACCAAGCAGAGTACCAACTTCCAGCCCAGCCTGGACCCAGGACTCAAGGTGGCACTGACTCTGCGCCACCTGGCTCAGGGACCACCTACAGGAGCATGCAGTATGGCTGGAGGTGCCACACAACACCATCAGCATTGTGGTCAGAGAAGTGGTGCAGGCCATCATCGAAGAATACCTGGAGGAGCTCCTCCAGTGCCCCTCCACTGAAGAAGGCTGGAAGAAAGTTGCAGAGCAGTGGTATCAGAAGTGGAACTTCCCCCACACCGTTGAAGCCATAGATGGCAAGCATGTGGCCTGCAAAGCTCCAGCCAAGTCAGGGTCCACTTATCACAACTACAAGGGCTTCTTTGCCATGGTCGATGCTGACTACAAGTTGATGTAAATCGATGCTTCAGGCAACGGCTCATCTTCAGATGCCCAGGTATACAACGCCAGTCACCTCAAGGAGGGGCTGGAATGTAACCTCATCATGGGCTTCCCAGATCCAGACCCCCTGCCCAACGACATACAAGATGTGCCCTACTTCATCATGGGGGATGACGCCTTCTCCCTCAGAACCTACCTCATGAAGCCCTACACTTCCAGATGTCTCACCCGTGAAGAGAGAATCTTCAACTACAGGCTGTCCAGGGCAAGGCAGGTGGTGGAGAATGCCTTTGGCATCCTGGCCAACAGGTTCCAGGTACTTCTCACCACCATGCAGCATCATCCACAGACCGTGAGGAACATCGTGGAAGCTTGCTGCATCCTGCACAATCTCATGCTCACTCACTAACTAGTGTTGCAGAACAGGCTCGTGGACCTCCAACAAGGCAATGGGGACATGGAGCCTGGTGAATGGTGGCAAGGGCAAAAGGCGAAACCTGATAGACACTATGGATGTGCAAGGCCCCAATAGAGCTTCACGTGAAGAAGCAGCGCAACCTCCTGAAACACTGGTGCAACTCCCCAGCTTGAGCAGTGGAGTGGCAAGATAGGATGGTAGATGCTTAATGGATGCTTCCTTCAGCCTGTCTCATCACACTGCTGAGATTGTGCCATGTATGTTGAGTGGCCCTACAATGAACAGGGCATTTAATAAAGAGTTGTGTTTATGTTGAAATGTGTGGATAAATGATTACATTGTTATTGATAATAAAGGGCCATAGGTGTGGCACCTGGGAGGGTGGACCATACAGTCCCACTATGCTTACACTGGAGGTTTATCTAACCCACAGCTATTCATCATCCCACAGGTATCCCTGCCCATCCAACAGGTATCCCTGCCTATCCCACAGGTATCCCTGCCCATCCCACAGCTATTACCCATCCCAAAGGTCTCTCTGCCCATCCCATTGCTATCCTTACCCATCCCACAAGCATGCAAAGTCTTAAACAATTTCTAAAATTTTCCACCAAGACTTCATTTAATAAAATAAATGAAGCAAGTGTGTGAAGGAAAGGTAATCTTTATTAATAACAAACTGTAAAAATAATGACCCAAATGTCCCAAGCAAAGATAAAGTCAACAGGTAGCAACCCAGTCTCTGGCACGCTTCTCAGTCACTCTGAGGCATGCCCATAGTCTCAGGGGTGAAGTGTCCAGGTGCTGTGGAGGTGGCTGCTGCTGGAGTGCTGGTCTGAGGCATCATTGGGGTGCCTGGCCGCAAGAGGACAACAGGGGATGGTGTGTGGAGGAAGCTCTCAGAGAGCTGGCTCAGTCCTGTGATGTTGAGAGCCCCTTCCTCCAGGGGTGTCAGTTCTAAGACCAATGACAGATGTTCTGAGGCTGGGCCTGGTAGTGGGGATGTCCGGTCTGCAGGTGAGCAAAGTGAGGCATTGGTGGCATCTGTGGCATGGGTGGCATCTGTGGCATCGGTGGCATCTGTGGTGTGGGTGGCATCAGTGGCGTCATTGGCATCAGTGGCATCAGTGGCATCGGTGGCACCGGTGGCACCGGTGGCATTCGATGAACCTGTGCATGGACTGGGAAGGGCTGCCTGTGCTGCTGGAGCTCCTAGTAGCCATAGCCTTGGTAGGTGAGGGCCTGTGGAAAGCCTTGGAAGGCCTGTGACATCACCTGGGGTAGAGGAGCAGATCTGGACTGGGTGGGAGCAGGTACTGCTGGGTCTGGAGGGTTGTGCAGAAGACCAATGATCCTGTCCTTGATCACCTGGTACTGTGATTCGGACATGTCCAGGAGGGTCTGGTTGACGTAGGTGAGGAAGGGCTTGCAGTTTGAGGATGTATGTCAGTGTGTACCAGCTGAGAGAGGAGATCGATGCTGCTTTTGATGGTGTCCCTGATCTCCAGCAGGACAGTGTGGCTCTGCCCCTCCAGTCTGGCTCTCTGCCTGCTTTCTGTGGAGGTGGAGCTGGGGGTGGATGTGGGTTGGTCTCTGGTGGAAGTGCCCTCTCCTTGCTCCCACTGTGTCAGGGGGTCCTCCATGCGCTCCACCACGGGGAGTGCAGCTGTTGGGGAGGTCTCCATCATGGGACACTCCACAGATACCTGCCTGGAGACAGGAGCTGACTCTTGGCCAGAAGAGGACTGGCTCTCTGTGGGCTGCCTGAGAGAGAGGGTTGTCAGAGGGGCTGCTCCTTGGTGGCAGATATCACCCTCCAGGAAGCTGCACTTGGCCATCACATAGGTCTCCCGGTCTGTAAGCTTGACCATAGCCTGGCCAGATTTCTTGAGGTGCAGCTTTCTGTACCAGGTGTGCATGTGCTTCCACCAGCCGAGGAGGACCTCCGAAGTGTAGCCCAGGCTCTCCGCCTTCTCTCTCCAAGCAGCCTGCTTCCTTTTGGTGTCTCGGTAGAGCATGTGTCCCTTCCGCCATAGATAGTTCTCCCTCAGCCATTCCAGCACCTCATCCTCATGTTCCTCTTTGATGGAGTATTGCCTCCTCTCCCGTTCACACGTATGCCTCTTCCTCCCTCTGTCAGAGCCATCTGGGCCCTCATCAGAGGGGCTTCGAAGTTCTAGGGGCTGCTTCACCACACCACCACCAGCAGCAACAAAACAACAACAGTAGCAGCAAAAGCAGGACCAGCAGTACCAGCAGCACCAGCAGGACCAGGATCAGCAGCAGCAGAGTAAGCACCAGCATAACCAGTAGGACCAGCAGGACCAGGAGCACCAGCAGGACCAGCAGCACCAGCAGGATCAGCAGCAACAGCAGGACCAGGAGCACCAGCAGGACCAGCAGGACCAGGAGCTGCGCCAGCAGAGTAAGCCCCAGCAGAAGCCCCAGCACCAGGAGCAGCACCAGCAGAGTAAGCATCAGCAGAAGCCCCAGCACCAGGAGCAGCGCCAGCAGAGTAAGCCCCAGCAGAAGCACCAGCACCAGGAGCAGCGCCACTAGAAGCCCCAGCACCAGAAGAGTCAGCCACAGTAGCAGAAGCCCCAGCAGAAGCAGAGTCAGGGCCAGGGGGTGGGATGCTGGCCCTGTCCTTCTTGCCAGGGCTGGAAGCAGGTGACACAGGCTTCCTCTTCTTCCCCATGGTTGTTGGCTGGAGCTGTGTCTTGCAGCAGGTCTTTCCTCTGAATGGTGACCTGCTTGCGAGCTGCTTCCCTTTATATCCGCGGGGCTGATGCAATGCATCCTCCCCACATGCGCAGTGAATGCTTTGCATCCACTAGGCATCCGCTAGGCTTCCGCTCTGCATCTGCTTCATCCGCTCTGCATCCGCTCTGCATCCATTCCTTATGTTGCTGTCCGCTTCGCTTGTGCTCCCCCAGAAGCCCTGCAGATGTGTCATCCACTTTCATCCGCTTCTATCTGCTAGGCTTCCATGGAGCATCCGCTAAACTTCCCCCCGTCCGCTACATCCTGTACATCTGCTATATCCGCTACATCCTCCCCCCGTCCTTTCCTTTCTTTTGTTGTCCGCTCTGCTTATGCAAATTCGGGGCACTTTTGAGAGTGGATAACAACGGATGGAACATTTTCTCATCCGCTGTGTCCTTTTTACATATGTTTTTCATCCGTCGGCCTATGTGACAGGCCCTTAAGATGGACATAGAGCACTCAGGCTCTTTAATTTTTAAAACTACTTTTTTAGCTGTCAGGAGTTTTCTTGGGGTATGGTCGAAAATGTCAAGATAATGACTCTAACAGTACAATTGAAACTTCACCCATTTTTAAATTTTTGTCACACATGTTAGGAATCTGTCCACCAATTAGTTGGGTTGGCAATATGTAAACCAACAATGTATGTTTGTAGCTTTAAGACAAAATCACTGTATTGATTTATACTATATTCCGATTGGTTCATTATATTGCAAATTACCAAAAGAGGGAGCCAGAGATCACAGCTTGCTCTCTCTGACATTCTGTATCTCTTACATTCTGTTGTTATCTAAGGTTCTCTGTTGTATTTATGCTGTGCTTATACTTTGATATTTTTGTTTACTGGAAATGACAAAGGCAACAGGTAAGAAGACTTTTAATTGGATATTCTTTGGACTGTAAAATGTATATGACCTGGACTGTATATTGGACTGTGCTATTTCATAAAGTAAACTTTAACTCAATTTAGTGTATCTGTGTGTGGCTGAATAATTATTCATATCTACTCTCATAAATGTTTCCATGTGCATATCCTTGTTACTCAAGGGTTATTCTGTACATATCATAACAACGCGTACAAAAATGAAACCCTGATGGAGTTTGATCATAACATCAAGTTGCCATCCTGCTTTCTTTGACCATAAACATCTCCATAGCTACTGGTTTTAGAAAGCTGCAAATTGAAACTGAAGAGAAGCAGAAGATGATGTAGATAGATAATCCTTGAAGTATGGCCATAATGGAGCCTGCCCATTATGATTGTAACATTAACAGAATCACATTAAATGAATGAGCCCCATCCTTCTTCTCCCAATGCATGTATTAATTAAGAGTGTATGGGAGTGCATGTATTAATTAAGAGTTCATTTACCTCAGGGAAGGTAAAGACCATTGGGGGGTGGTTAATGCAGGAACAAGACCACCTGCCTCCAGGTGATCACCTCCACCAAGGCCTCCCTCTTGAGTGGCTGGAGCCACCCACTAAGTTATCTCATGTTGTCTTCCCTAAGGGTGCCCACAGTTGCTTGGGACTTCTCCACACCAACCCCCTATTACAGATTGCTCACTTATCTTTTGAAGATCCCCAGAGCTACAGATAACAGATTAACAGAATTGGAAGGGACCTTGCAGGTCAGTTAGGAGAGCCGCCCAAGCAGGAGAGACTATACCATGTCTGACAGATGGCACTCTAGTCTCTTATTGAAAGCTTCCAGTTTCCTCACAACTTCTGAAGGTAACTTCTGTTCCATTGGTTAATTGTTCTCACTGCCAAAAAAGTTATCCTTATTTCCAAGTTGAATCTCTCCTTGTTCAGTTTCCATTCATTATTCCTTGTCGGATCTTTAGGTGCTTTGGAAAATAGCTTGACCTCCTCCTCTCTTGGCAGACCCTCAAATATTGGAAGACTGCTATCATGTCTCCCTTGTCCTTCTCTTCACTAGACTAGCCATGCCCAGTTCCTGCAACCATTCATCATATGTTTTAGTCCCCTAATCATCCTGGTTGCTCTTCTCTGCACTTTTTCTATAGTCTCAACTTCTATTTTTATAGTTTGGTGACCAAAACTGGATGCAGCACTCTAGGTGTGATCTTAAAGAACAGGCTGGGTCATGTGGCAGAAAAGCAGGTGACTTTTTCTCTGGCAAAGCTGTCCCTTTCCCTTACATCTTGCATACTTACACATGTTTGCACAGAGACAAAATCATCTGCAAGAATGTGAGATCTATTATGTCCCTGTAGTCCAGCCTGCATGGTGCTGCAGTCATCCTCTGTGTGCTGCCAAGTAACTAAACTATTTACTTGAAATCAATTGGTTATAGGTGAAAATTGCAAATAAATCCCAGATATATACATATGAGTTGACAGTTGAGAAAACATCCAAGAACAAGTGATCATCTCCTATACTGTTGCCCAAAAAGGTCACATAGACCTGTTATTAAATCACTAAAAGCTTACTACCTACTTGGCCTGGCTAAAGATTGGCTCTAATTATGAAGCCGTCATTGTTAGAAGACTACCTGTGCTGCAAAAATCCATATAACAATGACAAAAACAAAGATTACATTTTCGTATCTTTTTTTCTGCCATTTAATTTTGACTAAATTTTGCAACCAAATCTAGGAGCCTAATTCTTAGGCTTATTTGAACAAACCTGAGCAATTTCAAAAGATTATGTTTGTTTGGCATAGTGATGTTGTTGTTCTGTGAGAAGGTTGGGAAACTGTTCCAAGATGTGAAGTGTTTTTCTTGATCTTAGTTTTTTCTTTTTTCTTTTTAAGAACTATCATCCAAACAATTATGTGGCCAGTTGGTGGTGAAATTAATCCTGCGCCAGTGGGGAAAATATTTTAATGAATTAAAAGATATAAGTGACAATCTTTTATCTGTATTACAAAACATTTATCCAAAGTAAAGCAGCAGATGCTTGATCTCACCTCAGGACCAAGATAGATCTAAGGTAGAGCTAGCCTTAACAGGTGGAAAATAAAAAAAGAGGAAAGATTGCCTCATTATGTATGGAATATGAAGAGAATAAAGGAAAGCTCCTTATTGTACCTGGGCCTTTTCATTTCTTTGTTTGCTTTACAAAGTCTGGCCCACTAGCACTCCTTCACCCTGCAACTTTTACCTTGCAGCTTTTGTAGAAGGATACAAGAATCTTCTGGTGTGTAATTATCTTTCATTTATGATTACATAGATACCAGTAAATACAACAGAACCAAACAAAAAATATTGATTAATCTTCTGCCATTGAGTTGTTTACAACTCCCAGCAAATGCATGATGATCTGTTCCTAAAGGCTAGGTCACACTGGCTGACTGATGCAAAATGTATGCAAAAAAGACACAGCAGACGAGCAAATTTTCGGGGGGGGCTCCATCCGTTGTCATCCGCTCCAAAAAGTGGCAAAATTTTGCATAAACAGAATGGAAAAGAAAGGAAAAGAATGGACATGGGTAGTATGTAGCAGGGATGTTAAAGGGATGTTCATAGGAAGCCTAGAGGATGTATATCGGATGCAAACCATTCACTGCTCATCCTTTCTTTTTCCGTGCTACTAATGCTGTGTAGACGTTCCGTGTACCTTTTATGTTTCTTCCCTCTTTCCATTTTCAGCTGCAGCAGATGTGAGTTGAGGGGATGCCCAGAGGATGCAAAGAGGATACAGCGGACATTTAACGGATGATAAACGGACATAGAATGTTTGTTGCTCATATGTCACGGATTTACATCATACACTGTGGAAAGTTCATCCATTCACAAAGTTTTGTGCAGCTCAAAACTTTTTGAGCAGATGAAATCTCAGTGGACAGATGCTCAAAGGATAGAGCGTATGAAACACGTATGCAGTGAGTGCACAACGGATGCATAGCATTTTCCAATGGATGACAAGCTTTTTTTAACGTTTTACATCCTCTTTGCATCCATTGGTGCAGTGTGACATGGGCTTAAGGCTGGCATTTTAGATCTTCCAATATTGTACCTGTTACCACTTGAATTTGGTCCATCTGCCTTGTTTCTGCTTGGCTTCTTCTTTTCTTTCTTTCTATATTTCTTAGCATTAGAGTCTTCTTTAGAAAGACAGATCTTATGTGTTCAGTATGATTTAATTTGAGCTTGATAATTTATGTCTCAAGTGAGAATTCTGGGTTGATTTGTTCAATGATCCATTGGTTTGTGTCTTTGGCTGTCCATCATATTCTTAGATGTTTTTCCAAACATCAAATTTCAAAAGCATCAATCAAGCATCAAAATAAATACTTTTCTCATCCTACTTCTAAAAGTCCAATTTTTGCTTTCACAGAGTATCATGAAGATACCACAGCCTGATCAATTCCAATCTTTGTAGATACCACATCACCATTGTTTTGGACCCTCAAAAGCAAGGACGGGTTGTCAGTATCACTAGCCACTTTGTGTTGGTTTCCTTTTGTAGTTATAGCAGTCCTCTTGTAGTTTGGACTTACTGCCATTAAATGATTTTATATTTATTGAGACTTTAAGAAATTCCAGACTATTGAAGATCATACAGCTTCTCCTCCCCCCAAACCTCTGAATTTCAGTTTCTAGGGAGGGAAGCACAATAAGATATAACTATTATAACAAGGACATTTTTCATAAGCTTTATATGGTTGCTAGCATATGTCAGCTATATAGCCAATCCTTTTTCAAATATTTAACAAATGCTCAGAAAATTAATTTGACAGGATTAATAGTAGATTGTAGTATTAACATCTTTCTCTTTACATGAAGAACCAAGCTGCTTGCAAAAAGTTAAACTGATTATTTTTCCCCCAAGCTAAACAAAGATTTAAATAATAATTCTATTTTGCAGATACATTGAGTTGTGCATTAACTGCTCTGTTGTTTGCTGTATCATAACATTGCCAATCTCACCCTTCTGAGGAGCTGAAATCTATTCTTTTTTTAATCCCCAAACCTCACAAATAAAGATAATATCTGAACTGTAGACTTGTTCGGCACTTTAATTTCTGGAAAGAAAGAGCAGAACACTGGCAGAAGGGACAATTTATCTTTTTCACTCACTGCTTACAATATAAATCAAAGAGCTCTATAAAATTATAGTAGAAATAACAAACAATAATAATGCACTATGAATCTCTTTAACCAATTATCCCATTTCCTATCTTCCCATTAAAACTGCACTTGGAGTTCCTGTATTTTGAGAAGAAAATGCATTTATGTTGTGAAACAGGAGGCAAGTTTAAATGCATTACACGACAGCTGGTATATTAATTTCACTTGCATTCAATAACAAGAATTGCTATTGGAAAATGTCAGAGAAAACACATGGAATGAATTGGGAGGATAATTCTGTAGGCGAAGGGGCTATTTATAGTTTGAAAAGGCTCACAGATACCTGTGGTGAGTATGCAGCTTTATAAAAATAATAATTCATGATTATTTCTGTTAATCATTTCTATGCTAATATGTATTTATTATATGTCAAATCCTACTCTTTTGTCAAGGAAAGAAAGGGAAATAAATTCCAGTTTCATCCTTAAAATAATCTTGGTAAATATATTTTGATGACATTAGTATATAAGTATTAAAATGATTCAGAGTTTTATTTTATTCATTTATTACGTACAATGAGACATAGAAATAAAGGTAGATGAAAGCTAAGGCTCTATGTTTAGGAAAGAAAAACCAAATGCACAGGTATGGTATAGGTCAGTGGTGGCTAACTGTTTTGGGGTTGCATGCCAGCACCCAGAAGGCAATGCGCCTTCCCACGCCACCTGCGCATATGTGCACAATCCTCACCCCACCCCCTTACCTGATTTTCGGCCAGTTTGGCCTCTCACAGGCTTGAAAAAGCCTCTGCAGGCTTTGCAGGCTTAATAATAAGCCTGTTTCATCACTTCCAGTATTATAGGAAGTGACATAACAGGCCTATATTTGACCTGCAAAGCCTGCAGAGGCTTTTTTTCAAGCTGGAAAGCTGAAAAAGGCCTCAAACCAGCGAAAAAATCAACTGGAAGGCGGGCACATGCACAGTGAGATAAATTTGCCTGCAGCTTGTCTGCCGGCACAAATGGCTCTGCTTCAGGGGTAGAATTCATTTTTTTTTAACCGTTTCTGTGGGGTGGCTTAGTGGTCATGTGATTGGGTGGACGTGCTTGGTGGTCATGTTATTGGCTGGGCATGGCCAACTCAATATCACTCACATCAAGGCACTTATCTCCTCGCCTGGCCTCTCATGACTGTGGCAAAGCTGCAACAGTTGTAAATGTGAAAAATGGTCATAAGTCACTTTTTTCAGTGCCATTGTAACTTTGAATGGTAACTTTGTACCAATAAAGGATGGAAAAAAAATTCCAGAGAGGTTCCTGAGACAGGAAGTCCAGTCCTGCCAAGAATGTAATAAGGGTTAACAGAGAGGCAGTTTCTATAAGCAATACCAGAATGTTTCCTTCCTGCCTTCCTTACAGGATTAGGCCGTAATTTCTTCTAACAACCAGTTCTCCAAACTGCTTAGAATGTTCCCGGTTCTAGTGAATAGATGTGAATTGGTAGAATCCCACTCCTGCTCTGCTTTCCACCTTTGGCACACATGCCATAGGTTCAGGTGGTATAGGTATAGGTATAAGTGGCTCAATAGTAGTAACTGAGGGGGATCTCAGAGCCCTAGTGCACAACCATTTAAATATGAGCCAGCAGTGTGCTGCTGCTGCCAAAAAAGCCAATACAGTTCTTGGCTGAATAAAACAAAAGGATAAAATCAAGATCACATGAAGTGTTAATAACACTTTATAATGCCTTGGTAAGGCCACACTTGGAATACTGCATCCAGTTTTGGTCACCACAATGTGAAAAAGATATTGAGACTCTGCTAAAGAGTGCAGAGAAGAGCAATCAAGATAATTAGGGGACTGGAGGCTAAAACATACAAAGGACTATTGCGGAAACTGGGTATGTCTAGTAGTTTAATGAAAAGAAGGACTAGGGATGATATGATAGCAGTGCTCCAATATCTCAGGGGCTGCCACAAAGAAGAAGAGGTCAACCTATTTGCCAAAGCATCTGAAGGCAAGACTAGAAGCAATAGATGGAAACTAATCAAGGAGAGAAGCAACCTAGAACTAAGGAGAGATTGCTTGACAGTTAAAACAATTAATCAGTGGAATGACTTTCCTCCAGAAGTTGTGGTGTTTTTTTAGAAGAGATTGGACAACCATTTGTCTGAAATGGTGTAGGGTTTCTTGTCAAAGCAGGGGGTTGGACTAGAAGACCTCCAAGGTCCTTCCAACTTTGTTATTCTTTTAGATTGATATTCACTCACACACAGTATCCATACCTGCATGCAGAAGTACTGTATATCTTTAACACAAAAAGCGTGCTAAAAAACAGGGAAGCAACCAACTTAGTGTCTTAGAGTACAGTCCCCATTCTCTGACACTGCCAATAGTCTGTGGGGCTATGGCACAGGTGTCAAACTCAAGGCTCATAGGCTGGATCTGACCCATAGGGTGCTTAGATATGGACTTCAGGGTCACCCAGAAAACAGTGAAAGACTAGCCCTAAGTGCTTCTGCCAGCAAAAATGGAGCTTGGAAAGGCCATGTGTGGCCCACCCAAGTTCCGTTGTCAACTGCCACAGCCAGGGGTGGGATTCAACCAGTGTTACTACTGGTTCGGTAATTACATTTACCAGTTTGGTAATTATATTTGGTAACACTGCATGCATGTGTTATACACAATCAGCTGTGCCACCTGGACAGCTGGTAAGCACTGCACGCAGATGTACAGCTTTTGAAAAACTGCTTTTTTGCTGCTTTTTCAACCTCAGCTGTGCCATGCAAAGCAGCTTAGGTTGAAAAAGTAGGAAATAAAGAGCAGTTAACAGCCCAGGCAGGTGGGCAGACCTAACAGCAGCAGACACAGAACCGGTTCTGTGTCTGCTACTCTTCAGAGCTACCAGTTCTATAGAGCCAGGCAGAACTTGTAGCATCCCACCCCTGGCCACAGCCTTCTGAAACCCTCTGCATGTGAAAACGGAGCTCAGGAGGGCCCTGCATGACCCTCTTGATCTCTGTTTTCACTGTTAGAGTGCTT
This sequence comes from Laticauda colubrina, assembly GCA_015471245.1. Lineage (NCBI taxonomy): Eukaryota > Metazoa > Chordata > Lepidosauria > Squamata > Elapidae > Laticauda > Laticauda colubrina. Next base: position 14,527,316 of record BLBF01000043.1, read on the forward strand.
GGGCCCCTGACATGAGTGACATTGAGCTGGCCACATGCACCCTGGCTATTCATCCCCAGCCCCCTCCCCCAGGTCAAAAGCAACCTCAATGAAATTGAGTTTGACATCCCTGTGTTATGGGAACTGAAGCCAAACTGAAGACTTTCAGCTGCCTAACAGTGTTATAAACAATAAAACAAACTCATAAACAAAATTTTAACTAGGTTTGGTGCCTAGTTTTGTACATAAAAATCAAAATTTTACAGTTAGATTAAAAAAAAAATTTTCAATGGATCCCAACTTTTTTTTTTCCACTGGGGAAGAATTATCCTGCTAAAGACTTTCCTCTTGTTTCATTATTATATGGATAATCCTCGGTTTACAACCATTCATTCAGTAACTGTTCAAAATTTCAACAGCACTGAGAAAAATAACTTATCACTGGTTCTCTACAGCCATCACAGCATTCCCATGATGTGTGATTAATGTTCAGCCATTTTCGTCCTCAAATCCTCTATAGACTTAAAATTAAATAATGTCTGGCTTTTTGAGTATTTAACAAGTTTCAGCTTCCTCAGCAGTTTTTCTCTGCTGTGCAGTCTGTCTCTAATAAATGCTAATTCTAAAGTTAACAACATCCACTAATTAGTTGATCAGTACCCTCCTGCCAGTTTGGGCAGTTGCTGCCTGAAATTGACTAGACTTTAATCAGTTACATGTTGAAGGTTTTTGTATCCCAACTGGCTTTACACATTCCTGTGATTGAAAAACCAGTCTTTTGGATGCTAGAAAAAGTAATTTCATATGTCCATGTGAATGCATGTGTAGATGGAAGTATACATATATTTTTTTGAAGTTTTTCACTGTAATTTTTGTCACAGATGTGGGGAAAGTCAAATAGAGCCTTTCTTTCTCCTCTCTGTAATTTACCTTCTTTGTAATTGTTCCTCTCCATCTTTGCTTGTTTGGAAATCTGATAATCCTAATTCTGAGAGATTTACTGTAGGAATTTTCTGCATTAATGCTGATAGTTGCAACTCTGCTCATTAGCAGATTGATAGGAAATGGAAGTACAACTTTCCAATATTAAAAATCTGAGTTAGAGTTAGGGTCAAGATTTAGATGTGGCAGCAATAACTGCTTTGTTTTTAGCCCTTTTCATGAGGTCAAAGCATTACAACACATGGCACAATAATGTTATTTAATTTATTTATTAGATTTTATCTCTACTTTATCAATAAATCAAGGCAGTAAACATAATACTCCTTCCTCCTCCTCTATTCCCAAGAATCCTGTGAGGTGAATTGGGCTGAGAGAGTAAAAACTAAGTAAAAAACCCCAAAACTTTTACCTTAGACTGTCTTCTGTTGACCTCACCCCATTCTTAAGAGGTGTGTAAAGGGCGTGCATAAGCACACCAATGTGCCTACCATCCCTGGCCCAAAGTCACCCACCTGGCTTTCAGGACTAAGGCAAGGACTGAAAGTCTCCTGGTGTTCAGCCAATGCCTTAACCACGAAGTTTTAATCTCATAGTTACATCCACCATCCTGACTTTTTAAATTCCTTATCCTGAGCCTGTGTCTGTTTCAGACTTGTTCTTTACTTAATTATTGTAAAGATGGTTTCCACAAAGCCAGTAAGGCTATTTTCAAGTTCTCTTGGGATGTTTGTCCAAAAATAAACAAACAAATAAAAAGCATTAGGCAAAGGTTGTCATGAAAGCAAATTATTGACTGACAACTAGTAACCATACCTGGGTGCAAATAAAAAAAAATACTACCAATCTGCCTTCCATTATATACTGTATACTGCACAAGTCAAAAAGAGGGCTGTGAAAATATTTTCAGACCCCTCACATCCCAGACATAAATTGTTTCAACTCCTTCCCTCAAAACGATGCTATAGAGCACTGCACATCAGAACAACTAGACACAAGGACAGTTTTTTTCCCCAAATGCCATCACTCTGCTAAACAAATAAATCCCTCAACACTGCCCAACTATTTACAAAGTCTGCACTATTACTATTAATCTTCTCATCACTCCTTATCATCCATCCGCTTCCACTTGTGATTGAATGACTGTAACTGTGTCGCTTGTATCCTTATGGTTTATATTGATTGTTTCCTAGTATGATTTGATTGCTTATTGTATCCTATGACTATCATTAAGTATTGTACCTTATGATTCTTGACTCTTGATAAATGTAACATTTCTTTTATGTACACTGAGAGCATTTGCACCAAAGCCAAATTCCTTGTGTGTCGAATCACACTTGGCCAATATAGAATTCTATTCTGTTCTGTTCTATTCTATTCTATTCTATTCAAACATACTCCTTCCTCCTCCAATTTTCCCTAGAAGAAAAATTAAGTGAGATAGGTTTAACTGACAAAGAGTAAGTGGCTCAAGTTTACCTGGATGGCTTTCATCTCTAAGGCAGAACTAGAACTCACAGCCTGCTGGTAATTGCCCCAAAGTCACCCAGTTGGTTTCTCTGCCTAAGGCAGGAATAGAACTCAGAGTCTCCTTGTTTCTAACACAGTGCCTTAACGATGAGATCAACCTGGTCCTCATTACCTGTGCATATGATCTTCCCTAGATATGTATATGATCCAAGAGGCCCTGAATATGATGTAGATGCATTTTTGTACACTAAACATTTGGTAATGTGAGGTATGCTTCTTCTAAGTGTGCATGACATATTTTTACATTTATTTACTCAATTCTGTGGAGTAGGCCAAAAAATACAACCCAAATCAAGATATAACCTCTACTTTATGAGATAAGCTATAGAAACAGAACTGGCAAATCTGACTGATTTTTTTTTTTTTAACTTCTCCTTCCGCTTATATCCCATGATTACTACCTGATTTACTTCTGAACATGGTCTACTTTCCCAGGACTTAAAAAAAAAAACATTTCAACCCTCTTTGCTGCTATAATTTTCTTGCTATATCCTTCGAGATCATCTCTTGATTCTTAACACTCCATCATATTTCCCTTTTATGCTGCAAACTTCTTGAGAAGTTGTTTGTATCTATTCACTCATGGAAAAAGCCATGAAGAAGATTAAATCAGAAGCTGCCTTTCAGAATGACTCTTGAATACTAAAAGTATCATTTCAATCCTGAGCACGTCTTCTGATTTTTCAAGTGATGAAGGATATTTTAGAAAAGCATTGAGATCATGCCGGAAACAGTAGGAAATTCCATGACATTGAGGTATTTCATGGAAGGATCATTACTAATTTGATTTTGGGATGATTTCATGGTTTTGATTTGCTGATCAATATTGTGATCCAGTTCTGAGTTATGACAAGTTCTGTTACACTGAGCATGTGCAATGCACATTTAATAAATAAATGTCTGTAAAAGGACAAATAGGTTTTTAGAAAATCATTCTTCTTCCTTGTCCTAAGAAACACCATTCGTGCTCATGATACTTTGCTACGGGTGAAAGGATAGATCCTGCCTGAAATTTACACTGGAAACTTTAAGAGGAGAAAACTATGGTACCAAAGAGAAAGGAAAGGGTAAGGAGCAAAATGACATGTAATTATTTCATCCATGTTAATTCTTCATTCCAAGTGTCCTATATAAAGAGAAAGAGACAAAGAGATCAGATTTTGCTCACATCTAATATTAACAATTGCATAAAAGTTGAAACAGTGCCTGGTTTAACTGCCAATAATCCAACTGGAACCACTTTATAACATTTCTTATCTATTTAGCATTATGAACAGATATTAACTTACCTCCATGTGTTAAATCCTTATTGAAACTATTCCTTTTTTCTTGCCCCAAAAGAAATATTGGATTTTTTAAAAGATATATTAATATTTCATGAAAGGGACATAGGTTTCTATTTTCCAAGCAAAGAAAATAGATTCCATAATTTCCCACTACTTGGTAAATGTGAACTTCTTCAATATCATATGGAAATGATTCACAGACAATGATTCCTTTTGATTATTTTTACTTTAAGTGTTTTTTTTCCTGCAGTGCTTTTGATGGAGATGACCATCTAAAATATCACATATTGATTTTATTGAAATAAATAATCTAGCCCAAACATCATTTCCTCCTCTTTCTTTAATATAGACACAGTCTAGTCTCATTCTCTCCATTATTCTTCAGTAACGGTGGAATGGGACAACTCAGCAAGGCCAACTTGCCATGGCTATCTCATCCCAGCCTATTTGCCAACTCAACAAGGCCAATTTGCCAAAGGACAATTATGGCCAATTTGTTGAAGGACAAACCACAATGGTACATTTTTACAATTCAAGTTAATTATTTAACATAGTTTTTTTTTTTTTAATGTCATTCACATTTTATTTGGTCCCTCTTTTTGAAACCTTTCTTTAATGATTCTATTCTATCATTAGTTTAATATTAATGTAACTGTTGTCCCATCGTGAGTTGGCCATGGAGAGTTGTTTGAAACCCATGACTGCCAGACTATACAAGACAAAGATGAGTTCTTAAATTTGAGAACACTTATAGAAACTGAAACCCTGCCTCTAAGATGCTGTCTGGATGCAAAGATAAGATACAATGAATGTGGATGGGCTTAACAGCTTTGTTTAATAATGGAAATTCTGGTCTCAGTTATGGTCATAGTCAAGCCCTATATATTTGTCCCTAGAGACAGCTATCTTTTCCTACTTTAATCAGTATTACCTTAGTATGTTAAATTTTGGACAGACTTAAGTCCCTGTCACACTGCACCAACGGATGGAAAGAGGATGTAAAACTGAGAGAAACACATGTCATCCATTGATTAACGCGATGCATCCGTTCTGTACTCTCTGCATACGTTTTGCTTCCTCTCTATCCATCCAGCATCCGTTTATTGATGTTTCATCCACTCAGAAAGTTTTGAGCTACTCAAAACTTTTGAGCAGAAACTGTATCCAATTCATCCGTTCTGCATCTGCTATGCATCCGCTAGGCATCAGTTCTGCATCCGTTATGCATCCGCTATATCCGCTAGGCATCAGCTGCGCATCTGCGCAACTCCGTCTGCTCCAGTGGTAAACGGACGCAGGGATGAAGCGGAACAGACATGGAACGGATGCAGAACGGATGCCTAGCAGATGCAGAATGGAAACAAAGCATGTAAAACAGAAAAAAGGTTCGCAGAGGGGACATATCTCGGATATTAAGGATGTCTAGAGGATGCAAAAGGACACCTAGGGGAAAACCTATACTGCCTATAAAAAGGGGGAGCAACTCACCTGGATCTCACTTTCAGAACAGCAGTCCTTTGGTGTGGACCTCTGCAGCCTTCATTTGTCTCTTCCTCTTCCACAGCATCCAGTCATGTCCACCGTGGATCATAACAAAGTCCTTTTGGCAGCCACCATCCTTCTGCAACAGTGCGAAGCCATCTACAGGCTCTGTGAACTCTACTACGGGAAGAAAAAGAGGCAGCCAAGAACCGTCTGGGTACGAAGATGGTTCGCCAGAAGAGCAGAGGATGGACTGTACAACAAGCTGATAGTGGAGCTCAGGAACAAAGACACTCGTGAATTCCAGAACTTCATGAGGATGCCTCCAGCCATGTTTGACGAAGTTGTGCAGCAGCTGACACCCAGGTTGACCAAGGCAAACACCAACTTCCAGCCCAGCCTGGAACCTGGGCTCAAGGTGGCACTCACTCTGTGCCAGCTGGCCTCAGGGACCACCTACAGGAGCATGCAGTATGGCTGGAGGGTGCCACACATCACCATCAGCATTGTGGTCAGAGAAGTGGTGCAGGCCATCATCGAAGAAGACCAGTGCCCTCCTCCAGACTCCTCCAGTGCCCCTCCACTGAAGAAGGATGGAAGAAAGTTGCAGAGCAGTGGTATCATAGATGGAACTTCCCCCACACCGTTGGAGCCATCGATGGCAAGCACGTGGCCTGCAAAGCGCCAGCCAACTCAGGGTCCTCTTATCACCACTACAAGGGCTTCTTCAGCATCATCCTCTTTGGCATGGTCGATGCTGACTACAAGTACATGTACATCGATGCTTCAGGCAATGGCTCATCTTCAGATGCCCATGTATACAACGCAAGTGACCTCAAGGGTGGGTTGGAACGCAACCTCATTGTGAGCTTCCCAGATCCACACCCCCTGCCCAACGACACGCAAGATGTGCCCGACTTCATCGTGGGGGATGACGCCTTCTCCCTCACAACCTACCTCATGAAGCCCTACACCTCCAGATGCCTCACTCGTGAAGAGAGGATCTTCAACTACAGGCTGTCCAGGGCAAGGCGGGTGTTGGAGAACACCTTTGGCGTCCTGGTGAACAGGTTCCAGGTACTTCTCACCACCATGCAGCATCGCCCAGAGACCGTGAGGAGGATCGTGGAAGCTTGCTGCATCCTGCACAATGTCATGCACACCCGCTACCCAGTCTTGCAGAACAGGCTCGTGGACCTCCAAAAAGGCAATGGGGACATGGAGCCTGGGGAATGGAGGCAAGGGCGAAACCTGATAGACACTGAGGATGTGCAAGGCCCCAACAGAGCCTCACATGAAGGGAAGAAGCAGCGCAACCTCCTAAAACACTGGTGCAACTCCCCAGCTGGAGCAGTGGAGTGGCAAGACAGGATGGTAGATGATTAATGGATGCTTCCTTCATCCTGTCTCATCACATGGATGAGATTGGGCCATGTATGTTGGGTGGCACTACAATGAACAGGGCATTTAATAAAGAGTCGTGTTCATGTTGAAATATGTTGATGAATGATTACATTGTTATTGATAATCAAGGGCCATAGGTGTGGCACCTAGGAGGGTGGACCATCCAGTCCCACTATGCTTGCACTGGAGGTTTATCTATCCCACAGCTATTGCCCATCCCAAAGGTATCCCTGCCCATCCCACTGCTATCTCAACCCATCCCACTGCTATCTTAGCCCATCCCTCAAGCATGCAAAGGCTTAAACCATTTCTAAAAGTTTCCAGGAAGAGTTTATTGAAAAAAAGAAATGAAGCAAGTGTGTGAATCAAAAATAGACTTTATTAACAACAAGCTATAAAACAAAAATGAGTCTCTGGCACTCCTCTTGGTCACTCAATCTCAGGGGTGAAGGGTCCAGGTGCTGTGGAGGTGGCTGGTGCTGGAGTGTTTGTCATCAGCAGAAGCAGCAGAAGTGCCAGCCCCAGAAGAGCGAGCCTGTGCTGCAGAAGCCCCAGCAGAACCAGAGTGAGGGCCAGGGGGCGGGATGGTAGCCCCGTCCCTCTTGCAAGGGCTGGCAGTAGATGGCTGAGGCTTGCTGTGCTTCCGCATGGTTGTGGGGTTGCTGGCTGGCAGGGAGGTTGGCAGGAACCAAGGCTGGCAGGAAGGCTGGCAGGGAGGAAGGCACCAAGGCTGGCAAGAAGGCTGGCAGGGAGGCTGGCAGGCAGGCAGGCACCAAGGCTGGCAGGCAGGCTGGCAGGCAGGCAGGCAGGCAGGCACCAAGGCTGGCAGGAAGGCTGGTAGGGAGGCAGGCACCAAGGCTGGCAGGCAGACAAGAACCAAGGCTGGAAGGAAGGCAGGCAGCAAGGCTGGCAGGCAGACTGGCTGGCAGCAAGGCTGGCAGGCAGGCAGACAGCAAGGCTCGCAGGGAGGCAAACAGCAAGGTTGGCAAGGAGGTTGGCAGCAAGGCTTGCAGGCAGGCATGCAAGCAGGGCAGGCAAGGCTGTCAATCTGTCCAGCAGCAGGTCTTTCCTCTGAATGGTGACCTGCTTCCGAGCTGCTTCCCTTATATCCACGGGGCTTATGCAATGCATCCTCCCCGCATGCGCAATTAAAGCTAGCCATCCATTCGGCTTCTGCTGTGCATCCGCTGTGCATCCGCTGTGCATCTGCTTCATCCGCTCGGCGTCCACTCTGCATCCGCTCTTTCTGTTCCATGTCCACTTTGCTGAGGTCCCCCAGAAGCCTAGCGGATGTGCCATCCACTCCCATCCACTTCCATCTGCTTGGCTTCCGTTCCGCATCCGCTTTCCATCCGCCCTGCGTCCTCCCCGCGTCCGTTCCTTTATGTATTATCTGCTCCGGTTATGCAAATTTTTGCCCCTTCTGAGAGCGGATAACAACGGATGGAACATTTTGCTCATCCGTTGTGTCCTTTTTTACTAACGTTTTGCATCCATTGGGCAGTGTGACAGGGCCTTTACATTTTCATTTGGGGTCCTTGCTCTGTTCTCCTTTGGTCTGGCATCTGTGCAGCCTTTGAGAAGAATTATTTTCAGCCCATCACTGAACTTTTTTGCAGATTATTTCCATTATCCCTATTTTCTTTCTCCTAATAAAATTCTTTCTGAAGTGCTTTTCCTATTTTTTCTTTCATCATTTTCTCTTCTTCTAAGGCACTTATCCATCTGATTGGCTTATTACTCATCCAGCACCCATAAGGAGATCATTTATCTTCTATTGGCCAAGGGAGGAAAGGCCTCCTTCCCTCCTCTGTTAGTTTTATGTCCAAGGATCAATCAGACTTGATTTATTTATCAACTATACTTCTAGGTTGCTACATGCCTGCCAACAGATGATGTATCTAACCACACAAAATGTAGCTCAGAAATTCAAGAGAACACATATTTGGTAAAAAAATAAATAGTTCAGGATACCTTAATAATAATATGTTGTTATTTTGTTATTTAGGGTTCCTTTGAGTCAATGTTCATTCTTGGTGACAGCTGAGATGGTTCCTGCTGTTTTCTTGACAAGATTTTGGAAGTGGTTTGGCTTTGTTTCCTGCCCAGGAATGAAAAAAATTGATTTACGCAAGGTCAGCTGGCTAACTTTATGCCTAAAGTGGGATTAGAACTCACAGTCTTCCATTTTCTAGCCTGGTGCCTTAACCAGTACTCCAAAGCGGCTTCTTTATTTAATGTTTATGTAATATTGATTGGAAATGTTAATATTAATAGGAAAAATAGACCTAAATATGCATAATTTACCTTTGAGAAAATGATAACTGAATACTTAATAAATTAAGAATTGGAGTGAGACAAAGTCAAGTTACTATTCAGCTTTGAAAATTGGCTAGTCACCAACTTTGAGGCGAAAATATTCCACAGGATTATGGTCTCTATGTGGGTATTTCCCTCTCCTTCCAACGCACAGGCATGCACCTTTATTTCTTCTTTATTTAATTTTGTCTAAAACAGTTTTTGACTTTTTGAGGTGAAAAGCAGTATTTTAATGATCCAATTAATCTAGTTCAAATACATGTATGTGGATAGATACACAGACACCAAACAGCACCAAGCACCAACGACCTTGATCTTATGTAATCTTCTTATTACAAGACCCACCCTAAGACCAGTTGGAAGAAATATCCTTCAGTTCCAAGTGGGGAAAAAGACACTGGAATCACAGAAGTTGCTTGGAAAGAAGGTTTAATAGTGGACAGGACCGCATGGTTTGAAGATCCCGGGTAAAAAAGGATGATCACATGCTGGGTGATGTTGGATGAAGGAGAAAAGTGCTGAGAAGCTGAGAGTGCCTGAGTTTTATACCCTCTGTTGGGCCCCGCCTTAGTATTTCCTGTTCCTGTGAGAAAGGGAGAAAGGGAGAGGGAGCAGTATGGCAGCTTGGAAACTGAAAGTGCATTCCATAAATAGTTTTCAAAGATAGTAACTAGGTGACTGAAGTTTCTGCCATGCAAAATTCTAATTGGAGAGTATGATTGATGACTCTTGGCTATGGATATGTCCCATTGGAGAATATGATACAACCAAGGGGTGGGGGGAAACCAGGTTCACGGGTGACAATGAATTATTTGTCACAGTGTCAATTATTTTAACTCATAATAAATCCTTTTGAAGTTTGGAAGTTTGGCTTGAGACTCATGAATTAACTGCCAGAATCCTGACACCAAGCTTGTTTGACTGTTGGCTGATGTAATCTTCCCAGGTGCCATGTGGTGAGATGGGTAGAGGGCTAATACTACCTTTCTTATGTAGACTAGATAGGCTCA
>BLBF01000043.1:14539063-14551871 GCA_015471245.1 Laticauda colubrina
AGAGAGAGAGAGAGAGAGAGAGAGAGAGAGAGAGAGAGAGAGAGAGAGATGACAAGTTCATAATTTACACAGTGCAAATGAAAAGTCAAAATGCTGGTCATCCAAGAAGTAGAAATTTTAATAATTAATGTTATTTATTAGTCATATTTTATACTTTCCTGTTGGACAACTGAATTATGCATGTCCACTTAAAAATAATTGAGTTCAGTTTGCTTACTTTCAGGAAAGTGCTGAACGGATTGCAGTCATGACAAATTGGCAATGAGCAATCTTCTGCTGATAACCTAAATCTGTTGGCTGAATTGGTTGCTACATTTTTTTTCTAAAGTTGTTATCAGCCTTTCTTATACCAGGAAAAAAAAAAATCTGTACTTGCTGTTTCCATATATTTATCTTGGGTATTTTGCAAGGCATAATTGCTTGCTTGAATGTGCCTTGTTTTCAGTTGCACCAGACCTATTTGAAATGGGACCTTGGTAAACTAATTCATTAGCTGATTTACAGTACCTAATTCTATTATTCTTGGCTCAAACACTTGAAAAAATAGCTCTGAATGAAAATGTGCTAGAGAACAAATGCCAGTTTTTTAAGAGTCACATATACACAAAAGCAGCATTGCAGCTACCATTCTTATGATGGAAGTGTTCTGATTGCACCAGTCATTATAGTTCATGATATAAATTATACTAATACTAAAATGTATTTCATTTCACATTTTTATTTGTATTCACTTCAAATAAAAAATTGGTAGCTTGTTTTCATGCATTGTATTTACTTATTGCAATAACCTTTTCTAGATGTAAACAGAAAGTTCAAAATGGTGTGAATATTTTTTTTCCTATCAACTGGAAAAAGAAGCTGTTTTTATCCCTTCCCTGTACATTCATCTTATAACTGTAGGGATTGTAATTTTTCCTGGAGAAAAGACAGCCATGGGCTGTCTTGAGCGATGACAGAAGTGAAATAGTACAAGGCATATGTGAAGCAGTCCTTTGACAACTTCAGTTAATTATCAATATGATTCCATCATTTAAAGCCCATGTCAAACTGAACCAACGGATGCAAAGAGGATGTAAAACGGACAAAAAACCTTGCCATCCGTTCGAAAATGCGATGTACTCACTGCCTCCGTTTTGCTTCCTCTCTATCCATCCAGCATCCGTTTATTGACGTTCCATCCACTCCGAAAGTTTTGGGCTGCCCAAAACTTTTGCACGGAAAATGTATCCAGTTCGTCTGTTCTGCATCTGCTATGCATCCGCTACGCATCCGTTACGCATCTGTTACGCATCCGCTATATCCGCTTGGCGTCCGCTGCGCATCCGCGCAACTCACATCCGCACAGACGCAGGGAGGAAGCGGAACGGACGCAGAACGTATGCAGAATGGATGCAGCACGGAAACAAAGCGTTTAAAGCAGAAAAAAAGTTCGCAGAAGGGACCTATCTCAGATATTAAGGATATCTAGAGGATCCTAGAGGATGCCTAGATGATGCAAAGAGACACCTATACTGCCTATAAAAAGGGGGAGCAACTCGCCTGCATCTCACTTTCAGAACAGCAGCCAAGCTGTGCAGACCTCTGCAGCCTTCATCTGACTCTACCTCTTCCACAGCATCCAGTCATGTCCACCGTGGATTGTGACAAAGTCCTTTCGGCAGCCACCATCGTTCTGCAACAGTGCGAAACCATCTACAGACACTGTGAACTCTACTACAGGAAGAAAAAGAGGCACCCAAAAAAAGTCTGGGTCCAAAGATGTTTCACCAGAAGAGCAGAGGACAGACTGTACAACAAGCTGATGGTGGAGCTCAGGAGCGAAGACACTCGGGCGTTCCAGAACTTCATGAGGATGCCTCCAGCCATGTTTGATGAAGTTGTGCATTGGCTGACACCCAGGTTGACCAAGGCAAACACCAACTTCCGGCCGAGCCTGGAACCTGGGCTCAAGGTGGCACTCACTCTGCGCCACCTGGCCTCATGGACCACCTAAAGGAGCATGCAGTATGGCTGGAGGGTGCCACACAACACCATCAGCATTGTGGTCAGAGAAGTGGTGCAGGCCATCATTGAAGAATACAAGGAGGAGCTCCTCCAGTACCCCTCCACTGAAGAAGGATGGAAGAAAGTTGCAGAGCAGTGGTATCAGAAGTGGAACTTCCCATAAACCGTTGGAGCCATAGATGGCAAGCACGTGGCCTGCAAAGCGCCAGCCAACTCAGGGTCCTCTAATCACAACTACAAGGGCTTCTTCAGCATCATCCTCTTTGCCATGGTCGATGCTGACTACAAGTACATGTACATCGATGCTTCAGGCAATGGCTCCTCTTCAGATGCCCATGTATACAACGCAAGTGACCTCAAGGGTGGGTTGGAACGCAACCTCATTGTGAGCTTCCCAGATCCAGACCCCCTGCCCAACGACAAGCAAGATGTGCCCTACTTCATCGTGGGGGATGATGCCTTCTCCCTCACAACCTACCTCATGAAGCCCTACACCTCCAAATACCTCACCCGTGAAGAGAGGATCTTCAACTACAGGCTGTTCAGGGCAAGGCGGGTGGTGGAGAACGCTTTTGGCGTCCTGGTGAACAGGTTCCAGGTACTTCTCACCAACATGCAGCATAGCCCAGAGACCATGAGGAGGATCATGGAAGCTTGCTGCATCCTGCACAATCTCATGTGCACCCGCTACCCAGTCTTGCAGAACAGGCTTGTGGACCATCAACAAGGCAATGGGGACATGGAGCCTGGGGAATGGAGGCTAGTGTGAAACCTGATAGACACTGAGGATGTGCAAGGCCCCAACAGAGCCTCACGTGAGGCGAAGAAGCAGCGCAACCTCCTGAAACACTGGTGCAACTCCCCAGCTGGAGCAGTGGAGTGGCAAGACAGGATGGTAAATGCTTACTGGATGCTTCCTTCAGCCTTTCTTATCACACGGATGAGATTGGGCCATGTATGTTGGGTTGGCCTACAATCAACAGGGCATTTAATAAAGAGTTGTGTTTATGTTGACATGTGTGGATGATTGATTATATTGTTACTGATAATAAAGGGCCATAGGTGTGGCAGATGGGAGGGTGGACCATATAGTCCCACTATGCTTGCACTGGAGGTTTATCTATCCCACTGCTATCCGAACCCATCCCACAGCTATCCTTACCCATCCCACAAGCAAGCAAAGGCTTAAACCATTTCTAAAAGTTTCCACCAAGACTTTATTAAAAAAAAGAAATGAAACAAGTGTGTGAATCATAAATAGACTTTATTAACAACAAGCTATCAGACAAAAATGAGTCTCTGGCACTCCTCTTGGTCGCTCAGTCTCAGGGGTGAAGGGTGCAGGTGCTGTGGAGGTGGCTGGTACTGGAGTGCTTGTCATCAGCTCCTCCAGAAGCAGAAGTAGCAGAAGCGCCAGCCCCAGAAGAGAGAGCCCGTGCTGCAGAAGCCCCAGCAAAACCAGATTGAGGGCCAGGGGGTGGGTGGTAGCCCTGTCCCTCTTGCAAGAGCTGGCAGCAGATAGCTGAGGCTTGCTGTGCTTCCGCATGGTTGTGGGGTTGCTGGCTGGCAGGGAGACTGGCAGAAATCAAGGCTGACAGCAAGGCTGGCAGGGAGGCATGCACCAAGGCTGGCAGGAAGGCTGGCACCAAGGCTGGCAGAAAGCCTTGCAGGCAGGGCAGGCAAGGCAGCCAATCCATCTGGCAGCAGTTCTTTCCTCTGAATGGCGACCTGCTTTTTGCATCCGTTGGGCAGTGTGACATTGGCTTAATATGCTGCCATTTTGCAAAAGACAGATTCAGGTTCAAAAAAAAAAAAAAAGAGAGAGAGTAAAATCCAAAGTGCAATATAGGTAATTCCCAACTTAAGGCCCTGTCAGCCTTCCTGCCAGGCTTCCTGCCAGCCTTGGTGCCAGCCTTCCTGCCAGCCTTGGTGCCTACCAGCCTCCCTGCCAGCCTCTCTGCCAGCCAGCAACCCCACAACCATGTGGAAGAAGCGAAAGTCTCAGCAACCTGCTGCCATCCCTGGCAAGAGGGACAGGGCCACCCTCCTGACCCCTATCCCTGACTCTGCTTTTGCTGGGGCTTCTGCTGCTCGGGCTCGCTCTTCTGGTGCTGGAGCTTCTGCTGAAGCTGCTCCTGGCGGTGGTGCTTCTGCTGCTGCGTACTCTGCTGAAGCTGCTCCTAGCGGTGGTGCTTCTGTTGCTGCATACTCTGCTGAAGCTGCTCCTGGTTCTGCTGGTGTTGCTGGTCCTGCTCCTCCTACTCGTGCTCCTGGAGTTGCTCGTCCTGCTCGTCCTGCTCGTCCTCCTGGTCCTGCTGGTGCTGCTGTTGCTGCTGCTGCTGGGGCTGCTGGGGCTCCTGGTGCTTACTCTGCTGCTGCTGATCCTGGTCCTGCTGATTCCGCTGCTGCTGCTGCTGCTGCTGATGATGATGATCCTGCTGCTGCTGTTGTTGCTGCTGATGATGATTATGATCCTGCTGGTGATGATGATGATAATGATGATGATGATCCTGCTGGTGCTTCTGCTGCTGGTGGTGTGGAGGAGCAGCCCCTATCATCTGGGAGCCCCTCTGATGAGGGCCCATCTGGTCCTGCCAAAGGGAGGAAGAGGCGTATGCGAGGATGGGAGAGGAGGCAATACTTCATTGAGGAGGAACACGAGGATGAGGTGCGGGAGTGGCTGAGAGAGAATGACTATCTGTGGCGGAAGGGACACCGGCTGTACAGGGACACCAAAAGGAAACAGGCTGCTTGGAGAGAGAGGGCGGAGAGTATGGGTTACACTTTGGAGGTGCTCCTCGGCTTGTGGAAGCACATGCACACCTGGTACGGGAAGCTGCACCTGAAGAAATCTGGCCAGGCCACTGTGAAGCGGACAGACAGAGAGACCTACGTCATGGCCAGGTGCAGCTTCCTGGAGGGTGAGATCTGCCACCGAGGAGCACCAGGAGCCCCTCTGTCTACCCTCTCTCTCCGGCAGCCTGCTGAGACCCAGTACTCTTCCGGCCAAGAGTCAGTCCCTGTCTCCAGGCAGTTTCTGTGGAGCGTGCCACGGTGGAGAACCCGCAGACAGCTGTTCTAACCATGGTGGAGTGCGTGGAGGACTCCCTGGTGCGGTGGGAGAAAGAAGACATCGAGTCCACCACAGTCATAGCCGCATCCACTCCCCACAACTCCACCTCCACAGAAAGGTAGAGAGCCAGACAGCAGGAGGGGCAGAGCCACACTGTCCTGCTGGAGATCAGGGACACCATCCGCACCAGCATAGATCTCTTCTCTCAGTTCGTCAGCACCGACTCCTTATCCTCCAACCGCAAGCCCTTCCTCACCTATGTCAACCAGACCCTCAGGAACATGGAGGAAGCCCAGTACCAGGTGGTGAAGGACGGGATCACCGAGCTGTTTCACAACCCTCCTGATCCAGAGGAACCTGCTCCAACCCAGTCCAGATCTGCTCCTCCACCTCCACCCCAGGTGATGTCCCTCCCATTCCAAGGCTTCCCACAGCCCCTCACCTACCAGGGCTATGGCTACCAGGAGGTCCAGCAGCACAGGCAGCAGCCCCTCCCAGTCCAGGCACAGAGTCATCAGACACCATTGTTGCCACCGGTTCCACTGATGCCACCGATGCCACCCACGACAATGATGCCACCGACAACAGTGATGCCACCCACGCCAGTCCTCACCCAGGTGCAGACCAGACAGCCCCACTACACTACTCCTTCCTCCACCCCACAGCCAAGCCCGGCCTCAGTACATCTGTCATCAGTACTGGGACTGACACCCCATGGCATGGAGGAAGGACCTCTCAGCATCACGGGTCTGAGCCAGCTGTCTGAGAGCTTCCTCAACACACTGTCCCCTGTTGTCCTCTCGGGGCCAGGTACCTCAATGATGATACATACCAGCACTCCAGCACCACCCACCTCCACAGCACCTGGACCCTTCACCCCTGAGACTGGGCACACCTCTGAGTGACCAATAAGAGTGCCAGAGACTGGGTAGCTGGCTACCTGTGGACTTTATTTGGACACTTGACTTGGGTCATTTTTGTTTTACAGATTTTTGTTCAATAAAGTTTATCTTTGATTCACATACTTGCTTCATTTCTTTTTTTTAATAAAGTCTTGGTGGAAACTTTTAGAATTGGTTTAAGCCTTTGCATGCTTGTGGGATGGGTTAAGATAGCAGTGGGATGGGCAAGGATACCTGTGGGATGGGTAATAGCTGTGGGATGGGTAAGGATGGCAGTGGGATAGATAAGCCTCCAGTGCAAGCATAGTGGGACTGTACGGTCCACCCTCCCTGGTGCCACACCTATGGCCCTTTATTATCAATAATAATGTAATAATCATCCACACATGTCAACACAAACACAACTCTTTATTAAATGCCCTGTTCATTGTAGGTCCACCCAATATATATGGCCCAATCTCATCCGTGTGATGAGACAGGCTGAAGAAAGCACCCATTAATCATCTATCATCCTGTCTTGCCACTCCACTGCTCCAGCTGGGGAGTTGCACCAGTGTCTCAGGAGGTTGCGCTGCTTATTCCATTCATGTGAGGCTCTGGTAGGGCCTTGCACATCCTGAGTGTCTATCAGGTTTCGCCCTTGCCTCCATTCCCCAGGCTCCATGTCCCCATTGCCTTGCTGGAGGTCCATGAGCCTGTTCTGCAAGACTGGGTACCGGGTGCGCATGAGATTGTGCAGGATGCAGCAAGCTTTCCACAATCCTCCTCACGGTCTCTGGGCGATGCTGCATAGTGGTGAGAAGTACCTGGAACCTGCCAAAAGGACTGTGTTATGATACACGGTGGACATGACTGGATGCTGTGGAAGAGCAAGCATCAGATGAAGGCTGCAGAGGTCTGCACAGCTGGTCTGCTGGTCTGAAAGTGAGATGCAGACGAGTTGCTCCCCCTTTTTATAGGCAGTATAGGTGTCCCTTTGCATCCTCTAGGCATCTTCTAGGCATCCTCTAGGCATCCTGTAGACATCCTTAATATCCGAGATAGGTCCCCTCTGCGAACGTTTTTTCCGTTTTAAATGCTTTGTTTCTGAGCTGCATCCACTAGGCATCCGTTCTGCATCCGTTCCGCATCCATTCTGCTTCCTCCCTGCGTCCGAGCAGATGCAAGTTGCGCGGACGCGGAATGGATGCCTAGCAGATATAGCGGATGCATAACGGATGCAGAACAGACGATTTGGATACATTTTCCGGGCAAAAGTTTTGAGCAGCTCAAAACTTTCTGAGCGGATGAAACGTCAATAAACGGATGCTGGACGGATAGAGAGGAAGCAAAACGGAGGCAGTGAGTACATCGCGTTAACCAACGGTTGACAAGCTTTTTTGTCCATTTTACATCCTCTTTGCATCCATTGGTGCAGTGTGATAGGGGCTTTACAACCACAATTAACCCCAAAATCTCTGTGGCTAAGTGAAATGTTTGTTAACTGAATTTTATCACCTTTCTTGTTAAGTGAATTACTGCAGTTGCCAAGTTAGTGAATTATGCTTATTCGTTGACTTTGCTCCTCACAAAAGGGGATCCCATGACCCTGAGACACTGCAGCAGTCATAAATCTGAGTCAGTTGCTAAGCCTCTGAATTTTGATCACATGACGGGCAGGGGTGGGATTCTACCAGTTCGCACCTATTCAGCACAACTGGTTGTTAACATACTAAGTAGTTCGGAGAACCAGTTGTTAGAAGAAATTACTGGACTAATCCTATAAAGAAGGCAGGAAGGAAACATTCTGGTGTTGCTTACAGAAACTGCCCCTCCATTAACCTTTAGTACATTCTTGGCAGGAGTAGGCTTCCTGTCTCTGGAATTTCTCTGGAGTTTTTTTCCCCTCCTTTGCTGGCACTTTGTATGTGTGGAGTGACCATTCAAAGTTACAATGGCACTGAAAAAAGTGACTTATGACCCTTTTTCACACTTACGACTGTTGCAGCATCCCCACAGTCATGAGGCCAGGCAAGGAGATATGTCCCTCGATGTGAGTTATGTTGAGTTGGCCACGCCCAGTCACATTACCATCAAGCCATGGCCACCAACTAAGCCACGCCCACAGAACTGTTGTTGAAAAAATTGAATCCCACCCCGATGACAGGTGTGTATGAGTTGCAGTGGTCATCAGTGTGAAAAACAGTCATCTGTTATTTTTTCCATTTTGAACAATCACTTAACAAATTGTAAGTTGAGGACTATTGACTGAATTCATGCAATTTAGCAATTGCAAGAGAAAATTTGATTAAAAAATTAAAAAATGAAAATAAAATCAGCAGTAATTAGAACAGGAGGGGGGTAGTACCATATATACTTGGATAGCCTGATAATTTTAGGTGAGAATTTTAAACACCTCTAAACATTGGAATTATTTTAATCATGAATGGCCTATCTTCAAATATATGTGGCAAATGTATATGGCCTATCTTCAAATATATGTGACTTTTAATAAGTCCACATACTATATATCCTGTATATATCTACATATGAGTCCATGGATAAATAGATTCTTGAATTATTAATGAAGTACCTTGAAAAATGTGAGTTGGTTTATCCATGAATAGTGAATTTTCCATGATATTTTGGTTAAAAAGTTGAGGATCAGTTTATCTTATGATAAATATGTCTGTGAGTGTTTACAGTTTAGTACATTTACCTATCCAAGTTACAGATTTATTATTCCAATAATTTCAAATATTTAATCATATTCAGATTCTATTCTGATGTAACCTATGTTAAAGGAATGTTTTGACTTTAGCGCACTGCATCCTAACAGATTAGCCAGGAAATCACATATAAATTTTCAATTTCTTCAGTATAAATCTCTGTGATCTAAGTAGTAAAAAGTACTTTGTACTTTTTTACTTAGTACTACTACTAAATAGTAAAAAGTAGTAAAAAGAAAAGTACTTTGTGGAAATTTTAGCCACCAATTTTTAATATAAATTTTATAACAAAGGTTTAATGTAAAAACTGTAGAAACCAAATCCTACTATATGACTAATACTTTAGTCATTGGAGATTTATGGTTACTTTGCTTGGCAACTACTGGGAATTGGGGTGCTGAATTGAAGGAAAACTAGAAAGACTGATAACTCTTTGGAATAGAAATAGTTTTTTTCTAGGCCTCTACAGAGCAACTTTATTTTACTTTAAAGTTTCTCACCACAGATTGATGTAACTTTCCTTATGAAAATGATGCAATGAGATATTTCACATCATTTTATCCACCTGGACTTACAACTGCAGAAGTCAGAAGAGACCATACAGAGAAATTTCCATGCAGAGAAGTTTCTTTTGATTTCTGCAAATACCAATGGTAAGTACGAAACCGAAATGAAGCGAGGTAAGAATTTTATTTCACTAATGCAGTATTTCCTAACCTTTGGAGAGTAAGGAATGACTGACAGAGATTTGCAGGAACAATTACCTAGATAAAAGGGGTGAAATCTTTTTTTTAAATTTAGAATAAGGTAGCATTCAAAGCAACATAGTTAGATATCTTCTTTATTAACTGGTATATAAGAATGGGGAGAGGGAGAGACATTCTTCCAATTATTATTACAGTCAATTTCAGGAAAATCATGTAGAATTCATTTTGTGGCCTGATTGAACTAGTGGAGTTGACACAACCTTGGCAAGTGTCAGATGTATGGGCTTCAGTCGCCAGAATTCTCAGCAATGGCTATGCTGGCAGGAGGAATTCTGAAGGATACATATCAAAAAGTTGCCATGGTTGGAAAACTGAATTAGTGTAAGCTTCTGGAAATTCATTTGCTTTGGAAATCAGCATTGAAGTCTACATTTTATTTATCCTTTGATCAGATGAATAGATACAAAAGAGAGGTTGCTTCATAAGCTAATTTGAAGTTTAATTTCATGTTATCTTTGGTTCTATTGTTCTCTTTTGACCAAAAACCAGTCTGGACTTCCCTCTCAATTTGGCTAAGACTATGGGGCAGCATAAATTGGTTCGGAAAGAATCTGATAATCTAAACCCCTCAGGGATATATAAGATATATAAAAAGAAAACAAGAATGTAAAAAAACAAAAACAAAATGAGGCACTGACTAGTTTTGGTTCCATTTTCAGAAGAACATCTTGATCAAATTATTTCAGGTCTTGTGGTACTTTGCCTGCCAATTTTTCAGAAAAAAAATTATATGTTGAAAAAGTTGTAATCATATGAGAGAACTAACTTTGGTCCTGAATCCTTGCCCAGAATTCAATCACAACAATTACAGTCAAGTTATGCTATTAATTTGAACTCTGAAACGTGGACCTTTATATTTGCTGTTTGTTCAAGGCCAAAGGTGACCTTAGCATTATTTATCATTTATAAATGACATGACAGAGAAAAAGGAAACAAATATACAAAGTCCATCTGATTATAAGTAAAATATCTATGGGAGTATGGCAGTGGTTGCATAACTGGATGTCTTTTGCTTTTGTTGTTGCTTTGTGCACATCTTCTAGGGGAGGGGTTGCCAACCTTTTTGGATCTCAGGGACCACCAAACTCATAATTTTAAATCACAGGGACTACTAACTGGTTCTCTGAGCATGGCCTAATTTGTGCATGTGGCTTGTTGTCATGTAACTGGCTGGGCATGGCTTGTATGTAAATATTATAAATATTTATATAAATATTGAATTTTTTTATAAAAAAGAGTAACTTTTACCCAAAAGCAGGCAGGCAGATTGAGTGGCTCGCAGAATCACAGATTCATTCAGAGATCTATCTATCTGCCGTCGGCTAGCTCAATCTGTCACATAAAATTTGCTTGCAACAAATATTGATTTTTTCATAAAAAAGGAGCAGCTTTTACCCAAAATCAGGCAAAGCAGGCAAGCAGATTGAGTTGCTCACAGAATCATTCAATGATCTATCTATCTGCCATCAACTAGCTCAGTCTGTCACATAAAATTTGCTTGCTGTGAGCCTGCACTGAATAATAGAACAGTTCTAAGGAAGGGTTGGCTGTGCTTAAAAGCAGAGCCGAAGTTCTAAAGCCTAGCTATAAAGCAAGAAATCCAACCATTTCCTGCTTCCTAGCTAATCTATTATCTCCTGGCACAGCAGAACAGTTGATGGTCAGGAAAAGAAAAAGGAAAAATAGCAACTTAGCAGGCAAGTTTGCTGGGTAAGATGTGATTGGGCAGGGAGGTTTCCTGAGGGCCATGTGGTCTGCGCAGCCTTGTGTTTCTGTGCAGCCTGGATTAATTGCTTTGGGGGGTTGCTCTGGGGGTGACATTTCTCTGCGGCCCACCAAAATTTTCTTGAGGACCACCACTGGGTCATGGCCAATCGGTTGGCGACCGCTGTTCTAGGGAAACAAAGAATGCATGTTGTGAGCAATCTTGCATAATATGTTTAATAACTTGTTTGCCAGCACCACAATTGCAACAAAGGCAATTTTTCCATCCCCACTGATACAAGGCAGAGGCACTTCTTCCAGTATCACACATTCTTCTTTTCAATTTCATGCAGAGCAAGGCAGATAACAACTAGGCAATTTATTAGAGGGTTCATTAATGGTCAGGCCCCAAGATGGTACATTGGACCATTCCTCTCTCCATGCATTCTTGAGGTTAAACCTGGTAAATGTTAAGTGAATAGCTGTCTTCCATGCTTGCCTATGGGATTTCAATCTTGTGGTGGACTGAGCACTGTCCTAGGGACAAGGGAGGACCTTGTTCAGCATCCTTGACTATCACTGAATGAGAACTCATTGTCTTCCAATGTGAGGGGCATTGTGGAAAGCCACTCCCTCATCCTAGAAAAATGAAATATTTTTAGGAAATATTAAAAAGGCAGAATATTATATTTCCCTAAAGGGAGAAATTGAGAAACATGCTCTTGAAGACAGACAGCACCCTCATTTTTCTTAATAACCCTAAGCAGATATCAGTACTTAAAGATAAAGAGCTTATTGAAAGAAGCCAAGTATCTAGGTAGCCCTATTCATAGGCAAAGCAAATACTGTAGGCAGAAATCCATTCAAGGCAAGATATTTTGAAATTCCCTGCAGCAAAATCTGAACAAAGGTAGGATTAGCCATTAAGCCACACTAAGAATTGCCCAACACAAGACCTTCATTGCATCACCCTCAGAAACCTCAACCAAACTTAGCTCAGACAAACACTTAGGATTTGACTTTGCCTATAGAGCAGCTATGATCCCTACATAACCCTTACATGGCCCAATAACAGCCAATAGAATACATGTTCTTGCATAGGAGCAGGAAGTTCAAGTGCAAAGCCCATAAAAGGTATAAAAATCCTTCACTCTCAACTCCATTTTGATCAGCTTCCCAAAACCCATGTGCTTCTACTTCCTCATTAAATCATCTTTCCAAGCAGCCTCCATGTTTCCAGTGTCTTTCTTCTGGCATGGAACTGAACCAGATGAATATTTCTTCCCATAATATGATATTGCTAAGTACTGATAAATGCACAGGAGTGGGACATGTGCCAGAGATGATACACACTGTCTGGCCAAGTGGGACATTGACTATTTGGGTGTGGGTGCTCTTAAACCACATGCTGGCACAAATGAAACAAACAAAATGTTAAAAAGTTATGTTATTTATGTAGGTACTTACAAATCAAAATTATATTAAAGTAATCAAAATATTGTTACAATCCCTAAGACAGGTTACAGCTTTTGAGCATTCCTAATGTTTGGAAATTGAAAGTTGAAAAAATTTGACTGGCACAATAATTATCTGTGGAATAAACATAATAATAATAATAATAATAATAATAATAATAATAATAATAATAAT
>BLBF01000043.1:14551881-14573895 GCA_015471245.1 Laticauda colubrina
ATAATAATAATAATAATAATAATAATAATAATAATAATAATAATAATAATAATAATAATAAAGAAGCAGCCTTTGATTCAGTGGAACATCACAAACTACTCCTAAAACTAAAATCTTATGATATATCTGGACAACTGCATAACTGGATAGAAGTATTCCTGTCAAAGAGACAACAAATGGTCAAAATTGGGAGTCTTGTATCAAATTCTGTACCTGTCCCCCAAGTGGTGTCCCCCAAGGCAGTGTTCTAGGATGAACTCTCTTCATACTTCACATAAATGACCTCTGTGATCACATTAAGAGCAACTGCGTTCTCTTCACTAATGATGTAAAGCTGTTCAATACCAAAGACAATACTGCTACCCTTCAAAAAGATCTTGACTATGTATCAGAATGGTTAAACAAATGGCAACTTCAAATTTCAACAAATAAATGCTCTGTCTTACATATTGGCAAAAAAATAATAATCAGAAAATAAAATACAAGCTGAATAGTCAAGACCTTGTTGATGATCCAAGCTCTGTAAAGAACATTGGAATACTCATCTCTAATGATCTAAAGCCCTGGTCCCATTGCACTTACAGATGCAAAGAGGATGTAAAATGTTAAAAAAAAGCTTGCCATCCATTGGAAAATGCTATGCATCCATTGTGTACTCACTGCATATGTGTTTCATACACTCTATCCCTCAAGCATCCGTCCACTGAGATTTCATCCGTGCAAGAAGTTTTGAGCTGCACAAACTTTGTGAACGGATGAACTTTCCACTGCATACGATGTACATCCACGACATATATGGGCAACAAATGTTCTATGTCTGTTATCATCCATTAAACGTCCGCTGTATCCTCTCTGCATCCTCTGGCCATTCCTTCATCTCACATCCGCTGCAGCTGAAATCGGAAAGAGGGAGGAAACAAAAGGTACATGGAATGTCTACATAGTGTTAGTAGCATGGAAATAGAAAGGATGTAAGCATATGCATCTCGTATATAAAGGATTAAAAACAGACAAAACGTTGGTATCTGGGATGTATCTCGTATATTTAGGATGTCTGCAGTATGTCTAGAGTATGTAGAAGGACACCTCGCGGACTGCCGATATTTCCTATAAAAAGAGGGAGAAAATCATCTGGATCTCAGTATGAGTCCAGCAGTCATGGTGTACAGACCTCTTCACCCTTGGTCTTGCTTTTCCACATCATCAATTGTTCTCCACCATGGATCATGACACAGTCCGTATGATATCTGCACTCATTCATCACCAGAACCAAAACCTGTGTTCAGACTGTTTCACCTTTTATACAGAAGGAGAAGAAGGAGACATCCAAGAGCTGTGTGGGTCCGAGGATGGATCATGAGAAGAATGGAGTTTGGACTGTGTGACCAATTGAAGGTGGAGCTGAGGAATGAAGATCCTTGTGCATTCCATCACTTCATGAGGATGCCACCAGCCATGTTTGATGAACTGTAGAGCATCTGAGACCCAGGTGGACCAAGCCAAGCACCAACTTCAGTCCCAACCTTGACCCCGGACTGAAGGTGGCACTGACTCTGCGGCGCCTGGCCTCTGGAACCACATACAGAAACATGCAGTATACGTGGAGGGTGCCACACAACACCATCAGCAAAGTGGTCAGAGAAGTGGTGCAGGCTATCATCCAAGAATACATGGAGAAGCTCCTCAAGTGCCCCACCACTGAACAAGGCTGGAGAAAACTTGCAGAAGAGTGGTATCAGAGGTGGAACGTTCCCCACACCGTTGGAGCCATAGATGGGAAGCACGTGGCCTGAAAAACTCCAGCCAACTCAGGGTCCACTTATTAAAACTAGAAGGGCTTCTTCAGTATCATCCTCTTTGCCATGGTTGATGCTGACTAGAAGTTCATGTACATCGATGCTTCAGGCAATGGGTCAGCTTCAGATCGCCAGGTATACAATGCAAGTGACCTCAATGATGGGCTGGAACGTAACCTCACATGGGTTTTCCAGATCCAGACCCCCTACCCAATGACACACAAGATGTGCCCTGCTTCATCATTGGTGATGATGCCTTCTCCTTCAGAATCTACCTCATGAAGCCATACACTTCAAGATACCACACCTGTGAAGAGAGGATCTTCAACTACAGGCTGTCCAGGGCAAGGCGGGTGGTGGAGAACGCCTTTGGCATCCTGGCCAACAGGTTCCAGATACTTCTCACCATCATGCAGCATGACCCAGAGACTGTGAGGAGCATCATGGAAGCTTTCTGCATCCTGCACAATCTCATGCGCACCCGCTACCCAGTGTTGCAGAACAGACTTATTGACCGTCAACAAGGGAATGGGGACATGGAGCCTGGTGAAAGGAGGCAAGGACAAAACCTGATAGACACTGTGGATGTACAAGGACCCAACAGAGCTTCACGTGAAGGGAAGAAGCAGTGCAACCTACTGAGACACTGGTGCAAGTCCCCAGCTGTAGCAGTGGAGTGGCAAGACAGGATGATAGATGATTAATGGATGCTTCCTTGAGCCTGTTGCATAACACTGATGAGATTGTGTCATGTATGTTGAGTGGTCCTACAATGAATAGGGCATTAAT
Organism: Laticauda colubrina; assembly: GCA_015471245.1. Taxonomy (NCBI): domain Eukaryota; kingdom Metazoa; phylum Chordata; class Lepidosauria; order Squamata; family Elapidae; genus Laticauda; species Laticauda colubrina. Next base: position 14,554,467 of record BLBF01000043.1, read on the forward strand.
AAAGAGCTTTGTTTATTTAAAATGTGTTGATCAATGAATAAATTCTTATTTATAATAAAGGTCCATATGTGTGGCAGCTGGGATGGTGGACCATACAGTCCCACTATGCTTGCACTGGAGGTTTATCTATCCCACAACTAACCTTATCTATCCCACAAGCATTCAAAGGCTAAACCATTTTTAAAAAGTTTTCACCATCACTTTATTAAAAAAAAATAACCAAGTGTCTTAAGCAAAGATAACCTTTATTAACTTTCTTAGGTAAACTTTATGACTTTATTAAAAAAGCAAAATGAACCAAGTAAAGTGTCTTAAGCAAAGATAAAATTAACAAGTAAACAACTCAGTCTGTGACACTATTTTCAGTCACTCTGAGTCATGTCCATGGTCTCAGCTCTTAAGCGGGCAGGGACTCTGGAGATGGCTGTGGCTTGAGTCCTGATCTGAGGCACCATTGGGGTGCTCTGGCCCTGTCCTAGAGCTGACTCAGTCCCGTGAGGTTGAGAGGCCACTCATCAAGGACTTGAGATGTCAGGCCCAATACTGATGACAGATTGTCCGTTGACGGGCTTGGCTGTGGGGTGGAGGAAGGAGGAGTGTAGTGGGGCTGTCTGGTCTGCAGCTGGGTGAGGAGTGGCATCTGTGGCGTGCAATGAACCTGGGCCTGGACTGGGAAGTTCTGCTTCTGCGGTGGGAAGTCCTGATAGTCATAGTCTTGGAAGGTGAGGGGCTGTTGAAAGCTGTGGAAAGGCTGTGATATTGCCTGGGGTGGAGGAGCAGAGCTGGACTGGGTAGGCGCAGCTTCAGCTGGGCCTTGAAGGTTGTGCAGAAGTGCTGTGATCTTCTGCTTCATCACCTGGTACTGGGCCTTGGGCAGGTCCCTCAAGGTCTGGCTCATGTAGGTGATGAAGGTGTTCCGGCCCGAGGATGCTCTGTCCAAGTGGACCAGCTGAGAGAGAAGTTCTGTGCTGGTCTTCATTGTGTCCCTGATCTCCAACAGCACACTGTGGTTCTGGCCCTCTAGTCTGCCTCTATGCCTGCATCCTCTGGAGTAGGGGTGGGGGTGGGTTGGCCTCTGGTGGTTGCTGCTTCTTCCTCCATTTGTGACAGCAGGGTGTCATCCCCCACGGGATCCTCCAAGTCTGCAAGCATGGGGAGTGCAGCTTTCGGGGGGGGGGTGTCTCTCCCATGGGGCCCTCTGAAGACACCTGCCTGGACAGGGTAGCTAGCTCCTGGCTTGAAGAGGACTGGCTGTCTATGGGCTGTCTGAGGGAGAGGAGTGTCAAAGGGGCTGCTCCTTGGTAGCAGATCTCACCCTCCAGGAAACTGCACTTGGCCATGACGTACATCTCCCGGGCAGTGAGCTTGACAGTGGTCTGCCCGGATTTCTTGAGGTGTAGCTTGCCATACCAGGTGTGCATGTGCTTCCACCATCCCAGGAGTACTTCTGCAGTGTACCCCAGGCTATCTGCTTTGTCTCTCCAAGGTGCCTGCTTCTTCTTGGTGTCCCGATACAGTCTGTGGCCCTTTCTCCAGAGGTACTTGTTCTCCCTCAACCATTCCAGCACCTCATCCTCAAGCTCCTCAGAAATGGTGTACTGTTTCCTCTTTCCCTTCTCCTTCCCTTGCCTCTTCCTCCCTCTGGCAGGGGCTTCAGTAGGGCCTTCAGGGGCTTGAGCAGCAGGGCCTTCAGCAGCAGGGCTTTGAGGTCCTTGGGGCTGGTCTACCACAGTAGCAGCAGCAGCAGCAGCAGCAGCGGCAGGTTTAGATTCAGTGCCATGGGGTGGGATGCTGGTTCTGTCCTTCTTGCCAGGGCTGGAATGAGTAGGCACCGGCTTCCTCTTCTTGCCTGACTGACAAACCATGGTGTTCCTGCTAGATGTATGTGGCAGCACGTCTTTCACCTGTATGCTGACTGCATGCATGCTGCATCCTTTTATATCCATGGAGCTGACTCAATTCATACTCCCCGCACGCGCAGTGAATGCTTTGCATCTAATATACATCCACGTGGCATCTGCTTTGTTTCCTATAGGCGTCCGTGATGCATCCGCTTCATCCGCAATGCATCCGCCCCTTCCGCTATGCATCCGCTTCACAATTCTCCCCTGGAACCTCTTCGGAGATGTCATCCACTTCCATCTGCTGTCATCCATTAGGCTTCCTATGAACATCCCCTTAACATCCCTGCTACATACTACCTATATCCGTTCTTTTCCGTTCTTTTCCATTCTGTTTATGCAAATTTTCACCACTTTTTGGAGCGGATGACAATGGATGGAGCCACCCCCAAAATATTGCTCATCCGCTGTGTCCTTTATGCATAAATTTTGTGTTCGTTGGCCAGTGGGACCTAGCCTTAAGTGCTAGAGCCCACTGTAACTACATAGCCAAAAAGGCATTAAGGGTTGTTAACCTAATCCTACATAGCTTTTTCTCTGGTAATATCACACTACTAACAAGAGCATACAAAACATTTGCTCGACCAATACTCAAATACAGCTCAACAGTCTGGGCCCCACATTACATATCTGATTTTAGCACAGTTGAGAAAGTCCAGAAATATTTCCCAAGAAGAGTTCTCCACTCCTCTATTCATTGCAGAATAACTTATGCCACCACACTTGAAATTCTAGACCTAGAAAACTTTGAATTATGCTTTCTTTAGTCTTATCTAAGTATGGGATATAAAATCATACATTGCAATGACTTACCTGTCAATGAATACTTCAGCTTCAACCATAACAACGCAAGAGCAAACAATAGATACAAAGTCAAGGTTAACTGCACCAAACTTGATTGCAGGAAATACAACTTCAGCAACAGAGTAGTCAATGTCCGGAATACTCTACCTGACTCTGTGGTTTCTTCCTCAAACCCCAAAAACTTTAACCTTAGACTTTCTGCTATTGACCTTTTCTAAGAGGTCTGTAGGGGGGACGTATAAGCACACCAATGTGCCTACCATCCCTGTCCTATTGTTTTTTTTTAATTTTTCTTGTATGTGCCCATTTCATAACTATGTATATTTATACCTATTATCTTGTAAGTGATTGACAAATCAAAATAAATAAAAAATAAAAATAAATAAATAAAATCCAAGACTGTTCATCATAGGGGGTTTAATATCAGCACCCTAGGATGTTCCAGCCAATCTGTTCATAAATTGTTGTGACTTTTCAATTTGCAGCTGTTGTTTTTTTTTGAGGTGTTGTCAGAACATTACCGTCCAGTGTAACCCCCAGGTACTTTGGAGAGTTATTACACTCTAAAATATGGAATTTCACTGAAAGCTGGTAATTTGCATTTCTACTGCTGAGGTAGAATGTGGTTACTTCTATTTCTGTTAGGCTTCATTGGAGGTGCCATGTTTTAAAGAAGTAATCCAGTTTCTGAAGAGCTTGAGAAAGATGGTTTTTTGGGGGCTGTGAGATTGATATAATATTTTATTTTAGAAACAGTGTACTAATTTAAAAGTTGTTTAAAAGTTAAAAAAAAAGGTTCTAGCATTCAAAAAAATTGTTATTTCAGCAAGGTAACACTTGAGCTTCTGCAGAAGGAGTTTTCTTTAATACAACTCTTCCGAAATAAGCTTTGAAATATTTCTTATTCTTGACCTGGAATTTTATATGGAGCTAAGTGGCATGCACAGAAGGGTACAGGAAAGGGCACCATTTTTCATGTCTCAGTAGTCTTCAATGTATCTTTAAATGGACATCATATTGAGACTGAATAAGTTTTTCATCCAACTTAAGATTTGTGAAATGATTCTTATTTTGGAAAAAAACAGAGGAGATTGTGCTCCTTAGCAACAAGTATGATAACTGAAAACATGAAGTAGCATTTTCTTGGTAGAACATTTTATTTTAATTTAATTTAGGGCCAGATTAAGAAATTTGCAGACATAAAGCAATGCCATGTACAGCCCTAAATTTATTTTGCAGAAGGATTCTAGCAAACAGAAAGATTAAATCGATGTATTCATAATCAAATCAAAGAGAACATGGATTAAAAATAAAATATGTTTCAGTAACAGTGATAACTCATAAACATGCATGAGTTTATATTTATATTCATTGCCTTGTAGTGTGTAAATATGACTAGACATAATGCTTAATGCATGTTTCCCAAATTTGTAAATATTCACAAAATATTTACCATTCTCATTCAGCCTTAGCTCTTTGAATGGTCTGACTATACTGTGTCTTTCTGTTCTTACCTATCCATGTAAATTATTTATCAGAATGCATTTCTCCCCCAGGATCATATTCATTCAGAACATTACAAATGTTCTCCAAACACATTTCTGGCTTTTTCATTCATGCAATACATAGGAATGTAACATGCAATTACCATCAATCTATGAATGCGTAAATTTGCATGCATCCATTCATGATATCAGTTCATACTTTCTGATACATCTTTCAGCCTTTCATTATTAGTTCTAGAATAATTTGACTTTGCCATCTGACCTGGGAATCTGGTGAGCCTGCTAAATGGTTGTATTCCAGAAAAATAAATGCTGTTGTCACACTGATTATGTTGTTGTGATATTTATGGTTTTAATGTTTTAAATCAGTGGTCCCCAACCTTTTTTGTACCAGGGACCAGTTTCACGCAGAAACACTTTTTCAGGGACCGGCAAAATCAATTCTTCCCCAATAGTAAAGGGCTTCTTTACTATTTCTTTACTAAAAACATATTTTTATATATATTTTAATCATGATTATTCATTCTTTGTGGCCTGGTACAAAATAATCCACGAACTGCTACCAGTCCGGGGTCCGATGGTTGGGGAATCCCTGTTTTAAATAATCTTTGCAGTTCTTTTTTGGTTGATTAACTAGAGACACAGCAGAGATGGGAGGTTACATAAATTTAATAAATGTATTGTTTATTTAGACTGCCTGTTTATTTCTTGTACAACTTGATTTTAAAAGATCAGACCATATTCATTCACACACATCAAATCCTTCTTTTTTAGATTCATTCCTTCCTTCCCTCTCACCCACCCTTCATCCGACTTCCAATTGGTCTTCCAGCCTTTAGTAAACTATTTACTACAGTATATAGAAAAGGAAACTTCCCTTTATTCAGAAAATACTGAATTACAGCTCTCATAATTGTCATATGTTAGCTATTTTGTCTGAGATAAAGACAGAAATCCAAGAAATTTGCCGGATTTTAGATCACTGTCACTTCTATTGCTTGCTTTACAGCTTTTTTTCCTAAGGTTTTTTAAGTTATGTAGATCCAAGGAAGATTTCAAATGGAAAACGTATGCGTCCTGGATAAATATGATTAAATGTTTTCGGTGGTTCTAAAGTCCTTGCTTTTCAAATTTTTAACATGCAAACATAGATGTTTGACAGTTGCTGATGAAACTTTTCTAACAGATAAATAAAGAGATCAGTCTTGTATCTCAAGCACAAGGATCATTTTTTTGTACTATTTGAGAGTTAAGCCCATGTCACCCTGCCCAACAGATGCAAAAAGGACACAGCGGACGAGCAAAATGTTCCATCCATTGTTATCCGCTCTCAAAAGGGGCAAAAAATTGCATAACCGGAGCGGATAACACGGATGCGGGGAAGACGCAGGGCAGATGCAAAGCGGATGCGGAACGGAAGCCTAGTGGATGGAAGCGGATGGGAGCGGATGGCACATCCGCAAGGCTTCTGGGGGGCCTCAGCAAAGCAGACACAGAACGGATACAGCGGATGCAGAACGGACGCCGAGCGGATGAAGCGGATGCACAGCGGATACACAGCAGATGCACAGCGGAAACCTAGCGGATGCCTGGCGTTAATTGTGCATGTGGGGAGGATGCAATGCGGCAGTCCCGCGGATATAAGGGAAGCAGCTCGGAAGCAGGTCGCCATTCAGAGGAAAGACCTGCTGCCAGACGGATTGGCTGCCTTGCCTGCCCTGCCTGCATGTCTGCCTGCCAGCCTTGCTGCCAGCCTCCCTGCCAGCCTTGCTGCCAGCCTGCCTGCAAGCCTTGCTGCCAACCAGTCTGCCTGCCAGCCTTGCTGCCTGCCTTCCTGCAAGCCTTGGTTAATGTCTGCCTGCCAGCCTTGGTGCCTGCCTGCCTGCCAGCCTTCATGCCAGCCTTGGTGCCTACCTCCCTGCCAGCCTTGGTGCCTGCCTTGGTGCCAGCCTTGCTGCCTGCCTGCCTGCCAGCCTGCCTGCCAGCCTGCCTGCCAGCCTTGCTGCCTGCCTGCCTGCCAGCCTGCCTGCCAGCCTCCCTGCAAGCCTTGGTGCCTGCCTTGGTGCCAGCCTTCCTGCCAGCCTTAGTGCCTGCCTGCCTGCCAGGCTGCCTGCCTGCCAGCCTGCCTGCCAGCCTTCCTGGCAGCCTAGGTGCCTGCCTGCCTGCCAGCCTTCCTGCCAGCCTTGGTGCCTGCCTCCCTGCCAGCCTTCCTGCCAGCCTTGGTTCTTGCCAGCCTCCCTGCCAGCCAGCAACCCCACAACCATGCGGAAGCACAGCAAGCCTCAGCCATCTGCAGCCAGCCCTGGCAAGAGGGACAGAGCTACCATCCCGCCCCCTGGCCCTCACTCTGGTTCTGCTGGGGCTTCTGCAGCACGGGCTTGCTCTTCTGGGGCTGGGGCTTCTGCTGCTTCTGCTTCTGGAGGAGCTGATGACAAGCACTCCAGCACCAGCCACCTCCACAGCACCTGGATCCTTCACCCCTGAGACTGAGCGACCAAGAGGAGTGCCAGAGACTCTTTTTTGTTTTTGAGCTTGTTGTTAATAAAGTCTATTTATGATTCACACACTTGCTTCATTTCTTTTTTTTATAAAGTCTTGCTGGAAACTTTTAGAAATGGTTTAAGCCTTTGCATGCTTGTGGGATGGGTAAGGATAGCTTTGGAATGGGTTAGGATACCTGTGGAATGGGTAATAGCTGTGGGATGGGTTGGGATAGCAGTGGGATAGATAAACCTCCAGTGCAAGCATAGTGGGACTGTATGGTCCACCCTCCCAGGTGCCACACCTACGGCCCTTTATTATCCTCTAGGCATCCTCTAGGCATCCTGTACACATCCTTAATATCCGAGATAGGTCCCCTCTGCGAACGTTTTTTCCATTTTAAACGCTTTGTTTCTGTTCTGCATCTGTTCTGCATCCGTTCTGCATCCGTTCCATGTCCGTTCCGCTTCCTCCCTGCGTCCGGGCAGATGCGAGTTGCGCGGATGCGCAGCGGACGCCAAGCGGATGCGTAGCAGATGCGTAGCAGATGCGTAACGGATGCATAGCGGATGCGTAGCGGATCCGTAGCAGATGCGTAGTGGATGCAGAATGGACGAACTGGATACATTTTCCGCGCAAAAGTTTTAAGCAGCCTAAAACTTTTGGAGTGGATGAAACGTCCATAAACGGATGCTGGACAGATAGAGAGGAAGCAAAACGGAGGCACTGAGTACATCGCATTTTGGAACGGATGACAAGCTTTTTTGTCCATTTTACTTCCTCTTTGCATCCGTTGGTGCATTGTGACAGGGGCTTTAAAAAGAAGCACAATGTTATGGAAGAATGTAAGAAGAAATGTAAGAGTTTAAAAATAGTGTTGCATTGAACAGCAAAACTATGTTTATTTTTTTTTTCAACAATTATACTTTCTTTTATTTGAGAAGACACATTGTTTATCATTTCTCAAATAAAACAAGTAGTTGGAGTTAAAGTTCCTGATTTGTAAGTACAAGTATTTTGGTATAGCTCCTATTTTTTACCATAACATTCCTTGCTATAACAATGTCGCCATAGTACAAAGGAAGATTGCAAAGGTTTATATAGTTGATTTTCCCAGGAGTAATGTATGGCTGTGAGAGCTGGACAATAAGGAAGGCTGAGCATCAAAGGATTCATGCTTTTGAATTATGGCATTGGGAAATACTCTTGAGAGCCCTTGGACTGCAAGGAGATGAAACTGTTCTTTGGAAGGACAGATATTGAAACAGAAATACTTTGGCTACCAAATGAGAAGAAAATACTCATTGGAAAATACCTGTTGTTGGAAAAGATTGAATGCATAAGGAGAAGGGGACAACAGAGGATGAGACGGTTAGACAGTGTCACTGATGCAGTGAATATGAAATTGGGCAAACATTGAGATCTAGTAGAGGACAGTGAGGCCTGGTTTTCTATAGCCCAGGGAGTCACGAAGAGTCAGACTGGACATCGTGACAGAATAACAACAAAAGCCCAATGGATGCAAAAAGGACACAACGGACGAGCAAAATGTTCCATCCATTGTTATCCACTCTCAAAAGGGGCAAAAATTTGTATAACTGGAGCGAATAACATGGACGTGGGGAGGATGCAGGGCGGATGCAAAGCGGATGCGGAACGGAAGCCCAGCAGATGGAAGCGCATGGGGGCGGATGGCACATCCGTTGGGCTTCCGGGGGGCCTCAGCAAAATGGATACGGTACGGATACAGCGGATGCACAGCGGAAGCCTAAAGGATGCCTGGCGTTAATTGCGCATGTGGGGGGGATGCATTGCATCAGCACCGCGGATATAATGGAAGCAGCTCGGAAGCAGGTCGCCATTCAGAGGAAAGACCTGCTGCCAGAGGATTGGCTGTCTTGCCTGCCCTCCCTGTATGTCTGCATGTCTGCCTGCCAGCCTTGCTGCCAGCCTTGCTACCAGCCTTGCTGCCAGGCTTGCTGCCAGCCTCCCTGCCAGCCTTGCTGCCACCCTCCCTGCCAGGCTTGCTGCCAGCCTGCCTGCAAGCCTTGCTGCCAGCCAGTCTGCCTGTCAGCCTTGCTGCCTGCCTTCCTGCCAGCCTTCCTGCCAGCCTTGGTTCCTGCTTGCCTGCCAGCCGTGCTGCCTGCCTTGGTGCCAGCCTCCCTGCCAGCCTTCCTGCCAGCCTTGGTGCCTGCCTGCTTGCCAGCCTTCCTGCCAGCCTTGGTTCCTGCTTGCCTGCCAGCCGTGCTGCCTGCCTTGGTGCCAGCCTCCCTGCCAGCCTTGGTGCCTGCATGCCTGCCAGCCTGCCTGCCAGCCTTGGTGCCTGCCTCCCTGCCAGCCTTCCTGCCAGCCTTGGTGCCTGCCTGCCTGCCAACCTTGGTGCCTGCCTTCCTTGGTTCCTGCCAGCCTCCCTGCCAGCCAGCAAGCCCACAACCATGCAGAAGCACAGCAAGCCTCAGCCATCTGCTGCCAGCCCTAGCAAGAGGGACAGGGCTACCATCCCACCCCCTGGCCCTCACTCTGGTTCTGCTGGAGCTTCTGCTGCTTCTGCTTCTGGAGGAGCTGATGACAAGCACTCCAGCACCAGCCACCTCCACAGCAGCTGGACCCTTCGCCCCTGAGACTGAGTGACCAAGAGGAGTGCCAGAGACTCATTTTTGTCTTATAGCTTGCTTTTAATAAAGTCTATTTTTGATTCACACACTTGCTTCATTTCTTTTTTTTAATAAAGTCTTGCTGAAAACTTTTAGAAATGGTTTAAGCCTTTGCATGCTTGTGGGATGGGTTAAGATAGCTGTGGGATGGGTTGAGATAGCTGTGCGATGGGCAGGGATACCTGTGGGATGGGTAATAGCTGTGGGATAGATAAACCTCCAGTGCAAGCATAGTGGGACTGTATGGTCCACCCTCCCAGGTGCCACACCTACGGCCCTTTATTATCAATAATGATGTAATAATTATCCACACATGTCAACATAAATACAACTCTTTATTAAATGCCCTGTTCATTGTAGGCCAACCAAACATACATGGCCCAATCTCATCCGTGTGATGAGACAGGCTGAAGGAAGCATCCATTAAGCATTTACCATCCTGTCTTGCCACTCCACTGCTCCAGCTGGGGAGTTGCACCAGTGTTTCAGGAGGTTGTGCTGCTTCTTCGCCTCACGTGAGGCTCTGTTGGGGCCTTGCACATCCTCAGTGTCTATCAGGTTTCACCCTTGCCTCCATTCCCCAGGCTCCATGTCCCCATTGCCTTTTTGACGGTCCACAAGCCTGTTCTGCAAGACTGGGTAGCGGGTGCACATGAGATTGTGCAGGATGCAGCAAGCTTCCACAATCCTCCTCATGGTCTCTGGGCTATGCTGCATGTTGGTGAGAAGTACCTGGAACCTGTTCTCCAGGATGCCAAAAGCATTCTTCACCACCCGCCTTGCCCTGAACAGCCTGTAGTTGAAGATCCTCTCTTCACGGCTGAGGTATTTGGAGGTGTCGGGCTTAATGAGGTAGGTTGTGAGGGAGAAGGCGTCATCCCCCATGATGAAGTAGGGCACATCTTGTGTGTCGTTGGGCAGGGGTTCTGGATCTGGGAAGCCCACCATGAGGTTGCCTTCCATCTCCTCCTTCAGGTGACTGGCGTTGTATACATGGGCATCTGAAGATGAGCCGTTGCCTGAAGCATCAATGTACATGAACTTGTAGTCAGCATCGACCATGGCGAAGAGGATGATGCTGAAGAAGCCCTTGGAGTTGAAATAAGTGGACCCCGACTTGGCTGGAGTTTTGCAGGCCACGTGCTTGCCATCTATGGCTCTAACGATGTGTGGTAAGTTCCACTTCTGATACCACTGCTCTGCAACTTTCTTCCAGCCTTCTTCAGTGGAGAGGTACTGGAGGAGCTCTTCCTTGTATTCTTCGATGATGGCCTGCACCACTTCTCTGACCACAATGCTGATGGTGTTGCATGGCACCCTCCAGCCATACTGCATGCTCCTGTAGGAGGTCCTGAGGCCAGGTGGCACAGAGTGAGTGCCACCTTGAGCCCAGGTTCCAGTCTGGGCGGGAAGCTGGTGTTTTCCTTGGTCAACCTGGGTGTCAGCCGCTGCACAACTTCGTCAAACATGCCTGGAACCATCCTCATGGAATTCTGGAACGCCTGAGTTTCTTCGCTCCTGATCTCCACCATCAGCTTGTTGTACAGTCCGTCCTCTGCTCTTCTGGCGAACCATCTTCGGATCCAGACTCTTTTTGGGTGCCTCCTTTTCTTCTCGCAGTAGTGTTCACAGAGCCTGTAGATGGCTTCGCACTGTTGCAGAAGGATGGTGGCTGCTGAAAGGACTTTGTTACAATCCACGGTGGACATGACTGGATGCTGTGGAAGAGGACGATCCAGATGAAGGCTGCAGAGGTCTGCACCACTGGGCTGCTGTTCTGAAAGAGAGATGTAGGCGAGTTGTTTCCCCTTTTTATAGGCAGTATAGGTTTTCCGCTAGGCATCCTCTAGGCATCCTCTAGGCATCCTCTAGGCATCCTCTAGACATCCTTAATATCCGAGATAGATCCCCTCTGCGAATGTTTTTTCCATTTTAAATGCTTTGTTTCCATTCTGCATCTGCTAGGCATCCGTTCTGCATCTGTTCCGCGTCCGTTCCGCTTCCTCCCTGCGTCCGGGCGGATGTGAGTTGCGCGGATGCATAGCGGATGCCTAGTGAATATTGTGGACGCATAACTGATGCGTAACGGTGGCGTAACGGATGCGTAGCAGATGCAGAATGGACGAACTGGATACATTTTCCGCACAAAAGTTTTCGGCAGCTCAAAACTTTTGGAGCGGATGAAACGTCCATAAACAGATGCTGGACGGATAGAGAGGAAGCCAAACGGAGTACATCGCAGTGAGTACAATGAGTACATCACATTTTCCAATGGATGGCAAGGTTTTTTGTCCATTTTACATCCTCTTTGCAATCGTTGGTTCAGTGTGACATGGGCTTAAGAAAGGATATTATGGCTAATACTGGACTGAGGCTAGATCAAACCAACTTTGTGCAAAAAAAATGACAAATAAGTGTGATTAATTTTACCATTTCATAAATTCAGTATAGAACATAACTGCATGCGTAATTCTTCATTCCAGGACTTCTGGTTGTGGCACTGCAATGGTGTGGGGAGTGAAAAGCGAGCTCTGCTCTCTCATCCCCAATCTGTACATCTCAAGGCCCCTGAGAGGAGTACACAAATTCCAGAGGGGTATGTAAAGGTATGGGGAAGCCTGAGAAGAAGCTTGATGGTGGGCAACTGTCAGCAAATTCGAAGGAAAACCTCATTTGCTCCAGTGTTTGAGAGATCTGTCATTTCAATGGTAGACTGAAGCTACGGTGCTTTCACTCAATGAGGAAGATACAAGGATATGAATGGCACTTTTGACATCAAGCGGCAGATTGTCTCAGAGTGTGAAGAAGATAGAGAGTGAAAGTTGAAGAGAAGAAGCAGCAGATATCAGGCTGAACTGTGAGTCTTAATACAGAGGACAGAGGTCCAAATGTGGAATGGTGATCCGGTGGTGAGAGAAAAGAATTATAAGATAAGAGTCAATCTATTTGGTTACTTGGGATCAACTAATATTATTTAGATTTGATTATAAAGCTGGAAAGCATAGTATTTAAGAAATTTGGAGCATAACTAGATGGATTTGTGATTTGAAAGTGAAGAAGGTTGGTGGATGGAAGACACAATAAGGGACTAGCTCTAGGAGTGGAAGTGACCATCTTAATCTGTACAGACAAGAAAACAGAAGAGAAGCTGATGCAATAGACTTTTAGTTTTAAACTGAAACTCTGAAGCAATAGTAACTGACATAGATATACAGTACAATAGATTAGATATATGAAGAGATATATATTAAGGAGAGCTATTGAAAAGAACAGACAGTGAAGACAGGAATAAATTGTGAATGGTAAAATGGGAAGAAATATATAATAAAGTAAAGAACATGACTAGCGTCATGACAACGACTCTGGAAAGGGAAAGAATCAGGAATGATATCAGGCTCATTAGTGTCCATTGCATCTCCAGTGAGTCAAAAAATGATAGAGGAAATGTTGAGTACAGAAAAAGCAAGCAATACTGTCAATATGCAAACAATGCAAACAACATTGTTAGCCATCCAGGAAACAATGCTTAAAGTTCAGGAGACAATGCTAAATAATCACACAGAACTAAAGACAGAGTTGAGAGAGATGAAAGATAACATTCAAAAACTGGATGAAAAGATAGGAATGATTCAGCAAACAATGGAGAAGAATGAACAAAAAATAAAAAAATTAGAAATTAAAGTGGAACAAACAGATAAGAAATTGGATGGGCAGAAAAGTAACAGAAATGAAAAGAGATTTGGAAGACTTGATAATCCATTTGGAAATGGAATGTGCAGCATTTTATCTGAGGTTCCTGAACATACCAGAATCCAAGGATGAAGACCTAGGAGCCATAATGTCTCAACTAATAGCAGAAGCATTGCAGAGGGATCAACAAAAGATTATAAAAGAACTCTATGAGATTTACAGAATCCATATGAACTACGCGAGGCAACACAAACATGCACAGGAGATCTACATTAGGTTTGCAAGAAAAAAATGTGACCTTAAAACAGATCCCAAGGTGGGTGAGAGAGTTTAGGAAAGATAAAGAAGAGAGAGAACAACCAAGAAGAGAAAGACTAAGAACAAGACCACAAAGAGAAGCAAGAGTTGATAGAAGATTGAGACAGACCTATTATTGCTTGATAATAGAAAAAGAAATCAAATTATTTCAATAAATATTAATGGATTGAACTTCCAGATTAAGAAAAAACAAATACTGGCTAAATTAATAAAACAAAATGTTGACATTATATGTCTACAAGAAGTACATATCCAAAAGTGATACAGAAAATATTTGATTATCCCAAATTAGGTGTACTATTTACAGCACTGGCAAATAAAAAAAAAGGGGGGTAGCAATTTATGTTAGAAAAGGGATAAACACAAAACAAATTTACATGGATGAATGGGGTAGAATTTTAATGGTACAAATTAATATTCAACAAAAACAAATATTACTGGTTGGGATATACACCCTTAATGATAATCAAAAGAAATGTTATAGGAAATTATATAATATAATAGTTAATATGGGTCAAGAAAATATCTGTATCAGGATTCTGGCAGTTACTCCAATTAAATCATGAGCTTCAAGCCACACTCCTAAAACTAAAAAAAGATTTATTTGAAGGTAACATTCTACGTCTGGCATTTACCTGGGCGTAGCCAACTCTGAGATATGTAATTCACTGTCAACCTTGATCCTGCTTTTCCCGCTACCCCTCTGGATGTATTATCCAATGAAAAATATCCATAATCAAGAGTCTTCAATCATGCTGTCCAATTAGATTTTTGCATGGTAGAAGCTTCAGTCATCTAATCAGTGTTTGAAGGAAAATATGAATGGTATGTGCTTTCAATTCCACACTGCCACCTGCTCTTTGAAACTTCCCCCCCTTCTTTCGGTTGTCAACAATAAAACATGTATACAAAATGTTTTATGCACAGAGGCTAGGATTGTATTTGCTAAAAACTGGAAAAATGAGAAGATACCATTACAGGAGGAGATCATTAAGAAAATATTGGAATGTGCTGAAATGAGTAGATTGACATTTGAAATTAGAGAACAAGATGATAAACAATTTTATAAAATTTGGGATCTATTCTATCAATGGTTAGATAACAAAACATAGTAATGAAATATGTAGATTTTTAGAAAATAATAAATATATAAAGATGTATCTTCTTTTTTTTCCTGTTTTTTAATTATATCTACAACATGATTCTAGGCTAGATCTTAGAGGATAATATGAATTGTTATAAAATAAACTAGGTAAAATATGATTATTTTATAAAACATGAATGAATAAAAGTATAGTCAACGATTGATTAATAAAGATATTAATGTACTTGATATTTGATTGAAAGTATGAGAGGATATATAATGTAATTGTAATTGAAGACTACAAAATGGAAACACAAAACAATTTGTAATCCAACTGGCACATTGTATGTATATATATGGAAGATGGCTTAATGTTTTTATGTTTTGTTTGTTTATGTTTGTTTTAAAACCAATAAAAATTAAAAAAAATGTTTTACAAGTGGACAATCTGCTTAGTAGGGGACTTCAATGCCATTGTAGACATAGAAAAAGACTATGTTAATAAGGAAGAAATTAGAAAAGGAAAAAAGAAAATTTTACCAAAAGCATTTTTTGAATTAATAGAGGAAACTAATTTGGAAGACATATAGCAAAAAAGAAACCCAAAAAAGAAGGATTATACATTTTACTCTAGTCCACAAAAATCTTGGTCGAGAATTGACATCGTGTGGATGAACAGGGCAATTATCTCAGTAGAAATAATGCCCAATATCTGGGCCAATCATAACCCAGTGAAAATTATTTGAAGAGGGCAGAGGAAAAGAAAGAGAAGATGGATATTAAATTCACAAAGAGTAAAAGAAAAAGAATATAGTCAGAGAATTAAAGATGAATTAGAAATATTTTTAAAAATCAATTTAAAACAACATACCAATCTACAGAATTTACGGGATACCACAAAGGCCTATATAAGAGATATATCAATAGCATACATAAAGAAGAAAAATAAAGAAAGATGGAAGAAACAGAACGAAGTATGATTAATTTTTAATCCCTTCATAAATTCAGTATAGAACATAACTGCATGTATAATTCTTCAATTTTAAATGTATTTGTCATATATTAGCTCTTCGTATGTTTTCATAAACAACACATCTTCAAAGACAGTGTTCTGTAAGTGACTGTGGTTTAGCTGAAAAAAAAGAGAAAGCAGCATCATATAAACATTGCTAGACATCCCTAAAAAAAGTGCAAACATCATTTACAGACTGGCTCCCAAAGAGTGAGAAAAATGTTTCTACATGCTGACATGAGGAATTTTATGAAAATATTTTGGGCAGCTATAAAGATAGAGTGAGTGAGAACATGTGCTTTTAATTAACCCATGAAAGTGAGAAGAACATTAGGTGAAATCTCTCTCTCTTTTTTCATTTAAGCCCAGAGAAAATAACCAGAAGGCATTAAAGACTGTCAAGATACTCTTTTCATTTGCAGTTCAACCAGCTCCATTAAAACACCCAGTTTGAAGTTAACAAGACAGATGCATCAAGGGAGAAAACGATAGAGTTAATGTCCATTAGCACAGAACAGGGAGAGAATGAATAAATTAATATTTATTAGCCATTAAAACTCATTATACATTCTGAAGGGCCGTAGGAAATTATTCAAAATTTTAAACGCCCTGTCTTCAGATTAAAATATTTGCTGTAAGTGAACATTTGTTTACTTTATAAATTGATAACTCAATAAATGTATTTTACATAATGATCTTTAGAAAATAGCATGAGTTATGATTTAAACAACATCTGATGAGGATTACATAAGCAAGCAAATTATAGGAATTATATATTTATACTTTTATGGATAGGCAGTCTCCCAAAGAACTGGATTATGATGTGTGTGTGTGTATGTGTATGTGAATGTGTGAGTTTTCTTGGGATGGGTGAATGAAAAACATTGGGAACATATGCCAAGAATATAGTTCCCAGCAGGATTGCCTAAAATTCAAAGATCATTCTAGCTACCCTGTTGAAGCCACAGTTATATATATGGCAGCAGAGATACAGGAAAATGCTGGAGGGACAGTGAAGGGACAGTGACATTGAAGAGACAATGACAAAGTCATCCATTCATACTGCACAAGAGAAATTAATGGTAAACTATTCCTATATTTTTATCAAGAAAACCAAATGGAACAAAATCTATAATGATATGATGCCAGATGATAGTTTTCTTAGGTTGAAGGACAATTACCAAGCTACTAAGGAAGAATTGATTTTTTTTAAAGCACTCATTTGAGACATCTAGTGGATGAGGTTGCCATGCAAATCTGAAGAAAAGAAAATCTGAAGCTGCAAAGAGATGATTACAGTGGAACATGGAATGTAAGACAGATGAACATGGGAAAGTTTGACACAGTGAAAGATGAAATGAAGTGACTACACCTTGACAGACATCAGTGAAATGAGCCAGACTGGTATTGGATACTCTCTAATCCCAGAAGAATGACTTTATTACTTAAGGACATAAAAAAACTAAACAGAAATAGTGTTGCTTTTATTATTAGGAAAGGTGCAGCAGCAGTGGTGGTATTAAATTTTTTTTACTACCAGTTCTGTGGGCATGGCTTAGTAGGAGTGGGTATGGCTTGGTGGGTGTGGTTTGGTGGGCGAGGTTTGGTGGGCGTGGTAGGGGAAGGATACCACAAAATCCCCATTCCTCACCCACCAACCTGCTTTCCAGTTCCATTCTCCTGTGCTGGGCAACCAAAGAAGATCCAGCCAATCTGCTGGGACTCAATGGGAGGCAGAGAAGAGATAGGGGTGGGGCCAGTCAGAGGTGGGATCGGCCAGTTCTCTGAACAACTCAAAATTTCCACTACCGGTTCTCCAGAACTTGGCAACAATGCAGTCAAACAATGTCTGAACAATGTCAGTTAGACTTTGTGGACAACTCCTTAATATGAGTATCATCCAAATTTATACTCTGACCATTGATGCAGAAGAAGAGGTTTTATGATCAAATTCAATTTGAAATCAACAGAATATGAAAACAAGACAAGAATGTTTGTGGTTGGAGAGGGGAATGCCAAAGTTTTCCTCATGAGAAACTTAGGTACAAGCCAGTAAGCTATAATATAGACTTAGTGAAACAGACTGCGTCTAGGTTGCCCAAGGAGTACTCCCTACCTATTTACAGGTAGTCCTTCACTTATAACCATTTGCTTAGTGGCCACTTGAAGTTATAATGGCACAAAAATGTTGTATGACCATTTGAGCTACAGTGGTGCAGTGGTTAGAATGCAGTATGACAAGTTAAATTCTGCTGACTTCCAGCAGTTTGATTCTTTCTGGCTGAAGGTTGATTTAACATTCCATCCTTCCAAGATCAATCAAATGAAGACTCACATTGTTGGAGGCAATATGTTGATTCTGTAAACTGACTGGACAGAACTGTAAAGCACTATGAAGTGGTATATAAGTCTAAGTGAAGTTGCTATTGCTATTTTTTACCCTTACAACTATTGCAACATCTCGATTAATCACATGATTAAAATTTGGGCACTTGGCAACTGGCATGCATTTATGACAGTTGCACTGTCACAGGTCATGTGATTATCACCTGTAACCTTTCCAACCAGCTTCCAACAAGGAAAAAATCAATGGGAAAGCCAGATTCACATACAGATTAACAGTGCAACTCTGGTTATTCACTTAACAATTGTGGCCAAAAAAGGGGGGTACAACTCACCAAACAACTGTCTTGGGCTCATTTTGGTCATATGTTGAGGACCACCTAATTCTGACAATATTTTAAGGAATGCTGGATTGGAAGAAGAACATGGTTTTAAAAACTGAAGGAAGACATGCTTATAATCTGCACTATGGTAGTGACATTATCCTGACACGTACGAATGAAACAAACAAAAAAAAGTTATTATATTTATATAGTTACTTACCAAGCACATCTAAATTATATTAAAGTAATCAAAATATTCTTAAAATCCCCAAGGCATGTCACAACTTTTGAGCACCCCTAATGTTTGGAAATTGAAAGTTGAAAAAAATAACAAACCCTACTACAACATGCACAAGAGAAACTGTGAATGTTTGTTTCCTACCACCAGTATATAAAATATTAGTTCATTGAGAAGTAGCAGACATGTTAAATTAGCCATTTCAAGCATTAGAAAATGTTAAACACGATTACATCTTTAACATACCAGGAATCTCCTAAGCCATTACTATATTGCTAAAGCTTTTATATTAGCTGTAGATCTCCATCACAACAAATCATAATGAGTTTTCTCAGCAAATGGATCATTATCCTGATAGGTTTTGCATATTAGGGTGTAATCTTATACAGACACGGGAGTAAGCATGAAATTAAGGTTTACTTTTCTGTACTTAATGGGGTTTTTTAAGTAGCGCACAAGATTATAATAATCTCTCTCACTCTCTTTCTCTCTCCAATCATACACACACAATGTTCCAGAAGAATTCAGATGTGTTCCAGTTCATCCGCTGAATCTTTGAACAGTGCATGCTACAAATCTTTTAACATGACAATTATAAGATGGAAGAAAAAGATGCTTCTCTCCCCTCTTCACCCACCCCTCTCAACAATCAAATCTTTTTTGCAGATGAAAGAAACCCACCACAAATCTGTACTGGAATCTGTGCCAAAGCAGAGATTGTGGATGCTGAGTTAAATGGTAATGCTTTGGCTGCTGTCCAAGAAAGCACAGATGCTCCAAACACCTTTTTAGAATTTTTAACACTAACCACCTGCCAATCAAATTTACAATGGAAATGAAGCAAACAGAGCATGTTGCTATTCCCAGATTGTGAACTAAAATGGGCTATTAAGGGCAACTTTGAAAGATTTCTGAGTTTGCAACATTTGTGCCTCTATATACACACACATACATATGTGTGTGTGTGTGTGTGCGTGCATACGTGCGCATATGTATATGTATGTGTATGTGTATGTGTATGTGTATGTGTATGTGTATGTGTATGTGTATGTGTATGTGTATGTGTATGTGTATGT
>BLBF01000043.1:14573905-14617266 GCA_015471245.1 Laticauda colubrina
TATGTGTATGTGTATGTGTATGTGTATGTGTATGTGTATGTGTATGTATTGTATATATGTATATGTATATGTATATGTATATGTATATGTATATGTATATGTATATGTATATGTATATGTATATGCATATGCATATGTATATTACACTCTGGATTTAACCATTATCTCTGAAACAGTGTAACTCACCAGGACTGACAGCAGCATACTGATACAGCCATTTTTTATCAAGTGGCATTTATTTTAAATGCACACAATTCATCATTTATAGTAAATCAGCACACTGCTCATTCTAGGGGAAAGAAAATAACGAGGCAAATAGCGAGATGCAGCATTAAACAGGCCGAGGTTTTGTTAAGAGAACATGATATATTGTTAGCTGGGAAGGCAGTATGCAGGGATAATTTTTTTAGCCTTTCATTTTGCAGTGGGCAGAGAAAATCATCAGACAAGCTGACACCCCACATACCTTCTTCTTTTGCTTCTCTCTTTTTTTTTTTTATCATTCAGATATTACATTCAGCCACATTTTGCTGAAGAATGTTTTATTGAATAGAATACCTGTTTGTGTGTGTGTGCATGTGTGTATGCACACACATGCATGCAAACACTTTTGAGTGCTTCTTTCCTGAGAATTACATGGACAATTTTCCTGGCAAACTTTTAATAGTGGTTTGCCATTGTCCTTTGTCTTTTTAGAGATAATAAAAAGGGACGGACTCAAGTTCACCTAGCTGGTTTAATGCTTAAGGGCACAACTAGAACTCAGAGTCTTCTGATTTCGAGCCTTATGTCACAATACCATTATCTGGCTTCATGCTGCTACAACCTAGACCAGTGTTGCCCAACCTTGACAAGCTTTAAGAAAGGGATCTCCAAACTTGGCAAAGACTTATGGACTTCAACTCCCAGAATTCATTCTGGACAACACTTCTTTGTGGCAACCCGTCAGATATTGGAACACTGCCATCCTGTCATCCTAGTCCTTCTTTTCACCCAGTTCCTGAGAACATTTTTCATATGTTCTGTCCCTTAATTATCCTTTCCTCACTCTTTCCCAGAGTCTGCATTTTTATTATCATATGGTGACCTAAATTGGACACAGTATTTTAAGTATGATTTTATTAATGCTTTATAAAACAGTAGGATAGCTTCACATGATCTTGATTATAGAATTCAATTTCCAGTGGAAAGCCAAATGGTCACTGAACACCGAAAACACAGGAAAACATATAAATGTTCCCACAAAAAAGTGCCAGACTTTGAACTATTATGTCAGCAATGGATAATTCTACATCACATCTGCTGGGACTCAAAATGGGGCATGGTATTCTCTCCTCAATGTGATAATGGGGTCCCGTGTCAAACTGCAGATCACATGGTGACTGGCTGCAAGCTGAGGATAGATGAAGGAAACAGAGGGTGAGTAAAAAGGAGAGAGGCAGTTTGAATTGCTTCCATTGCATTTCAAATTCCCAGAGGTTGTGGGAGGAGCTGCTGGCTGCTTGTGAAGGAAGGAAAGGGTGAGGAGAAAGGAGAAAGATATTGACCCACATGCCTAACAGCACACTAATCATATAACTATAAACCAAGAATACCAATAATACATTTAGGGTAAGTGCGCTTGAGATTATGATTTTATTTGATTTCAAAATGACCAGCTTAGTTCAGTGTAATACTTGTTTTACAGCTGTCTTTTGCAGTATTCTTTTCAAACATGGATACTGTCCTCTTTGTAAAAAATTACTAGTCTACATGGACAGATTATCGATCTACAATCTCTAATCTGTGCTTTCCAAGCAGAAATTAGGTGCCCAATCCAGCCATCTATTGAGCTGCCATTCTACCAACCCCACTACCACAAATATCCTACAGGAAAAGGGTGTAGTCTGTCTAGGTGTGATCTTAGTTTTCTCCCCATTAGTAACTCTGCTGGACTTTAATTTGTTCTGGCACTGGGTGTCATGTGCTGAATGCTTAGTAGCTTATCTATCTTTTCTTGTGTGTCCCCAGGCCCCAGCTTTTGTAATGTTTCCTTCGTGTAATGTATCATGCGTTCTGCCCGTCCATTCATGGCTTGGTTTTCTGGCACTGTCAGTGCGAGCCTTATCCCATGTTGTGCTAAAAAAACCCTCAAATGTGAATTGTGGTCTGTTTTCAGATACAATTAGATCTGGCAATCCAAGTGTTGCAAAAAGTTTCCTGAGCTATCTAATGATGGCTTCTATTGTGATGGAGTACATGATGTTTACCTCTAGCCATTTGGAGTAAGCGTCTATGACTATTAAAAATGTATATCCTTTGGTTGGGCCTGCAAAATCAATGTGTAGTCTTGACCATGGTCCCCTTGGTGTTTCCCATTCATGTTTTAGTGCTGTGGGAGATATTGGTCTAGATTCATGGCAGTGTTTACACGTTGACACCCAGTCCCCTATTTCCTTATCCATCCCTGACCACCGTACAAAACTTCTTGCCAGGGATTTCATTTTTAAAATACCCAGGTGTCCCTCATGTAACAATTCAAGTATGCATTTCCTTAAAACGTCCGGTATGACCACCCGATCCCCCCATAATATGCACCCCTTCAGCATTGAGAGTTCTGTTTGTCTATTCCAGAATGGTTTGGTGGTCTTGTCACTCTCAGTTTCTGGCCATCCTTTTCCTATCCAATTTAAAATCTGCACCAGGGTTTTGTCTTTAGCTGTTTCCCTGGCGATGTCTGCTGCCATCATGGGTAGATTTTCTAATATCTTTATTTATAGGGTCGATGTGGTTGGTGCTGGGTCAACTTCTATGTCAGGTAGAGGGCAATGGCTAAGCGCGTCAGCATGATTTATATCTTTTCCAGGTCAGTAAGTCAGTTCCTAGTTATAGGCAGCCAGGAATTCTGACCACCTTGTCATTTGTGATAATATATTAGGTGTAGCTTTGTTTACTGCAGCTATGCCCAGGAGTGGCTTATGGTCTGTAATTGGTGTGAAAATTCTCCCATAGATATATTTGTGGAAACATTTTATTCCAGTGACAGTGGCCAATGCCTCTTTGTCTAGTTGACTGTAGTTCCACTCTGGCTTTAACAGAGTCTTTGAATAGAAGGCTATAGGTGCTTCTTTCCCATCAGTTAGTACGTGGCTGAGTACAGCACCAACACCGAAAGGTGATGCATTGCAGGTTAGTGTTATTGGAAGTGTCTCACTCTCACTGGAACTGGATTGTATTAGTATGCGGTCTGATGTGATCAAGCTTTTTATCTCCTGGAATGCCGTTTCTTCTTGTTACCCCCAGGACCAGGTTGCTTTCTTGTCAAGCAACCTGTGTAATGGTTCTGCAATGGTTGCTTTCTTTATTAGGAATATATTATAAAAGTTAATGAGTCCTAAGAAAGCTTGTAAATCAATTTTATTTGTGGGCCTGGGGGCTTCCTTGATTAATCTGACTTTATTTTCAATGGGGTGAATTCCTTCGCTGTCTATAAGGTATCCTAGGAATTCAACTTTGCTGGCAGCTAATTCAAAGGAATTCAACTTTGCTGGAAGCTCCTTTTTGACTTTTAGTCCCGCCTCCTTGAATTTGCCTAGGACTTCCCTTAAGCAGTCACGTAGTTGTTCTTTGTTCCTGGCAGATACCAGGACATAATCAAAGTATGGTACCACCCCTTTTATCCCTTGCAATAGGCATTCCATTAAACTTTGGAATACCCCTGGGGCAATGCTGACACCAAATTGTAGTCTGTTGCATTTGAATGCCCCCCTGTGCATCACAATTATCTGGGCTTCCACTGTTTCGGGATCAACAGGAAACTATTGGTACGCCTGTGTGAAGTCTGGTTTCATGAAGATTTTCCCCCTCCAGGGAATGTAATAGGTGCCGTACCACTAGAACTGGGTATGCACTTTGTTGGAGCACATAGTTAACGGTTGCTTTGTAGTCTCTGCAGATGCGCAAAGACCCATCTGTTTTAATTGGTGAAACAATTGGGGTTTCCCACTTAGTGTGGTCAATTGATTCCAAAACCCCTTGTGCGATGAGTTGATCCAATTTCTCATCGATTTTTGGTTTTAGTTCAAAAGGAACCCAACTCACTTTGATTCTTATGGGGGTTATATTTGGGTTTAGACTAAAAGAAATTGGGGACCCCTGGTACATGCCCAGTTCTCCATCGAATATGTCTCAGAATTCTTCCATCAGGTCGTCTTCCCACTCTGTTTCAGTTAGGCTATTTATCCCTATAACCTTGATTCCTAATGGTGCAAACCATTCGAGTCCCAATAGATCAATTCCAATTGACTATGGTTAATGGAAGGATTCTGATGTATTTTTGAATGTTACCTTGAATTTTCTGATACCTACTATGGGGATTTTGTTCCCCTGGTAGTCTTTCAGTGTTAGTGTTTGTTTTTCAAGTTCTTCTCAGTCCATGTCTGGTATCAGTCTTTTTATACCATTGACAAGTATGAGCCTAAATCCACTTCCATCTGGTATGTCTGGTGTTAGTCACCTAATGTAAGTCACCTAACAGTTGGGTTGGAAAATATATAAACCAGGATAGGGAGTTGAAACTGCAGGAACCTTGGGTGAGAGTGACCATGTCATACTAGAATTCAGCATAACACAAACACAAGCAACAGAACATAATGACACCAGAGTCTTGGAATTTAAAAGAGTTGATTTCAATAAACTCTGAGAGAACGTGGGAAAGATTCCATGCATGAAAATCTTAAAGGGGAAAACAACTCAAGAATCTGGGGAAACTCTAAAAAGTATGATCATAGAAGCCAAGACCAGCACAATACCACTGAGAAAGAAAAACAAGAAAGCCAAGAAGAAACCAGCATGAAATCCAGCATGAAAACAAGAAATCCAATAAGAAACCTGCACAAAGATCTCTCTGGCAAATTGAAAGAAAAAAAGGACAAGTACAAAAAATAGAAATAAGGACCTACAACTAAGGCAGAATATCAGCAGACAGCCAGAATCTGAAAAGACGAAGTCAGGATAGCAAAGGCTCAGAACAAACAAAGACTTATAACAAAAGTCAAAGATAATAAAAAAAAATTCTTCCAACATATAAATAACAAGAAAAAAATCAAGGAAACAGTCGGTCCACTAAAGAGAGAAGATGGCAAAGAAGTAACAGGCAACAGAGAGAAAGCAGAACTACTTAACTCATTCTTTGCATCCATCTTCATGCAAAAAAATGCTATAGCTCAACCCACCAAAAACATAACTGTAAAAACAGACCAGAAATAAAAGTTAAAATAAGCAAGAAAATAGTAAGAGAACACCTGTCTGATGAAAACAAATCACCGGGGCCTGATGGATTATATCCCAGAGTTTTAAAGGAGCTGGCAGAGGTAATCTCAGAAACACTGCACCATATCTTTCAAAAATCCTGGAACTACCAGAGGACTGGAAAAGAGCTGATGTGGTTCCCATCTTCAAAAAAACACACACACAAAAAAACAGACCCTGGAAACTATAGACCAATCAGCCTAACATCAATACCCAGGAAGATACTGGAAAAGATAATAAAAAAAACAGATCTGCCAACATCTAGAAACAAGTAAAGTAATAACTAGTAGTCAGCATGGGTTTGTTAAGAACAGATCATGCCAAACCAATCTTATTTCATTCTTCAACACAGTGACTAAATTAATAGACCAGCAAAATACTGTGGACATAATATATTTAGATTTCAGCAAGGCATTTGATAAAGTAGACCACAACCTACTTCTTAGTAAGCTGGAAAAAAGTGTAATAGATAGCACCACCATGAGAGGGACTCACAACTGGCTGGCAAATCATACTCAACGAGTAGTCTTTAATGGGTTTAAGGCTACATGGAGGGAAGTAAGCAGTGGGGTGCCACAAGGTTCAGTCTCAGGCCAAGTACTCTTCAATAATTTCATTAACAACTTAGATGAGAGAATAAGGGGGATGAGGGGAAGTTACCAAATTTGCAGATGATACTAAGCTGGCAGGAATAGCTAACACCCAAGAAGATAGGCTCAAGATCCAAATGAATCTTGACAGACTAGAACACTGGGCCGTATTTAACAAAATGAAATTCAATGTAGAGAAAAGTAAAGTCCTACACTTAGGCAAGAAAAACCAAAAGTACACATATAGATTGGGTGAACCCCAGCTCAACAGCAGTAACTGTGAGAGGGATCTTGGAGTCTTAGTGAACAACCAGCTAAATATGAGCCAGCAGTGTGCAGCAGCAGCCCAAAAAGCTGATGCAATCCTAAATTGTATTAATAGAGGGATACAATCAAGATCAAGGGAAGTACTAATGCCACTCTATAAAGCCTTAGTAAGACCACACCTAGAGTACTGCATCCAGTTTTGCTCATCACATTATAAAAAAGATGTTGAAACTCTAGAAAAAGTCCAAAGAAGAGCAACCAGGATGATTAGGGGAGTGGAGACTAAAACATACAATGAATGTTGCAGGAACTGGGCTTGGCTAGTCTTGTAAAGAGAAGGACCAGGGGAGATATGATAACAGTCTTCCAGTATTTGAGGGGCTGCCACAGGGAGGAAGGGGTCAAGCTATTCTCTAAAGTGCCTGTAGGCCAGACAAGGAATAATGGATGGAAACTGAACAAGGAGAGATTTAACCTGGAAATAAGGATAAACTTTCTGACAGTGAGAACAATCAACCAATGGAACAGCTTGCCCTCGGAAATTGTGGGAGTGCCATCACCTGAGACATTCAAGAAGAGATTGGACTGCCATTTGTCAGAAATGGTGTAGTGTCTCCCGCTTAGGCAGGGGGTTGGACTAGATGACCTACAAGGTCTCTTTCAACTCTGATTATCTGTTATCTGTTTTCTGGAGTGTCAGTTTATCTAGTAGTTTTCTCTACCCATTGAAAAATGAAAGGCTAAGGAAGTTATCCCTTTATGCTGCTTTCTGAGCTAATAATATATATCATATTATCTTAACAAAACCTTGGCCTGTTTAATGCAACCTCTTGCTATTGGCCTTATTATTTTCTTTCCCCTAGAATGTCCAAGAATTTTGCAAAATACATCAAGAAGTTGCAGCTTGCTGCTGTAGTGCCAGTGGAGTTGCAAAAGACTGTGTTACTTGGAACAACATACATTTTAAGAAGATACTTGGTTGATACCCACAATGCTGGCAGCAACCAGTATCAAACATCAGAGCCAGTCAGTGATTTTTGTGATACATTTTTAAATGTTCCATCGACTGAGCTTCATCTTTGATGAATAAAGATTATGATAATAATATAAGATCCAGCCAGGCTGAGATAGAGTCCAAACTTGATAATTTCATAAATAAAGTACAAATATTTGTAGTCAAATTCTTTGAGTAATCACTTTTATTCCTTCATCCATGAAACTAAGATAAAATACACTTCCATGGTTTCTACAGCTGGCTCTAGAAAGTAACAAAAAACTAGTAAAAGAAGAACTGACCTAAATTTCACCTTAAACTTTACATGAACCCAAATCAATTACCCATAGTTTTTGCTGGAAGCAGAGAACAAGAAATACTAAAATAGAGCATGCTTCCCCTGCTGTCATTTAACTTAACCAAAGCTAAACTAGAATGAAAAACTTCTACAGAAAGAAACCTTTATAAGGCTTCCAACTTGAGCTGAGAGAAATATCAGAAATGAAATGAACACACTGCTGTTCTGCTTAGTTTTCAGATATTTCCAGAAAGATTGATGTAGAGTTTGGATATCTTCCAAGGCTCCCTGCTTAAGAGGAGTCCTCAGTGGAGGTTCCTTTCCTCCCTATGTTCCCCTATCATTTTTCATTTCTCCTTGGTAGAAGTGACAAGAGAAATTGTGAGGGAGGAAAACTACTATGGAATTTGGCTTGGTTATCTCCTAAACCCTAGTTGTTGTTTTTTTTGTTTTTTGTTTTAATTATGGAGCCATGTAGAAAATACTTTCATGCTAATTATTGTACATTTTTGATTTATAAATAATAAAGCATCTACAACTTGCTGTAAAAGACCATCATATCCCTTAATTTTTCACTTTGTTGACTTCCAGACTTGCAGAAAACACTATTCTATTTCGTTATTTCTGATTCTTTTCCTCAGAGGCCAAGAATTATATTTAGACTTCATCATCATTGCAAAATTGGCATGGGAGCCATCTTCTGCCATCCCCCAAAAGCCAAATTAAAATAAATAATATAATATCAGGGTGGGGAAAGACTGTAAAATTTGCTGATCTAACATGAACAATCAGCTGTGGACCTTAGGCCAGTTAACTCTCTTTCAGCCTATCTTATAGGTTTGTTGCTCCAGGAAAAATAGGAGGAGGAAAGTGTGTTGGATATGTTTGCCACCTTGAGTTATTTGTGAAAAATAATAAAGGTGATATACCAATAAATAAATCAACATTTCTCTGGAGAGATGGCTTGAAATGTTGTCAACTGCTCCATTCTAAGACCTCTCCTTCTTGGTAACATGAGTGTTCAAAAGCCTCTCTCTTTTTGCCAGGATACACTTAGACTCAAATATATTTATACAATATGAGAGGAGACCAGAAAAAATATACAAAGAGACCCATATGTTTCTTCATTACACAGCAGAAAACACAGGTGCATTCTGTGGCTACTTCTGTAAAAGTATTAGAAACAATTCCAAAAGACATGTTCTATACATTTTCCCTAACCTGTTTTGACTTTTGCTTAAAAAAAATACTGGCAATTTTTAATACCCATTTCTGAGATCTGATTTAAAATAATATTTCTTTGGCATTAGCAAGCTACACATTTTTGCTCCCGTTGAACAAAATCTATTTCCATACGTTTGCAATGAGTCCTGCGTTGTAAACCACTTGAACTTAGCTTCTTGATTTATATGAGAGGAGTAAATGGGTGGTAAATGTATTTAGTGATTAACTTTGTTTTGGGAAAAAGAAGAAATACATGGATATGAGATTTTATTGTTTCTGTTGGAGGTTCCCCAGTAATTACATATATGCTTTACTGATACCATTTTGAAAACCCAATGATACCTATATCTATTTTTTTTCTCCATGTTTTAATTATTATAAAATCAAACTGATGTTCATAATATAATTAACCTTAGCTACTTCTTGTAGGCCTAGGTGAACAAGAGAGCCAATCCTTCAAGCTACCTAAATACATTCTTCTATTTTTAACACTATTGCCTAAGAGAAAATGAAGTTTAAAACTTTTCCTAAGCATGAGCTGTTTCTTCTCAGCTCTGATACTTTCTCTTTCCTAATTGATCCAATAACTACAGTTTCCTCTCTTTCTTCCCACCGGCTTCACTGAAGAGGGACAAATTTTAACATTTCAGTTGTAATTCATCATGACTCACTTACTAACCTGAGCCAATATATAATCTTGAAACATTAGTGTTACACAAAGTACCCTGTTTCTCCAACAATACAGCCTCCCCCAATGGGAATTCCCAGCATGTTTTATAGGCATGAAATGAAATTTAGCCCCTCCCCCCAAATTAAGGCCTATATTAAAACATGTGAAATGGGAGAGAATGGTGGGGGGGCTTGCTGTTAGGAAGTACTTTTGTTGCACACCCGGATATGGTGCTACCCCAAGACAAAGTGCCCCACCAATGCCAAAGTCAACATCCAAGCCATCGCCGCCCACCCGGGGTGAAGATGCAAGACAACCTAGCCATTTTTCCGGTGCTGAAAAAGAAATAAGACCCGGCCTTATTATATGAGAAACATGGTAGAATAGTTCCAACCTTTGTTCATTTGGCTTGTCCGATGTTGTGCCATTTCTAACTCTATAACAGTTTTTCTGAAGGATATAAGAGAAAATAGCATTCTGCATGAAATCACACTATAGATTTGAGTGAAGAAATTAAATATTAGGAGCTGTATTTTGAAGACTATACCAAATCATGACTCAAAAGGAGTTTGATTTTTTTTTAAATTATTTTTTTTTATGGAACAGCTACAGGCTGAACCAGTTTAGATATATTTTAGTTAGTTATTGTTAAGTTGGACCATTGGCATAAATGTGAAAAATTAGGTGGTTTATCCCACTGTTTATGTTACATTTTTAACATCTATTGTCCTTTAGGAGATCTTTACAGAAATTTATTTTCAATTTTAATTTTAATTAATTCCAAACATATTGGCTTAGGATATAACTCGGACCAGAAATTCCATTGCTAAGGAGGCAGTTGTTATTGAATCACACCCAGTTTTACAAACCTTTTTTGTCATGGTTGTTAAGCAAATAACTGCAGTTGTTAGGTAAATCACAAAGCCATTAAATTAATCCAGTTTCCCTATTTGTTTGTCAGAGAAGCCATCTGGGAAGGTAGTTAATGTTATTCACATGACCATGGGATACTGCAATCTTCATTGATACGTGTCAAGTTGTCAAGCACCCAAATTTTGTTCATGTGACTGTGGGGATAGTTTGACGGCTATAAGTGCAAGGACTGACTGTATGTCTTTTTTTTAATGCCCATTGCAACTTTGAACAATTGCTAAACAAATGATTGCAATTCAAGGACTGCCAGCAATTTGGTGATTGCCAAACTGCCTGGCTTAATTATTCACTTAATGTAATTTATTATCAATATATGAAGTATGTTTTGCTTATTTCTTTGAATTTATAAGCAGGCCAATATCAATGGATTTTGACGTTCCTTGGACTCAATATATTTCCTTGAAGTTTCCACTATTATAACCCTGCATTGTTGAGAACTGAACAGTGATTATTACTGACAGTTTTGTTGACTATAACTGCTTTCCTATCCATTAGAGAGCCATTATCCTCTTGTTCAATCAAGGTGAGTATCTGATTTTAAAAGTCAGATATTATATGTAGCCAGTTATTTCTAACCGTCTGCCAAGTTTGAAATATCCCAAAATCAAGTTCCTTATAATTAAAGTAACTGGCAAGAAATATAACCAGTTCATACTCTGTTGATAGCGGGTAACAGTTAAAAAAAGAAATTACAAACTTCCTTTTTGGAAAGTCTCTCTACAAGTAACACTCTATGGACTTTCATTTATGTTGGCCTCAATATATAATTCCAAAAGGCCTTTTCTTGTTCTCTAAATCATCCATGGGATTCACAGCAGAAATTGGCAATGATAAGACAACAACATTTTGAAAGAGAGAAAAAACACATTCTTGAAGATCCTTGCTTCCTTCTTACATGCTACTGTGATAAACTATAATATGTTGGACAATTCAAGAATTTAAGCCCCTCTCACACTGCACCAACGGATGCAAAGAGGATGTAAAATGGACAAAAAAGCTTGCCATCCGTTGGTTAATGCGATGTACTCACTACCTCCATTTTGCTTCCTCTCTATCCATCCAGCATCCGTCTATTGATGTTTCATCCGCTCAAAAAGTTTTGGGCTGCCCAAAACTTTTGCGTGGAAAATGTATCCAATTCGTCTGTTCTGCATCCGCTATGCATCCACAACGCATCCGTTCTGCATCCGTTACGCATCTGCTATATCCGCTAGGCATCCGTTGCGCATCCGCGCAGCTCACATCCGCTCAGACGCAGGGAGGAAGCAGAACGGATGCAGAACGGATGCAGAACGGATGCCTAGTGGATGCAGCACGGAAACAAAGCGTTTAAAACAGAAAAACCGTTCACAGAGGGGACCTATCTCAGATATTAAGGATGTCTACAGGATGCCTAGAGGATTCCAAAAGATTGCCTAGAGGATGCATAGAGGATGCAAAGGGACACCTATACTGCCTATAAAAAGGGGGAGCAACTCGTCTGCATCTCACTTTCAGACCAGCAGCCTAGCTGTGCAGACCTCTGCAGCCTTCATCTGACTCTTCCTCTTCCACAGCATCCAGTCATGTCAACTGTGGATCGTAACACAGTCCTTTTGGCAGCCACCATCCTTCTGCAACAGTGCAAAGCCATCTATAGGCTCTGTGAACTCTACTATGGGAAGAAAAGGAGGCAGCCAAGAAGCATCTGGGTACGAAGATGGATCGGGAGAAGAGCAGAGTACGGACTGTACAACAAGCTGATGGTGGAGCTCAGAAACGAAGACACTCGTGCATTCCAAAACTTCATGAGGATGCCTCCAGCCATGTTTGATGAAGTTGTGCAGCGCCTGACACCCAGGTTGACCAAGGCAAACACCAACTTCCGGCCCAGCCTGGAACCCCGGCTCAAGATGGCACTGATTCTGCGCCACCTGGCCTCAGGGACCACCTACAGGAGAATGCAGTACGGCTGGAGGGTGCCACACAACACCATCAGCATTGTGGTCAGAGAAGTAGTGCAGGCCATCATCGAAGAATACCTGCAGGAGCTCCTCCAGTGCCCCTCCACTGAAGAAGGATGGAAGAAAGTTGCAGAGCAGTGGTATCAGAGGTGAAACTTCCCACACACCGTTGGAGCCATCGATGGCAAGCACGTGGCCTGTAAAGCACCACCCAAGTCGGGCTCCACTTATTTAAACTACAAGGGCTTCTTCAGCATTGTCCTCTTTGCCATGGTCGATGCTGACTACAAGTTCATGTACATTGATGCTTCAGGCAGCGGCTCATGTTCAGACGCCCAGGTATACAACGCCAGTTACCTCAAGGAGGGGCTGGAAGGCAACCTCATCATGGGCTTTCCAGATCCAGACCCCCTGCCCAACGACACGCAAGATGTGCCCTACTTCATCAGGGGATGATGCCTTCTCCCTCAGAACCTACCTCATGAAGCCCTACACTTCAAGTCACCTCACCCGTGAAGAGAGGATCTTCAACTACAGGCTGTCCAGGGCAAGGCGGGTGGTGGAGAACGCCTTTGGCAATAGGTTCCAGGTACTCCTGGCCAATAGGTTCCAGGTACTTCTCACCACCATGCAGCATCGCCCAGAGACCATGAAGAACATCATGGAAGCTTGCTGCATCCTGCAGAATCTCATGTGCACCCGCTACCCAGTCTTGCAGAACAGGCTCGTGGACCTCCAACAAGGCAATGGGGACATGGAGCCTGGGGAATGGAGGCAAGGGCGAAACCTGATAGACACTCAGGATGTGCAAGGCCCAAACAGAGCCTCACATGAAGGGAAGAAGCAGCGCAATCTCCTGATACACTGGTGCAACTCCCCAGCTGGACAGTGGAGTGCAAGACAGGATGATAGATGATTAATGAGTGCTTCTTTCAGCCTGTCTCATCACATTGATGAGATTGGGCCATGTATGTTGGGTGGGCCTACAATGAACAGGGCATTTAATAAAGAGTTGTGCTTGTGTTGACTTGTGTGGATGATTATTACATTATTATTGATAATAAAGGGCTATAGGTGTGGCACCAGGAAGGGTGGACCATACAGTCCCACTATGCTTGCACTGGAGGCTTATCTATCCCACTGCTATCCGCACCCATCCCACAGCTATTACCCATCCCACAGGTATCCCTGTCCATTCCACTGCTATCTTAACCCATCCCACAAGCACGCAAAGGCTTAAACCATTTCTAAATGGTTCTAAACCATTTCCACCAAGACTTTATTAAAAAAAAGAAATGAAGCAAGTGTGTGAATCAAAGATAAACTTTATTGAACAACAAGCTGTAAAACAAAAATGACCCAAGTCAAGTGTCCAAATAAACTCTACAGGTAGCCAGCTACCCAGTCTCTGGCACTCTTATTGGTCACTCGGAGATGTGCCCAGTCGCAGGGGTGAAGGGTCCAGGAGCTGTGGAGTTGGGTGGTGCTGGAATGCTGGTCTGTATCGTCATTGGGGTGCCT
Source organism: Laticauda colubrina (assembly GCA_015471245.1). Lineage (NCBI taxonomy): Eukaryota > Metazoa > Chordata > Lepidosauria > Squamata > Elapidae > Laticauda > Laticauda colubrina. The sequence continues at coordinate 14,587,635 of BLBF01000043.1, forward strand.
GGCCCCGAGAGGACAACAGGGGATGGTGTGTTGAGGAAGTTCTCAGACAGCTGGCTCAGACCCGCGATGCTGAGAGGTCCTTCCTCCATGCCATGGGGTGTCAGCCCCAGTACTGATGACAGATGTACTGAGGCCAGGCTTGGCTGTGGGGTTGAGGAAGAAGTAGTGTAGTGGGGCTGTCTGGTCTGCAGCTGGGTGAGGACTGGCGTGGGTGGCATCGGTGGTGTCTGTGGCATCGCTATCGTCGGCATCATTGTCATGGCTGGCATTGGTGGCATCAGCGGAACCGGTGGCAACGGTGTCGCCCGATGACTCTGTGCCTGGGCTGGGAGGGCTGCTTCCTTTGCTGCTGGACCTCCTGGTAGCTGTAGCCCTGGTAGGTGTGGGGCTGTGGGAAGCCTTGGTATGGGAGGGACATCACCTGGGGTGGAGGAGCAGACCTGGACTGGGTGGGAGCAGGTTACTCTGGGTCTGGAGGGTTGTGAAGCAGCTCCATGACCCGTTCCTTCACCACCTGGTACTGGGGTTCCTCCATGTTCTTGAGGGGCTGGTTGACATAAGTGAGGAAGGGCTTGTGGTTGGAGGATGGGGAGTCGGTGCTGACCAGCTGAGAGAGGAGATCTATACTGGTGCGGATGGTGTCCCTGATCTCCAGCAGGACAGTGTGGCTCTGCCCCTCCTGCTGTCTGGCTCTCTACCTTTCTGTGGAGGTGGAGCTGGGGGGAGGGGTGGATGCGGCTACGACTGTGGTGGACCCGATGTCTCCTCTCTCCCACCACACCAGGGAGTCCTCCACGCGCTCCACCATGATGACAACAGCTTTCCGGGGGTTCTCCGGCGTGGCACGCTCCACAGAAACCTGCCTGGTGACAGGGACTGACTCTCAGCCAGAAGATGACTGGGTCGCAGCAGGCTGCCGGAGAGAGAGGGTAGACAGAGGGGCTCCTGGTGCTCCTCGGTGGCATATCTCACCCTCAAGGAAGCTGCACCTGGCCATGACGTAGGTCTCTCTGTCCGTCAGCTTTACTGTGGCCTGGCCTGATTTCTTCAGGTGCATCTTCCCGTACCAGGTGTGCATATGTTTCCACCAGCCGAAGAGCACCTCTGATGTGTACCCATACTCTCCGCCCTCTCTCTCCAAGCAGCCTGCTTCTGCTTGGTGTCCCTGTACAGCCGGTGTCCCTTCCGCCACAGATAGTCATTCTCTTTCAGCCACTCCAGCACCTTATCCTCGTGTTCCTCCTCAATGAAGTATTGCCTCCTCTCCCATCCCTGCATATGCCTCTTCCTCCCTTTGCCAGGACCAGATGGGCCCTCATCAGAGGGGCTCCCAGGTGGTAGGGGCTGCTCCTCCACACCACCACCACCAGCAGCAGCAGGATCATCATCATCATCATCACCATCACCAGCAGGATCATCATCATCATCAGCAGCAGCAGGATCAGCAGGACCAGGATCAGCAGCAGCAGAGTAATCACCAGGAGCCCCAGAACCAGCAGCACCAGCAGCACCAGCAGCACCAGCAGCACCAGCAGCAACAGCAGCAACAGCAGGACCAAGAGCACGAGCAGGAACAGGAGCATGAGCAGGACGAACAGGATGAGCAAGATCAGGAGCATGAGCAGTACGAGCAGTATGAGCAAGTCCAGGAGCATGAGCAGGACGAGCAGGACCAGCAGCAGCTTCAGCAGAATGCGCAGCAGCAGAAGCACCACCGCCAGGAGCAGCTTCAGCAGAATACGCAGCAGAAGCACCACCGTCAGGAGCAGCTTCAGCAGAAGCTCTAGCACCAGAAGAGCGAGCCCGAGCAACAGAAGCCCCAGCAGAAGCAGAGTCAGAAGCAGAAGCAGGGACAGGGGGCGGGAGGGTGGCCCTGTCCCTCTTGCCAGGGATGGCGGCAGGTTGTTGAGACTTTCGCTTCTTCCCCATGGTTGTGGGGTTGCTGTCTGGCAGGGAGGCTGGCAGGGAGGCTGGCAGGCACCAAGGCTGGGAGGAAGCCTGGTACCAAGGCTGGCAGGAAGCCTGGCACCAAGGCTGGCAGGAAGCCTAGCAGGAAGGCAGGCAGGCAGGCAGGCAGGCAGCAAGGCTGGAAAGCAGGCAGGCACCAAGGCTAGCAGGCAGACTGGCTGGCAGGGAGGCTGGAAGGCAGGCTGGCAGCAAGGCTGGCAGGCAGGCAGACAGCAAGGCTGGCAGGGAGGCTGGCCAAGAGGCTTGGAGGCAGGCTGGCAGGAAGGCTGGCAGCAAGGCTTGCAGGCAGGCATGCAGACAGGGCTGGTAAGGACTCAATGTATCCTGCAGCAGGTCTTTCCTCCAAATGCTGGCCACGTGCGAGCTGCTTCCCTTTATATCCGGGGGGCTTGCGCAATGCACCCCCCCCCGCATGTGCAATTAACGCTTGGCATCTGCTAGGCTTCCGCTGTTCATCCGCTAGGCTTCCCCTCTGCATCCACTTCATCCGCTGTGCATCCACTCTGCATCCACTTCACCCGTTCCGCGTCCGCTTTGCTGAGGTCCCCCAGAAGCCTAGCGGATGTGCCATCCACTCCCATCTGCTCCCATCCGCTTCCATCCGCTAGGCTTCTGTTCTGCATCCGCTTTCCATCCGCACTGCGTCCTCCCCACGTCCATGTTATCCACTCCGGTTATGCAAATTTTTGCCCCTTTCGAGAGCGGATAACAACAGATGGAACATTTTGCTCATCCGTTGTGTCCGTTTTGCATCCGTTGGCCAGTGTGACAGGGCCTTTAGTTTCTTCACCCAAGCTTATATACTAATCCAAGATGTACTGATTATATTTTGAGAATGGGGAGGGGGAATAGAAATAAAAAAGGAAGATACTGAGTTTTTCAATTGAATCTTGACATTAACTTGAAGTAAACTGAAGATAATTTACACTGGTAATTATGTTCTTAATTGGCTAGAGGAAAAGGTTATTGGAAGTTCAGTCTCAAAGAGAAGATTGAATCAGAGTGGTTATACCTTTTCATTTTTCCCTAAAAGAACCAATCCTATCAAAATAAAGTAACATATCCTGCAAGTCACAACTTCTGGAAGCTATACAGAATTGTTATTTTATATAAAAGTATCCATATCAAATTAGTTATTGCTAAACAATGATATTGTAGTAATTAGATGACAGGATAAGATCTTGTGTATAGCTTTGCTTGAGAATGATTCTGATAAGATCCATTCTATTAGAAAGAAAAATAATGAATGGCTGTTCTAAAAGGATTGGGTGGGTGTTATTATTTATATAAGAGATAACTAATAGGCAAATAAGGTAGCAACAGGTTTGTATAAATATTATGGGCAAGTTAAAATATACCATGTAATTTTTGAAAAACATACATTTAAAAATAAACTTTAAAAAGCTTCTCTAAATAATTTTCTTAGAAAATATTATGAAATTGTTTTCTGATACTGTCATCTCAGATTTTTTTTGTTCCAATCTAATTAACACTTCTTTGATTTCTTATTGGAACATCATTTTTACTCATCCATTATCAGTTAATATACAATTTGTATAAATAGACACGCAATGCCAATGCAAACATGTTAACTTTCTAAGAGATTGGATTGCCTTAATCTCATAATGTGTTCAGTGAGAATTTAAATATGCAAGTATGAGAAAACTGAACAATAACCACTATAGAATATAGTTTGAGCTTTCAACATTGGAAAGCCTTTGATTCAGAAATATCAAAGCATCTTCTATACATGCATCAATGATTGATTCAGAAAAATCCTTTGAGCTTCACCAACCTGTTGCTGATGAAGAAAATGAAAATGATGGAAACTTGTGGATTCCTTCCTTTTCTTGGACTTGTAGCTGAAGTAAATTCCTTACATTAAACTACCTACAGTCTTAAGTATGGATTGATAGATCAGGTTGCCTTGTCTTCAACCAAGATATTCAAGATTGTTGTGAGAATGAACATGATTTTTATGCATTCTGCATCTTCACAAAAGATCTGTCATTCCACAGAAAAGGTGTGAATGTTCATCAGTAGTGGGATTCTACTAGTTTCCCTATCAGTTTGATGATCGCACAGTTCACAAATGCAGCTTTCCAAACACCAACTGAGGCTTTGCCATGTCAATCAGCTGAGAGGATAAAGATCAGAAAAGCGCAGGAGTGGGTGGGAGGGCCAATCCTGCATTTTTCTCTTCTTTCTCCTCTCAGCTGATCATTGGAGCTTTTTTTTTTTTACTACTGGTTCAGCTGAAACGAGCCAAACCAGTAGCATTTCACCACTGATGTTCATGCCTCATATACATCTGTTTTCTATTCTACTTCTATCATTTGGAATATATAAGGCTATTTGAACCTGGAACCAATCTTTTCAGATTAAGGACAGAAATAATGTCCCATTGGATCCTGAAAGGTGCTTTTTCAGGAGGCAACTGGATAGTCTTGTTTTTCTTTGAGGATGTTTCACTTCTCAACTAAGAAGCTTCTTCAGCTTTGACTGGATGATGGGGAATAAAAAGAATTATATTCCTTGAAAATTACTGGACATTTGCATTCTTTTATAGAATCATTGTGTAATATAAATATTTCTATTTCACCATCCAGTTGAAGCTGAAGAAGTCGCTTGGATGAAAAGTGAAAGAAAAACTAAGAAAGGGAAACAGGTAGAAAACATCCTGCAGCCAAAAAAGTTCCACACACATCTTCATTACCCAGTTGATGTTAATGACCCAGATAAACCTCAATGTCTCTAAAACAGGGGTATCAAATGCACATCATGATGGTGGCGTCATTTGATGTCTCAGACTTTTCCCCTTTCGCTAAACTGGGCAGGGGCAGAACCAGCACATGATGCATCTAGCCCGTGGGCCAGGAGTTTGGTATCCCTGCTCTAAAAGAATGCAAATGACCAGCTTCCATTCCCCATTTCCATCCAATCAGAGCTGAAGAAGCTTCTTAGATGAGAAGCAAAACACTTTCAAAAAACAAACAAAAACAAAGTCCAGTTGTTTCCTGAAAAAAGCACCTTTGGGTCAACCATGACCTGGATGACTGAAAATCTCCATAGACATTCCATTGGACCATTCAGTTAGCAAACATGCATATATTTAGAAAAGCAGTAGTACAATTTATTTATTTTTATTCATTCATTCATTCTTATTTAGTAGATAATATCAAATAATTCCAGATAATTCCATCCCACATAGGACTCTGAGCTGTTTAAAGCAAAACAATAACAAAAATCATTAGAGAAGAGTAAAGACAATAAAACCATAAAAGCATCTGTGGAGGAATATACTCAATTTCCAAAGCAATATGCCCAGTTTGGAAATTTGATATGCCTGTCATTGGATCATTAAGTCAGATGGCAAATACTTGTTTTTTGGAAGGTCAGTAAGGTCAGGTTCAATCAGAGAGAATTATGTTTCATTGGAAATAATAGAAGTAGAGAGTTAAGAAGCTCCAGCCCAAGCCTCTTTATGTATTATTTCAGAGAGTTAGATTGTGTCTATTTGCTATCTACCATCTAGTTTGGCCTAGTATTATTATTGACTATAGCTTTACTATTCTTCCAGGGATATAGCTTGAGAATTCCTGAAGCTCACTGAATTAAGAGCTTCATCCTTTATTGGTAATATCTTAGCCCCTAAATCAAATTTCCTAAATCTGTACCATCCAAACATCTGGATAATCCTGGATAAGATTTTATGGACAATATCAGGTTTTAAAAAAATGGTTTTGTCCATATATAGATGATAGAAAACAACAGAGAACAACTTTGGGTTCCATAGCTATGTTCTGTGCATTCATGTTTACAATAAATGACAATACTGAAGTAGAGGAAAAAAGATATAACACAAAATCTTATCAAAGTAAACATAATGTTCTGGTACGGACTGTCAAAATATAAATGAAGCACAGATGGAATATTATGCAAAGAAAGCATGCAATTTAGCTCTTCTAATTTCCATAATTGTTGCATCTAATTTGTATATGGTATTATATAAGTACATTCAAGATGCAGAGGGAGAAGATGGCAACCATAACTTGGCTGATTGCCTTCATGATCTAATTTATTTTCAGACAAGGTCTGAAGGGTGGCATAGCTTTGAATGACCTTCCTCTTTTTCATTTGGAAGAAACTGAACTCAGTTCTTGGATTCTGAAATAAAAGATTGCATTCCTTGCAAAATGGGAGCTATATCTGCCTATAAGGTTCTGCCACAAATTTCATGCAGGCAGAACTTTAAAACTGGGTTATCATTCTGAAATATTTGCTGACAAAATAAGAAAAGGCTTTGGAACTTTTCCCTATGGACATATCTCTGGTTGGGTTTATTCAAAATCTAGCCAGGGAGTGGGAGGGAGAGAGGGAGGGAGGAAGGAAGGAGAGAGACTTTTTAAAGAAAGCTAATTCCACCATGAGATATTATGCACAGTTTCATGAAAAGTCAGATACATGAATTCCTATCTCCCACCATGGCTATCCTGCCAGCTTCTAATGCATTATGACCTGCATGAACAACTCAATTAATGGGAATATATTGAAATCACAGGGCCAGAATTCTCTCACAACAATTCCAGAGCCTATAATGTTACTGAATAATCTTTAGTACATTACTCATCTAAACACTGTTTGAAGAGTTGAGTTATGGGACAGTCAGAAAGCTTCTATGACTACTTTTTGTTCTGAACTGTTCTAAATTGCTGAAGTATGAAGGCAGATTTGACAGAACTGAGTACATCACCCTTTTGGGCAAACAAGAAAACTCTTCCTTCAGACAAAAAGAATTCATTGGCATCTTTCTCTGGATAAAAGCTTTTTCATGTTTAATATGTATGCCAATTTTCTCCTTCATCTTTTTTCTGGAAATGAAAGAAGACATCCAAAATAGCACATTGATATCATCACAAACTCAATAATCTCTGAATGTTGAATGGTGTGTTGCTGGGTCAGATCTTGTCATTATTAAGTATGTTGACTGAAAATAATTATGGATACTGTAATGACCTGAAATATCTTAATGCAATTAGTAGCTTATAGCGCCTTCCTCCCATCTACAACCTTTCTAGATGGTCAAAACATCAAGGATAGAAATAATAAAGTCATACCCATTATATTTCTTAACCAGGATTTAAAGCTTAGGTGTTTTTCCCCCTTTCAGATACCGTACCACCTTCTGAGTACACTTTAAACAGTAATAACAATGATCTTCCTGTGGATGTTTCATCAACAATCATGTGCAGTAACTGTACATCTGAACTTCCTACAGAAAGTAATTTTAACTGGGGGATGTCAACTCTCAAGGAATGATTAGATCTGATGGCCTATCATTTTCCAATTATGCCTTTACAGATACAGTACTATGTACACAAGCCAAGAAGTAAATACTATGAAACAGAACATTTTTTGTCAGAGTAGATATATCAGTTATTGATCTTTGTTAAACACAATGGAATCATATCATGTGACCTTTGAGACAACGTCTTGGAAACCTTAGCACTGTCAAAGGCTTTCTTTTTGTTAATTAGTTGCTCATTTCTTTGTACTTTAGGATGCTAACAATACAACAAATGTCTCAGATATACATATATCAAAGAACTAAAAATTAATGAATACCATGCATGTGTATCTCCAAATTATGCAATATAGAACAAATAGATCTCCAATTTTTTCCTGAAGATTAGAAAGATATTGATAAAATTAATACTGTTGTAAGTCAAGGACACTACTGGTATTTTGAATGAACAAAGTCAGTTGATCTTCAGGAAAATATATGTTTGTTTAAGATGTAGATGACTAGGTGTCTATAGCATTTCAACCTGAAAGGATAAAGAAATAATATCAAGCAGAATTGGACATGTAAAATATACCTCTTGATGTCTCTTAAATCAAGCATTTATTTTCCTGGAATTGTGGTGTGATCATAGAAAAAAATGAAATTTTAAGGAGATGTTGTCAACAGTTGTGTGCTCAGACATATTCTGAATCATGTTCTCCCCCCCACCCCCCAAATCCAGGTTACTGCAAAAAACTGCTTTTGCCATATATCTGATCCAAAGTTACAGAAAAAAATGGAAAGATTTGTTCCCTGTTCATATTAACTTTGGGTCTACTTACCCATAAATCTTTTTCATCCTGCTTCTACACTGATCCCTATTTAAAACGCACATACAGACACACAGTTCGCATTTTCACGAATTAGTATTTGTTTTTTCATGCATGTTTGTTATAAGATAGGTATGTAATGGTGGTGGAGGGTTTCTCCTATAGTAGTCAATTTGATACACATTTTTTCCTAAAATAGACAGTTGGATGATATGCTACATTTTTGCACCTTGAGTAAAACTTCCTTGGAAAAGGAGGATGTCAAAAACAAAAAAGGAAAAATAACTGCATAATAATAAACTACAACATAGATGGCAAAGGTGATATTCAGTCAGTTCTGACAGATTCTGGAGAACAGGTAGCAGAAATTTTGAGTAGTTCAAGAATCGGCAAATACCACCTCTGACTGGCCCCGCCCCATCTATTCTCTGCCTCCCAAGTCCCAGCTGTTTGGCTGGGTCTTCTTTTGTTGCCTTGCATAGGAGAAAGGAGCTGGAAAGCAGGTTAATGGATGGCGAGGAGCTGGGATTTGGCAGTATCCTTCCCCTGCCACACCCACCAAGCCATGCCCACCAAGCCATGCCACACCTACCAAGCCACACCCACAGAACCGGTAGTAAAAAAAATCGAATAACACCAATGATAGAATTAGAAGAACTTTATTGTCATTGTATAAATACAATGAAACTGTGGATGCACCTCCGCAGCTGTTCACCTTACAATAAAATCAAAGCACTTAAAAATGAAGATAAGAAAAATAGAGTACTCACGTCTCCATCTACAATTTGAGAATACAATATCTATGAATAGACATCAGACAGACATTTGTGTTGAAGTGAAATTCACCCGTCTTTGTAGTAGGAAAAATTATTCCATTCATAAATTGTGCTGGCCCAAAACAGCAAAGTCAGTGCATTATCAAGATGGGTAAATAGTATGATCTTTACTGTTGTAATGCAGGTAAATTGCCTTAGTGCACCTTTCCTCCCATAAGTGTTACCTGCTGATGGGTAAAGCAATACCTGTTGCTTTCTGTAAGATATAGGGGGGCAAAGGATGTATATGTGTGTGCATGCAAGAAAACAGTGCATTTAGTTTGTTTTGTTTAATCCTCTGTCTGGCTAATGTATACTGAACAAAAGTGGCTCAAAATGAGAGTTAAAATTCAATGGTGGGTAACCTTTGGCCACAGAGGGCAGCATGAGACCATCTGACTTCTTTTTTTAAATAATTCCTGTAAGTTCTGATTGCTCTCCCTCTCCCTCCCTCCATCCCTCTCTCTCCCTTCTTTTCCTCTTTCTCCTTCTCTTTCCCCCCTCTCTCTGTATTCTGCTTTCTCTCTCCTTCTCCCCCCCCTCCTTCCCTCTTTTCCTCTCCTTTCCTCCCTCTCTTTGTATTTCTGTCCCTGTCCCTCTCCCTCCACCTTCTCTTTTGCTCCTTTTCCCTCTTTTTCCCTCCCTCCTTCTCTCCCTTCATTTCTCTCTCTCCCTTATTCTCCCTCCCTCTATCCCTGTCTCTCATCTCCTCCTGCCTCCTTCTCTCCCTCTCTTCTTCTTTCCCATTTTTCCTCTCTTTCCCTCTTTCTCTCTATCCTCCTCTCTCTTGTATTAACACTTATCATGTACCATGATGGCTTTCAAAATTTGCCTCTGGGAAATATTGGTTTCTCTCTTTCATCTCAAACATTGTTCTATTTTTTAAACAAATTTACTGTGTTTCAGTACTCAAAGGGTCTCTCCTTCCCCCCCTCTAACTATCAAATCCCACTCACAAAATGCAGGTTAGAAAGTGGAAAGAACAAGAGCATCCTACACCCCACTACCTCCATCACTGCCCCCTTTTTAAACCTCAACTTAAGGCTGAAGATGAAAAAAAGATAAAATAAAGCAGGTCAAATCAGCCATAGAATTTTAATTTCTAGTAGAAAGCTCTCCACAGCACAGAACAATCAATAGGAATACTTTTCTGCTTGATAGAAGCACTCCAGGAAGCATTATAGTTCATTACCTTAGGACCTAATGTGGTCATGAAAATGCCCCTAAGGTCAAAACAGCCAGAAAATTTGTTTCAGGGAATGCTCATCCACTTTTTTTAACACAGCCAGTTCAAGATTCTATCCATACATACAAAAATAGACATTGGTATTCTGATTATTCATTAGCATCATAATGCTATTATAAAGTGAGCAAACAACATAACAAAAATTCTGATTTGGTCTGCCTTGAAAGATAAGACAAAGGTCTATCTCAATCCACCATTTTGTTTCTTACAGTGATCAAGTAGATGTCTGTAGGTTCTCACAAGCAGGGAAACAGAGATGGGTTTATCTCTCCTGTTGCTGTTTTCATACAACTGGCATTTGGAGGTGTTTGCCCCAGCAAGAAGTAATATTCAGTCATCCCATCTAATAGATCTTGATAAATCTGTCCTTCATGCATTTATCCTTTAAAGTCAATGTGTTAGTGACACCATCACCATCTCTTGTGGTAATAGAGTTCTGGAAGTTATTTATGTGGTGTGTGAAAAAGTTGTTTCTTTGCCTGTAAACGTTTCTATGCTGAGAAATAAGACAGCCACATAATCAAGTTATGACCAGTAAAGCGATTTATCTTTGACCTTGGCTCCTAAGTGCCAAAGGAGATAAGATTGGAGAAAAGGTCCTGATCTTAGAGGTGGTATCTGAACTGCCATACCCTCTTTGGTTGCAATAGCTACCTGCTTCCAACATTGATATACTGAAGAATAGTAAAAAAGGACCCAAATCCTGCTTTCAGCCCACTGCTACAAGGTCTATCAGAGTATTCTAACACCATGTGACCTGCATGTTATCAGTTATAAGCTCATGTTACCTTTTTTTCTGAACTTTGGTTGACAAGAAGCAACTTGGCACCAGCAATAGTTAACTAATAAGAAAATGGAATGTGAAAAGAAAAGAATGTTATCACTGCTTGAAAAAGGAGGATGTGGTTTGCAGCTGGGGACATGTTAAGATTTTGCACTGATGCATGAACCAGGAAGCAATTCATCAAGATCAGATTAGAAGGAGATTGGAAGACAGCAACCCAGAAATAAGAATATTAACAGTTAACTGCTGGGCAGTAAGTCACTTTTGACTCAGCAGCCAACAAATCAATGAAAGTCTTGAGTGACATGGAAAGGAATGTGTGATGGATGCTGCTGGCAGAGAATCAAGAACAAACTGTTTGGGTTTGTTTTGGAAAACTCCATTGTCTGAACTATCTACTTGTACTGTAAAGCTATCTTCCAAATAATCAAGTTGAGCCTGGAGGTATGTAAATGATATGTGTGAGCAAATGTGGATCCCTCCACAAACTCTGAAATTAACAAAACATTATCCCTGTTAAGTCTCAGTGTCTTATGTTATTTATTACATAAAGTAAGCTACTTCTTAGGAGATTGACCAGTTTGATCTAATAATTAAGGAACCAAGCGAGAAACTAGGGGATTGTGAATGCTAATCCCACTTTAGAAATGAAAGTCAGCTGGGTGACATTGAGCCAATCACTTTCTCACCTCACAGAGTAGTTGTTGTGGAGAAAACAGGAAGATGAAAGACATATGCCCACCCCCCTGAGTTATTTGTAAAATTAATAAAGCTGGGGTGTAAATTAATAAATAAATAAATATTAGCAAAATATTAGCTGATTGTATGAGAAAGCAAGATTTATCTCTTTTGAGATAAATTCTTGTTTTTCAGACCTTTTCTACTTAAGTCATGGATCTTCAAACTTTTTAGCAACCAAGCTACCACGAGGGACTCACAGAACATGTCATGAATGATGTGGGCTACCCTGGATTCTATTAATTTGGCAGTTTGTGTAGCAGCTTGTTCTACTGGGCAGCCCTTTAAAAAACCTAGCCTAAATGTACTCCCACTTTTTTAAAGGGCAGCCCTTTAAAAAACCTAGCCTAATGCACTTCCTTGTAATTTTAAACCACTGATTCTGGCTCTATCTTCTGAGGGAAGAAGTCCACTGCCTATATTATGTGACAGTACTTCAGATTTTGATCACATCTCCCTGCAGTCATTTCTTCTGTTGGCTGAATATACCCAGATCCTGATAACAAAGCCAGAATAATTCCCGATGTTCTGTATGTAAAGTGGATGACTCCAAATCTACAAACCTGATTGGCTAAGAAAAAGAACAGTGGATTGGTTCACTAGGAACCAATCCAAAGAGCTGCCAAAAAGGCGGCAAATCCAAATAACTGCCATTGGCTGCAAGCAGGCAAGCCAGCCTGTATAAAAGGGCTGGCCCCGGCTTCAGCCGGCGTTCCGTTTTACTGACTGGTTATAATAAAAGTATTTGTTGTTGGAACCCGGTCTACCTCGTGTGTTTTCCAAACAAAACACTGGCGACGAGGATGGGATCGTCCTGAACGGGAAAACCTGCATGCGGTGATAAGAAGTCCAGATACAACCAAGATGTCTGGAAACAACGCACCGCCTGCACCCTTCAATCCCAACGAAGAGGATTGGGATTCCTATGCTGATCGCTTCCAAATGTACTTGGAAAGCAATGAAATGGAAGGCATTTCCGAGCAACGCAAGAGAGCCGTGTTCCTGACGCACTGTGGACCAACAGTGTTTAAAATGGCAAAAGCCCTCGCGAAGCCCCGGGACGTTAAACAATTAACGTGGACAGAATTGCAGAGACTCCTAAAAGCACACTACGCTCCGATGGTGTCTAACTTAATAAAGCGACACGAATTTTACCGAAGAGACCAGAGAGAGGGAGAAACCGTCGCCGATTTCATCGCTGCACTCAGACAAATAAGGGGTGAGTGTGAATTCTTAAACATAGACGAGGCAATGAGAGATCGCATGGTGTTGGGCCTGAGAGACTCGACCACACAGAGTAAAATGCTCAATAAGCCCAACATCACCGTTACCGAAGCCATTGCGGAAGCTACAGCCGCTGAAGCCATGAAAAAATATGCAGTGGCCCTTAAAAAGATGAACACACACAGCGATGAAACACCAGCCAAAGATAGAAAGCATCCTGCCACCACGACCCACTATGAAGAGTCGGGCGAAACAAACGAATCGAGCGAAGAGGACGACGAGGTCTACCGTTTGCTCACAAACAAAAAAGAGCGCGAAAGGAGAAATTGGCGGGAATGCGCTGGCTGCGGAGGAAACCATCCACGAGCCGAATGCAGATTTCTCGATGCCATCTGCCAACATTGCAAAAAACAAGGGCACATCGAGAAGGTCTGCAGAAAGAAAAAATTTTACAGCCCGACGAGATGCAGAAATTCCCCAACACGAGCCGAGCCTAAACGAGCCGAAAGAAAATGGCAACAAGAGAAGCGAGCCAATACACACCAAACTGTCATTATTCAGAGCTCCCAGACGGAAAGTGGGAGAAAAATTAAAATCATCGTGGAAATCGAGGGAAAACACTGCAAGATGGAAGTGGACTCGGGGTCCTTCCTCTCCATGGTATCGTGGGACACAATTAAACAGTTAGTCCCAGGTATCAAACCCAAAGACTTGAAGAAGCAGCACCTAACCCTCAAAGACTATCAGGGAAACCAAATCCCTGTGATTGGCATGGGACATTTCCGAGTCGCCTACAAGAATCACATCAAGGTGCTTCCACTGACCATAGTCAACCAAGACAGACCAAGCCTCCTGGGCATCGAGTGGTTCGCGCCATTGGGCATCGGGATGACCGGGGTCGATCGAGTGACTACAACCGGCTGGGAAGACGACCTCATCCGAGAATTCCAGGACGTTTTTGACGGCTCACTGGGCAAGTACCGGGGAAACCCCATTTCTTTCAATTTAAACCCCCAAATAGCCCCACGAAGAATAAAAGCCAGGCGAGTTCCTTTTGCACTAAAGGCAAAAATAGAGGAACAGCTGGACAAATTAGTAGCCCAAGGGGTTTTAGAACCTGTGGACCATGCCAAGTGGGAAACGCCTATCGTCACACCCATTAAACCTGACGGGTCCATCAGAATCTGTGGTGACTATAAGGCTACCCTGAACCACGCATTACAACCAAGCGCATACCCGGTGCCAGTAGTCCAGCATTTGCTTCATTCCCTGGGAAATGGCAAAGTTTTCGCCAAACTCGACTTGGCACAAGCCTATCAACAACTCCCAGTGGACCCAGAAACAGCAGAAGCGCAGACTATAGTCACCCATAAGGGCGCATTCAAATGCCACCGACTCCAATTTGGAGTAAGCGTAGCCCCTGGCGTCTTCCAGAGTCTAATGGAATGCCTTCTAAATGGCATACAAGGAGTCGTTCCCTATTTCGACGACGTCCTAATCTCGGCCAGAGATGAAACACAATTAAGGAACAGACTGAAAAAGGTTCTGACTAAGTTTAGAGAATCTGGCCTCAAGGTTAAAAGAGAAAAGTGCTGTCTAGTTAAGAACAGCGTCGAATTCCTGGGCTACTCAATAGACGGAGAGGGTATCCACCCCACAGATAAAAAAGTTAAGGCGATAAATGACGCTCCTGAACCAAGAAATAAAACAGAACTACAAGCGTTCTTAGGATTAATTAATTTTTATAATGTGTTCCTGCCAAACAAAGCCACTATAGCAGAACCGTTACACCGTCTGCTAGACAAAAAGGCAACTTGGACTTGGGGTTACAAAGAAAAAAAAGCCTTCCAAAATATTAAAAGATTGCTAACATCAACAAACGTTCTCATCCAATTTAGCGACACTCTGCCATTAACAGTGACCTGCGACGCTTCACCATATGGAGTAGGTGCCATCCTGAGCCACCAACTACCGGATGACAGAGAAGCACCCGTCGCATATTATTCTAGGACTCTATCAAAAACCGAGCGGAATTATAGCCAATTGGACAGGGAAGCTCTAGCAATTGTCGCTGGAGTAAAATGATTCCACGAATATTTATATGGGAGGACTTTTCGAATCATAACGGATCACAAACCGTTAATGGGGATTTTGGCGGGAAACAAGCCAACACCTAATATACTGTCCCCAAGAATGACGAGATGGTCAGAGTTCCTGGCAGCTTATTCCTACACTCTGACACACCGGCCAGGGAAACAAATTTCCCATGCGGACGCTTTGAGCAGAGCGCCTTTATCAGCAACCGACGCATACCCGGCGCCAGCGATGACAACGCTACAAATCGAGACTTGCCCCGATCTACCCATATCAGCGTATGATGTCGCCAGAGCCACCGCGAAAGACTCATTGACTGCCCGCGTTCTTAGCTGGGTAGGTAAAGGCTGGCCGGAGAATCAAAAAACTGAAAACTTTAAACCTTTCCGGTCCAGATAGACTGAACTTTCTATCCAAAAGGGGTGTTTGTTGTGGGGTGATCGGGTAGTAATCCCTGCTAAACTACAGCCCAGGGTACTTATGCTGTTACATGAAGGGCACCCGGGAATGGTTAAGATGAAAAGCCTTGCCAGAAGTTATGTGTGGTGGCCGGGTATTGATAAGGACAGAGTATTGGGTAAGCTCATGCCACAAATGCCAGGCAATTAGACCATCCCCACCAAAGGCACCTGTTAAGGACTGGGAAACCCCTCGAGGACCGTGGTCAAGAATACACATTGACTTCGCGGGGCCTACCAAGGGGCATACCTTTCTGATTGTCGTTGATGCCTATTCCAATTGGCTTGAAGTAAAAATTATGCCATCAACGACAACAGAAGCCGTAATAAAGAAACTAGACAGCCTGTTTGCCACCCATGGCATACCGGACATTCTCGTCTCAGATAACGGGCCACAGCTAACCAGCATACCATTTGAGCAATACCTAGCCTCCCTAGGTATAAGACATGCACTAACCGCGCCGGCTCACCCGGCTGCGAACGGCAGGGCTGAGAGAATGGTCCGGTTTACCAAAGAAGGGTTGGAACGAATGGACGCTGGAGATATCCAACAAAAAGTAAACCGTTTGCTCACACTCCAGCACATAACGCCCAGTACTATAACAAATAAATCACCAGCAGAACTACTCATGGGGCGAAAATTAAGATCTCACCTGGATAGGTTACACCCAAATTTTACCCCAGAAAACCCCCCTGACTCCTCAACACGGTTCAGACAATTCGAAACAGACAATTTGGTATACGCCAAAAACTTCACCGGGGACCCGGTATGGCTACCAGGGCAAATTATCCAAATTACAGGCCCCAAATCCTACCGAGTAAAATTAGACGATGGCAGGGAATGGAAGCGGCACATAGACCAGCTTCGATCTCGAATTATAGAAAGAACCACAGACTTACAAACATTCACAAAAAAACCCGGCGAAATGCAAACCAAGGTGGGGGGGGAAAGGCGAGAAACAAATAAAGAACTGTTTAAAACTGAAACTAACATTCAAATAAATAAACCTAACATTCAATACGATCAAAAAGAGCCAACAAAAGACTCACCGTTTGAAGAGACCCGCGGAAAGAGACCATCGGAAGGGGCCAGCCAAGCCAGCTCGACCTGCCCCGAGGAAACGGGAGGGAGCGGCAAAACCGCCGGCCTAAGAAACTCAGGCGGCGGTAAAATGGCTGACTCACCCTTCCAGATGGTTCCAGGGAGAAGGACGGACGACACAGCAGCCCCATCCGAACCGGTCGAAGTCTTCACTGAAAATGAACCGCGCAGGTCAAGTCGAGTCCGGAAAAGCCCCACCTACCTGCGAGACTACGTCACCACGTAGGACTGAACTAAGGGGGGGAGGGGTGTTCTGTATGTAAAGTGGATGACTCCAAATCTACAAACCTGATTGGCTAAGAAAAAGAACAGTGGATTGGTTCACTAGGAACCAATCCAAAGAGCTGCCAAAAAGGCGGCAAATCCAAATAACTGCCATTGGCTGCAAGCAGGCAAGCCAGCCTGTATAAAAGGGCTGGCCCCGGCTTCAGCCGGCGTTCCGTTTTACTGACTGGTTATAATAAAAGTATTTGTTGTTGGAACCCGGTCTACCTTGTGTGTTTTCCGAACAAAACACCCGATATATGAATTCACAGTACCCAGGTCACGCATCAGGAACATAGACTTAGATTCTGATTCAATTCTACAGAATTGTCTACCTCAAACAGCAGTAGCAATCTATACTTGTCTGTCTCTCTGTCTATATGTCAGCCTTTCCCTCTTTCTCCTCCCCTCTCTCTAAAATAACTTGACTCAATATATTTGCAAGTAGAGTAGAGTAGAGTATTCCACTGTGTATTGTGTTTCCTTCTCACTTAAATTAAAAATACAAATCAATGGGGCATTGTGGTTTTCCTGAATGTAAAAACAAACAACATAATCTAGTAAAGAAAATTTAGTAATATACTTCTGAAATTTTTGTTGACTCATAGCTTCACTGCTTCCAACCAGTTTGTAATTACATAAATACTCAAAAGTCAGATATAAAAGTATTGCCTTACTGATAGTATTTGAGAAGATTCCTTCCTAGAGAATGAAGGGTTATCAATATTACAGCTAAATTAATGGTCTTATTGCTTTCCTTCCAAATTAAATGACAGTAACTAAATACTGGCATCTTCTTTCTCATCTGTTTTCAAATTTAATAATGTCATTACCTTTGTGGCCATCAATCATTCTAAACCATTGAATCTTTACAATATTCCTTGTGGGTAATCTTGACTGTCAGGTGTAAAGTAGAATAATTAACACGATGTGGCATGAGCAGGAAGGTTAGACTACTAGGTTGTTATTCCAAGAGAGAGTTAGACCTAAGTAATTGTCAACTTGTCATCAACTGATTGTTTTGAGTTTATACTGAGCCTCCTGAACGTATTGCTTTCTATGTTACAAGCTAATTTGGAGGTGACATAGTTGAAAAGGAAGCAGAGAAAATGCTCTCATAATGTCCACCTCCAGGTTGAAACCTGGGACATGAGCAGATCTGATGGGATCTGATACATACCTAACACCCACATCATTCTAATAGCAAATTCAAGGGTTGAAACTCAACAGAAATGACACAGATATGTCAAATTGTTAGGACAGTGATATGCAACCTTTATGGTTTGGTGGCCTAATGGGGGCGGAGAAGGGAACTGACCCACCTGTGCAAGTTGAGTTGTGTGCCTGCACTAGCCAGCCACTTGTATGACATGGTTCTGAAGCTCTGTCCCAGGGATTGGGGACCCCTGTGTTAGTGCTAAACCTCATTTTGGAATTTGTATGTGGCTGCTTCATGTAATGAGTGTCAGAACTGCAAGGCCCTTGAATTTTGAACAAAAACACAATGGTTAGGTGGAAAGAGAATTGCACTTCCATTTTCCTAGGGATATCTTATGTAAGTCTCTCACCAAAGAGATTGGTCTGCCTCATTTGGGTGATATACTGCAGACCCTAACTTCATTGTCAAGGAATTTCAACTGGCAGGATCTACAAGAAGAGTCTTTCCTATCATGTCCTCCCTGCCTTTAGAACATTTTGATTCTCTGGGTAAGGATCTACCCTCACCATCTTAGCCTTCCAGAAGAGCCTCAATACTTGAGTCTTCTGATTGGCTTGGTTCCCAATGAGAGAGAAAAGATCCACTTCTTACTTTTCCTAGTTTCATCTAATTCCTGTTTTTTTTTTAAATTAAGGTTTTCATATTTCTGCTTTTATTATAGTGCAAGACACTTAGAGTTGCTTTGGATAGTAAAATGGGAAGCATATAAATTTAATAAATAAATAACTCAAAGTCTGAATATAATTTCAGAGAAAAAATACATATGGTTCAGATTTCGTGTAAATGTGTCAGGGCTCAAGTTAATGACTACAAGATTCGAATCTTTTTTGGTAGGTTTACAGAACTAGCAAGGAAAAACACCAAGAATATAAACATCCATCCATCATCCAGAGCCACCATTAGAGCTAGGAATAAGAAGAAATCAAGGTCTCTTCTTTTTCTGCTTTTCTGCGAGACAACATGGCTGGTTCAGGAACTGCCAGTTATCTATTAATGTCTGCTGTTTCTCAGAATGCAATAAAATATAGGTGGTAGCTATGTTTATCCTAGTCTCAATGGGGGCATGACCAAGTGAGTATGCCATTGTTGACTAATGATGGATGAGATTGGAGAATAAATTTATTTAGTTATTTTCTATTCCATTTGTATTGGAATGGAAATCAATTACTGATTAACAGCACTCAGTAGGTAAGGTCCCTCAGATGTCAATTATCATACCATTTTTTCCAAAAATTAAACTGTCAAGGTTCAGCTTTTTATTCATATTTAGTTTTCTAAGTGCATTTTGGCTTCCCTCCTTTTTTCCCATCAGAAAGTATATATAGTTGTCTGCCTGAAGCTCTACTTACACCTGCCTAAAAGGGCATTGATTGCTTTCTATAGTGCTACAGCACAAATAGTACAGATTACTAATTAACGCAACTGGTTTTGTTTAGTATGCATTGCTAAATTTTATAGCTGGCTGGCTCAAAGTTAATTCAACCTTCCATCCTTTTGAGTCAGAAAAATAAGGATCCAGAGTGTTGGGCTAATAGGCTGATTCTGTAAACTACTTAAAAAGTGCTGTAAACCACCAAGAAGCAATATATAAGTATATACTGCTATTGCTATTGCTAAAAGATCACTAAGAGTACTACACTAACTGTGAGCTGGCTCTTCATAAAAGTGTCATAAAAGCATGGTATGCAAAGACCATTTAGTAATTGAGGTTAACTGTGGGATGAAAAATATAGAAAAGAAAAAAGAAATGGAAAGAGAAAGAGAAATTAAGAATCCATCCTTCCTTTCTTCCTCCCTCCCTCCCCCTTTTCTTCTTTCAATGTATATTAGAATTATGTTTTTAAAAAATCTCCAAAACCAGTTATATTAAGAGACTATTGTATAATTTAAATGTATTAACAAGTGATATTATAAACCTGTCAGAATAACTCTACAGTACTTCATCACCTAAGGCAAGAAATTCAAATGATACCATTATTCCTCTTCACTTTGGAACAAAACTTTGAAATATCTGTTTAGCCTCTTCATATTTCATTTTTCCCATGGTGTTGCTCTGCTACTTATTTCAATTAAAGTGTGGCTTAAAATGCCATATTTGAAGTCTTAAATAACTTTCTAAATCTTGAATAGCTATGTTACTTGTGTGCCAAATAAATAACATTTTAAACAACAACAACAACAACAACAACAATAATAAATTGTAGCTTCTTGCAATAACAGCAGCAGAACTGCAAAAAAAACTGCACCACTTGAAACACTGTATATTTTAAGAAAATACTTGGTTGGTACCTAGGATTCTGGCAGCAACCCAGATCAACCATTAGTACCAGTCAATTATATTTGTGATACATTTTTAAATGTTCACTTGACTGAGTTTCATGTTTAATGAATAAAAGTGATAATAATAAGTTAAACTGCTCTGGGACTTCAGAATTCAGACAGACAGGCACCTACTGTGTAAACCTGGGATCCTACACGAACTGGAGCACCACTTGAACACTACTGGCATTGACAAATTCACCATCAGTCAATTACAGAAGGCTGCTTTATTTAGAACAGCTTCTATCCTGTGACAATATGTACAACACTATCAAACACTCACCTATCCCAGGGCCTTACTATGGACTCGATAGGTAGAAAAAAACCAACCAAAACCCAGTCTGAACATCTAGCTGACTGTGCAATGATTCTTCTTCTTCATCATCATCATCATCTCAATTTTGTTTTGTGTTGCTTGTTTTGTTTTTACAATAAATCTGCCTCTTGGATCAAAGATTAAAAAACAAGCAACACAAAACCAAATGGAAAATATTCTAATAACAACTGATATGGTTACAAAACAAATAAAGAAGGTCAAGAACTGGAGTGCACCTAGCCTGGAAAAACTGCATGCATACTGTTCAAAACACTTGACCAACCTCCATCACTGCATGGCTACTCAGTTTGACAAAATGCTTCAAAATGCAACAAGCAAAGAATGGTTAACAGCTGGCCGAACATATTTGACAATGAAAGATCAAGAAAAGGGAACAGAACCAAGCAACTACTACCCAATTAATTGTCTGCCAACAATGGTCAAACTTTTTACAAGAATACTGGCAAATTCAGTATTCAATCGTCTGATGGAAAACAGTTTGTATCTGGTAGAACAAAAAGGAAATTATCAAAAACAGAGGAACAAAAGATCAGGTGCTTATTGACAAAATAGTACTAAAAATGCAAAACAAAGAAAAATGAATTTAAATATGGTATGGACTGAAGAAGAAGGCATTTGACTCATTATCCCACAGCTGTATTATATATGATATACAAAGCCAGAATTGAGAAGACAGCAATACAGAGTAAGTGCTGCCTATGGAAAGAAACTGAAGAAACAGTGGACCACATGGTAAGCTGCTGCAAGAAGATCACAAAGACTGATTACAAGCAGCTGCATGACAAAGTAGCAACAATGGTGCATTAGGAGATAATTTGCCTGTAAGCAAGAACTGGTGAAACCATAAAATAGAAAAAGTCGCAGAAAATGAATAAGTTAAATTGCTCTGGGACTTCAGAATTCAGACAGACAGGCACCTGACACGTGACACCCCAGATTTAAAAGTTGTCAATAAGAAAGCAAAAAAGTCTGCCTGATAGATGTAGCAATGTACCTATAGTAATAGGTGCCTTGGATACAAACCCAAAACAACTGGAGTACCACTTGAACACCTTTGGCATTGATAAATTTGCCATCACTTAATTGAAAAAGGTGGCTTTACTTGGAACAGCTTTCACCTGTGATGATATCTGTAACACCATCAAACATCCAGATTTATCTACCCCAGGTCCTTAGTAAGGACTCAATAGGTAGACAAAAATGCCAATCTGAACATCTGGCAATAATAGTAATAATAACAATAATAACAACAACAACAACAACAACAACAATAATAATAGTAATAGTAATAATAGTAATGATAGTAATGATAGTAATAATAGTAATAATAATAATAATAGTAATCATAGTAATCATAGTAATAATAGTAATAACCCCCCACAGGGTGCCGCCTTGATGTGGCGGGGAGGGGGGGGGTTAACTGTTCCAATAAAGCTGAGAGCTGTGCTGGTAGTAGTGCAAACTGCCAGCAGGTCCAACCATTTTCAGAGAGGTTTCAGCTGAGGAATAGAACTGAGTGTACCTAACAACCCATGCAATGAACCATGGTGAAACACAATCGAACAAAGCCTATACTGGATGATGGTCAGCTCGGTCATCATCTGGGTTAACAAGGACCACGTCGGATGTTGGGGAACCTGGGCATCTGTTGACAAGTGGGCTACAGTGCCACGGGTCCCATAGCTGAGCAACCAGGGCATGGGCCTAAAGGACCACTGGAAGCTGAACAACCTCAGAAGTGGCAGAAATACACCATGTTGGAAAACCTTACTGTAATGAGGTGCTACTATGCAGCAGAACCAGAAAAAATGGGTTACCAAAAGAGGATGTACAAATTACAGAAACAAGAATACCCAGACTCAAGGATAACTGAATTTCAATTAGCCGATCAGCGACTATTCATCACTCAGAACAAAGTGCTCAGTGAAGTTGAACTTGAAGGAATACGGAAAAATTGTGAAATGGGAACACAGACTGTTGAACAGCAGACTGTTGAAGTGGCAGCAGAAAATACTCCAATAATATCTGGAGCAACTGAACAGCCTGAATTCGAAGAAAATGTAGATATTTGGAAGAACAGGATCAGCAAGGGCCTGAAATCATCATTGAAACACCAGGAGTACTCAATGCCAGGTAGCAAGAACTGAGAACTAAAATCTTAGCACATGCTGTATCAAATACAGAAAGACAAAGACTTCCAACATTGAAGACTGTGCCTAGAAAATATTTGGCACCATTGATGATAGATGTGAATTATGCACTTGCAGCAGTCCAGATAACATCAATTGAACAAACAAATCACCTTGCCTACAGTACAGCAGTCATAGTAAGAGATTGGGGATTCAACAGCCGCAGCTCCCTAGAAAATCGACTGGAAAACCACCGTGGGAAATCAGGTTGGAATTGAAAATCAAGAGCCTACGAACAAATGTAAGCAACTTGAAGAATTTGCAGGAGAAAAAGCTGAAGTACAGCAAGATCAAGAAACATCTGATAAAAAAATACAGGCTCAGCACAAGAAAAATTGACAAAGCATTGGACATTGTGAAGCAGCAGATAACAGTAACAGAAAGAAAAATTGAAAGATACAAACCCAGAGTCATTCAGTACAAACAAAATCAATTGTTCCAAACAGACTAAAGATGGTTCTATCAGAGTCTGAATCAGATGGGGGATAAAAAAAATGAAAAACCTTCGAAAATGGCTCAGGTTTTGGAAAGACCAGTGGGAGACTGAGAAATCTTACAACAAAAATGCTGGGGGGATCAGAAACTTTGAGATGAAATTCTCCAAGAACAAAATGGACCAACTGGAAATAACTATTGAAATGATAAGTAACAGTGTGAAAAAAGTCACTTATGGGATCATAATCTGCCAATAAATCACACAGTCCTAAACACTTGGGAAGTGTTTGACTAGTTATTTATTTATTTATTTATTTATTTTTATTTTATTTGGTTTGTCAATTGCTTACAAGATAATAGGTATAAGTAAAAACATAGTTATGAATATATGGATACATATAAGAAACATAAAAGAAACAATAGGACAGGGATGGTAGGCACATTGGTGCCCTTATGCACACCCCCTACAGACCTCTTAGGAAAGGGGTGAGGTCAATAGTAGACAGTCTAAGGTTAAAGTTTTTGGGGTTTGGGAAAGAAACCACAGAGTCAGGTAGAGTATTCCAGACATTGACCACTCTGTTGCTAAAGTCGTATTTCCTACAATCAAGTTTGGTGCAATTAACCTTGAGTTTGTATCTATTGTTTGCTCTTGTATTGTTATGGTTGAAGCTGAAGTATTCATTGACAGGTAGGACATTGCAATGTATGATTTTATATACTATACTTAGATCAGACTGAAGACGGCATAATTCAAGGTTTTCTAGGTCTAGAATTTTGAGTCTGGTGGCATAAGGTATTATGGAACGAGTAGAGGATTTGTGATAGGAAATCCAGCATAGTTTGCTGTGTATACTGCCATTTTTGTGTATAATTGATGATCATGATCATGAACTGGAAAAATCTGGACTGAAAAATGGGTAAACTTTTGAATATTTACCAAGCTTTACATCCATGAAGTAAAATTGACAGGTTACACCTGCCAAGAAGAATAGGGGGCAGAGGGCTATTGTAAATTTATCAGACTGTAGAAGAAGAAAAACAAAGTTTGAATGATTATGTGAACCAAAGTACAGAAAAATTTCTTCAGGCTGTGAAAACAGAGAACATTATAAAAACAACAGAAACAAAGGCAGAATATGAGGAAAACAGCTGGATGATAGATTAAATAGATGGAAAACCAAAGCTCTGCAATGACAGTACTTGAAAAACATTGAAGGAAAATGTGATAACATCTTGACATAGGCATGGCTTGAGAGAGGAACCATCAAGAAAGAAACAGGAAGTTTAATATTTGTTGCTCAAGATCAAGCATTACAAACTAATGTCATGAAAATGAAGATACAAAAATCCACTGACAATCCAAACTGCCAACTTTGTACTGACAAAGTTGAAACTGTTTCAAACTTAATAAGTAGTGCAGCAAAATCATGCAAACTGACAACAAAGCTAGACATGATCAAATTGCTAAGTTAATCCACTGGTCATTATGTAAAAAACACACCCTACCTGTATTCGAAAAGTCATGGGAACATAAACTGGAAAAGGTGGTTGAAAATGAGATAGTGAAGATTTTGTGGGACTTGTGAATATAGATGGATCACCATTTGGAATACAACATACAAGATATTATGGCTGTTGAAAGCTGAGGTGTGTAATTTATTGATATCACTGTACCAGGAGACATCAGAGTCGAAGAATAAGAACTGGAAAAAAAAATCATGAAATATTGTGATCTGCCATCAAAACTACATGGTTATGGATGAAAAATGTAACAGTGATACCCACTGTCATTGGGGCACCATGTCTGCAAAAAATTGTGCGACTTGGAACATCATATATTTTAAGAAGATACTTGGCTGATACCTACGATGCTGGCAGCAACCTGTATTGACCATTAGCCCCAGTCACTAGTATTTGTGATAAATTTTTAAATGTTCAGTTGACTGTTATATGTTTAATGAATAAAAGAGATAATAATAAATATTAATAATAAACTTTTGGGATGAAAAAGAATAGGTTTTCTCTTTCTTCTGCATGGCATTCTTCAGATTTTTGAAGAACATTTCTTCCTTAATCTTTTCTGCTTAAAGATAAACCTACAAAGTTCTCGTTCTTTCTTCATAGACTTGGCTTGCAGTGTGCTGATTATCTTTGTAATTCCTTTTTGAATCGACTCCAGTTTTTTGAATCCTCCACAATCTTTCAGAGACATTGTCAGCATTTTCTGGCGAGCTATCTGTATTTAACTTTCCATTTTCCTATTGCTGTGCATTATAAAACTAATGAGCATTCAACAAATGAATTCCATTTATTTTAGTTATAGAAATGGATGGGCATTTTAATGAAGGAGTACTGAACAAAAATCCATTTATTTATTTTTTAATCCATTTTAGTTTGCATCTTAGTATTGGAACAGTCTCTACAACTCACAAAATGAAATTATGGAAAATAAGGAAGTGAGTAGGATTTTTAGCATTGCTTATAGAATCCTATTTGTTTGAATCTTCAGAAGTATTTGGAAGTAGAAATATTTTATATTTTGCACACAAAAAACTCCAAAACAAATAATATCAAGAGAAGATTCTGAGTTTTCATTAGAAAGCAACAGGAAGAAAATATAAAACATTAAACAGAAACAAATGATTGCTAAATCAGCTTGGAAAATAAATTAAAAGCAAAGAAGTGAACAATAAAGCACATAAAACTTGAAATAAATAAACAGATAAAAGAATACAATCTCTGGATGGCAGCAAAGAAAGACAGGGAAGAAACCCTTGTCAAGTAATAGTAGTTCAAATTTTTGGTTCAAATTTTTAACCCAAAATTAAGGTGTAGAAACTTTTTTAAAAAAACAACAACACTAGAAGAGCAATAAATATTATCATCCATACATTCTCCCCATAAAATAATTTTGGATTATACATAGCTAACTTTATTTAAAATACATTTTAAAATTGAATTTTCTCTCACATAAACATTGTTATTTAGTGTGCTATTAAGGCCCGGTTCCACTGCACTTAGGGATGCAAAGAGGATGTAAAATGTTAAAAAAAGCTTGCCATCCATTGGAAAACGCTATGCATCCGTTGTGTATTCACTGCATACGTGTTTCATACACTCTATCCGTCGAGCATCCGTCCACTGAGATTTCATCCACGCAAGAAGTTTTGAGCTGCACAAAACTTTGTGAACGGATGAACTTTCCGCCACGTACGATGTACATCCGCAACATATACGGGCAACAAACATTCTATGTCCGTTATCATCTGTTAAAAGTCCGCTGTATCCCCTCTGAATCCTCTGGCCATCCCCTCAATTCACATCTGCTGCAGCTGAAAAAAGAAAGAGGGTGGAAAAAAACCTTCACAGAACGTCTATACAGCATTAGTAGCACGGAAATAGAAAGGATGTAAGCATATGCATCTCGTATATAAAGGATTAAAAACAGACAAAACGTTTGTATCTGGTCTGTATCTCATATATTTAGGATGTCTGGAGTATGTCTTGAGTATGTAGGACACCTAATGGAAAACTGATATTTCCTATAAAAAGGAGGAGAAAATCACCTGGATTTCAATATGAGTCCAGCAGCCATGGTGTAAAGACCTCTTCACCCTTGGTCTTGGTCTTCAACATCATCAATTGTTCTCCACCCAGGATCATGACATAGTCCGTATGATAGCTGCGCTCATTCATCACCAGAACCAAAACCTGTTCAGACTGCTTCAACTTTTATACAGAAGGAGAAGAAGGAGATGTCCAAGAGCTGTGTGGGTCCGAGGATGGATCCTGAGAAGAATGGAGTTTGGACTGTATGACCAGTTGATGATGGAGCTGAGGAATGAAGACCCTCGTGCATTCCATCACTTCATGAGGATGCCACCAGCCATGTTTGACGAACTTGTTGAGTGTCTGAGACAGGTTGACCAAGCTGAGCACCAACTTCTGTCCAACCTGGACCCTGGACTGAAGATGGCACTGACTCTGCGGCACCTGGCCTCCGGGACCACATACAGTAACATGCAGTACTCCTGGAGGGTGCCACACAACAGCATCAGCAAAGTGGTCAGAGAAGTGGTGCAGGCCATCATCGAAGAATACGTGGAGGAGCTCCTCAAGTGCCCCACCACTGAACAAGGCTGCAGAAAACTTGCAGAAGAGTGGTATCAGAGGTGGAACGTTCCCCATACCGTTGGAGCCATAGATGGGAAGCACGTGGCCTGCAAAGCTCCTGCCAACTCAGGGTCCACTTATTTCAACTACAAGGGCTTCTTCAGTATCATCCTCTTTGCCATGGTTGATACTGACTACAAGTTCAGCTACATCGATGCTTCAGGCAACGGGTCAGCTTCAGATGGCCAGGTATACAGTGCAAGTGACCTCAATGATGGGTTGGAACACAACTTCATCATGGGTTTTCCAGATCCAGAACCCCTACCCAATGACACACAAGATGTGCCCGACTTCATCGTGGGTGATGATGCCTTCTCCCTCAGAACCTACCTCATGAAGCCGTACACTTCAAGATACCTCACCATGAAGAGAGGATCTTCAACTACAGGCTGTCCAGGGCAAGACGGGTGGTGGAGAATGGCCTTGGCATCCTGGCCAACAGGTTCCAGATACTTCTCATCACCATGCAGCATGACCCAGAGACTGTGAGGAGCATCGTGAAAGCTTGCTGCATCCTGCACAATCTCATGCGCACCCGCTACCCAGTGTTGCAGAACAAACTTGTTGACCGTAAACAAGGGAATGGGGACATGGAGCCTGGTGAATGGAGGCAAGGACGTAACCTGATAGACACTGTGGATGTACAAGGCCCCAACAGAGCTTCACGTGAAGGAAAGAAGCAGCGCAACCTCCTGAAACACTGGTGCAACTCCCCAGCTGGAGTAGTGGAGTGGCAAGACAGGTTGATAGATGACTAATGGATGCTTCCTTGAAGCTGTCGCATAACACTGATGAGATTGTGCCATGTATGTTGAATGGTCCTACAATGAACAGGGAATTAATAAAGAGCTTTGTTTATTTTAAGATGTGTTGATCAATGAATAAATTTAATAATAAATTATTAAAAAGCAAAATGAACCAAGTAAAGTGTCTTAAGCAAAGATAAACTTTACAAGTAAACAACTCAGTCTCTGACACTATTCTCATGTCCATGGTCTCAGCTGTTAAGCGGGCAGAGACTGTGGCTGTGGCTGGAGTGCTGGTCTGAGGCACCATTGGGGTGCTTGGCCCCCAGGGTACAACAGGGGGTGGTGTGTTCAGGAAGCTTTCAGAGAGTTGACTCAGTCCCCTGAGGTTAAGAGGCCCTTCATCAAGGACTTGAGATGTCAGGCCCAATACTGATGACAGATTGTCCGTTGACGGGCTTGGTTGTGGGATGGAGGAAGGAGGAGTGTAGTGGGGTTGTCTGGTTTGCAGCTGAGGAGTGGCATCTGTGGTGTGCGATGAACCTGGGCCTGGACTGGGATGGTCTGCTGTGGGAAGTCCTGACAGTCGTAGCCTTTGGTAGGTGATGGGCTGTTCAAAGCCCTCGAAGGGCTATGACA
Organism: Laticauda colubrina; assembly: GCA_015471245.1. Lineage (NCBI taxonomy): Eukaryota > Metazoa > Chordata > Lepidosauria > Squamata > Elapidae > Laticauda > Laticauda colubrina. Next base: position 14,616,502 of record BLBF01000043.1, read on the forward strand.
TCACCTGGGGTGGAGGAGCAGACCTGGACTTGGCAGGAGCAGCTTCAGCTGGGCCTTGAGGGTTGTGCATAAGTGCTGTGATCTTCTGCTTCATCACCTGGTACTGAGCTTTGGGTAGGTCCCTCAGGGTCTGGCTCACGTAGGTAATGAAGGTGTTCCAGCCCAAGGATGCTCTGTTCAAGTGGACCAGATGAGAGAGAAGTTTTTTGGTGGTCTTCATTGCATCCCTGATCTCCAACAGCACACTGTGGTGCTGGCCCTCCAGTCTGCCTCTATGCCTGCATCCTCTGGAGTAGGGGTGGGGGTTAGGGTGGGTTGGCCTCTGGTGGCTGCTGCTTCTTCCTCCATTTGTGAAAGCAGGGCGTCATCCTCGATGGGATCCTCCAAGTCTGCCAGCATGGGGAGTGCAGCTGTCGGGGGGGTCTCTGCCGTGGGGGCCTCTGAAGACACCTGCCTGGATAGGGTAGCTGGCTCCTGGCTGGAAGAGACTGGCTTCCTGTGTCCGTTCTTTTCCATTCTTTTCCATTCTGTTTATGCAAATTTTCACCACTTTTTGGAGCGGATGACAACGGATGGAGCCACCTCCGAAATTTTGCTCATCCGCTGTATCCTTTATGCATATGTTTTCCGTCCCTCAGCCAGTGTGACCGGGCCTTAAGTTGTGCATGAATGTTTCTCAAATATTCTTCAACAGATATATTTTGGAAGGAAGGAAGGAAGGAAGGAAGGAAGGAAGGAAGGAAGGAAGGAAGGAAGGAAGGAAGG
>BLBF01000043.1:14617276-14658175 GCA_015471245.1 Laticauda colubrina
AGGAAGGAAGGAAGGAAGGAAGGAAGGAAGGAAGGAAGGAAGGAAGGGAAACGAGAGGGAAGAAATGGAAAGAAAGGAAGAAGGGAGGAGGGAGGGAAGGGGAAGGAAGGAATTAACAAAAAAAGGGAAGGAGGGAGGTGGAAAGAAGGAAAGAAGGAAGGAGGAAGAAGAAGGAGAAATGGAAAGAAAGGAAGAAGGGGGATGGAGGAAAGGAGGAAAGAGGAGAGGAATGGTGGGAGGATGTGGAGTTTGAAAGCTCTAACACTGCATTAAGGATAGGGATAGATAATCACCAAGGGCCTTCCTCCTCTCCCATTCACCATCTTCCAGCTTATAAAACAAAAGAGTGGCAAGTGGCTTTCTCGCTCTCTAGTTGCATTGGAACAGTCTTTACAACTATTTTGAGCAAATGTTAGATCAAGAATTCACAGACACCAAGCAAAAGAAAATTTTGTCACCACAGATACCCTTCTGGCAGACCATGCCATATCACTGGGATCTCAAAACCCTAGCAAATTTCTTCTCCATCTCTTCCCACGATAATTTTCACCTGTCCCCAACTTACAAATTTGGAGCAATATTCTTTGGCTTTGCCCCTCTTTCCTCACTATTCTGTGTAGGTTTTTTTTTTTTTTTTAAATTCCCCGTGGTCCAGGCCCTCTTAGATTGTAGCTTTTCAGCCATGGAGCTGTGACCACTTCCATTCTCAACAGATTAAACATGTGGAAATTATTTCACAATGTGTTTACATTCTTCACTCCAACCTTTATGATATGTAACTGAGGAGAGAGGAAGGAAGCTATTTGCCACTCTTCTTTTTTTGTAAGATGCAAGGATGGCAAGCAGGACAGGAGGTCCTTTGTCATTTTACTCTCCCTTCCATCCCTCCCTCCCTCCTTTCTTTCTTTCCATTTCTCTTTCCCTCTCTCTGTGTCTTTCTCTTTCCTTCCTTCCTTCTGCCTATCCTTCCTCCATCCCTCCTACCCACCTTTCCTTCTTTCCATTCTTCTTTCTACTCTCTCTCTTTCTTCCTCCCTCCCTCCCTTCTTTCTATTCTTCCTTCCCTACTTCCCTGTCTTCCTTCCTTCCTGCTATTTTCTAACACATATTACTCACTGAAGTCACTCATTCCTACCCACTACTTAGGTGACATATTGACATATTATGGGGAATTCCCCATAGCACTGCAAAAGGGAAAAGAATCAGGTTCTTTAGTTCTCATGATTAGATAATACCATAGGATGTTCACCAAATAAGTGATCTCCATAACATGTCATTCATGCTTTTCAAGATGATGACAGGATATCCTTTTCAATATGGTAATTAATTATGGAGAGTTGACTGAGGTGGAACTTATTTGCCAGTCAACTGACAGTTATGGGTATCAGGTTCTATTGTGAAAACTAGTTTATAAATTGTAGGGAGTTATAATGCTTTATACTTGCATTTATTGTGTTGGGTATTATAAAACTAATAAACATTTAAAACTATGAATGTCTCAGTGTCTTACAAAATCTAATAAAACTAACAACATTTCAATGTTTTACTTCAAAATGGTATAAACTTTTAAGGGGGGGGGGTACTGGCTTTTAAAAAAAATCAGATTGCAGAAAGGTATGTTTCTAAGAATAGATTTGCCTTCATGCAGCCATGCTCCAAATAGCTGGTCATTTGTTTTCAAATTTTAAAGTGTACACCTGGTCTTTCTTATTGTTCCTTTTAAATAGCCAAGGTATTTAATTATTGAAAGAGGCATGATGGCTTGGCGCTAAACTTGTCAGCTGGAAAGCTGGCAGCCAGGGTTTGAGACCTGAGCACCTCAAGCGTTGGGAGGAGCTTCTGTTCTTGCCCCTACTCCTGCTTAACTTTGAAAGCATGCAAATGTGAATAGATAAATAGGAACTGCTTTGAATGGAAGGTTGCTGCATTCTGTAATTTCATGCTGCCCATATGACAACAGAAGTGTCTTTAGACATCACTGACAATCAGAGATGAGCATTGGTCCCTTGAGTCAATCACAGTTGGACAGGAGAAATCTTTAAGCTGTTGTTGTTATTGTTGTTATTATTGCCAGGATTGTGCAACCATTTTCAAGATGACAATCAAACTTGGTATTTAGAGAGGATGTTAAGATCCCATTCCAGAAAGTGGACAGAATCAGAATGATTAAAATGCATAAAGATACTGAAACATGGTCAGTATAGCTCCTTGCTATATGTTGATATTATTTTTCCTTTATTACATTATTCATTATAATCCAAAGACAATTTTTAATCAAAGCTTGCAAGTATCAACAATCACATTTTTTTTATCTTAGATTCTTTGTAGAAAATATGGCCTTAGTTGAAGTTAACAATATAGAAGTTTGACAATCATTCTGATATTTTTTGTTGGTGTTATGTAACTGAAGTTTAAAGTTTTGTATTATGTAACTGAACTTTAAATTTCAGTTACACAATTACAATTGCAATTGAATATCATAAAAATGATGTTTAGTTTAAATCTTGTAATATGGGATAATCCTTTTTTTATTAGATAACTCTCTTACCTGCATACTGTAAAAACATATGATAATTAAACATAAAAACCTTATATATAGGGAAAGTATTTGTCCCAAAAATAAAGGCTAGAGATAATAATTGTTTACACACAGCAAATACTTTCCCTACATGTAGGTGTTTTATTATATTAAATTGATGCTCAATATAATATTAATAAAATGGCAAAACAATTGATTAAAAATAAAAGAAATTAAAAAACAAAGAGAAAAATATATATAAAATCAAACATATTTGACTTTTTGATTTCCCACTTCTTTGTTTTCAAATACATTTGCAGTACCTCTTCGTATAAACTTTAGTATCCATTGGTATAAACCATGCTCTAAACCAAGGGTCTTCAAACTTGGCAAGTTTAAGACTTGTGGACTTCGACTCCCAGAATTCCTGAGCTAACATGACCGGAGGAGGAATTCTGGTAGCTGAAGTCCACAAGTCTTAAAACTGTCAAGTTTGCTCGAAAAAGTTGAATTAGCCTTGCTATATAATATAAATTCAATTCTTGCTTGAATTTCTACAAGTGGTCCATGATTTAAAATAACACATGGGAACAGAATTTATGTTGCTAAGCAAGGCAGTTGTTAAGTGAGTTATTCCCAATTTTACAACATTTTCTCCATGACTATTAAGTGAGCCACTAGGCAATTGTTAGATAAATCATGCGTTTGTTAAGCGAATCTGATTTCTTCCATTATAAGAAGGTTGCAAATGGTGATCACATTATCTACAGACATTGCAACCATTGTAAATATGTCAGTTGCCAAGAGCATGAACTTTGATCATATGACCAAGGGGGTGCTGTGATAGTTGTAAATAAAAGGGCTGGTTAAATGTCAACTTTTTATGAATTGTAGCTTCAAACAGTTGCAACACCAATGCTTATACCTGAGGACTGCCTGTATCTTGTATGAACACTGTGTGTTTCCTCATTGTTGGGTTTTCTCCAAGTTTAAAATCCCAATCAGAGATTATCGGGCAATGATTTTTTTTCAACATTGTGCAAAATTTGTCCATGATGTACTTGTTTATGTTCATTTGAAACTGTTGTAGTGTTAGGATTCCCACAATTACCCCAATTAAATCATGAGTCTCAAGCCAAAATTCCAAAACTTTAGAAGGATTTATTGGAAATTTACATGTCCAGCACTGTCTGGGTATAGCCACAACTGAGACACATAATTCATTGTTACCCTTGACCCTGGTTTTCTCCGCACCCCCCGGGTGTATCACAATCAGAGGTGGTATTCAACCAGTTCGAACCTACTTGGGAGAACCGGCAGCAGTTATTTGGCATGGTCGCCAAACTGGTGGTGACCCCTGCCTCACCACACCCCCAACCCAGTCGCCTGGTCGCTCACTTGCGATCGCTCCCCTAGTTTTCTGTTCCCCTTTCTGTTCCCCTTTCTCCCTGGGGGAAAGGGAGAAAGGCATGGACGCTGCAAGTATCGCTTTTCCTGTGTGAGTTAAAGTGTCTGGAGTGAGAAAGAGTGCGGTCTGACAGAGGAGGTGGGGTGAATCGAGCCTTGGAGCACTTTTGCAATGTAAAAGAAATGCATTTTAGAAGCAGAAGGTCCTTTAAAAACTTTTCCATGGATCCCCCATGGATAGTGCAAGTATTGCTTTCCCCTTGTGAGTTAAAGTGTCTGGAGTGAGAAGGAGTGCGGTCTGACAGAGGGGGTGGGGGAATCCACTGCAGCCTTGGAGAAATTTAAAGGAACTGTTTCCAAAATGCTTGTCTGTTAAGTGCTCTCTCTCTCTCTCTCTCTCTCTCTCTCTCTCTCTCTCTCTCTCTCTTTCTCTCTCTCTCTCTCTCTCTCTCTCTGTGTGTGTGCATGAGAGAGAGAGAGAGAGCACTTAACAGGCAGCTCCTTCTGCTTCCAAAATAGGAAGAGAGAGAGAGATAAAACTCTGTGCTATTATTTTTAATTGTTCTATATTTATCATGTGTTAATATTTTACACTGTCCCTACACCTAGAGTGATTTTTCTGCCTTTCTTTTGCCCAGGGCTACCACATATTTTATTATATGCATTCAATGTCAATAGTCCAGAGCATAAAATACATATGTGTTTAACAAGAGTTGAAAAGGGACCTTGGAGGTCTTCTAGTCCAACCCCCAGCTCAGGCAAGAAAACTGAGGATGCCAAACTCTGAGTAGAAATCCTGGGAAAGGCATCAGAATAATACTTAAAAAGGACCTTGGGGTGAACCCTATACCATTTCAGAGAAATGGCTGTCCAGTCTTTTCTTAAAAACCTCCAGTGTTGGAGCATCCAGAACGTCTGGTGGCAAGCAGTTCCACTGGCTAATTGTTCTCACTGTCAGGAAGTTTCTCCTTAGTTTTAGGTTGCTTTAGGTTCAGTTTCCATCCATTGCTTCTTGTTTGCATTCAGCTTCTTTGGAAAATTCATTGTCCCCCTTTCTTTGTGGCAGCCCCTTAAAAGCCTGTTGCTTATCATACTCTTGGGTAAAGCATGTGAGCCATTTCCTCTTTTCAACAGTCCATGAAAGTACTTCTATAGTATGCAGATAATAAAGTCAAAAAAGGTGAACAACATTTTTACAGAACTATAGATAAGTTGAGTCTGGGTGACAAGGAATGGCTGGGAGGGGAGGGGCCAGGTGAGGCACCCCTTGATATGAGTGACATTGAGTTGGCCATGTCCACCCAGTCACATGATCACCAAGCATGCCCACTCAGTCACATGAGCACTAAGCCACACCCGTCCAGTCACATGACCACCAAGCCATGCCCACCAAATAAGTCATGCCCACAGAACTGGTAGTAAAAATTTTTGAATTCCACCACTGATCGTAATTCATATTCTCCAATAGGACATGTCATCAATTATCTTCTCTAGTTAGAATTTTGCATGGTAGAAACTTCAGTCACCTAGTTAATATCTTTAAAAACTATTTATGGAATTCACTTTCAATTTCCAAGCTGCTGCACTGCTCCCACTCCCTTTCTGTTGGCAATTCTAAAAAGACCACAGAATTATTTTATGAATTAACATGTGGAATATCTGTCTAGACAGATGTATGGATAGTTGTTTTTGTTAGCCATGTCCTAAGTCTTTGCAACCCCATGGACCATAACACACCAGACCTTGTTGTCCTTCACCATCTGCTGAATCTGCTCAAACCATATCTGCCATGTTCATGATACCATCTAACCATCTTATCTTCTGCCATCTTTTCCTTTTGCCTTCAATCTTTCCCGATATCAAGGTCTTTTCCAATGGCTCTCCTGTTCTTATTTGGTGGCAAAAGTATTTAAGCTTCAGCATCAGTATCTGACCTTCCAAAGAACATTTCCTTAAGGCCCTGTCCCACTGCACTTACGGATGCAAAGAGGATGTAAAACGTTAAAAAAAGCTTGCCATCCATTGGAAAACGCTATGCATCCGTTGTGTACTCATTGCATACATGTTTCACGTATCTATCATGTAGAGCATCTCGCTTTATCCATCGAGGATCCATCCACTGCGATTTCATCTGCGCAAGAACTTTTGAGCTGCACAAAACTTTGTGAACGGATGAATTTTCCGCCGTGTACGATGTAAATCTGCGACATATGAGCAACAAACGTTCTATGTCCGTTTATCATCCGTTAAACATCCGCTGTATCCTCTCTGCATCCTCTGGGCATCCTCGCAACTCACATCAGCTGCAGCTGAAAATGGAAAGAGGGAGGAAAGAAAGGGTACATGGAACGTCTATACATCGTTAGTAGCACAGAAATAGAAAGGATGTGTTTGCATCTGACATACATCCATGTGGCATCCCCTTTCTTTCCTTTAGGTGTACGTGATGCATCTGCTTCATCTTCTATGTGTCTGCTTCAAAATTCTCCCCCGGAACCCCTTCAGAGGTGTCATCCACTTCCATCCACTAGGCTTCCTATGAACATCCATTTAACATCCCCGCTACATACTACCCACATCCATTCTTTTCTGTTCTTTTCCGTTCTGTTTATGCAAATTTTCACCACTTTTTGAAGCGGATGACAACGGATGTAGCAACCCTCAAAATTTTGCTTGTCCGCTGTGTCCTTTATGCATACGTTTTGCATCCGTCGGCCAGTGGGACTTAGCCTTTAGTCTAGGTATATCTTGCATACTCCACTGCAACATCCTTTTTTACAGCAATGGAAAGTGCTGAAAATCGTAGCCTCAATTAGAAAAAGATTCAGTTTAGATCAGTCTAATATGTTAAATTTTGAACATAGCCTCTTTAGCAATTTCTTCCCAGTTTTCTCATTTATTTTGGTGCTTTGTTTAAAATATCAGTACCCCTAATGGTCTTATTGAATCTACTGATAGGTTTATGGCACATCTTAACAATTCATACCTTTCTTTGCCATTTCCCCCCTCCTACATCAATAAAATATTTTATTGATGCTGCATTAGATCTCCACCAAAGCTGCTGGTGCCTTTCTGATAAAACTGGTGATTTATTGTGGAGAATCAAAAGTGTATTAATCATCAGAACTGATGATATGAAATAATTTTTCATGTTGTCCAGCAAACTTGTCCAGTTAAATTTTTTCATCAATTGTGAGTGAAGGCATATACATGGCCGCCCTGGCTGCAGATACAGTTTTAAGTTTAAGTGAACTGATTTTGCAATGCCCAGACAGTGAGTTATGAATTTTCATTTCATTATGAGTTTTTGTGCAATATCAGGTCTGAAAATCTCAGAAAACAGAGAAACACTGACAAACAGGAGTGAAAGAAAACTAGAGGTTCATCTATTTCAGCTGTCTCTTCTGAGGCAGATATTCTGCTTAAATGCAGACAGAGGATGTAGGACCTTCTTTAAATAGTTTTTTTTCTTAAACTGGATTCTATTTTTTAATAGCTTTAATATATGACAAAAAGGAAAGAAAAAAAGTAATAAGAAAAAAGAAGATAGAGATGTGAGTCAAATCCTAAAATAATAGCAAAAAGGAAACAACTAAACTATATTACATAGAACACCATTCAGCTTAATTTTTAAAGATTCCAAGGCTTAACCAACTAAAGGTAATACTAATTAATCTCTCCATTGCATCGACAGATATATTATAAACATTTTATATACATACACCCCCACCCCCACCCCTCTCATACGCACATTCAATAATTTAGAATTGTAACTTTAACACTGTGCTGTCTTTCCAGCTTTTTAAAGAGTGATTTTTTTTTGCTTTTCTGTTTGATAAAACCACGATTTCATTTACAGTGATAAATTTCAAATTGGGATGTATAATTCAAATACTAACTGATGCTTGTATCATCATTGTACATAATATGGATATCCTCTCACCCATTTTTTATTTCCAACACAATATTATCAACTGATTTTTTGAAAACTTCATCTGAGTGTTCATTAAATGTGAAAGCAATATTTTATTCAACTGGTTTAATCTTAAGATCATATGAAATGTAATGTTCTTTGAAACTCCTAGTTATTGATAGCAGCATTCCAGTATTTGAGAGGTTACCATAAAGAGGAAAGGATCAACTTATTTTCCAAAGCATCAGAGAGCAGGGCAAGAAATAATGAATGGAAACTAACCTAGGAGAGAAGCAACCTGGAATTAAGAAGAAACTTCCTAAGAGTGAGGACAATTAACAAGTGGAACAGCTTGCCTTCAGAGGGTATGGGTGTTTCATCACTGGAGGTTTTTAAGAAGAGACAGGACAATCACTTATCTGAAATGGTATAAGCAGGGGTGGGATTCTACCAGTTCGCACCAATTCGCGAGAACCGGTTGTTAACATTCTAAGATGTTAACCGGAGAACCGGTTGTTAGAAGAAATTACTGGCCTAATCCTGTAAGGGAGGCAGGAAGGAAACATTCTGGTGTTGCTTACAGAAACTGCCTCTCCATTAACCCTTATTACATTCTTGGCAGGACTAGACTTCCTGTCTTAGGAACTTCTCTGGAGTTTTTTTTCCCCTCCTTTGCTGGTACTTTTTTTTGTGTGGAGTGACCATTCAAAGTTACAATGGCACTAAATAAAGTGACTTTTAACCATTTTTCACACTTACGACTGTTGCAGCATCCCCACAGTCATGAGAGGCCAGACGAGGAGATGTGTTTCTCAATGTGAGTGACATTGAGTTGGCCACACCGAACCAATAACATGACTACCAAGCCATGTCTACCCAGTCACATGACTACCAAGCCATGCCCACCACCTAAGCCATGCCCACAGAACTGGTTGTTAAAAATTTGAATCCCATCCCTGGTCTCTTGCTTGAGCAAGGAATTGGACTAGAAGGCCTCAAAAGTTCCTTCCAGCTCTATTCAGATTGATTGATTGATTTTTAAAAATGTGATATTACAATTTTTTGTTCCAAATTTGAACAAATCTTAGGCACAAAGCCAGTTGGTGATTTTGAGCCAATCACTCAACTCTCTCAGCACTAGGAAGAAAGCAATAGCAAAACATTTCCTCAAAATCTTGCCAGTAGAAATATATAGACATATCCCAGACAGTTCCCAGGAGTCAAGATTGCCTAGAATCGTCATCATCATCATCATCATCATCATCATCATCTAGTATGAGAAGAATTATCCTACTTCAGCCATATTGTGCAGAGACACTTATAATCCTGAGAAAAGAGGACATAAAAAGAAGAGGACATTTAGCAGCAATGAAGTTTCAAATGAATTGATTATGCGCTATCAAATTAATGCTGATTCTAAATGATCTTCTTCTGTTTATTTCCTCCTTCACCATACCAGCCCATGATTTTTGGGGGGAAAAATTACTAGCTATTTTCAAAACAATCAAGGTAAAATTAAATATATCTTTTAAGCATTCCTGCAACTTGTAATAAAGGAAATGTATTGTACCCATTTTGTAACCCATGGGGATTCCTTTGACTGTATTGCTAAAATGTGGGTGTCCAATATTTTCTGGTAGAAAAAGCAAAATTGTAGTATAAGACTACTGTGATTATAAGGTTAGTAAAATGATACACAGCTGTCCACATTTAGTAGCTACAATTAGGACTGGCAATTCAGTAGCTAAGTGAAGCAGTTGCTACAGCCCCTGTCACACTGCACGAACGGATGGAAAGAGGATGTAAAACGGGGAAAAACACGTGCCATCCGTTGGTCAACGCGATGCTTCCATTCTGTGCTCACTGCCTCCGTTTTGCTTCCTCTCTATCCATCCAGCATCCATCTATTGACTTTTATTCCACTCAGAGGGTTTTGAGCTGCTCAAAACTTTTGAGCGGAAAATGTATCCAATGCGTCCATTCTGCATCCGCTAGGCATACGGGGGACATCCGTTCTGTATCCTGTATGCATCCGCTATATCTGCTAGGCATCCGCTGCACATCCGCGCAACTCGCATCTGTTCCAGCGGTAAACGGATGCAGGGAGGAAGCGGAATGGACGTGCAGCGTTAGTAGCACGGACGGAGAAAGGATGAAAGTGGATGCAGATCACAAAGAAAGCATTTAAAATGGAAAAAACGTTCGCAGAGGGGACCTATCTCGGATATTAAGGATGTGTAGAGGATGCCTAGAGGATGCAAAGGGACGCATAGGGGAAAACCTATATTGCCTATAAAAAGGGGGAGCAACTCACCTGGATCTCACTTTCAGCCCAGCAGCCCAGCTGTGCAGACCTCTGCAGCCTTCATCTGCCTCTTGCTCTTCCACAGCATCCAGTCATGTCCACCATGGATCGTAACAAACTCCTTTTGGTAGCCACCATCCTTCTGCAACAGTGCGAAGCCCTCTACAGGCTCTTTCAACTCTACTACGGTAAGAAAAGGAGGCGGCCAAGAAGCATCTGGGTCCCAAGATGGATCGGGAGAAGAGCTGAGTATGGATTGTACAACAAGCTGATGGTGGAGTTCAGGAACGAAGACACTCGTGCATTCCAGAACTTCATGAGGATGCCTCCAGCCATGTTTGACGAAGTTGTGCAGCGGCTGACACCCAGGTTGACCAAGCAGAGCACCAAATTCTGGCCCAGCCTGGACCCTGGGCTCAAGGTGGCACTGACTCTGGGTCACCTGGACTCAGGGACCACCTACAGGATCATGCAGTACGGCTGGAGGGTGCCACACAACGCCATCAGCATTGTGGTCAGAGAAGTGGTGCAGGCCATCATCGAAGATTAGCTGGAGGAGCTCCTCCAGTGCCCCTCCACTGAAGAAGAATGGAAGAAAGTTGCAGAGCAGTGGTATCAGAGATGGAACTTCCCCATAGATGGCAAGCATCTATGCCATAGATGGCAAGCACGTGGCCTGCAAAGCTCCAGCCAAGTCGGGGTCCACTTATTTCAACTACAAGGGCTTCTACAGAATCGTCCTCTTCACCATGGTCGATGATGACTACAAGTTCATGTACATCGATGCTTCAGGCAATGGCTCATGTTCAGATGCCCAGGTATACAATGCCAGTCATCTCAAGGAGGGGCTGGAACGCAACCTTATCATGGGCTTCCCAGATCCAGACCCCCCAGCCCAACGACACACAAGATGTACCCTACTTCATCGTGGGGGATGACGCCTTCTCCCTCACAACCTACCTCATGAAGCCCTATACTTCCAGACCCCCTCACCCGTGAAGAGAGGATCTTCAACTACAGGCTGTCCAGGGCAAGGTGGGTGGTGGAGAACTCCTTTGGCATCCTGGCCAATAGGTTCCAGGTACTTCTCACCACCATGCAGCATCACCCACAAACCGTGAGGAGGATCGTGGAAGCTTGCTGCATCCTGTACAATCTCATGCACACGCACTACCCAGTCTTGCAGAACGGGCTCTTGGACCTCCAACAAGGCAATGGGGACATGGAGCCTGGGGAATGGAGGCAAGGGCAAAACCTGATAGACACTGAGGATGTGTAAGGCCCCAACAGAGCCTCACTTGAAGGGAAGAAGCAGCGCAACCTCCTGAAACACCAGTGCAACTCCCCAGCTGGAGCAATGAAGTAGCAAGACAGGATGGTAGATGATTAATGGATTCTTCCTTAAGCCTGTCTCATCACATGGATGAGATTGGGCCATGTATGTTGGGTGGGTATCTTAAGCCATCCCAAAGGTATCCCTGCCCATCCCACTGCTATCCTTACCTATCCCAATGGTATCCCTACCAATCCCACTGCTAACTTAACCCATCCCATAAGCATGTAAAGGCTTAAACCATTTCTAATAGTTTCCACCAAGACTTTTTTTAAAAAAATAAATGAAGCAAGTGTGTGAAGCAAAGATAAACTTTATAAACAACAAGCTCTAAAAGAAAAATGACCCAAGTCAAGTGTCCAAATAAAGTCTACAGGTAGCCACCCAGTCTCTGTCACTCTTCTCTGTCACTCAAAGGTGTGCCCAGTCTCAGGGGTGAAGGGTCCAGGTGCTGTGGAGGTGGGTCGTGCTGGAGTTCTGGTCTGTATCGTCATTGGGGTGCCTGGCCCTGAGAGGACAACAGGGGACGGTGTGTTAAGGAAGCTCTCAGACAGCTGGCTCAGCCCTGTGATGTTGAGAGCTCCTTCCTCCATGCCAGGGGGTGTCAGCCCCAGTACCGAGGACAGATGTACTGAGGCCGGGCTTGGCTGTGGGGTGGAGGAAGGAGCAGTGTAGTGGGGCTGTCTGGTCTTCAGCTGGGTGAGGACTGGTGTGGGTGGCATCTGTGGTGTGGGTGGCATCAGTGGCATTGTTGGCATCAGTGTCGTGGGTGGCATCGGTGGCATCAGTGGAACCGGTGGCAACAATGGTGTCTGATGACTCTGTGCCTGGACTGGGAAGGGCTGCTGCCTGTGCTGCTGAACCTCCTGGTAGCCATAGCCCTGGTAGGTGAGGGCCTGTGGGAAGCCTTGGAATGGGAGGGACATCACCTGGGGTGGAGGAGCAGATCTGGACTGGGTGGGAGTAGGTTCATCTGAGTCTGGAGGGTTGTGAAGCAGCTCAGTGATCCGGTCCTTCACCACCTGGTACTGGGGTTCCGCCATGTCCGTGCGGGTCTGGTTGACATAGGTGAGGAAGGGCTTGCGGTTGGAGGATGAGGAGTCGGTGTGGACCAGCTGAGAGAGGAGATCTTTGCTGCTCCGGATGGTGTCCCTGATCTCCAGCAGGACAGTGTGGCTCTGCCCCTCCTGTCTGGCTCTCTGCCTTTCTGTGGAGGTGGAACTGGGGATGGATGTGGGTAGGGCTGTGGTGGACGTGCCGTCTCCTTTCTTCCACTGCACCAGGGAGTCTTTCACATGCTCCACCATGGTTAAAACAGCTGTCCATGGGTTCTCCGCCGTGGGACGCTCCACAGAAACCTGCCTGGAGACAGGAGCTGACTCTCGGCCGGAAGAGGACTGGCTCTCAGCAGGCTGCTGAAGAGAGAGGGTCGTGAGAGGGGCAGCTGCTGCTCCTCGGTGGTGGATCTCACCCTCCAGGAAGCTGCACCTGGCCATGACGTATGTCTCTCTGTCCGTCAGCTTAACTGTGGCCTGGCCAGATTTCTTGAGGTGCAGCTTCCCATACCAGGTGTGCATGTGCTTCCACCAGCTGAGGAGCACATCCGATGTGTAGCCCAGACTCTCCGCCTTCTCTCTCCAAGCAGCCTGCTTCCTTTTGGTGTCCCTGTAGAGCCGGTGTCCCTTCTGCCATAGATAGTCATTCTCTCTCAGCCACTCCAGCACCTCATCCTTGTGTTCCTCCTCAATGGACTATTGCCTCCTCTCCCGTTCCCGCATATGCCTCTTCCTCCCTTTATCAGGACCAGATGGGCCCTCATCAGAGGGTCTTCCAGGTTGTAGGGGCTGCTCCTCCACACCACCACCAACAGCAGCACCAGCAGGATCATCATCATCATCAGCAGCAGCAGCAGCAGCACCAGTAGGATCATAATCATCAGCAGCAGCACCAGCAGCACCAGCAGGATCAGCAGCAGCAGCACCAGCAGCACCAGCAGGACGAGGATCAGCAGCAGCAGAGTAAGCACCAGGAGCCCCAGCAGGACCAGGAGCACAAGCAGGACCAGCAGGATGAGCAAGTCCAGGAGCACGAGCAGGACCAGCAGGACCAGCAGGACGTGGAGCAGCTTCAGCAGAGTAAGTCCCAGCAGAAGTGCCACTGCCAGGAGCAGCCTCAGCAGAGTAAGCACCAGCAGAAGCACCACCGCCAGGAGCAGCCTCAGCAGAGTAAGCACCAGCATAAGCACCACCACCATAAGCAGCATCCTCAGCTCCTCCAGAAGCAGAAGCAGCAGAAGCCCCAGCCGCAGAAGAGCGAGCCCGTGCTACAGAAGCCCCATCAGAAGCAGAGTGAGGGCCAGGGGGCAGGAGGGTGGCCTTGTTCCTCTTTCCAGGACTGGCAGCAGATGGCTGAGGCTTTCTCTTCTTCCCTATGGTTGTGGGGTTGCTGGCTGGCAGGGAGGCTGGTAGGGAGGCTTGCAGGCAGGCAGGCACCAAGGCTGGCAGGCAGGCTGGCAGGAAGGCTGGCAGGCAGGCTGGCAGGAAGGCTGGCAGGCAGCAGGCACCAAGGCTGGCATGCAGGCAGGCACCAAGGCTGGCAGGCAGGCACCAAGGCTGGCAGACAGGCAGGCACCAAGGCTGGCAGACAGCAAGGGTGGCAGGGAGGCTGGCAGGCAGGCAGACAGCAAGGCTGGCAGGGAGTCTGGCAGGATGGCAGGCAGCAAGGCAGGCAGCAAGCAGCGCAGGCAGGTCAGGTTTGCAAGGCACTCGATGTGTCTGGATGCAGGTCTTTCCTCTGAATGGTGACCTGCTTACGAGCTGCTTCCCTTTATATCAGCGGGGCTGATGTAATACATCCCTCCCGCATGTTCAGTGAACGCTAGGCATCCACTAGGCTTCTGCTGTGCATCCGGTTCATCCGCTGTGCATCTGCTGTGCATCTGCTTCATCCGCTCTGCATCCGCTCTGCATCCCCTCTGCATCCGCTGTTTCCATTCCGCGTCTGCTTTGCTGAGGTCCCCCGGAAGTGTAGCGGATGTGCCATCCACTCCCATCCGCTTCCATCCGCTAGGCTTCCGTTCTGCATCCGTTTTCCAACCGCTCTGCGTCCTCCCCCTGTCTTTTCCTTTCCGTGTTATCTGCTCTGGTTATGCAAATTTTTGCCCCTTTTGAGAGCGGATAACAACGGATGGAACAT
This sequence comes from Laticauda colubrina, assembly GCA_015471245.1. Lineage (NCBI taxonomy): Eukaryota > Metazoa > Chordata > Lepidosauria > Squamata > Elapidae > Laticauda > Laticauda colubrina. Next base: position 14,631,948 of record BLBF01000043.1, read on the forward strand.
TTTTATCGTCTGCTGTTTCCTTTTTACAAACGTTTTGCATCCGTTGGGCAGTGTGACAGGGCCTTAAGTGAATGTGTCTGTGATCTTACTTGAGCTTTGCTTTGAAGACTTGCAGAGCTCATAAGTTCAAGGATTGGTTTAACTAACATTAGTTTTTCATTATCACTTTAGCTGCAAACAGCTGCTAAATGAGAAAGTTACTAAATAAGGACTACTTTTAACAAGAATTCTGTTGTAAATGTCCCTTCCCTATTGCTCTCCCTCCATGGATGATTTGACCTTGCACACATTGTATTGTTTTACTTATCTCTTAAGCTCTTGCTCTTCCAAGAGATGAAGTATGATGTCCTACAATCCAAAGGTTCCTACTTCCTCTGGCACTGCAATCACATTCCTCCTTCAGATAACTAACAATCTGAATTGGTTTCTCTACATGTCATCCTTAGTGAAGCATTCAAACCAGCACCTGCATTTCCTGCATTGGATGAGAAAAGCACATGTTTCTCCTTCTGTCCTGGCTATTTTTTATAGAAGCACAATTGAGGGCCTTTTAACCAACTTCATCACTGTTTGGTTTGGTGGCAGCAGTGCCTCAGAAAGTCCATACAGAAAGTGGTAAGGAAAGCCAAGAAGATTATAGGAAGTTCTTGTTATTCAGCATACTGGTTATAAGTGCTATGTACTTAGAGCTCAAAGCACTGTTAGAAACCCCACACCCCCCCTTTAAGGTCTGTTTCTGTTGCTCCCCTCTGGGAAGAAGTTTTGAAATATTTCTAACAAGACTTCCAGATTCTATAATGGCATCCCTCTGGTAAACTGACAAGATTCATTTTTCTCACCGTGTACATGTCTGCATCCAACTGGACTGTGTTATTTCTGTCATATATTATATGTGAGTATATACAGAATTTTGTATTTATTTATTTTGTCATGTTTATGTAGTACATATTGGAGTTTGTGATTTGTATGCAAAGAAATTTCATTTTAAGGTATGCCGATTAGTGTACATTCAAAGTGACAATAAAGTTTCTATTCTGTTCTGTTCTGTTCTATTCTATTCTACTCTATTCCATTCCATTAATTCAAAGCTATCCTGTGCTTCTTCAAACAGATTTCATAGCCAATTGGAAATACAAACTCTCATTTTTAACAATCTATATTTCTATCATAAGCAAAAGTAGAAGTCCAATCCATGTATTTCCTTCACTTCAAAATAAATAGGGATCTATCCAGGTCTACAATACATGTGTTGAGGGCATTCTTTGTTGGATGTGGTTATGGGACTAAAAAGAAGATTCTAGTTCCACCCCATGTATTCTGTTTGTTTTTAACTTATTCTGTTTATTTAAAATTTTATACTTTTGTTTTTATGATGTTTGTAAGCCTCCTAGAGTCACTTGATAGTGAGATGATAAGCATATAAAATTAAACAATCAAAGGCTTCATTCCATGTTTGTCTTAGTAACGAACAATATTCCTGAATACCATGGAGATCATTTTAAATTATTCTTTAATTGTTGCATAAAATTATCATACGAAGGGAGAGGTGGCAATTGTCATCACCACAAAATGAAAAAGGGATTGTCCTGGTAATGTAGCAATCTAGTTCACCAGGTTTAGCTGGATTTCTGTGCTTCATATAAAATTCATGACAGCTGTTAAATATGTCTAAGTTTGTAATCCGTGTTTTCCTCCTATTCCTTCTAAAATACTGGAAATCAATTTATATCTGCAAAGAAAGAATCTTTTATAAGTGTACTCATTCATTTAATAATTCCTAAAGGCAAAAGACAAACACCATTATCCTACTGCTTTCCAAAGTGATAATTTTAATGGGTGAAAACACCATTAGTACCCAATCCAATCTAGACCTGATTTGGCTATTGTAAAATGAGGATGAAAGCAATCAATTAAAAATATTGCTTTACACCGATTGAATTAAGGATTTTTTTTCCAGACAGGCTGCTTTGGATTATTCTTTTTGAAAGACAACATTGAAAAGGCCTTGGAGAATACACTGTATTAGTAGGAAGCACTCAGAAAAGACCTGTTTCAGTTAACTTCCTTCATGCTTTCTTCATCAAAACTTTGGATTAATGGTGATAAATCAGTTTCTCTTTCAAGTTGCGTTCATGTACATTTATGCAGTCATTTGCAAATATAAAACAAAGGATCAACAAGAGTATTTGCATAATGAAGTTTCAACTTGACTAGGTAGTATTATTCAGGTCAATTAGTTCCAAGAATATTCTCTGAATATCCCTGAGGTGGATCAATTCTCCAATAGAACCTTTGCCAAGCAGCCTCTTCTGACCACAGAGTTAAATACACACACACACACAAAAGAAACCTTGAATAAAACTTCCTACATTCTTATTTTTAGGTTTTGTCTCTCTGTGTTTGTTTATGTGACCATCAGATTGCAAATTATTCCTTCTTCTTTCTTTTTCTTCTTCATATTTTATGCTTCATATTTTATTCTTTGCCATTAGCCAAAGCAAAATGAAGCAAAAGATCATATAGCACAGGGGTGTCAAACTCAAGGTCTGGGGCCGGATCTGGCCTGCAGGGTGCTTAGATCTGGCCCATAGGGCTGCCCTGGAAACAGCAAAGGACTGGCCCATGGTGCCTTTGCCAGCAAAAACAGAGCTCAGGAGAATCACACATAACCCTCCTGAGCTCCATTTTCACTGACAGAGCACTCAGGTACCCCAACACAAGTGATGTCAAGCTGGCCACACCCACCCTGGCCATATCCACCTGGCCCCCTGAAGTCAAACAAATCTAACACAGCCCTCAATGAAATTGAGTTTGACACTCCTGGTATTGCAACTTTCCCTTCCCTTGTACAATTTTTGATGGACAAGACTGGGCTTAGAATTCTCTCCACACCCCCAAAAGCAAGCTATTTCAGAGGATACAGACTACAAACTTGAGATGAGTTGGGGTTACCGAACTCAGGTTACCCATAAGCCATCCAGAATTTCTTTGAATCGTAAGTAAACGATGATGGTAAATTTGATATATTTATGTTTGTATATTTGTTTGTTTGTATGTATCTTTGCATAATAATTACATAAATAACTAAAGGGCATGCTTAAATTTTCCACATTATGCTCTGAAAATATGAGATTGGGAACTTTTGTATATAGTGAAGGGATTGTTTTAAAATAAATGGTTTCAAATTAGTCATATTTGGGTATATCTGTTTTTGAAAATAACAGCGATTGGATTGCTCTCTTCTACTTGAAATTTTGTTTGGCCTTGATGCTCCTTCTTCACAGCACTTCCATTTTCTCATGCACCTATCCTTTTTCTCCCAGATGGAGAAAGTATGAACAAATGGGTGTTGGAAGCATAAAAGAGAAACTTTCTGACAGTGAGAACAATCAACCAAGAGAACAACTTGCTCTTGGAAGTTGCGGGAGTGCCATCACTTGAGACTTTCAAGAAGAGATTAGACTGCCATTTGTCAGAAATGGTGTAGGGTCTCCTACTTGGGAAGGGGTTTGGACTAGATGATCTACAAGGTCCCTTCCAACTCTGATTATCTGTTAAACTAGAGGGAAAAGCAATATTATTGTTGCTTGATGGGACATATTCATTGGGAAGTTAACCTTATATTTTTCCATATAAATACTTCTGTATTGTTCTGTAACCATACTAGTCAGTATTATTAATAATAACTTTCTTTCCTACCACAACTATTACTATAATGTTGAATAATTATGACATCTCTGAAGGGTTGCTGGTTTCCCTAGTCAATATATGACACTAGTTCCATGACTTCAAATGTTCTTATTTACGCTTTGATATATTATCTGAAACTAATCAGCCAAACTCAGTTTTCATACTGAACATTGTATATTTCACTAAATATTGTACAAATGTTTCTATTTTAAATATTTTGTTATGACTCCAAACTCTCTGTTTGTTATCACTATTGGACCTACTATTAATAGAAAATTTAATAAAGAATTTCTAAAATATGTGCTACAGCCCAGGTCAGGTAAATACATAATCAGGGAATTATTAATGGAACTGCAATTAATTATTATGCTTCTATTGGAACCATTAAAGCTGATTAATGTTCTGGCATGTACACACATACAAAAAAAGAAAAAGAAAATGTAGTTAAAGAATCAGTGACCCAAGAGACCAATGTACATCCTGTAGAACCATTGCATGCTACCATATCAAAGCCTCATTACAGAATTTTTAATGGAGTAATTGTTATCTCTTAATAGCCTATGGTTAGGTCAGGTAATGCATCATTCAGGTGAAGAATTTGTAGAATACAGCAGAAGTAGTCTGCTCTTCATTTAATAGTTGTAAATCAATGGGAAGTGCCATTAGAGGCCCAAGAACAGAATTAGACTATTGTTTGCTTCACCAAGATTGTTGGAGCAAAAAGAACATGTTTCACTGGTCAATAGGAATTTGTGTTTCTTTCATAAAGCAGTGTGAAATGATTCACTGAGATAATAATATTCAGAGGAGACATGACTGAGTATGCTTCCATAAGATATGAGTTCTCTTTCACATGTGTCAAATCATGCTTCTCATAAATATGTGCCAGAGTGGCCAGGCTTGCTAAGGATTATGGTGGAATTCAAGAATTGTACATCCATAATAATTCCCCATCTGGTTTGAGGAAAGCTTTAAGTGCAATATCATATAGTCTCTTCTATGTTGTATGCTGCTAATCCATTTATAAATAAGTCAAATAAAGGAGTAGAAAATGTGATTTATCATATTTTCAATTGACAGAGATGGGATGGGGACTAATAAACTTTTCATAGACAGTATCAATATTGAGCAAGATTTTGTAGACTGCAACAATGTGTGAAAACCAACAGAACCATAGGTTCAACAAATGTGAAGCCATGCATTCAGGTGAAAAAAAAATCAAAACATGAAAATAGATAGTGACTAAAATTGGGCAGCACCATATGTGAAAAGGATCTAGATGTCTTGGTCGATCATAATACACGTGAGTCAATGATAAGATGAAGCTTCAAAAAAGCAAATATTAACATATGCTGCACCACAGAAGCATGATACTAAAATAGATGAGTCCTTGTTTTTTACTATTCTATATTGACTAGACATACCTAGAATATTATGTCTAATTTTTGGCACAACATTGTTGACAAATTGGCTTATGTTCATAGGAGAGCAGTTAAGATTATAAGTGTCTGGAAAGAAAAGCTTCTGAAAAACAGTTGGAAGTCTTAGTTAGATTAGTTTAACCTTCAGAGGCATAATAGTTGGCAGCTTATTACTAAATATTACAAGCTGGCATGTAATTTTTAGGATATAATTGTTCCAAAAGATGAGAAGAAACAGGCTTAAAATACAATGGGATAGATTGGAGCTGGACATTAAAAGATAAAATGGCATGAACTGTTGCATAATGGAACAAATCTCCTTGATTAGACTGTCCAACATTGGAGAAATTGACACAAAAGGAGTGATGAAGTTATTCAGTATCTTTATAGAATTCATAGTTTAGGATGCTAATTTAACTTCTGTAGAACAGCAACAGAAAATATACTGGTAGATGTTCCAAGCAGTACTGTCATTGATAAAAGTTTGACACCTATGGAAGTGTCTGCTTTGGGGAAGAAGCTATAGGCAAGAGACTGGAAATTTATTTGTTTATTTTTATTTATTATGATTTGTCAATCGCTTACAAAATAATAGGTATAAGTATCTACATATTTATGAATACATGAAATAGGTACATATAAAAAAAAATAAAAGAAACAATAGGACAGGGACGGTAGGCATGATGGTGCGCTTATGCACGCTCCCTACAATCCTCTTAGGAAAGGGGTGAGGTCAAGAGTAGACACTCTAGGGTTAAAGTTTTTGGGGAAGAAACCACAGAGTCAGGTAGAGTATTCCAGAGATTGACCACTCTGTTACTGAAGTTGTATTTCTTGCAATCAACTTTGGTGCAGTTAACCTTGAGTTTGTATCTATTGTATACTCTTGTGTTGTTATGGTTGAAGCTGAAGTATTCATTGACAGGTAAGTCACTTCAATGTATGATTTTATATACCATAATTAGATCAGGCTGAAGACAGCGTAATTCAAGGTTTTCTAGGTCTAGAATTTCAAGTCTGGTGGTTTAAGGTATTCTACAACGAGTAGAAGAGTGGAGAATTCTTCTTATGAAATATTACTGGACTTTCTCAGCTGTGCTAATATCAGATACATAATGTGGGTTCCAGACTGTTGAGCTGTATTCGAGTATTGGTCTAGAAAATGTTTTGTATGCTCTAATTAGTAGTGTGATATTACCAGAGAAAAAGCTACATAGGATTATGTTAACAACTCTGAATGCCTTTTTGGCTATGTAGTTACAGTGCGCACTTAGATTATAAGAGATGATTATTCCAAGGTCTTTTATAGAGCTTGGATCATCAACAAGGTCTTGACTATTCAGCTTGTATTTTATTTTCTGATTTCTTTTTGCCAATATGTAAGACAGAGCATATATTTGTTGAGAATTGAAGTTGCCATATGTTTGACCTTTCTGATACATAGTCAAGATCTTTTTGAAGGGTAGCAGTATTGTCTGTGGTATTGAACACCTTTACATCATCAGCAAAGAGAACGCATTGCTCTTAATATGATCAAAGAGATCATTTATGTAGAGTATAAAGAGAGTTGGTCCTAGAACACTGCCTTGGGGGACACCACTATTGACAGGTACAGAATTTGATAGGACAGTCCCAATTTTTACCATTTCTTGTCTGTTTGACAGGAATTGGACAGATTTATCTGTAATTTTCAACTATGCTGGGGTCACCCTTTTTGAAGATGGGGATCACCATGGCTTGTGACCATAGGTTAGGCAAGGAGTTGGTCCTGAAAGATTTTTCAAAGATTATCCTCAGAGGTTCTGCTTTGGCGGTGGATAGCTTTTTTAAGAAGTAGGCACATATTCCACCCAGTCCAATAGATAGAGATGGTTTTAGATTGAGTAGTGCTTTTTCAACACTGTCTTCTGTAAAATCAATATGTATTAGATTCATTGTAGTTGTCTGTGGATTGGCTAGGAAATACTGGGCATGATCCATTGCTGTTTACAAATACTGAGCCAAAGAATATGTTAAAGAGGTTGGCTTTAATGGTGTCATCATTGCAGTCTTTACCATTAGGTCCTATCAGGGGTGGGATGGACCTTGAGTATTTTAGTTTGTTGTTTACAAAATTGTAAAATGCATGGGTGGAATTGGTGCATAGAAGGTTTTCCTCTTATTTAATGTGATAATTGGTGCATTCAGTCTTTATCTGGTGGCATAATTTTTTGTATCTGTTTTTGAAGTTGGCAACGTGACCAGAGTTGTTATTGGTACATATAGTTTGATGACTCTTTTGACTTCAGGTAGAAATATGTTGTAATGGTCTTCAACAGTATTGCATCCAGTGAATAGAGATTGCCAATCGAGGGATGAGAGATTGTTGTCTATAAGATCGTAGTTGCCTTTTTTGAAGTTATAATTGGGATTACATTATTGTGATGATTTTTCTGTGGGCGTATGTTGAGACAAAAGTCAATCATATTGTGGTGACTGTTGGAAAAGGGTTCTTTAGTTTGTATTCCATAAATTAAATTCAAACTATTGCAGAAAACGAGATTGAGGCAGTTGTTAAGTCTAGTATTGTTAGTTAGAAGTTGTTCCAGTTCCAGATTTGTAACAGCATTGTAGAAGTTTGCATGTATGGGTTCAGTTGTACATTCATTTAGGGTCCAGTTAATATGATATAGATTGAAGTCACCAAGAAAGATAAAAGTGTGTGGGCAGGATGTTGCCCATGTTACTAGTGAATTTAGTTTGTTTACATGTTCAATGTCATCATCAGATGCTCTGTATCATAGTAAAAATTGAAACTTGATATTTAAGGACAGTTCACAGATGATGGTCTCAGGAAGCGCAAGCTCCTGGAGAACTTGGATGTTTTTTAGATGTAGAGACTTTTTATAGAAGATAGCAACCCCACCTCCTCTATAAATTTCACAATCTGATCAGAAAACATGATAATCTCTTACTGTGGTAATGGAGTCAGGGAGAGATGCGTTGAGCCATGTTTCTCAGACAAATATGATGTCAAATTTAGCCATATTTAGTAAGAGGAGAAATAGTACAGAAAAGAGCAACAAAGATGATTGAGGCTAAAACATGAAGAACGGTTGCAGAATTGGGTATGTCTAAAATTAGGTATGTCTAGTTTAAGGAAAGGAAGGATTAGGAATCACATGATTAGCAGTGTTCCAATATTTCAGGAGCTTCCATAAAGAAGAGCAGGTTAAACTGTTTTCCAAAGCACCAGGATGCAAGACAAGAAGCAATGGATGGAAACTAAAGAAGGAGAGAAGCAACTTAGAACTATGGAGAAATTTCCTCACAGTGAGAACAATAGTAGAATGGCTTGCTTTCAGAAGCTGGGGGTACTCCATTATTGGAGGCCTTTTATAAAAGAATGGACAGTCATTTATCTGAAATGGTATAAGGTCTCCTGCTTGAGCAGAGAGTTGGACTAGAAGACCTCCAAGGTCCCTTCCAACTCTGTTATTCTGACTTGACTATAAGTACAGTATATTTCCCCCAGACTGAGTGATGGAGATGTCCCCAGTCCTGTCCTCAGGAGAGAGTGATGGCTAATAAATCCAGTGGTAAATAAGACTAATGTTAAAAATTGGATTCATTCAGTAAGCTGTGGCTTCCATGAGGTAGATACAAAACACATTACCATCCTTCTCCACTTCTTCCTCCTCTTTTTCCCCTTCTACCTCTTCCTCTCCCTTCTTCTCCACTGCTCCTCGATTTTATTAAATATAAGAAAATAATAGGTAAATAGCTGGAAATATGTGTCCAGCAGAGCTCATTCAAAATCCAGGAAAGAAATACTTAGACTCTTTAGTTTAGAGAAAAGACATCTTTTACTGAAAGTGAAGTGGTAGCAACCAAAGAATTCTGAATCTGAGAAATTAGGTGCGCAATTCACATATACAAAGTGATGGAAATGTTCCCACCCCCAATAGTTCAGATGACACTTCCAATTAGAAGTTGTGAATATGATCATGTGGGCATCTTCAGGTGATGATGAGGCCTCTGTCCGTTGACCTTGGCATATTTTGATAACAGGTTGCAGTTGCACAGAGAAAAGAAAGCTATGCAAGAAATACAAACCTAACTCTATTGTATGCTCCCCCCCCCCACCACATTTACACAACAGAAGAATTTAACACCTCCAGCTCACTTCCCAGACTTTCCCTTTCTCCCCCCGTTACTTATGGCAGTCGAAAGATGCAAAGCAATAGTGGAAGATCTTGAAGGCTGACATTCGGCTCTCCTAGAAAAAGGAAAACCATCAGTCCTAGAGGAGAGAGAGGAGAAAATATAAAGATAATTATTAATCATTCAGCAATTACAAAACAATACACTCCAAAGGCTTATCAGGATACTTGGAACGAAATGCTTTGATCAACTTAGAGGCTTTAACATTGGTTTCGTTAACCCATTCGGCTTGTGAAGAAGGGAAATGTTTCCAGGCTACAAGATAGCCGACCCCTCCATTTGCGAGAGTCCAGAATTTCTTTAACTTCAAAATGTTGTTCACCTTCAATCAGTATTGGTATGGGAGGGTCAGCTTGGATGGGTCTTAGATCAGAAGTACGTTCAGGTTTTAGCAAACTAACATGGAATACCGGATGAATTCGTCAAAGAGTTTTGGGTAAGTTTAACTGGACTGTTACAGGATTTATAATCCGTTCAATCGTGAAAGGACCAACATACTTAGGAACAAGCTTCTTTGACTTTTGAGTGGTTTGCAGGTATCTGGTGGACAGGAAAACCTTGTCGCCCACTTTATATTCTTTCTGTGGGGATCTTTTCTTGTCTGCAAATTTTTTATGAGCTTGATGGGCCTCATCTAATGCTTTGCGTGTCACTGGCCAGTTAAGTTGGAGTTGAGTTATCCATTCATCCAACGAATGGATGTTAGGTTTTTCACGAGGAAGTTCAGGTATGGGAACGAAATCTTGTTCCGAAGCCACTTTAAATGGAGTAAATCCAGTACTACTGTGTACGGAGTTGTTATATGCCACTTCGGCAAACGGTAGTAATTCGGACCAGTTATCTTGTTGATAATTTATGTAACATCTAAGATATTGTTCTAACACTGTGTTAGTCCTCTCACAGGCCCCATTAGTTTGGGGGTGTTGGGCGGAGCTTAACCCCTGGGCGGAGCCTATTAACTTCAGGAACTCTTTCCAAAAATTTGAGGTAAACTGGACCACTCTGTCAGAGATTATGCATTCCGGAATGCCATGTAACCTATAGATATGTGAAATAAACAGTTTAGCCAGCGTCTTAGCAGAGGGAATCTTGGAACAAGGTATGCAATGTACTTGTTTGGAAAAAAAATCAGTCACTACCCAGATGACCGTGTTTCCAACACTTTCGGGTAATTCGACTATAAAGTCCATAGAGATTTCTTTCCAGGGAGTCATTGGTCTAGCTACATTTTGTAACAATCCTATTGGCTTACCAGGAGGTCTCTTTGCCGAAGCACAAATTGGACAGCTAGCTACATAAGCTTCAATGTCCTTCTTTAAAGTAGGCCACCAGAATTGCCGCTTAACCAGATGTAAGGTCTTCACAAATCCAAAGTGGCCAGCTGCTTTAGAATCATGAGCCTGTTGTAGTATTTGGCCCCTCAGCACTTGTGGCACATACAAATTGGCCCCCTCCCAAGCCAAGCCATCTCTAATTGTATAGTCACTTGAATGAGCCAGGAACCATTCGTCCAGTTTTAAAGCTTCTTTTAATTGTTCGGTTATGTCATTCGATAAAACCACTTCTTGGTTCTTCCTTTGGGCCCTGGTGATCACTGGGGTGGCCAGATGTTTGGCTGAGACAATTGGACTTATCACCTCCTGGCGCATACTATTATATTGGGGTAGTCTAGAGAGAGCATCCGCCATGAAGTTCTTCCCACCTGGAATGTACTTCAAGGAGAAATTGAATCACTTGAAGTACTGGGCACAGCAAACTTGTTTAGGGGACAGTTTCCGGGGCATTTTTAAGGCTTCCAAATTCTTATGGTCAGTCCATAACTCAAATGGGTGTTTTGCTCCTTCCAGGAAATGTCTCCAGGTCAGCAAGGCCCAACGAACTGCAAAAGCTTCTTTCTCCCAGACGGCCCATCTTCTCTCTGTTTCAGACAACTTACGGGAGGTATACACACAAGGCTGTAAGGTTCCTTTCTCGTTGGCTTGAAGTAATACCGCTCCAATAGCCACATCACCTGCATCGGCTTGAATCACGAAAGGAGTGTCCATATCTGGGTGCTTCAGCACTGGTTCTGCAGCAAACAGTCGTTTTAGCTTTTCAAAAGTGGCTTTACACTCCATGGACCACTCCAGCAGCTTTCCTGGCCTTGGCTTCACCTCCCCTTTTGTTTTCAAGAGATTTGTGATGGGCATTGCTATCTTAGCAAACATCAGGATGAATTGCCGGTAAAAATTTGCAAATCCCAAAAAGCTTTGAAGTTGTTTTCTGGTGCGTGGTGGAGCCCATTCCTGAACAGCATGCACCTTCTCTGGATCCATCTCTATGCCTTCAGATGAAATGCGATATCCCAAATAGTCAATTTTGTCTTGGTGGAATTCACACTTTGACAATTTAGCATATAACTTAGCGGCACACAGTTTTTGTAGAACCGACCGCACTAACTTCACATGTTCATACAGAGTTTCTGTGTAGATAAGGATATCATCAAGATAAACCAGAACCCCCTGTATAAATGTTCATGTAACACTTGATTGATCATTTGCATGAATACAGCTGGGGCCCCTTGTAAACCAAAGGAAGAACGTTGAATTGGAAGCAACCCATCAGTTAGTTAAAAGCGGTCTTCCACTCATCCCCTTCCTTAATTCGAATTCGGTAGTATGCTTCTCTCAAATCCAACTTTGTGAAAATCTTTCCCTTCGCTAAATGGGCTAACATGTCCTTCATCAAAGGAAAGGGGTACACGTTTTCCACAGAAATAGCATTCAAATTTCTGTAATCCACCACCAAGCATTTGGAACCATCTTTCTTTTCCCGGAACAACACTGGGGGCGCTACTTGGGGTCTAGCAGGTTGAATGAAACCACGTTCCAGATTTTTATCTATAAACAATCTTAGCTCTTCCAATTCCTGTGGGGTCATTGAGTACAACTTTGGTTTCGGGAGCTACACCCCAGGCAAAATCTCAATAGCACAGTCTGTTGGCCGATGAGGCGGAAGCTCATCCGAGGCCTTCTCACTGAACGCTTCTTTTAAATCCCAATACTCTTTGGGAATTTTCTCCTCATCTTTCACAGGCTCAGTACCTGTGGAAGCTATTTCAATTAGGTCCTCAGGCTTTGGCTGGGATCTGGCCCCTCCTCTCGGTCGGTGCTTGGTGCCTATGCGCAACAACCCCTTTCTCCAGTTAACCTGGGGGTTCCATTTCCGGAGCCAGGGCAATCCCAGTATTAATGGTTGCTCCATCCCAGGGACCACAATAAAACGCAGGGTCTCATCATGCTCTCACATGATCATTTCTATAGGTTCTGTGACAAAACGGGCGGGGCAACCTCCAGCCACTGATCCATCTAGTTGGCAAAAGGAAATGGGCATCTTCAAAGGTTTTAGCATTAGGCCCATTTTCTTCACTACTTCCATGTTGATTATACACTTTGTGCACCCAGAATCTAACAGGGCTAGCATTTTCCCTTCGACCCCTGAATTGGGTACCCTCAACTTCACTGGAATGGTCATAGGGCCCACGCTTGGACTTACCAGGAAGTCATCTTGCGAGTCAGAATCCTCCTCCTCAGGGGTTACTGGGGCTTCTGATTCCTCTCCTGCGGGAGGGGCGACCTCTGCTGTCTCTTTCAACTTTAGTGCTCTTTCACGAGGCTTCGCTGGGGACTTTTCAGGTTTCTTTCCTTCCTTTGGCACCCCCTTTGGCTCCAACTTGACTCTGCAGTTCACAGCCCGGTGACCTTCTTTCCCGCATCGCAAGCAGGCTGAGGGGTTGGGTCTTGCCGCCACTCCTCCCTTCTGAGGTTTAGGAGCCTCTTGAGGACATGGGGGGGGGAAATTGCTCCACCCATAACCTCCCCGCCGTTTACTTTGGATTAAATCAATCTCCACTTCTTCTGTCAGCAAGTACCACATCTGCAAGTCATTGGGGTCTCTTCTAGCAGTGCATCTCTGGTACACATCTTCATTTAAACCATCTTTAAACAGTTCTAACAGGGTTCTTGGGGCCAGCCTTGGAAATGGCCGGCTAACTGTCTAAATTCTTGGGTGTAGTCAGCCACAGACTTCCGCCCCTGTTTTATGGCTTTCATCCTAATTCGGACCTTGCGCTCTGCCAATGGGTCCGCAAACCTAGCCCGCAGTGCAGCCATGAATAGGTTATAATTCAGCAGCTGAGGAGCATTATCATTATACAAGGTCACCATCCACTCTGTCACTATTCCCTCCAGAGCCCTGGTAACACACCTCACTTTGGATGCTTCTGAGGGAAAATCCTCCCCATACTCTTCCATATGGCTCCAAACTTGAGTAAGGAAAAATCCCAAGGTTTTGGGATCCCCCCCATATTTTACTTCTAACGGAGGCAGCCTAGGAACTCTATGCCTTCTAGGAATCACACCTCCCGCTGAAGGCCCCGGGGCTGCTGCTGGATCGGGTTGATTTATGGGAGAGGGAGTTGCTCTGCTTCTTCTGGCTGGGGCTACTTCCCCTCCCCCTTCAAACCTTTGTGCAGCTTGAGGTTGTTCAAATGCTTCATTAAGGAGTCTCCTGGCTTGATCCAGCAAGAGTTCCCTCTTTTCTTTCTCTTGCCAAGGCTCCTCTTTTCCACGCCGGTGGGTAGTTGTGACTCCGGGGGGGGGGTTTTCCTCCTCCGGATCTTTCAAACCAACTCCCACCGACCATCTGGGCTTCACCACTGGATCCTCTTGCAAACTGAGCTCTGCTAGTGATTGGGCCTCCTGCACTAGCACAGAATCTTGCCCTCCAATGGCTCCCGGATCCTCTTGGTCACTATTTGAAGATGACATGATGTCCAGGCCCCCTCAGAAGAAAATTGGGTATTCTCTCCGGGTGGGCTGGTGGGAGATTCAGAATAATGTCCGGTGGAGCTCCATTCAAAATCCAGGAAAGAAATACTTTGACTCTTTAGTTTAGAGAAAAGACATCTTTTACTGAAAGTGAAGTGGTAGCAACCAAAGAATTCTGAATCTGAGAAATTAGGCATGTAATTCACATATACAAAGTGATGGAAATGTTCCCACCCCCAATAGTTCAGATGACACTTCCAATTAGAAGTTGTGAATATGATCATGTGGGCATCTTCAGGTGATGATGAGGCCTCTGTCCGCTGACTTTGGCATATTTTGATAACGGGTTGCAGTTGCGCAGAGAAAAGAAAGCTAAGCAAGAAATAGAAACCTAACTCTATTGTATGCTTCCCCCCCACATTTACACAACAGAAGAATTTAACACCTCCAGCTCACTTCCCAGACTTTCCCTTCCTCCCCCCATTACTTATGGCAGTCGAAAGATGCAAAGCAATAGTAGAAGATCTTGAAGGCTGACAATATGCATACATGCTCACCTTCTTATTATGTTTTTGCTTTAATATATGTGTAGTTAATGAATACATATTTAGAATGAAATGTGAAATGTGTATCTTAAATATTTACATATTTAAACACTGCATGTAACATATATTTTGAAATAACCCATACTTTGTGCTCTTTTTTATCCTCACTGAAAAATATGTTCCTAAATAATGAGTTGTATGACTGTGTATATTATCTATTTATATATTATAAATCTTGCAAAAGTCAATTTTTGCTATGCCGGCCAATCAGGCAGAAGACTAGCAGAGCATGATCACTAACTAGTAGTCAGAAAACATAATGAAAGCTACTTAATTTCATAAGATATAGTCAAACTCAACCATAGTTTCAATTGGGAAATTATGAGCAACCTAGACAAAGCTAAATCTAAAATTAAAACTAGCTACAAAATTCTTAGAAGTTTGGCACTCAGACAAATCATCCATCAATAGACACATAGAGATAAACCATATTTACACATTATTCAAAAGAGACAATTAAAAAGTTAAAAAAGAAACAAAGTGACAAGAATAGATCTGCTGGAATAGGGGTTCCCAATTACCTGGCTGCAACCCAGTGCTGGGCTTTAGTCTTTTCAGAACTGAACTGCAGAAGTGGTGGGTGAGTGAGCACAAAGCTCTATTTGTGAAAACAGTGCATATGTATGTACAAAATAATCCATTCTCCCTATCCACACTGCCACCGCTGCCTCCATCAGTCAACTGAACCAGAAAGGCTGGGGAATGCTGGACTACAGCAGCCAAAATCCAGACCAGTGGGGATTAACACCAAATAATCAAACAGAAAACATTAATCAAGGAAATATCAATGAAGAAATTATAGCCACACTAACATTAGCAGGGCAA
Source organism: Laticauda colubrina (assembly GCA_015471245.1). Lineage (NCBI taxonomy): Eukaryota > Metazoa > Chordata > Lepidosauria > Squamata > Elapidae > Laticauda > Laticauda colubrina. The sequence goes on from BLBF01000043.1 coordinate 14,647,500, forward strand.
GTTACAGTTACATAAAAAGAGAGTAAACTCCAGAGAGAGTAGCACTGATAATGTTATCTAGTTGTGAAATGAAATATCTACAAATAGCCAAGCTCAGAGAATTTGGTTAGTGTATAAAACTAACCAATTTGGTTAGTGTATAAAAATGGGAATATTACCCTGTTTAGCTAAACCTTAAAATCAAATAGGCAGTTTTGAACAAAATTGTAGCTTTATTAAGTGACAAATAGATTTATTAAGCAATATGGCTTCTGAATGAAGCAATTCCAATCAAATCAAGGGAATTTTTAATGTTACAGGAATTATAAAAGTGCAATAAATTTTTAAGAAATCACACTTCATTTTCTGAAAAAGCCCATAGAAAACAGAGGAGGAAAGAACTATAAGTGGATAAAAGCTACTTTATAATCACAGGGAACTATATAATTGTCCCACGATCCTTCATTCTGTGCATTCTTTTTTCACCATAAATAAGGTTACATTAAAAAGGATGGCAAATGCCCCAAAGTAACTTAATGGCTTGAACATTCTCAGAACGTTTGTTTAAATAATTGTCATTTTTTAAATAAATGGCCTTTAACTTTGTCCAAGAGCAAACATATACACACATCCACAAGAGTAACATTTCTTACTAAACAGCTGAATGGAGAATTAATTAATCCTTGTTTTTACAATTTTAAGCCCATGTCACACTGAACCAATGGATGCAAAGAGGACAAAAAAAGAGGACAATGGATGTAAAACGGACAAAAAAGCTTGCCATCCGTTCGAAAACGCGATGTACTCACTGCCTCCATTTTGCTTCCTCTCTATCTGTCCAGCATCCGTTTATTGACGTTTCATCTGCTCCAAAAGTTTTGGGTTGCCCAAAACTTTTGCGCGGAAAATGTATCCAGTCAGTACATTCTGCATCCGCTATGCATCCGCAATATCTGCTAGGCATCCGTTCTGCATCCGCGCAACTCGCATCTGCTCGGACGCAGGGAGGAAGCGGAATAGACGCAGAACGGATGCAGAACGGATGCAGAATGGATGCAGCACGGAAACAAAGCGTTTAAAATGGAAAAAACATTCGCAGAGGGGACCTATCTTGGATATTAAGCATGTCTAGAGGATGCCTAGAGGATGCCTAGCGGAAAACCTACACTGCCTATAAAAAGGGGGAGCAACTTACCTGCATCGCACTTTCAGACCAGCAGTCCAGCAGTGCAGACCTCTGCAGCCTTCATCTGCCTCTTCCTCTTCCACAGCATCCAGTCATGTCCACCGTGGATCGTAACAAAGTCCTTTTGGCAGCCGCCATCCTTCTACAACAGTACGAAGCCATCTACAGGCTCTGTAAACTCTACTACAGGAAGAAAAAGAGGCGGCCAAGAAGCATCTGGGTACGAAGATGGTTCGCCAGAAGAGCAGAGGACGGGCTGTACAATAAGCTGATGGTGGAGCTCAGGAACGAAGACACTCGGGCGTTCCGGAACTTCATGAGGATGCCTCCAGCCATGTTTGACAAAGTTGTGCAGCGGCTGACACCCAGGTTGACCAAGGCAAACATCAACTTCCGGCCCAGCCTGGAACCTGGGCTCAAGGTGGCACTCACTCTGCGCCACCTGGCCTCAGGGACCACCTACAAAAGCATGCAGTACAGATGGAGGGTGCCACACAACACCATCAGCATTGTGGTCAGAGAAGTGGTGCAGGCCATCATCGAAGAATACAAGGAGGAACTCCTCCAGTGCCCCTCCACTGAAGAAGGATGGAAGAAAGTTGCAGAGCAGTGGTATCAGAGGTGGAACTTCTCCCACACCGTCGGAGCTATAGATGGGAAGCACGTGGCCTGCAAAGCGCCAGCCAACTCAGGGTCCACTTATTTCAACTACAAGGGCTTCTTCAGCATCGTCCTCTTCGCCATGGTCGATGCTGACTACAAGTTCATGTACATCGATGCTACAGGATATGGCTCATCTTCAGGCTACGGCTCATCTACAATGCCAGTCACCTCAAGGAGGGGCTGGAAGGCAACCTCATCGTGGGCTTCCCAGATCCAGACCCCCTGCCCAACGACACGCAAGATGTGCCCTACTTCATCATGGGGGATGACATCTTCTCCCTCAGAACCTACCTCATGAAGCCGTACACCTCCAGACTCCTCACTCGTGCAGAGAGGATCTTCAACTACAGGCTGTCCAGAGCAAGGCGGGTGGTGGAGAACGCCTTTGGCATCCTGGCCAACAGGTTCCAGGTACTTCTCACCACCATGCAGCATCGCCCAGAGACCGTGAGGAGGATCGTGGGAGCTTGCTGCATCCTGCACAATCTCATGCGCACCCGCTACCCAGTCTTGCAGAACAGGCTTGTGGACCTCCAACAAGGCAATGGGGACATGGAGCCTGGGGAATGGAGGCAAGGGCGAAACCTGATCGACGCTCAGGATATGCAAGGCCCCAACAGAGCCTCACGTGAAGGGAAGAAGCAGCGTAACCTCCTGAAACACTGGTGCAACTCCCCAGCTGGAGCAGTGGAGTGGCAAGACAGGATGGTAGGTACTTAATGGATGCTTCCTTCAGCCTGTCTCATCACACGGATGAGATTGGGCCATGTATGTTGGGTGGGCCTACAATGAACAGGGTGTTTAATAAAGAGTTGTGTTTGTGTTGCCATGTGTCGATCAATGCTTACATTGTTATTGATAAAAAAAGAGCCCTAGGTGTGGCACCTGGGAGGGTAGATCATACATTCCCACTATGCTTGCACTGAAGGTTTATCTATCCTACAGCTATTAGCCATCCCAAAGGTATCCCTGCTCATTCCACAGCTATCCCTGCCCACCCCACTGCTATCTTAACCCATCCCACAAGCATGCAAAGGCTTAAACCATTTCTAAAAGTTTCCACCAAGACTTTATTGAAAAAAAGAAATGAAGCAAGTGTGTGAATCAAAGATAAACTTTATTGAACAATAAGCTGTAACAGAAAAATGACCCAAGTCAAGTGTCCAAATAAAGTCCACAGGTATCCAGCTACCTGGTCTCTGGCACTCTTATTGGTCACTCGGAGGTGTGCCCAGTCTTAGGGGTGAAGGGTCCAGGTGCTGTGGAGGTGGCTGCTGCCGGAGTGCTGGTCTGAAGCGTCATTGGGGTGCCTGGCCCTGAGGGGACAACAGGTGATGGTGTGTTGAGGAAGCTCTCAGACAGCTGGCTCAGCCCCGTGATGTTGAGAGCTCCTTCCTCCATGCCAGGGGGTGTCAGCCCCAGTACCAAGGACAGATGTACTGAGGCCGGGCTTGGCTGTGGGGTGGAGGAAGGAGCAGTGTAGTGGGGCTGTCTGCTCTGCAGCTGGGTGAGGACTGTTAGGGATAACATTGTTCACCCTAACTGTTTTAGGTGAAATAATAACTATGAATCAAAGTTAGTGTATGCAGCTTTAACTGTAAAATAGCAACTGTGGGTGTGGTTATGAAAACCATATAAAAGTAGCAAGGCTACAGCTTGCTCGCTCGCTCTCTGGCTTTGATGATCCCTGATTACTGCTTGGAAGCAAGACTGCATTGCTCGAACGGGAGAGACAACAATGGACTGATTTATGTGAACTGACAATAGGATATTCTACATGGACTTTGCTAACTGAATATCCCTGAATGGACTGACTACATGGTAAATGAATATTGGACTGTTTTTGACTATGCTATAAACTTATACTGGAATAAAATATATTCTTGATAGCACAAGCGTATCTGTTATTTTTACTGTATGTTAATAAACATACAAGCTTAGCTCACTCATTTATCTGTGTGCCTATCTGACTAACGCTGCACATTCTGTTTTAGCTTGTCTACCTAACCCTGGTTGGGGAACCGAGGCTTAACAAGGACTGTCGTGGGTGGCATCATTGGCGTGGGTGGCATCGCTGTCATCGGTGGCATCATTGTTGTTGTGGGTGGCATCGGTGGCATCAGTGGAACCGGTGGCAATGGTATCGCCTGATGACTCTGTGCCTGGACTGGGAAGGGCTGCTGCCTGTGCAGGTGAGGGCCTGTGGGAAGCCTTAGAATGGGAGGGACATCACCTGGGGTGGAGGAGCAGACCTGGACTAGGTGGGAGTAGGTTCCTCTGGGTCTGGAGGGTTGTGAAGCAGCTCGGTGATCCGGTCCTTCACCAGCTGGTAATGTGGATCCGCCATTTCCTTGAGGGTCTGGTTGACATAGGTGAGGAAGGGCTTGCGGTTGGAGGATGAGGAGTCGGTGTGGACCAGCTGAGAGAGGAGATCTATGCTGGTGCGGATGGTGTCTCTGATCTCCAGCAGGACAGTGTGGCTTTGCCCCTCCTGCTGTCCGGATCTCTGCCTTTCTGCGGAGGCGGAGCTGGGGGGGTGGATGCGGTTAGGACTGTGATGGACTCAATGTCTCCTTTCTCCCACCGCACCAGGGAGTCCTCCACGCACTCCAGCATGCTTACCACACCTGTCCGCGGGTTCTCCGCCATGGCACGCTCCACAGAAACGTCCCTGGAGACAGGGACTGACTCTTGGCCAGAAGAGGACTGGCTCTTAGCAGGCTGCCTGAGAGAGAGGGTCATGAGAGGGGCTGGTGGTGCATCTTGGTGGTGGACCTACCCTCCAGGAAGCTGCACCTGGCCATGATGTAGGTCTCTCTGTCCGTCAGCTTGACCGCGGCCTAGATTTCTTCAGGTTCAGCTTCCCGTACCAGGTGTGCATGTGCTTCCACTAGCCGAGGAGCACCTCCGAAGTGTAACCCATACTCTCCGCCTTCTCTCTCCAAGCAGCATGCTTCCGCTTGGTGTTCCTGTACAGCCGGTGTCCCTTCTGCCACAGATAGTCGTTCTCTCTCAGCCACTCCAGCACCTCATCCTCGTGTGCCTCCTCAATATAGTATTGCCTCCTCTCCCGTTGTTGCATACGCCTCTTCCTCCCTTTGGCAGGACCAGATGGGCCCTCATCAGAGGGGCTCCCAGGTAGTAGGGGCTGCTCCTCCACACCACCACCACCAGCAGCAGCACCAGCAGGATCATCATCATCATCATATCATCATCATCATCATCCTAACCAGCAGGATCATCATCATCATCAGCAGCAGCAGCAGCAGCAGCAGGAACAGCAACAGCAGGTTCAGCAGCAGCAGGACCAGCTGGACCAGGATCAGGAGCAGTAGAGTAAGCACCAGCAGGGCCAGCAAGTCCAGGAGCACGAGCAGGACCAGGAACACGAGCAGGACCAGGAACACGAGCAGGACGAGCAGGACAAGCAAGTCCAGGAGCACGAGCAGGACGAGCAGGACCAGGCGCAGCTTCAACAGAGTAAGCACCAGCAGAAGCACCACCGCCAGGAGCAGCTTCAGCAGAAGCCCCAGCAGAAGCAGAGTCAGGGGCATGGGGCGGGATATTGGCCCTGTTCCTCTTGCCAGGGATGGTGGCAGGCTGCTGAGGCTTTCACTTCCTCACCATAGTTGTGGGGTTGCTGGCTGGCAGGGAGGCTGGCAGGCACCAAGGCTGGCAGGCAGGCTGGCAGGCAGGCAGGCACCAAGGCTGGCTGGAAGGCAGGCTGGCAGCAAGGCTGGCAGGCAGGCATGCAGGCAGGGCAGGCAAGGAACTCGAAGTGTCCAGCAGCAAGTCTTTCCTCGGAATGCTGGCCACGTGCGAGCTGCTTCCCTTTATATCCGGGGGACTTACGCAATGCATCCCCCCTGAATGTACAATTACCGCTTGGCATCCGCTTCCGCTGTGCATCCGTTAGGCTTCCGCTGTGCATCCGCTTCATCCGCTGTGCATCCGCTCTGCATCCACTGTATCCGTTCCACGTCCGCTTTGCTGAGCCCCCCTGGAAGCCTAGCGGATGTGTCATCCGCTCTCATCCGCTTCCATCCGCTGGGCTTCCATTCCGCATCCGCTTTGCATCCGCCCTGCGTCCTCCCCGCGTCCCTGTTATCCGCTCCGGTTATGCAAATTTTTGCCCCTTTTGAGAGCGGATAACAACGGATGGAACATTTTGCTCGTCCACTGTGTCCTTTTTTCATCCGTTGGCCAGTGTGACATGGGCTTTAAAGACATCTTTTTCATAGTATTTTTTTTAATCAACATACCTTAATAGAATTCTTCTCTACAAGAGGACCTAGATAAGCTTGCCAAAAATCATCCAATTTGGTTCATATGAGCAAAATTACAGTCACATTGCTACTTTAAAAAACAACATAATTTAAGCAATCTAAATCTCAAACTCGCTGCACTTCTTTTCTCTGAAAGCAGATAGTAATAATTCGCTCAGAAATATTTATTATTCCTCCAAATTTTATCTTATTCGGTTGAAAAATAAATTAAATTGTTTAGGCACACTTGTGTTTTCCCCATCAATGGGAAACACAACTCTTTCTTTGCTTTGGGCAAGTTGAATATTGATTGCCACATGAGCAAAACAATTCTATTTGCATTTTATTTGAGATGGGATTGGGTTAAATTATTTAGATGGACATTTTTCTTGAGACAATCCAGCTTTACTGATAGAAGTATGCGGCTGTTATTCCTTTCTGATTTCTGCTAGGATAGGAACCAATGCATTTATCTCCCCCTAAAATAGTCAGATTGGGCTTTGTATTTTTCAAAGAGGCATGAATGTATATATTTGTTTGAGGCACAGAGAAGAGAGAGTCATTATTCTTTATCTTTAATGTTGGATGCTGCCTGACTTTGATAACACCAGGGTTCACTAATGCATCTGGTTGACAGTTTTTACCCTGAGGCTGGAACATAGCCTTTTTTATTTATAAGTATTTAGGTGACACGCAACTCCCACACAACTCATTCATTGCAAGTCTTATGCTTCACATTCTTCCATTAGGACTGCATGATGTATTTGTGGATTATGCAGCAAATCCCAGTAAGGTGGCCTTCTGCAGTTGACCAATGGTGATTTTGTCAGTGCCAATTGTTTTTAAGTACTTGCCTAGGTCTTTAGGCACAGCACCCAGTGTGCCGAGTACCATTGGAACCTCGTGCACTGGTTTATGCCAGAGTCTCTGCAGTTCAATTTTCAAGTCCTGATATTTGGTGATTTTTTCAAATTGTTTCTCGTCAATTCTGCTGTCACCAGGTATGACAATGTTGACAATCCACACTTTTTTCTTCTCCACAATCGTGATATTCACAGTACTGCGTTCCAAAACTTTATCAGTCTATATTCGGAAGTCCCACAGTAGTTTTGCATCTCATTTTTGACCACTTTCTCAAGCTTATGATCCCACCAGTTCTTTGCTCCAGGCAGATGGTAGTTGTGACACAAATTCTAGTGGACCATCTGAGTGACTGTGTTGTTTGTAGTCAGTCTGAGTGATTGTCTTGCAACAGCTCAGTATGTGATTGATGATTTCATCCACTTCTTTGCAGAGTCTGCATTTGGAGTCATCAGCCCAAATGCAGACTCTGCATAGATTTTCCTATTCTGGCTTTGATTGCATCCATTCTGGTGGCTTGTTCTTGGACTGCCAGAATCAGTCCTTTTTTTTTTCTTCAGTGTTCTGAATAACCAAGTCTTTTCCTTATCTACTTTCCCTTTGATTTTTTCAAGGAACTGTCCATGCAGTGCTTTGTTACACCAGCTGTCATTTGCATCGCTGTTTTCCTGTACTGATTTTTGGTTTGCTTCTTGGGTGTATATATGTATTTGAGGCACAGAGAAGAGAGGATTATTATTATTATCATCATCATCATCATCATCATCATCATTATTATTAATATTGTTGTTATTGTTATTATTTAATAATGATAATGATAATGATAATGATAATGATAATGATAATGATGATGATGATGATAATAATAATAATAATAATAATAATAATAATAATAATAATAATAATATTTTGCAACATATTATTTTACCTGGTATTCATTTTTAGAGAACTTACATAAGCTCATCTTGTCTATTAAATTGAGCTTGGACTTCACAATGTCTCACAGAGTTAAATAGAACTGGCTCTACTTCTTTAGTTTTGGCTTTTGAAGTGGGGGTGCGCTGGAAGATTTCAGTGTAGAGAGGCCCTGACTGGGAAGTTAGGTCTTTTTGCAGGTTTCTTCTATTTCTTGTTTAGCAACCAAACTAATTGAGGGCTGGAATGCAAGGCATAGTCTGGGTGGTTAAGGCACAGATTTTTTGACCATAGCCTGGACGGGAATGTAACAAGGAAAAAAAAAGAAAGAAATGTAAGGCTTCCAAATACTTTGAACTCTCATTCTTCTGCATCTCTCCACAGCACTATCCTAGATCTGTCTGCAATATTAATTTTGCTCAATTTCATGGTTGGAACCTTTCACAGATAAACTCCTGTTTGACAGAATGTAGGCAAGGCAGCAGATTTGAAGGCATGTGGAGGAGGAACAAAAAGGAAGAATGTTAAGCAAATCCATGTGTCAGGAAAAACAAGATGGAGGCCCACAACAGAAGATTGTCTGTGGAAACGACTTCTTTTTATCTCATTCTGTTATGCTTATGGTTCAAAAGGTCTATCTGCCATCCTGACACTGCTTTTCACTGCACATGAGTTCTTTCATTTATACTGGAAATGAGCCAAATATCTTGGATAGAAATTAGCAAAAAAAAAATGCACTCTCCTCAATCCTGCAACTATGCTGAGTGCCTATTTCCCATTAACTACTTTATGCTATTATCAAGCCAAGGAATTCTTTCATCTGGATTGAAAAATGTTGCCATCATAACTGAATTGGGACAGCAAATATTACATGGCTGTAGGTATCAATTTATGAGTAGAAATGGTTTCTTCAACTTAAACTAGGATATAGAAAAGCAAACAAAAGACTAGTGATGCTTTAATTCTAAAACACAAACAAGGAACTACACACCAGTCTCTACTGAAATCCATGTCAATTATTTCATTTTGGGCAATTGGTGAATCTGGATTGTTTTATTATCACTAATGAAAGAAATCATGACATATTTGACAGTCATAATTCTACGTTAATATGCCAAACTCTATATTATCTCAAGAGGTTTATTTGCATCTATAAGGACTCTTCTTACATTCTTTTGATTTGAAATGTGACTTCTCATACTAGAAGAATGTTTGCCCTGGATATTTCTTGTTACTGTGTTCCCTTCCAAAGTTCTGTATAATTTGTCCGTGACTGTTACTTAGCAACTCTTTGAAGTTGCCATAAATTCCCCCAAATCTACTTTTGACCCAGTTTTGAAGTTTCCACATTACCGCCTCCATAGTCACGTGACTGCATTTGGGTTGCTTGGCAACTGGCCAATATTGATAACCATTTGCAGCACTTGGCAGTCATGTGACTGTCATTTACAACAATTTTGCTGGAAATCAATGTTTACTTCTAGTTTCAGGCAAAAACTACCCCATGAAAAGGTCATGAAATTAGGTCCAGTCACATTATGATTCATCTGATGATCATCATGACTTAGGACTCTAATTGCCAGGATCAATTATGCAACTCCAGGATTAGCTGTGTATAAATACAAATATTCATTTTTTAAAATAATTACCATCAAGTTGTAGAAATTAATTACGGGAAGGATTTGTATTGCTTTTGACCATTTGTTTTCAGTAAATGAGTCATTCTCATTCATCACATGCAGGCCATGCCCACCCCAGCTCCACAAAGGGAAAACATTGTGATATATTATGTGATGGCAATGTGATATGGTGAGTGTGACACCTGTGCTCTAGAGCCTTTAAAAAAATGTAGGGACAAATAAAGGCCCTTCTCCTGCATCATGACAATGTTTACAAGAAACAGTTCATTCGCAAGGAAGTCAAGGTAATAAAATTAATGCATTTGTCAAGGTATTCTAATGTAGAGAAGTGACTAGTCAGCATTTCAAAAGATCAACAAAACCCCCTTGTATGTGTAAAAAAAATGCAAAATGTAACCTTATGAGACAAAAGTATAAATTAAAACAGTGAGAAATGAACACATTGTTCTATGCATGTGTTTAGAATCATGTTTAATCATTTAGAAATAAACATTCCACTACTGATACCTGTTCCTATAGAATAGATCCAAGGATTGCTGTTAAATACATGTTACTATTTAGCCATTGGTTTTCCCGACTCATTGGGTATAGAATTGTTATTCCACCATGAAGATTGTAAACCAGATGAAAACAATGATTACCTGAAGTTATTGTGCTGTTTGCTTTTTCCAAGGGAGCCCAAAAGCATTTCATGCCCTTTTACTGCAATTAACAGCTGATTAAAAATCTAGGTGTTAATCTGCTGTAAATGAATGAATCAATCACGATGATTAATCAATTTTCTTTTGACTCTAATTTACCTTTTGCAATGGTCTAAAAGCTAACTTAGGGAACAGAAAAGGGCAGATATTTTCATGATTGGTTTTAGTTTCTTTTCTTTCTTTTTTTTTTGCGGCAGTTTAATGATATATGAATCACTGCCATCCAAATGAAATGTTAAATACAAATACTCAGCTTCGGTTGCCTGCAAAAAACCTAAAACTAAAACCAATAATGATTTCTATTCAGTTAATTATTGTGTTTGTGTTTGTGTGTGTGTGTGTGTGTGTACACATACACACATCCATTCATACACAGAGAGACAGAGAGAATAGAATAGAATAGAATAGAATAGAATAGAATAGAATAGAATAGAATAGAATAGAATAGAATAGAATAGAATAGAAT
>BLBF01000043.1:14658185-14683859 GCA_015471245.1 Laticauda colubrina
ATAGAATAGAATAGAATAGAATAGAATAGAATAGAATAGAATAGAATTCTTTATTGGCCAAGTGTGTTTGGACACACAAGGAATTTGTCTTGGTGCAAATGCTCTCAGTGTACATAAGGGAAATGATACATTCGTCAAGAGTCAAGAATCATAAGGTACAACACTTAATAATAGTCATAGGGTACAATAAGCAATCAAATCATACTAGGAAAAAGTCAATATAGATTGTAAGGATACAAGTGACAAAGTTACAGTCATACAGTCACAAGTGGGAGAGAATGCATGATAAGGAGTGATGAGAAGGTTAATAGTAATAGTAGCACAGACTTTGTAAATTTTGGACAGTGTTGAGGGAATTATTTGTTTAACAGAGTGATGGCATTTGGGAAAAAAACTGTTCTTGTGTCTAGTTGTTCTAGTGTGCAATGCTATCATTTTGAGGGAAGGAGTCAAAACAGTTTAGGGCCAGGATGTGAAGGGCCTGTAGATATTTTCACAGCCATCTTTTCGACTCATGCAGTATACAGGTCCACGATGGAAGGGAGGTTGGTTGTAAATGTTTTTTCTGCAGTTCTAATTAGCCTCTTCCTTCAGTCATGTTAACTTAGGAATTCTGGGAGTTGAAGTCCACAAGTTTTAAGCTTGACAAGTTTGAAGACCCTTGATATATATAGATATAGATATGAATAACAAAATATTCCAATATTTCATATCTACTTCTTAGAAAAGCCTATAAAAGCATGAGTGTATGACTTAAAAATGTAGTATCTGAGATGTATTTTTGAAAGTAAACTCTAAAATTCTAATAGACAGCTCTTGCTCCAAACAATTACAGTAATATCCATGATTGGGGATATTTGTTTATTCTGGATTGTAAGAAGAGAGACAAGAAAATAATGGCAAGTATGTCAATGTCAATAGGCCCAATTCCAGTTGCTTAGAGAAATCTTATTCTTCGTTCAACTATTTACAAGTACAGATCAACTATACAGAGCTTATTTCAGAGCCTACAGATGGGGAAAGTGATATAGATTTCAAGTCATATAGTGACAATGAACTTAATGAATAAGAAAAGAATGATTGAGGAAAAAAAGCTTACTGTTTTCCCTGATACTGTTACTGTTATTTAAACTAATGTTTCGTGATTGTTTTGCAATCATATCTAGATTTATAATATCCATATCATTATAGCCTAAACTATAGGCATTATGAATACAATCAATCATATAGGTTGTGTTAGGAATCCGTTCACCAATTAGTTGGGTTGGCAATATATAAACCAACAATGTATGTTTGTAGTTTAAGACAAAAATCACTGTATTGATTTATACTATATTCTGATTGGTTGATTATATTGCAAATTACCATAAGAGGGAGCTAGAGATCATAGCTTGCTTTCTCTGACATTCTGTCTCTCTGACATTCTATTGCTATCTAAGATTCTCTGTTGTATTTATGCTGTGCTTATACTTTGATATCTTTGTTTACTGTAAGTAAAAAGACTTTGTAATTGGATATTCTTTGGACTGTTAAATGTATATCACCTGGACCGCTTATTGGACTGTGTTATTTCCTAAAGTAAATTTTAACTCAATTTAGTGTATTTCTGTGTGGCTGGATAATTATTCATACTATTCTCATAAACGTTTCCATATGCATATCCTTGTTACTAAGGGTTATTCTGTACATATAATAGGTTGGATTCAGTGGATTTTGGAGAAAAAGGGCTCCAATGAGCCAGCATTGTGTGGAAGACAAGTTTGTTTAAAGATATATTACCATGAGAGTCTTAATTGCTGAAGCAAGAGTATCAATAGACCTTTAACTATGCTTATATAACAAAAACTAATATTCAGAATGTATTCAACTTTATTGTGCCTTTATTGAAAAGGATTGTCAGAACAAGCATCTTGTTAGTGATATAAGGACAGTGCTTCCATAAAACACCTTATATAACATGCTACACTTATTAAGTTGGGTTGAAAGCAGTAAACTATATAAATGTGACTATGCAAAAAATAGCTGACATTTTCAGAGGATAATATTCTCTCTCATTTCAAAAGCAATAACATTATTTTTGAAGACCTTGTGTTGAAGCAAATGAAGTAATGTTCTTTTGTAACAGAAGATGAAAAATATTTAATCACATAAGCATAAATCGATTTAGGGGCATTCCCTGGTGATGTATCCACAATAAGAAAAAATAAAAACAGACTTCCAGTTTGAGTTTCTTTGGTGACAGACAGAAATCCGCAATTGTGCACGGTTTCGGTCTGGGCTCGCTGCTGCAGCGCCCTGATCCAGCTGGTTTCAGGCTTAAGCCACCCATAGAGGTGGTGAAGAGGGGGGAGACTGCCAGCAGGGTTGAGGAGAACCACATCTCTCCTCATCAGCTGGCCATTTTTCCCTTTCCCGAAGGCGATTGCAGCGGTGGTCAGAAATGGCCACCTCAAAGAAGAATTCGACCAGAAAAGAATGTGCAGGAGGAAGATAAGAAGTGAAAGTTCTGGGTGACTGGGTTAAATTGTAAAAGCAACAACTAAGGTACCCTGGAATTGAAACTTATAAAAAAATAACATCGCTCTCAAAGAAGAGTTGGAAGCAGTGAAGGAAAGTGAAAAAGGAAAGGTTGGGGTTTTTTTTTCTTCTCTCCCTTTCCTTATACTGACAACTAAGAGACTTAAATAAGAAATCAGAAAAATCCACTTTAACATCAACAGGCAATTAAGCTGAAAATAAAACAAAATGTCAAAGGGATAATAAAGATTTCTGGACACTATTTTTTTTTTTTTTCATAAGCAGGAAGGGAGAGAAAAAGAATAAAAGGGCAGGATCTGGAAAGAGACTGCCTGGAATTAAAAAGAATCTACATTAAAAGTTCAACAAGACTTCTAAAAGATACATTTTAACTGAAACTTTGAAACTTAACAGTAGAACCCCAGGAAGAGAAAGTGAAAAAAAGAGCAAAAAGAAACAGCTTGCATGTATTTAGATTACTTGGTGATGTTTGGATTGTTAGTTATTGCATTCAAATGACTAAAATTAATCAGGTGGTTGTTTAAAAATTTATACAATGGCACTACTTCTGGATGAATCGAAAATGGAACTTAAAAAGTACAAAGAAGATGCACAAGAAGGGAGGGTGCTTTTGGATTCATTTTTCAATTTTTAGAAATGGAGATTTGGAACTATGAGAAACAACAAGAAACGTCTGCAAAACAAGAAGACTGGGATAAAGAAGAAACCATCTTTAATGAACAAGTAATTCTATGTGGGGAAGAAAAAGGAAAGGGGGCAAAGAGAATGGAGAATTTAAGACTTAAAAAACAACCAAAGAAAAGAAAAATACTTCAAAAAATAAGTATAATACTGGAAACAACAGAAGTGGGGAATACGGAAGAGAGAAATAGAGGTAGAGAGACAAGGGGGTAAAAAGGGGAGAGAGAAGAAGAGAGGGAAGAAGGAAAGGAAAAGAAGTTACAAAGACCGGAACAAGATATAGAGAAACAGGACTTATTTAGAAATAATGGGTGAAAATTTAACTGAAAAACAGATTCTGTAAGGGTACTTAAGATTGGATTGTTATATTAGTAATAGAAATAACTTTAATGTATGATTAAAATGAGGGATAAAATAGTTAGTGTAATTTAGTGAAATGTTTGTTAATAAAATAAGTGAAATAAAATAAATGAGAAAATTGAATTAGGAAGGTACGGAAACATTTTAATTAGTTAATGTTTTATAAAATATAAGTGAAGGGGGGGAATTAATTATGAAAAGCTTACAATTGTTCCCATAGAAGTATGATATTTAATTGAAAAGTAATGTTAAAGAAGTTAAGATTTTAATGAATATTAATATTAATGATAGAATTGAATTGGAATGGAATGTGTTGTTTCAATTACATGTATTTATAGTGTTTCTTTTTTTAAGAATATAGTATGTATTTTAAGAATGTACCAAGCAGAATCCAAATGGAAGTTATGTATTATATTGAATGTTATAACTTTAGGGTATATATTGAAGCCTAAATAAGAATTAAATGGATAAACTTAAAAGATATAAAGGCATCATACTCCAATCAGTAACTCCACGAGAAACTTTGTTTAATGAGAAAAGATAATAAACAATTGAAACAGGACAGACAAAAAATATAAATATAATGATTTGAATTGAGATGAGATAATTAAAATAAAATTGAGAACATTAAAAGAGGGGAGAATGCAGAAAATGTGAAACAGTAATAAGATATGGAATAGAACATAAAAATGAGCATGAAATTGAATTTATGTCTGTACCAAGAAGTGTAACCCAGGATTACGCTACTTTCAAAAAAGATGTTTTATTTGTATTTTTTTTGTGAAAACTCAAATAAAATTTATAAAAAAAAAGAAAAAGAAAGAAAATAAAAATAAAAACAAATCAATAAAAAACAATGAAACAATAAAGAACAGCTAAGATGAATTAAAAGCAATCAACCAACAATGTTGCTTGTTAACTCTTAAATTGTCAGTTTCCGTTAGTTTGGTTCCATTGGTTTGAGGTGATTCTGAGTGGCTTTATTATATCTAGGAACATTTCTTGTTGGCGTATCCACAATAAGAAAAAATTGAAACAGATAAATAAAGAACAATACAATAACTAAGACAAGTTAAAACCAATCAACCAACAATATCTCTTCAATGTTCAGCTTCCAGTAGTTTGGTTTCATTCATTTTAGATGACTCTGAGTGACTTTATGATGGCTGCAGTGTCTTGGGGGGTCACACAATCACCATTTGCAACTACAACAAGCAAAGTCAATGGGGAGAACAAAATTTGTTTAAGGATTGCATGATTCCCTTAAGGACTACAATGATTTGTTTAACAACCACAAAATGCTCACAAAATTAGTCATGATTCACTTAACCACCAACTTGCTTAGCAATGGAAATACTGGCTTGAAGTTGAGGACTGCCGACAAGTGGTTTGCCATTGATCTTAGTCTTCTAAAATCAGTAAATACATCTGTAAATGTCTACTTCTGTTCACTATATCTGGGTCTCCCACTTTTTGCACAAATGAAAACACATCTACTTGGGCACAGCACAAGGCAGGAAAAGGACTACAAAAAGGCTGACAAGGTCAATATTTAAGGTCTTCTGTTTAGCTCTAGCTGCAGTTGCTGAAAGCCAGGTCCTAATACCATAATTCTTTTGCATCTGTAGACTAAAGTTTGAGTCGTACATTTATAGGTGAAACTCAAAAAATTAGAATATTGTGTAAAAGTTCATTTATTTCAGTAATGCAACTTAAAAGGTTAATCTAATATATGAGATAGACTCATTATATGCAAAGCAAGATAGTTCAAGCCATGATGTGTCATAATTGAGATGATTATGGCTTACAGCTCCTGAAAACCCCAAATCCACAATATCAGAAAATTAGAATATTGTGAAAAGGTTCAATATTCTTGGCTCAAAGTGTCCCACTCTAATCAGCTAATTAAGATACCTGCAAACTACTAACACCTGCAAAGGGTTCCTGAGCCTTTAAATGGTCTCTCAATCTTGTTCAGTAGGAAGCACAATCATGGGAAAGACTGCTGACCTGACAGTTGTGCAGAAACCATCACTGACAGCCTCAATAAGGAGGGAAAGCCTCAAAAGGTAATTGCAAAAGAAGTTGGATGTTTCCAAAGTGCTGTATCCAAGCACATTAATAGAAAGTTATGTGGAAGGGGAAAGTGTGGAAGAAAAAGGTGCACAAGCAGCAGTGATGACAGCAGCCTGGAGAGGATTGTCAGGAAAAGGCCATTCAAAAGTGTTGGGGACTTTCACAAGGAGTGGACTGAGGCTGGAGTCAGTGCGTAAAGAGCCACCACTCACAGACAGATCCTGGACATGGGCTTCAAATGTCATATTCCTCTTGTCAAGCCACTCCTGAAAAACAAACAACATCAGAAACCATGTCTTACCTGGGCGAAAGAAAAACAGAACTGGTCTGTTGCTCAGTGGTCCAAAGTCCTCTTTTCTGATAAGAGCAACTTTTGCATCTCATTTGAAACCAAGGACCCAGAGTCTGGAGGAAGAATGGAGAGGCACACACTGCAAAATGCTTGAATTCCAGTGTGAAGTTTCCACAGTCTGTGTTGATTTGAAGAGCCATGTCATCTACTGGTGTTGGTCCACTATGCTTCATTAAGTCCAGGGGCAATGCAGCCATCTACCAGGAGATTTTGGAGCACTTCATGCTTCCTTCCACAGATGAGTTTTATGGGGATGCTGACTTCATTTTCCAGTAGGACTTGGCACCTGCCCACACTGCCAAAAGCACCAAAACTTGGTTCATGGGATTACTGTGCTTGATTGGCCAGCAAACTTGCCTGACCTGAATCCCATAGAGAATCTATGGGGCATTGCCAAGAGAAAGATGAGAGACATGGGACCGAACAATGCAGAAGAGCTGAAGGCCGCTATTGAAGCATCCTGGTATTCCATTGCACCTCAGCAGTGCTACAGGCTGATAGCTTCCATTCCATGCTGCATTAAGGCAGTAATTGCTGCAAAAGGGGCCCAAACCAAGTACTGAGTATGTATGCATGCTTATACTTTTCAGAGGTCTGATACTGTTCTATGTACGATCCTTGTTTTATTGATTGCATGTAGTATTCTAATTTTCTGAGATTGTGGATTTGCGGTTTTCATGAGCTGTAAACCATAATCATCACAATTATGGCTTGAACTATCTTACTTTGCATGTAATGAGTCTATCTCATATATTAGTTTCACCTTTAAATTATTCACTGAAATAATTGCACATAATATTCTAATTTTTTGAGTTTCACCTGTATAGATGAAGCTTCTTAGCATGTCTTGAGTATATCCATATTTCTGCTTCAGTTATACTGAAATTATGTCAGAGATACTTTTTTCCAGAAGGATAGTCAGCTTGCAGCAAAAATAGGAAAAGGCAACGTCTTTGGTCATTTATCAATAATTCAGCTTATTATGCATTCAGTTAGTTCATCCTTGTATCAATGACATTAAATTAGTCTGGCATTATTAGAAAAGGTATAAATACAACTATTCAAAGATACCAGTTCTAAGGAGGCTTAAAGAAAAGAGAAATGTAAGCTTCTAAAGAATGGCTGTATTTGGTTAACAAGAAAAATATGTTTTCATTTCATAACCCTATTTTTTTTCCTTTTGAACATTAAGAGTATTTTACATAACTTCAGAACGGAAGGGAGGCATTGTTTATATGTTCCTGCATTCTGGATTGGTACAGTCTCCATTGCCCAGGATCCAAGCCATGGGAGGAATATATTTCATAGACATATTTTCTTCATGTGTTTCGAAAAGTTATTTCCAGAATCCCCAAAATATTGTTAAAATTCCCATACGTTTTTCATTAGTTTTCTAATTAATCACAAAAATGGGGGGGGGGGGGCAAACTATTTTCCAAAGCACCAAAGGCAACACAAGAAACAATAGATGGAAACTAATCAAAGAGAGAAGCAACCTTGAACTACAGAGAAATGTCCTAAGAGTGAAATAATAAACCAGTAGAACAGCTTGCCTTCAGAAGTTGTGTGCACTCTATTACTGGAAACGTTTTAAAAATAAAATGATCTACCACTGATTTTAATTTAAATTTGTTTTAAATATTTGGAGAAATGGATTTTAAAAGTAACATCCAACTGAACTCAGTTGGTGCTGACTTCATGGAAATATATGCGCCAATTTCTTCACAGTAGTATGGTTGTGGCTTGCCTTACCTTGTGGAGTTTCTTCAATCTCTTAATCCTGTCTAAAACCCTGACATCTTCACACCATTTATTTCTTGCTAATTTCTCATACTTAGATTTTCCCATGCTGACATATAACTAAGTCTTTTAAAGTAGTCCTTGAGTTATGACTATTCTTTTAGCAACCATGCAAAATTATGATGGCTCTGAAAAAAGTACTTATGGTCAATCCTCACTCTTATGACTGTTGCATTATCCTTGTGGTTATGTGGTCACAATTCAGATGCACGGCAAGTGACATTGTGTTTTGTGACCACTGCAGCATCCTAAGGCCATTTCCCATTTTCCCAGTTGGCTTCCAACAAGCAAAGTCAATGGTAAAGTCAGCAGGGAAAATAGCAAATCATAATCATGTGATGGTCACGTAACAATTACACTGCTTAATTACATTTTCTGGGCCAAATTGTGGCCATAAGTCAAGGACTCCCTTTATAATCAGAGATGCATTGACTGACAAGCCAATTGGTCATTTCATAAAGACAATGTTCTCAAGGTAGCTAAGTTTGAATCTATTAAGCCTAGCTATTTATTAAAGGGAGTTATGAATGATCCTTTGCCTTCAAGCACAATCCATCAACTTCTCTTTTATATGCATGCAAAAAAAATGTCAAACCAACAAGCCTCTAATCAATTGTTTATTTATTTATTTTCAAAAATGCCACACTAATCAGCAGTTTGGGAAAATCATTGTAGTAACTTGACTTCAATATCAGGTGATGACATGTTGACATTCAGTCACAATCTTTTTTTAGCATCATGGCTGGAAAAATAAGACATCCATTTTCAGAATCTTCCATTGAATTGTACAACTGCAAATGGAGTTGGGCAGGGCAACATATATTACTTTAGACTCTCCTCAGGAAATATGATTTCTTTCAGTTTTTATACTACAATATGAAACCCATGAACAAGAGACAACTATAAGGATTCTGTAGGATATCCCTGCTTTCATTTCTGCATGTGTGATGGCACAATGTATTCAGAAAAGAGGTGGGATTTGGGTGTAGTTATCTGGGTCTGCTCCCATTGCCCTGCCTGCAGTTGGTATTGTTGTAGAAAAAAGTCTATATCCACAGAAAAAAGTCTTGACAAATACCAGTATGGGAACTGGACCCAGCTGCCTGAGGGCTACAAGAGCATTGCTTGACAAGTCCAGTGGAAGCAAAATAAAGAGATCATTTCTTTCTGAAATAACCTTGAAAGTGTAGACAATGTCTTTCAATAGGGCAGCTTTAAGAAGTGTGGAATTGCTAGCTGGGGAATTTTGGGAGCTGAACTCCACACATCTTAAATTTGCCAAGGTTGACAAACACTGGTTTTAACTGCAAAATCCTAAGTGCTCTGAGAAATAATGTGATATTAACCTAAAACAAAAGCCAATACAATGTCATCATATTTTCTAATTGCTCATTTTTTAAATGGCACATCAACTTGCAGCTGTCCCAACTTTTCAGGTTTCCAGGAAATTAAATGGGTCATTTAGATTTCAGAAGCAAAGGTGTAAACAGAGGCTGATCACTGATTACCCACATTCTAGGCATTTTTCTCATTGTAAAGAGCACTATTTGTGCTGCAATGGGCCATTAAGCAGATAGAAGTGAAAACAAACAAGAGCTCCTCATACAAAGTAATCACAGGAGGGCAAAGAATGCAACAAAAATATGTTCCACTTTGTCCTAGAAAATACTGGTACTGCTCTACAGGGCTTTATTCTATCTAGTATTTGAGATATTTCTGATCATTATGAACAAGTACTTGAAAGGTTTCCTGATTTGTTTTTTTTCTTCCAGGCATTAATCTCAGTGAAACTGCCCAGGACAACAGGAAAAGTTAAAGGAACTATAAGATCATTAGCATGAAGAACAGAAAATATATACACTCCCTAGTGATTTCTGCAAAACTTCTCAAAGATCAGCTCATTTGACACTGTGGCCCAATGGAGATACTTCATTTTGGCATTGAATTATAAACTTCCCATTCAATGGCTAGAATTTTTGGTTAAAGAGCTTCAAATAGAGTTTACTGAGTTGAACAGTATAAAAGAATGATTGAATAAACAGAACTCCAGTGATATTTCCATTTAACTGGTGGATAGAGAAAGTGCAATCCACTATCATTTCATCTTGTTGATGAATCACAGCAGCTCTTTGGTAATGAGGATCATATTGTCTGTGCAATATGAAGCACCTTGTTGAGACTTAGTAAATAGTAACAGGAACAGTGGTAGGATTCTACTTTAGTCACTACCATTTCGATGGGTGATTGCAGGTGTGTGCACATGTGCATGCACCCCTAACATATTCATCCCTAACAAGCCAATCAGCTGAGAGGTTGAAGAAATGAAAAGCTAGGGGCAACCTTCTACCCTCCCATGCACTTTTCAGTCAGAGACTTGTTTTCCTCCTCTCAGCTGATAGGAGGCTTTTTTTTAAATTACCAGTTCTGCCAAAACAGTAGCAAACCACCACTGAATAGGAATATCTTTTTTAGACACAACAATATGCTGTAATAATAAGCAAATAAGTCTGTACAGTTCAATCAATATATCTCAAAAGCAACCAAGAGAGAGCGCACCAAGGGTTTCTTTTTAGAGAAATAAGAAACTCTTGGTTGCTTTTGTGCAAGACTTTTCATTCCAATTAAAAGGATATCCATGCAACTTCATTAAAAAAGTTCCTGACCACTCAACTCAACCTAGCACAATCAATACAAGCTGTAAAAAGGGTAGCACTACCCTGTCAAAAACATTTCAGAAACTATCAACTCTTATAACCAAATGGAATCAACATTTTCAGATAAATGAACTTAAGCCCCTGTCACACTGCAGCAACAGATGGAAAGAGGATGTAAAACGGAGAGAAACACTTACCATCCGTTGGTTAATGCGATGCTTCTGTTCTGTACTCACTGCCTCCATTTTGCATCCTCTCTATCCGTCCAGCATCCATCTATTGACATTTCATCCACTCAAAAGGTTTTGAGCTGCTCAAAACTTTTGAGCGGGAAATGTATCAAACGCGTCCGTTCTGCATCCGCGAGGCATATAGGGGACATCCATTCTGCATCCGTTGTCATCCGTTACGCATCCGCTATATCCGCTAGGCATCCGCTGCGCATCCACGTAACTTGAATCTGCTCCAGCAGTAAACGGACGCAGGGAGGAAGCGGAACGGACGTGGAATGGACACGCAGCATTAGTAGCACGGACAGAGAAAGGATGAAAGCGGATGCAGCACACAAAGAAAGCATTTAAAATGGAAAAAACATTCGCAGAGGGGACCTATCTCGGATATTAAGGATGTCTAGAGGATGCCTAGAGGATGCAAAAGGATGCTTGCGTTCCGCATCGCTTTCCATCCGCTCTGCATCCTCCCCCCGTCCGTTCCTTTCCGTGTTATCTGCTCTGGTTATGAAAATTTTTGCCCCTTTTGAGAGCAGATAACAATAGATGGAACATTTTTCTCGTCCACTGTGTCCTTTTTACAAACGTTTTGCATCTGTTGGGCAGTGTGACAGGGCCTTAAAGCCCTCCAAAACATCTGAAGCAAACTGAAAGACCCAGCAGCCCCAGAAGGAAAAAAACAGGAGTCATATTCATTCTATAAGTTACTGTGTAATAACAGTAACAGCCACCATATAGGACAAATAGGCAGATTAGCAGAATGTATCTACAAACACCAACCAGCAGTCAGAAGAAATGATAAAAACTCTTTAATTTCATAATATATGGGCAGATCTAACCCAGTTTCAACTGGGAAACTGCAACCATTCTAGACCGAGCCAAGTCCAAAGTCCTGGAAGCCTGGCATTCTGACAAAATGGCCAGCAATAGACACAGAGTCATAGACAACATCTATCTAGTGTACAAAAGAAACAATGAACAAGCCAGAAAGGGGACAAAAATATCAAAATACCTCCTCACCAGTAATAAACACCCAGATGAACACAGAATAACATGAAAATTAACATCAAACTAACAATCCTATTCAACTCTTGGATTATCTTTCATCAGAAGAAAAAACAAACTTGACCCAAGTATATCACTGGATTGTCCCCCCCCCCTTCAATGTGAGTGCCAACATGCATGTTTCCACACAGAATGTTAAAATAATAAAATAAAGTAGTGATATCCATTTAGAGGTTGTCATAGACCACAAATAGTTCTCTGTCCCTTAATGATTATGGTAACCCTACAGAGCAATAAACCTATCTTTATGCCTTTACCAGCTCTTTATCGAAAAGAATGGGAAGGATGAAAATGTATTTTCAAAACTTGCATGACAATAAAAATACACCTATTTTTACTGAGAACATAAAGACAGTTTTGAGGAAAAAAATGATAGAAATATTAGAAATATTAGAAGCCAAGGAGTGCCTTGTAAGCCATGCCAAGAACATCTGTAGAATATCTCAAGTGTATAAACATGATGCAGACATCAAGTTCTATTGCCAGACCATTGCCCTCATCTTTTTCACATTTTAAAGTTCGAACAACAACATTTTTAGAGTGTTGATTTTTATCCATAGGAATGCAACTTACACTTTTTAAAATAAACAATCAACTTGACCTGAATTATTATCTCCTGCTTTTCAGGCTTTTAAAAAGAATTTTGAAATTATTCTGACATGAAAAGCATTCATGAAAACTTTAGCTTTCTTTTTCTAGTAAGCCCCAAACCTGACATTATTACAAAGCATGGTAACTGGAAGCTATAATTAAGAAATGCCAACTATCAATATGAAAGACATACTTTACCTATTCTCAGACAAACATATAAATATAAAAATATCTGCTTGCATAGCTTTTGGAGTTATTGGTAATATGCTCTGACAAATCTCTTTGAAAAGCAATATGGAAAGTTTAATATCATAATTATACATAAAAAATGATATTGCTGAAACTGCTGTTTTTGAAACTAGTTGAAATTAAAGCAATTTTAAGAAATAGTAAATAATGAAATGACTGCAATTTTCTAAGATCAATGATATAACACATAATATTTGTACTAAATAGAGAAGTCATATTTCTTGCTTATCTTCTCTCAGAGACTTCCCATCTAATTAGTAAACTAGATGATTATTAGAATTTACATCTTTCTGCTCTACAATTTCCTTAATTGATCTGCAATATCAGATCTATACCAGGATTTTGGCTCTGACTTCCACTTCCATGAAGAAAAGTCAAAGTAGATAAGTCCTGGTATCATGTCAAAGCCTTATACCTTTTATGTATGTCAGCACCACATTTACATTCAAATCAGAGGTGGCATTCAGCACATTCTGACCAGTTCTGGAGAACCGTTAGTGGACATTTTGAGTAGTTCAGAGAACTGGCATATACACCTCTGCTAGGCCTCGCCCCAGCTATTCTCTGCCTCCTGAGTACCAGCTGATTGGCTGGGTCTTCTTTTGTTGCCCTGCATACGAGAATGGAGCTGGAAAGCAGGTTAGTGTGGTGGGGTGGGAATGGAGATTTTGCAGTAATCTTCCCCAGGAGTGAGGAGGGAATGGATTTTGCAGTAACTTTTCCTCAGATGTGGGGAGGGAATGGGGATTTTACAGTATCCTTCCCCTGCCATGCCCACCAAGCTAAGCCATGCCACCAATCCACGCCCACAGAACCGGTAATAAATTTTTTTGAATCCCACCATTGATTCAAACATCTGAATTCTAATCAGAATTGACTAACTATCATCCTGTGTCAAGCACCAGCAACCAGAGCCACTATCAAATAGCTGAAGCAAGCAATTTTATTGACTTCCATCTATATTAGAAGAATTTTAACAGGCTGTTTGCCTTTTCCTGGGAGTACAAGATAAGGCTTCATGGATCATGGGAAAGTTAAGTTAATGTATTTTGCAACTGTGCTTGGAAACTAATCTAAACCCCTGCTTGACTCTTGCTTTCAGCCTAGTTGGCAGTTTCCCAACATCCTGCATGTTTTGACACTTGCCTAAAAATATCCTGGTTGTAGAGAAAATCTGATCATTCTTTCCTATTATTTTGTCTAAAATATTACCAATACCCATGGATAGTTTGAGAATATTTAATCTTGATTTCAATATTAATGAAGATTAATGAGGATAATACATTGAAAATAGTACAGGATGATACAAATTCTATTCAGTATCTACTTTGTTTCATTATTTCTACCTTTTTCTCACCAAGTCTCATCTTTCATAATGTGGTTTGAAAGATAGTAAACACAGGAAATTGAAAACACATGTGTTTCAAGAAGTCTGTGAAAACTCTTTTTGGATGTGATTTCCAACTGAGTTCAACAATATAGCTTTTCCCAATCTTTAACCATGTGCTGTACGAAAAGCACATATTTGGTTCTACATTACAGTAAATTATTCCACAGTGGATTTCACTACTTTAATCTAGGTTGATAGTGCTAAACTTTCACCCCATCAATCAAATAAATGGATAAGCCTTACTTAATGTCATCTTTAGCTGGCAAAATGCCACAAATTCTGCACCTAGCATACAAAATATTTCAAGAAAGAAAATTTACACATATACATGTACTCCCATTCAATTTTACTAAGGCACTCTGAAAAATAGAACATAGAATACTAAGCTTAAAAAAAGGTTTTAAAAAACCCTGTCCTGATTGTAAGAAAGTCACCAACAAAAGAAATGAAGAAAATACAGTTGAATTTGAAAAGCTTTGTCTTGATTTATTCATCTTTTATGTTATGATGGCAACAAATAAAGACTGTTTTAAAAAAAATTAAATGCAGCAAATTTAAATGATGAAGACTTATTAAAATTCAGACATACAGCAACAAAAGCAATTCAAAAATACATTTAAGATACAACTAGAAACCTATTACCCGAGTGCTGATTATATTTTTACTTGTTTCTTTGTTTTATTCTGATATAACAGTCCTTTTAGTGATTCCTGTTTTGAGCATGGTGTGTTGAAGCAGGCAGAAATTTAGATACTAAAATACAGATCAAATGTAGAACAATTCAAACATTATTTTTAAAAATGTAAAACATTGGAGCAGTTTAAAACCCAACACATCCATATACACATAGTATGATGCTCAAGAAAGAGCTGAGTGAAGAGACACCTCTTTCACATCAGTTGTGCCTTTCTGAAGAAAATCTAGTAAGAATGGAGGAAAAGTTTTCCATTGCCAATAAATTTTGGACCTTGAGTATAATATAACAATTTACAGTTCCAATAGAAGAGTGTGTGTGTATATATACATATATGTTTTCTTAAGTTTTCACAAGTACTTACATGTATGGTATTCAGCTTTGTTCGGGTATTTTCCCACGTCATCATAGTTGTGCTTTTAAAGTTGTAGTAACATTTTGGCAGAATCTCATCTGCCATCATCAGGCTTCTGTATTGTGTATTTTATTCAATCAGGATGAAGGAAAAACCATTCTGGCACAACAGTAGGCTAGCCCCAAATTTAACACTGAAACAACTGTAAAACTCTGACTCCCAGACGAACACAATATAGAACCCTAATGATGGCAGATGAGATTCTGCCGAAACGTTGCTACAACTTTAAAAACACAACAATGATGATGTGGGAAAATACCCGAACAAAGCTGAATACCATACATGTAAGTACCTGTGAAAACTTAAGAAAACAAATATCAGACCTCTACAGGGAGGAAATAAACAACCAGACCAAAACCTATGAGAAGCTGGAAGTTAAAAGAGCAGGAATACTATGTGACCTCAAATTCCTATGCAGCTGCAGAGACAACAATGCAACACCAACCTGATTCAAATTAACATTCCATCACAGCACAGCAGCTACTAAACAGATCCTGAAAAGAACTGAAATGGCTCTATTCAGGAATGAGCTCCACAGAAAAGGATTCTAATTGGATCAGTTAAACAAAGATTTGCTTACACTACACCTGGATTTGAGCAGCAAAACCACCCTCTAATTTGGGACAAGATAAAACAACTTTCAACTTGGAGAGCTGAAACTGAAACCATTTACAAAAATGACAAACTCTTGAAGAAACTAGAGAAATTAGAACATGACAAGACAGCCCTCAACAACTCACAACAACACCTGAAACAATTAGTATATAATGTTTCCAACAGAGAACTCACCAAAACAGAAACAGATGTCCTAACCAAAGGATTCAATTATGCCATAGCACCCTAAAAAATCCCCAAAGATTCCATCATATATGCAGTAGTATCCAGCCTAACTAAATGAAATACAGATGAAACTAGTAGAATAAGACACCAAGTTACTAACATCCTATGCACAAGCAAACCACCCAAAGGCAACTTGCACAAAGAAGAACTAAAAGCCCTACAAGCCCTAAAAAATGATAGCAGCATAATCATATTTCCAGCAGACAAAGGGAATTCCACAGTAGTAATGGATAGAAAAGACTACGAAACAGAATTGACAGACCTACTCCAAGACTCCACATATAAACCCATAAACATGGACCCAACCACATACCTGGAAAAATTAACCCTAGAAGAAAATTATAACCAGCCACATGAGCAAAGAGATCCAACAGACGATCATACCAGGAGAAAAATTTTCCAGATGCCCCAAACCATACGGCCTCCCAAAAATACACAAAGAAGGCATACCTCTCAGACCCATAGTCAGCTCCAGAGGAGCACTACTACAAAACCTAGCTAAACACTGAGCAAAACAACTACAGCCCCATGCTGAAACCGCAGCTTCATATGTACAAAACTCATATCACTTCTTAGAAATGATCAAAGATCTACACATGGAACAAGATCTGCTTGTAAGTTTCAATGTGGTTTCACTATTCACTCATGTCCTGATAAAAGAAACATTTGAAATCATCAAAAATAAATACCAACCAGCTAAACACCTCATGGAACTAACAGAACACTGCTTAACCAACACATATTTCATATACAAAGGACAAAGATAAAAGCAAATTGAAGGAGCCCCTATGGGATCACCACTGTCACCCGTCATTGCAAATCTGTTCATGGAAGAATTCAAATCCAGAGCCCTGGCTAATGCCACCCACAAACCCAAACTATGGCTAAGATACATCGATGACACATTTGTGATTTGGCCCCATGGAAAAGAAAACCTAAACAATTTCCTAACACACCTAAACAGCACACACCCTAAAATCAAGTTCACTATGGAAACGGAAATAAACAAACAACTACCATTCCTAGATGTACTAATCTACAAAAAAACAGATGGCACACTAGGACACACCATATACCAGAAGAAAACACACATCAACCGCAACCTCAACGCCCAATCCCACCACCACCCAGCACAGATAAACTCCGTGGCCAAAAGACTAATCACTAGAACCAAATGCCTGGCAGACAAGACACATATAAAGACTTGACTAAAGTACTGACAGCCAACAGCTTCCACAAAAACAAAATCACCAGCTTGATCCACAAAAACACACCAAGACATAACAGAGACCTAGAAGATCAACAGATCTATGGAACAGCTGTCCTGCCCTACATAAGAGGTACTACAGACAAAATCAGTAAGATATTACACAGGCATCACATCAAGACTGCCTTCAAAACAGACCCCCCCCCCCAAAAAAAGCAGCCATCCTTAGAAACCCCAAAGTTAAAACTGACCTGGAAAACCAAGGCATGTACAAAGTTCCCTGTGCATCATGCCCAGCCACATATATTGGGCAGACCAATAGAAGAATAAGTACCCACCTGGATGAACACAAAAATGCAGTAAAAAAGCTGGAACACACCTCCTCATTTGTCCAACACATGAAAGCCACAGGTCATAGCATCAGCTTCAATGGCATCAAAACCCTAGCCACTATCGAAAACCCCAGCCACAGAATCATCAGAGAAGCCATAGAGATTGAAAAAAGACCTGAAAGCATGAATAGAAGAGATGATTCCATCAGACTGTCAATCATTTGGAAACCTGCACTCTCAAATAGAAAGATCCCCACACCACAAGCCAGGCAAACACCTGGGCACAAACAGACTCCCCCTGATACCTCCAGCTCAAACACACCCCAACCAGGCACCCAGATGAAACCTATCTTCCTAATAGATAACCGCCATCCTTTTACATGAAACCAAGCTGCCCTGAAAGCCTCCAACACAGGAACACATTGTTGCCAGCCAATCAAAGCCACAAAACAGAAAGAAGAAACCAGAAACACCAATCAAACAAACTCCAAGTCCAATAAACACAGACCAAGACTCCCAACAATCAGGATGTAGAAACCATCCTGGGACAATAGTAGGCTAGCCTCAAATTTAAAACTAACGGCTGTGATAGCCTGACCCACATACGAACTCAGTACAGAAGCCTGATGATGGCAGATGAGATTCTGCTGAAACGTTGCTACAACTTTAAAAGCACTCCAATGACATGGGATAATACCCAAAGGAAGCTGAACTGCATTCATATATCTAGTTTTCGCGGGTACTTACATGTACTTACAGCTTCCTTCGGGTATTATCCCACGTCATTGTAGTTGTGCTTTTAAAGTTGTAGCAACGTTTCGGCAGAATCTCATCTGCCATCATCAAGCTTCTGTATTGTGTTTGCCTGAGAGTCAGACTTTTACAGTTGTTTCAGTTTTAAATTTGGGGCTAACCTACTGTTGTGCCAGAATTGTTTTTTCTTCATCCTGATTGGTTGGGATTCTTGGTCTGTGTTTATTGATCTTGGAGTTTGCTGTGTTCTGCTTGATTGGTGTTTCTAAAATCTTCTGTCTGGTTTGTGGCTTTTTTTGTCTTGACTGGCTGGCAACATTGTGTTCCTTTATTGGAGGCTTTTAGTGCAGCTTGGCTCAGAGTAAATGGATGGCTATCATTGATTAGGAAGCTAGGTTTCATCTGGGTGTCTGGTTGGGTTTGTTTGAGCTGGAGGTATCAAGGGGGATCTGTTTGTGCCCAGGTGTTTGCCTAGCTTGTGGTGTGGATATTGTTTTGTTTGTGAGTGCAGGTTTCCAAATAATTGACAGTCTGGTGGAATTATTTCTTCTATTCATGCTTTCAGGTCTTTTTTCAATCTCCATATCTCCTTCTCTGATAATTCTGTGGCTGGGGTTTTCAATAGTGGCTAAGGTTTTGGTGCCATTGAAGTTGATGCTATGACCCACTTTACATCTGCTCACAATGACCTGCTGATTTCTCACAATGCCCCAGTCCCATGTAAACATTTGCAGTAAGTCAACCTGAAGTTTTTTTCCTTTTGTTGATGAAATGAAATCCCATTTCACTCATGATCTTCTGCTCTCTTCCCATAATGCTTCAGGCTTATGCAAATGAAATTGATGAGGGTCCTAATAGGTCTGTAGGGGGCATGCATAAGCATACCAACATGCCTACCATCCCTGTCCTATTGTTTTTTTTATTTTTCTTATATATATCCATGTATTCATAACTATGTTTTTATTTATACCTATTATCTTGTAAGCAATTGACAAACCAAATAAAATAAAAATAAGAATAAATAAATAAAATCCTTAGGCATGCAACATGAAGAGGTTATGTCATTATTAGTTTATTTATTTATTTAATTTGTCAATCGCTTATAAGATAATAGGAATATTATAGGAATAGGAATTAATAGGAATAGGAATAAACATGAGTAAGAATACAGGAAATAGGTATGAATAAATGGGGACAATACGACAGAGATGGTTGGCATGATGGTGCACTTATGCATGCCCCCTTTAAGGACCTTTTAGGAATGGGGTAAGGTCAATAGTAGATAGATTAAAGTTAAAGAAGTGGGGGGTTAGAGGATGTAATAACAGAGTCAGGGAATGCATTTCAGGCATTGACCACTCTGTTGCCATGGTTATATCATGGTGGGTTAAAAGGGGCTACTTTCAGAATGTTGGTGATGTGAAAGCTTTGTTGAGACCTGGTTTATAACGTTAGTCCAGATAAGAAGCCCACCAGAGGCTTCAAAGAACTTTTGTACACAATGACTATGAAAAAACTCAATTCTGCTCCTCACTTTTTCTATAAATTGAAAAATTATTTTTCTCTAAAGCATGTTTTTCTTTCTCCCTTTTTAAAATACAAGATAAAGATATATCTCAGGGTTCAATCAATTCAGTGAGGATGAGACCCACCCCAAGTCAATAAAAAGGGGGCTGTTTTTCCTTTATTCACATCTGGTTTGTTTGTATCATTACTCTTTCTTATTATCTTCTTGTATTTCATGTTTTAAATCATTTTAAAAGTTCCTAGGAGGAAAGAGGAGGAGGAAGAAGAGGGGGAAGAGGAAGTGGAGGATGATAAACATTTAGAAATATTTGTCATCACTGCTCAAAATGTTTACTACTTTTACCAATCAGCGGAAGATTATGGCATCCTTTACTTTTCCTTGTTCTTATGATGGTGTCAAAATCATTCCATGCAGAATTTCAGACATATCATTGGGGAGTATTTCCAAGTTCATCTAATTTGATCTTAATGGATTGTAAAATGTGACATCTGGGTTCCAGTCTCCAGAGATTTTTTTTTTTTTATGGAAACATGTATTGGTGGTCAGAGAAAGGAATAACCGTTTAACCATTTGCCCTGGATATTTTTTGTAATTACATTTGATCTTCTCATGCTGAGGGACAGGGATGAGGTAATAAAACTTTAGTGGTGACATAAATTAAGAAAATTGTTTTGAGGGAAAGGATAGGAATCAATTCCCTTGTCTTGTTCCACAATTCCCATCTGAATTCCCTCTACCATGTTTCCAGTTAAATATTTTATTTCACATACAATCTTTTGGAGATAATAAAGCCAAAGGGGCATGTGCTGAATCTGTACTTAAAGAAGAGTTACATTTTTTATTCAATATTTAAAAAAAAATAAAAAAAAATAAAAAAAAACCCTGTTTAATAGAATTACATTTTCCACAGGGTTTCCCTCCCCCTCTCAGCTGGTGTCTTTGTACATTATTTTGATATAAGTATCTATTTTAAGAAATCATGCTGCAGAAGAAAAAAATATTGGTTTGTGAGGTATGTTTTGTTGTTTCCCTTTGAAATTCAGCCCGGAACAATTCATTCTGACTGCCATTCTCTTCAGACAAATCCTTCCCTTCCCTTCCATTTCCTCCCCTCCCCTCATGTCTTCTTCTTTCCCCTCACCCTCAGTATGGGTTTGTGAAACCTTTCTCTATTTAACAAAAACATAGCCAATTAAATGGCACTGTTCAATTTTCAATTTAACAGATGCATCCTTTTTTAAATGGGGAAAAAAAATATCTCCCTGTTCTCAGATCTAAAAACCATTGTTTTGATTGTACATTTACTTGAAGTTGATCAGCTTAACAACTCTGAGCCTGTTCCATGTTGTACTGGAGAAAAAAACAAACAAACATTGGTTTCTTTTAAAGGTGATATGATTTTGTAGGCCTGGCCTAATTTTCTTGAAATTCCAATTTACTCTGGAATTATCTTGATTTGTAATTTTGAACCTTAGTCTCTGAAATTCCATTCTTTTGCTTTCCTTTTTCATAAGAAAGAAATAAAATAGATTTGGATTTGATTAAAGAAAAGAACTATTAATTAAGATACTGAAATTTATGGCTTGCAAGTCCTTACACATAATAGAATTTTGTGTTGCTCATCATAAATTAAACTGGATTTTAATGTTAATATTGGTAGCAGAAAGGACGAGATGGCTCAGCTACTAAAAACACTGAGCTTTTCAGCCCAGGTTTAAGTCCTGAGATCTGTATAA
The DNA here is from genome assembly GCA_015471245.1 of Laticauda colubrina. Classification (NCBI taxonomy): domain Eukaryota; kingdom Metazoa; phylum Chordata; class Lepidosauria; order Squamata; family Elapidae; genus Laticauda; species Laticauda colubrina. The sequence goes on from BLBF01000043.1 coordinate 14,679,677, forward strand.
TGGGGTGAAAGCAGGGGTGGGATGCAAATTTTTTAACAATTGGTTCTGTGGGCGCAGCTTTGTTGGTGAGTGTGGCTTGGTGGTCATGTGACGGGTGGGCATGGCCAATTCGATGACACTCATGTCGAGGGGTGCTTCGTCTTGCCTGGCTTCTCATGACTGTGGGGATGCTGCAATGGTCATAAGTGTGAAAAATGATCAGAAATCATTTTTTCAGTGCAATTGTAATTTTGAATAGTCACTAAATGAACTGTTGTAAGTCAAGGATTACCTTGATACATATAATACAAAAATATTATTTGCTTGCAAAAAGTTGCCCTAAATATCAATCATTAGATTAAAACTATCTGCAAGCTGGAGTTACAAGTCAGGCAGGGTGCCAGAGCATCTTGAGGGATTAGAATACTTAAAAAACAATGATAACTATCAGCAGTTAACTCTTGCTCATAAAGTGAAAGCCAGAGGTCATTTAAGCTCTCCAGAAAGAGCACACCCAGGAAAAGCAATCCTTAGAACCATTTGCATCACTTAAAGATACGAGTTGGTCTTACTCACCTCACAAGATATCCTAAAGAAATCATCCTGATTTAAGGAAAGGTCACATGCCTCCAAAAAGGCAGTAAAATAATCAGTGTCAAGCTAGTATCCTGCCTCTTAGAAGTACTCCCCAAAAGGACAGTGCCAGATACCACTAAAGCAGTGAAGGAAGACCCCCCTCCCCAGATAAAAAAAGAAACCATGAAACAGGAAAAAATTAAAATACAATACAAATAATTAAATCACAACCCTAGCTGTTGCTTGTTAAACCAATTACCAGAACAAATAGACATAGGAATTAGCCAAATTTCTCAACCCAGTTTATTTTCAGCAACAGAGATTAACCTTTTTCTTTCCAAACAAAGCTGAATAGGGAAAATTATCCCATCAATAAACACAGGATTAAACGTCACCAAGGACAGAATTAAACTTCACCAAAAACCAGTTTTAGACCAAAACTCAGAAAGGGTTTGTAAACTCATGTTTGAATCTTTCTAGCTAGCCAAGAAGCCTTGCTGAATGTCTCTCATCTTGGTTCCTTGTCATTAAAAGCTCCTTTCTGGTTGTTCAATTATTTCTTCAAAGTGCTGGTTGTTGCATGTGACTGGAAATATATCCAAGGGAGTATCTCCTCCCAACAGCAGTGTAAAAAGCTTAAAATAACCCTTCCCCTTTAAGAAATAATAAAAAAAAAACCTTCAGTAAATCTAGGCATACTGACAAGAATGTAATAAGGGTGGAAAAAAACAAAGGAGATTTCTTCCAACTACCAGTTCTCCAAATTGCTTAGAAAGTTAACAAGGAGTTCTATAGAACTGGTCAGAACTGGTAGAATCCCACCCCTGGGTGAAAGCACGAAAATGCAAGTAGACAAATAATGGAAAGGTAACAGCATTCTGCATGCTTTTAGCATATAGCCATGGCCACATGATCACATGAAATTGTCTTCAGACAAGACTGATAAGATCATCTTCAGACAAGATGAGGATTATGCCCTAAAGTTGGATATGACACACAGAGTGACCTTTACCTTTTCATTGTTAATGGAGGTTACCAACCTTTACAGATTAACAGAATTGGAAGGGACATTGAAGGTCATATAGTCCAATCCCCTTCCCCAGACCAAGCAGGAGACACTACACCATTTATGACAGAAGGCAGTCCATGAAAGCTTCCAGTTACAAAGCCTGCACAACTTTGGAAGGCAAGCCATTCCACTGGTTGATAGTTCTCACTGTCAAAAAAGTACTACTTATTTTCATGTTGAATTTCTCCTTGTTCAGTTTCCATCCATTATTCCTTGTCTGGCCTTCAGATGCCTTGGAATATAGCTTGACTCCTTCCTCTCTGTGAGAGCCCCTCAAATATTGGAAGACTATATAATGTCTCCCCTGGTCCCTTTCTTCACCTGACTAGCCAAGCCCAGTTTCTGCAACCATTCTTCATATGCCTTAGTCTCCACTCCCCTAATCATCCTGGTTGCTCTTCTCTGCACTCTTTCTAGAGTCTCAACATCTTTTTTATAGTGTGGTGACCAAAACTGGATGCAGTATTTTAGGTGTGGTCTTACTAAGGCTTTATAGAGTGGTATTAATCATACTTGAGCCTTATATATTGATGAAAATAAAATAAAAACATATAAAATTTGATTGAAGGAAAGAAACTGCAAAGGTAGATTTTGCATAATTGAATTGGGGGGGGGAGGGTGGACAAGCATGAGACAGACAAAAACAGCATTGGGGCATTATGATCCAAGCTCCTTTTCTAAATGTGTCATGTTATTGCACACATCCTCTGTGTGGACCTTGTACTGTAACACTGCTACTTTTCTCATCTGATGAAAGCAACCACTGATTTTGCAGCTGCCACTGGTATGCCTATTTTTGCATAAATCTCCAATTTCAGTTTTGCAAGGACAACTGGTCATCATCATTGCCTGCCAAGCCAGTGCTTCATAGCAGCTGCCCAAGAATATAAACTACTGTCATTAATTTCAGTCTCTTTTTTCCCCTTCCATTTCTGATTTGCTAATGTCCAGAAATAGCTTAAGATGATAAGCTTCTGTGGACTTGTACATTTGCCTGAAAAAGATGGAGGGAGGCAAGCAGCTAAGAAAATCAACAAGCAATATTTGAATTTCTCTACAAGATGGCAAGAGTGCTACCTAATTTTTTGAGCTTCTGGAGCTTCAATGGAGATTGAACTATTGCAAATAAAATTAATGGAGGGCAAGTTGTTCAGCAATTATGATTCAGCTAAAGGACCATTTTATGGAGTCCAGGCACAGAGCTGTTTAGAAATTCCAGACTTCAGTAATGGATCAGTGCAATACAATCTTCAGAAATGAACTCATAAACTAATAGAAAGTGCTTCATATTGGCTGCAGTCTCTTTGTCTAAAACAAATGTCAGTTTCAGATGGCTGTAATTGAAATTGTGAATATTTAACAAGGGGGCAGAAGGGAGCCAATGAACAATGTTTAATGGTTTGTCTAAAGTGCATTCATTTTTGTTAGTAATGCAATGCTAATGTTTATTGTAAAGTTAATGGGTAAATCAGTCATCAGTTATTACCAATGACCAATTCACATTAGAACTGCTTTTTCCAGCATTACTAGTTACTCATAAAAATGTGCATAGAATCTATTTATGAAGCAAAGGATTGGGCACTCTTTAGCATAGGTCTACAGTCATCAGAAGATGAAGAGCTTTTCTCCATCCTTCTTGCTTAAAGTATTGAAAGATAAAAATTGGGCTTCATTTCCACACTAGTATCTTTTACATATTATGATGAGTCTAATGGAAAATTAGTTCGAAGGAACCTTGGAGGTCTAGTCCAACCCCTTGCTCAAGCAGGAAACCCTATACCATTTCAGACAAATGGTTGTCCACTCTCTTCTTAAAAACCTCCAGTGATGGAGTACCCATAACTTGTCATGGCAAGCCATTTCACTGGTTAATTATTCTTATTGTTAGGAAATTTAACCTTAGTTCTAGGTTACTTCTCCTCCTTGATTAGTTTCCATCTGTTGTTTGTTATTTTGCCTTCTGGAGCTTTGGAAAATAAGTTGACCCCTCCCCCCTTCTTTATGGCAATCCCTTAGATATTGGAATATTGGATATTGGATATTGACTGCTATCAGGTCAACCCTAATGATTCTTTTTTAAAAATCTTTTTTGTCCATATTGACCTAGGCTTATTCCCAGTATTCTTTTGTCAAGTTTCTTGTCTCCTGTCTTCCGCATTCTAACTGAAAACAACAGCAATAATGTTTCTACCAGTGTTTATATTAATAGTCCATTTTTCTACTGATAAGTTCATGGCAGACTACATTAATGTTAACTGTTTTAAGTAAAAAATTGCTTTTTTACTTAATTGAAAATTGCTTCCACTGAAAGAGATTGGGAATCAATGCAAAACTTCAGAGGAGGTCAAGGGATACATCCCTCTGTATATAATGAGAGTATCTAAGGTTGACACAAAGAAATTATCTTTCACTTTGGTATGCTCTTGATGGTACTAAGGATGCTATTTGCAAGAAGGAGGAACAGTCTTTTATTCAAACAATTCATATATTATTAGGCCCACTAAACACCACATCATCATCATCATCATCATCATCATCATCATCATCATCATCATCATC
>BLBF01000043.1:14685742-14704693 GCA_015471245.1 Laticauda colubrina
TATAGGTATAGGTATAGGTATAGGTATAGGTATAGGTATAGGTATAGATACAGATACAGATACAAATACAGATACAGATATAGATATAGTAGGTAGGTAGGCATCGAGCTAGCTAGATATAGATATAGATAGATAAATAGATAGATAGATAGTCTGAATTTGACTCAGTGTTGTTCATATCCACCCTTACCACTCTGATCTAAAATAGAATTTTCTTCAGATTGTTCCAATGAATTGACCTTGAATCTCATTTGTTAAAGTCTGTATCTCTGACGTTTCTTAATAATTTATGTGGATGTCACCATGTAGATATTTATATTTGGTGACTTATGGCATCATTTTTTATTGATATGGGATTTTAAATATTTATAGCCTATGCTGCAGGAGGAAACTGATTTAGTTCAAATATATTGTAATCAATAAGCTGGGCATTAATACACAAATCACACCTTACAGCAAAAGTACACAACAATGACATTTTCTTTCCTCTTCACTAAACCTCAAACATGATCTAGATTTAAGTTGTAAATTGAAATTGACAGGATCCCCAGGCATGCTGAACACACCTACTTCCTTTTATTGGGACCCACAATTAAACCTAAAAATATTAGATTTTAAAAATATTTCTTCGCTAAGAAGAACTGAGGCAAGGCCAAGGAGCAAAGCCCCTCTGGTATTATAGGTAGGTAGGTAAGTAGGTAGATAGATAGATAGATAGATAGATAGATAGATAGATAGATAGATAGATAGATAGAAATAATGTGTGTGTGTGTGTGTGTGTGTGTGTGTGTGTGGTATTCAGCTTTGTTCGGGTATTTTCCCATATCCTTATAGTTGTGCTTTTAAAGTTGTAATGTCAGCTGGTGCTCCATTCAAAATCCAAGAAAGAAATACTTAGACTCCTTTAATCAGAAAAAAAGATATCTTTTACTGGAAATCAAGTGGTAGCAACAAAAGAATTCTGAATCTGAGAAAATGGGTGCGGTAAATCACATATACAAAGTAATGGCAACGTTCCCACCCCCAATAATTCAATTGGTTCATCCAATTAAAAGTTGTGTATATCATCATGTGAGCATCTTCAGGTGGTGATGAGGCTTCTGTCCATTGACCTTGACATAGTTTGATAAAGAATTGCAGCTGCGCATAGCATAGAATAGAAACCTAAGCAAGAATATACCCCCTCCCCCCAGTTTATACAGTTCTGGTTCATAACACCTCCAGCATACTTCCAATAACCATTCCCCCCTCCTTCCCTTGTGATTTATGACAGCTGAAAGATGCAAAGCAAAGGAACAAAATCTTGAAGGCTGACATTTGGCCCTCCTAGAAAGGAGACGTTAGTCCTAAAAAAGATAAAAATAGAAGGTAATAGACAATATACAGGTAACAGCAACATACCAATTTTTTAGGGTTTATCAGGATATTTAGTGTGAAATGCCTTGATAAGTGTAGGAGCTCTAACATCCTTCTCATTCACACACTCAGCCTGGGAAGGAGGAAAATTTTTCCAAGCAACCAAATACTACAGTCGACCCCTTCGTTTTCGAGAATCCAAAATTTCTTTAACTTCAAAATGTTGTCCACCTTCAATTAGCAATGGTACAGGGGGATCAACCTGAGTTGGTCTCAAGTCAGAGGTATGTTCAGGTTTCAATAAACTAACGTTGAAAACAGAGTGAATCCGTTGAAGAGTTTTTGGTAATTTCAATTGGACTGCCACAGGGTTTACAATTTGTTCAATTGAGAAAGGTACAACATACTTAGGGCCGAATTTTTTTTGACTTTTCTGTGGTTTGCAAATGTCTGATGGATAAAAAGACCTTGTCATCCACCTGATATGGTTTGTGGGGAGTTCTCATTTTATCTGCAAATTTTTTATGAGCTTGATGAGCATCATCTAATGCTCTATGGGTAACTGGCCAGGTAAGCTGAAGCTATGTTATCCATTCATCTAATGAGTGAATGTTAGGTTTCTCCCATGGAAGCTCAGGTATGGGTACAAAGTCTTGTCCCAAAGCCACTTTAAATGGAGTAAACCTAGTACTGCTATGTACCGAATTATTATATGCCACCTCAGCGAATGGCAATAAGTCAGCCCAATTATCTTGCTGATAATTTATATAACATCGAAGATATTGTTCTAATACTGAGTTAGCCCTCTCACAAGCCCCATTGTGTGTGTGTGTGTGTGTGTGTTTAAGTTTTTGTGGGTACTTACATGTATGCTGTTCAGCTTCCTTCGGGTATTATCCCACATCATTGTACTTATGCTTTTAAAGTTGTAGCAACGTTTCGGCAGATTCTCATCTGCCATTATCAGGCTTCTGTACTGAGTCCAATACAGAAGCCTGAAGAATTCAATACAGAAGCCTGAGGATGGCAGATGAGATTCTGCTGAAACATTGCTACAACTTTAACAGAACTACAATGACGTGGGATAATACCCGAAGGAAGCTGAACAGCATATATATACGTTTCAGCAGAATCTCATCTGCCATCATCAGGCTTCTGTATGGATATGGGTCTTACAGCTCCTGGTTTTAAATTTGAGGCTGGTCCATTCTGATTGGTTGGGAGCCTGGACCTGTGTTCATTGGACTTGGAGCTTGATTGATTGGTGTTCCTGGTTTCCTCTGTCTGTTCTGTGGCCTTGACTGGCTGGCAACAGTCCGTTCTCGTGTTGGAGGCCTTCAGTGCAGCTTGGCTCCGTGTGAAGGGATGGCTGCTCTTCATTAGCAAGCTGATATTCATTAGCAAGCTGGGTTTCACCTGGGTGCCTGGTGGGGGGGTTAGGTTGGAGCTATCAGAGGGAGTCTGTTTTTGCCCAGATGTTTGCCTGGCTTGTGGCATGGAGATCTTTCTATTTGAGAGTGCAGGCTTCCAAATGATTGACAGTCTGCTGGAATCATCTCTTCTATTCATGCTGTCAGGTCTTTTTTCAATCTCTATGGCTTCTCTGATGATTCTGTGGCTGGGGTTTTCTATAGTGGCCAGGGTTTTAGTGCCATTGAAGTTGATGTTGTGACCTGTGGTTTTCATGTGTTGGACTAGTGAGGAGGTGTGTTCCAGCTTTTTTACTGCATTTTTGTGTTCCTCTAGGTGGGTACTTATTCTTCTATTGGTCTGTCCAATGTATGTGGCCGGGTATGATGTACAGGGAATTTCGTATATGCCTTGGTTTTCCAGGTCAATTTTGTCTTTGGGGTTCCTCAGGATGGCTGCTATTTTTTTGTCTGTTTTGAAGGCAGTCTTGATGTGATGCCTGTGTAGTATCTTACTGATTTTATCTGTGGTACCTCTTATGTAGGGCAGGACACCTGTTCCATAGGTCTGTTGATCTTCTAGGTCTCTGTTATGTCTTGATGTGTTTTTGTGGATCAAGTTGGTGATTTTGTTTTTGTGGAAGCCATTGGCTGTCAATACTTTAGTCAGGGTGCATAGTTCAGTCTTTATATGTGTCTTGTCTGCCAGGCGTTTGGTTCTCATAATTAGTGTTTTAGCCACGGAATTTATCTGTGCTGGGTGGTGGTGGGATTGGGCGTTGAGGTAGCGGTTGGTGTGTGTTTTCTTCTGGTATATGGTGTGCCCCAGTGTGCCATCTGTTCTTTTGTAGATTAGTACATCTAGGAATGGTAGTTGTTTGTTTATTTCCGTTTCCATGGTGAACTTGATTTTGGGGTTTGTGCCGTTTAGGTGTGTTAGGAAATTGTTTAGGTTTTCTTTTCCATGGGGCCAAATCACAAATGTGTCATCGATGTATCTTAGCCATAGTTTGGGTTTGTGGGTGGCTTTAGCCAGGGCTCTGGATTCGAGTTCTTCCATAAACAGGTTTGCAATGACGGGTGACAGTGGTGATCCCATAGGGGCTCCTTCAATTTGCTTGTATCTTTGTCCTTTGTATATGAAATATGTGTTGGTTAGGCAGTGTTCTGTTAGTTCCATGAGATGTTTAGCTGGTTGGTATTTATTTTTGATGATTTCAAGAGTTTCTTTTATCAGGACTTGAGTGAATAGTGAAACCACGTCAAAACTTACAAGCAGATCTTCTTGTTCCACGTGTAGATCTTTGATCATTTCAAAGAAGTGGTATGAGTTTTGTACATATGAAGCTGCGGTTTCAGCATGGGGCTGTAGTTGTTTTGCTAAGTGTTTAGCTAGGTTTTCTAGTGGTGCTCCTTTGGAGCTGACTATGGGTCTGAGAGGTATGCCTTCCTTGTGTATTTTTGGGAGGCCATATAGTTTGTTGCATCTGGAAGATTTTTCTCTTGGGATGATCGTCTGTTGAATTTCTTTGCTTATGTGGCTGGTTATAATTTTCTTCTTGGTTAATTTTTCCAGATATGTGTTTGGGTCTGTGTTTGTAACCTTTTGTCTTATTCTGTTAGCTTCATATGTATTTAATTTGGTTAGGCTGGATTCTACCACCACAGCCAAACCCTCACCTGAACAGAACACACCCAGAGCCAATCGGAACACAGCCAACCCCCCAACCAATCAGATCACCGCCAGGCCTGAAACAATGAGTACACATCCCCAGCCAATCAGAACATAGCCAAGCCCCCACCCAGTCAAGTCACACCCCCTCTGGCAGTTAAAAAGAAAAAACAACTGCAAGCTCACATTACTCTGAGAAACACAAGCCCGAAGACACAGGCCTGAAGATGACGAATGAGATTTCGTCGAAACGTTGCCAAAATACTTCCAATTTTACACGGGAGAAAAACCAAATTACCAAAGATACACACACACACACAAAAACACACACACACACACACACACATATATATAGACTAAAGCCCATGTCTCACTGCACCAACGGATGCAAAGAGGATGTAAAATGGATAAAAAAGCTTGCCATCCATTGGAAAACGCGATGCATCCGTTGTGTACTCATTGCATACATGTTTCATACGCTCTTTCCATTGAGCATCCTTCCACTGAGATTTCATCTACGCAAATAGTTTTAAGCTGCTCAAAACTTTTTGAGCAGATGAACTTTCCGCCGCATACGATGTACATCCGTGACATATATGGGCAACAAACGTTCTATGTCTGTAATCATCCGTTAAATGTCCGCTTTATACTCTCAGCTCCTCTGGACATCCCCTCAACTCACATCTGCTGCAGCTGAAAATGGAAAGAGGGAGGAATGTAAGGTACACGGAACGTCCACACTGCGTTAGTAACACGGAAATAGAAAGGATGTAAGCGGATGCATCTCGTATATAACGGATTAAAAATGGACAAAAGTTTTGTATCTGGGATGTATCTCATATATTTAGGATGTCTGGAGTATGTCTAGAGTATGTAGAAGGACACCTAGCGGACAACTGATATTTCTTATAAAAGGGGGGAGGAAATAACCTGGATCTCAGTATGAGTCCAGCAGCCGTGGTGTACAGACCTCTTCACCCTTGGTCTTGCTCTTCCACATTATCCATTGTTCTCCACCCTGGATCATCACACAATCCTTATGGTTGCTGCGATCATTCAACACCAGAACCAAGCCCTATTCAGACTGTTTCACCTTTTCTACACAAGGAGAAGAAGGAGACGTTCAACAGCTGTGTGGGTCTGAGGATGGATCGGGAGAAGAATGCAATTTGGACTGGATGACAAGGTGATGGTGGAGTTGAGGAATGAAGACCCTCGTGCATTTCATCACTTCATGAGGATGCCACCAGCCATGTTTGATGAAATTATAGAATGTCTGAGACCCAGGTTGACCAAGCCAAGCACCAACTTCTGTCCCAACCTGGACCCTGGACTGAAGGTGGCACTGACTCTGCGGCACTTGGCCCCTGGAACCACATACAGAAACATGTAGTATGCCTGGAGGGTTCCACACAACACCATCAGCAAAGTGGTCAGAGAAGTGGTGCAAGCCATCATCGAAGAATACATGGAGGAGCTCCTCCATTGTCCCACCACTGAAGAAGGCTGGAGGAAAGTTGCAGAACAGTGGTATCAGAGGTGGAACTTTCCCCACACCTTTGGAACCATAGATGGGAAGCATGTAGCCTGCAAAGTTCCAGCCAACTCAGGGTCCTCTTCTTACAACTACAAGGGATTCTTCAGTATCATCCTCTTTGCCATGGTTGATGCTGACTACAAGTTCATGTACATCGATGCTTCAGGCAATGGGTCAGCTTCAGATAGCCAGTTATACAATGCCAGGGACCTCAAGGAGGGGCTGGAATGCAACCTCATCAAGGGTTTTCCAGATCCAGACCCCCTACCCAATGATACACAAGATGTGCCCTACTTCATCATGGGTGATGATGCCTTCTCCCTCAGAACCTACCTCATGAAGCCCTACACTTCCAGATGCCTCACCCATGAAGAGAGGATCTTCAACTACAGGCTGTCCAGGGCAAGACGCGTGGTGGAGAACGCCTTTGGCATCCTGGCCAACAGGTTCCAGGTACTTCTCACCACCATGCAGCATCACCCAGGGACTGTAAGGAGCATTGTGTAAGATTGCTGCATCCTGCACAATCTCATGCACACCCACTACACAGTGTTGCAGAACAGGCTTGTGGACTGTCATCAAGGGAATGGGGACATGGAGTCTGGTGAATGGAGGCAAGGACGAAACCTGATAGACATTGTGGATGTACAAGGCCCCAACAGAGCTTCACGTGAAGGGAAGAAGCAGTGCAACTTCCTGAAACACTGTTGCAACTCCACAGCTGAAGCAGTGGAGTGGCAAGACAGGATGATAGATTGGTAATGGATGCTTCCTTGAGCCTGTCTCATAACACTGATGAGATTGTGCCATGTATGTTGAGTGGCCCTACAATGAATAGGGCATCAATAAAGGGCTTTGTTTATTTTGAAATGTGTTGATCAATGAATAAATTGTTATTGATAAAAAAAGAGCCATATGTGTGGCAGCTGGGAGGATGGACCATACAGTCCCACTATGCTTGCACTGGAGGTTTATCTATCCCACAGCTATCCTTACCTATCCCACAACTATCCTTACCCATCCCACAAGCATGCAAAGGCTTAACCATTTTTTCAAAGTTTTCACCAACACTTTATTAAGTAAAAAAAATGAACTCAGTGTGTGAAGCAAAGATAACTTTTATTAATAACTGTCTTAAGTAAACTGTATGACTTTTTTAAAAAAGCAAAATGAACCCAGTAAAGTGTCTTCAGCAAAGATAAAGTGAACAAGTAACAACTCAGTCTCTGGCACTATTCTCAGTCACTCTGAGACATGTCCATGGTCTCAGTTGTTAAGCGGGCAGGGACTGTGGAGGTGGCTGTGGCTGGAGTCCTGGTCTGAGGCGCCATTGGGGTGCTTGGCCCTGAGAGTACAATAGGGGATGGTGTGTTCAGGAAGCTCTCAGAGAGCTGATTCAGTCCCGTGAGGTTGAGAGGCCCTTCATCAAGCACCTGGGATGTCAGGCCCAAGACTGATGCCTGATTGTCCGTTGACGGGCTTGGCTGTGGGGTGGAGTAAGGAGGAGTGTCGTGGGACTGTCTGGTCTGCAGCTGGGCAAGTTCATGCATCTGTGGCATGTGATGAACCTGGGCCTGGACTGGGAAGGGCTGCCTCTGCTGTGGGAAGTCCTGGTACTCGTAGCCTTGGTAGGTGAGGGGCTGTTGAAAGCCGTGGAAAGGCAGTGACATAACCTCGGGTGGAGGAGCAGACCTGAACTGGGTAGGAGCAGCTTCAGCTGGGCCTTGAGGGTTGTGCAGAAGTGCTGCTATCTTCTCCTTCATCACCTGGTACTGGGCCTCGGGCAGGTTCATGAGGGTCTGGCTCATGTAGGTGATGAAGGGCTTCCGGTCCGAGGATGGTATGTCACAGTGGACTGGTCTTGATTGTGTCCCTGATATCCAACAGGACAGTGTGGCTCTGGCCCTCCAGTCTGCCTCTCTGCCTGCATCCTGTGGACCTGGGGGTGGGGGTGGGGGTGGGTTGGTCTCTGGTGACTGCCGCTTCTTCCTCCATTTATGACAGGGGATCCTCCATGTCCTCTGGCATGGGGAGTGCAGCTGTTGGGGGGAGTCTCTTCTGTGGGGCCCTCTGAAGACACCTGCCTGGACAGGCTCGCTGGCTCCTGGCTGGAAGAGGACTGGCTGTCTGTGGGCTGTCTGAGGGAGAGGAGTGTCAGAGGGGCTGCTCCTCAATGGCAGATCTCACCCTCCAGGAAGCTGCACTTGGCCATGATGTACATCTCCGGTCAGTGAGCTTGACAGCGGCCTGCCCAGATTTTGTCAGGTGTAGCTTGCCATTCCAGGTGTGCATGTGCTTCCATCATCCAAGGAGTACATCTGCAGTGTAGCCCAGGCTCTCTGCCTTGTCTCTCCAAGCTGCCTGTTTTTTCTTGGTGTTGTGATAGAATCTGTGGCCCTTTCTCCACAGGTACTCATTCTCCCTCAGCCATTCCAGCACCTCTTCCTCATGCTCCTCGGAAAGGTTGTACTGTTTCCTCTCTCCCTTCTCCTTCCCTTGCCTCTTCCTCCCTGTGGCAGGGGCTTGAGCAGCAGGGCCTTCAGGGGCTTGAGCAGCAGGGCTTTGAGGGCCTTGGGACTGGTCCACCATAGCAGCAGCAGCAGCAGCAGAAGAAGAAGCACCAGCAGCAGCAACAGCACCACCAGCAGCAGGAGAAGCACCAGCAGCACCAGCAGCACCAGCAACAGGAGAAGCACCAGCAGCATCAGCAGCACCAGCTGCAGGAGAAGCACCAGCAGCACCAGCAACAGGAGAAGCACCAGCAGCAACAGCAGCAACAGCACCACCACCAGCAGGAGAAGCACCAGCAGCATCAGCAGCACCAGCAGCACCAGCAGCTTCAGAGTCAGTGCCAGGGGGTGAGATGGTGGTTCTGTCCTTCTTACCATGGCTGGCAGGAGTAAGCACAGGCTTTCTCTTCTTCCCTGACTGATGAACCATGATGTTATTCAAAGATGTCTGTGGCAGCACATCTTTCCTCTGAATTCTGACTGCTTGCGAGCTGCATCCCTGCTACGTACTACCCCTGTCCGTTCCTTTCCATTCTTTTCCATTCTGTTTATGCAAATTTGGGGCACTTTTTTGGAGAGGATAACAATGGATGGAGCCACTCCCGAAATTTTGGTCATCCGCCGTGTCCTTTTTGCATACATTTTGCATCTGTCAGCCAGTGGCAGCTAGCCTTTAATGCTTAAAGTATTTGGACAAGAAGTTACAGAAAATATTGTCATGGAACTTGTCACTGTCTTCATTTCCTAGAATGGCATGTTATTCTATCGTCCAATTTCATCATGGCAATTTCAGGAAAGTAGCCTAAAAACTTTGTGGCAAGACATTTTTACTGCTCTATATATGTCAGAATTTTTTTTAAGTTAAAAAATCCAAGAGGTTTAAGTAAAATTAGCCACATTCTCCTACTTTTCTTTGAACTTCAAATAATAATTTTTTAACAACCTTTGAGAAGAGGATACTGCTATATTGACACCTTCTTTTCATTCCTCAAAAACTGCTGATGATGGCACATGCTGATGATGGAAATTCTCAGCAGTTCCAAGAAGGCTCCACATTCATTTGCACTATTCAGGTGACTGCGAGGACCACTGATAAAACTCCAAGTAGTCTCAACAACTCTCAGACAAAGTGCTAATGATCAGATGACTGCAAGGAATATAAATCCTTCAATCCTGCATCATTCAGTCAGAACTGAAGAAGCTTCTAGATGAGAAGTGAAATGTCTTCAAGGAAAAACAAAGACCAGCTGCTTTTTGAAAAAAACAACTTTGGGGCAAAAATGGTGAGCTATTCTAGCTAAAGACAGACTGATCATCATTTAATTTGTAATGACTGTGAATCAGAGGTATGTTCTGCATTGAAACATTTTTTTCCAAGATCTTCATTAGAATGTAATGTCAGCATTCATACGATTTTCAGAGAAGCCAGTCATTTCCATGGAAACAGCCATAAAATCCAAATCTCACTGTTTCTCTTCTCTCAATTATTTTGTGATCATAATTAATTCTGTCATTTTGTAGCTCTTTTATGAAAGGTATCTGATCCAAAGTAGAAAAGCAATTAACAGTATTGTGGTTGTTGTTTAATTAGTGTAAGTGGAATTTGAAATAGAAAGGAATGCCCAACACTTTCTGCTTCCTGGTGTCACCAAAAACTACCAAATTAAAAGATAATGGTTTTTAAATCAATTTCTGATAAATAAAAAATCTTTGTCTGGGATATTAATCCTCCAGATATTAATCAAGAGGAAAAAATCTTATGTATATAAAATACAGTTAAAACAGTTAATGCTGGGAGGTATAAGTTTCTTGTGAATGAATGAGAATGTGAAACCTGTTCCACCACAGAAGAAATACTCCATGGTAAACAAGTTTTAGAGGAGAAATGAGGGAAGGAAACAGATGTGAAATGCTAAGAAGCTTGTTTTGTATGGAGAATATTGGTGTTTTTGCCTGGGGGGGGGATAATTGTTTGATGGAGAATCTGTCTGATCATTTTCTTGCTATACTGCACTGTGAATGAGCAAAACAAGATTTTTGCATGTATATATCTCCATTATTTTTGATTATGATGTTCATCCATTGTGTTCAAAGAGGACTTTGACATCTAATGGATTTTGAGCTGTCCATGGTGTGTCCAGAGGTGGCTGGTAAGGCCTATATGGGCACAGAATGTTCTGCCATATTTCGGGCAAACATATGTAGGCACCATTGTTGCAGCATTTGTAGCTCTGGCTTTGCAGAGTGCTCACTTCTTTTGTGCTGCAGTAGTTCTTTAGTCTTCAAATGCCTGGTAGCCTTGGTGGATCAAGTGCTCCATGGTGCAACATGTTGCCATGTCAATCAATCTTGTACCAGGGTTTCACAGGAGGGTTATTGATGTCCAGGAACTTGAAGGTGCCTTTCAACATGTCTTTATATTGCTTCCTTTATTCCCTCCCCCCTGTATTTAGTATATGGTATACAATGTCAGATAAATCTACATGTTAGACACACTACAGTCCTGATAGCATTGTTCATTCCTTTTGGCCCTTGTTGGCTTTACACCAATTACTGTAGCTAACAGTGCTTGGTTGCTAACTTTTCCTGGCTTCTCTGTTGTTTTTGCCTTTCCTCATATTGTGGTGACTCACATCTGGGCAGGTCCAATTCTGGTTTCTCCTCTCTCTGCACATTTTCCACTCAAGTGGTACCCATTTATCTACTTGCAATATTGCATATGTTTGAATTTCTGGGTGGGCAGGAGCTAGGAATCGAGCGATGGGAGTTCACTCCATCTAATGGAGCAAGGCTCAGACTGGTGAAGTGCAGACCATTCCTGGCCAGCAGTTCCAGCGTCATTAATCCTCTGCCCCATGGCATTATGTCCATGAGAAGCTCCCATGCCCAACATAATGATAAGACAATCCAGGGAGGCTATAGAATGATTGAAATATAAGAGAAAACAACATCTATATTCTCCTCTTTTTCTTCTTTCACTTCCTTCTCCATCATCTTCAAAAATGAAGAATCCCAGATAACATCAAGATAAATTTTCAAACTCCCTGAAATGATAGAAAAACAGAAATTTCTTTCTCACAATACCTGATATTTGGACATATTCAGAATCATTTGTGGAAAGGCATGAAGCAAGACCAATGACAGCTTGATAAAAGACATAATAAGCTTCATCCTGAAAAAATCAAGTTCCTTGGATGCAACATGAATTCAAACTACTGGGAATAAGGATCCCTCCTTTTCCCATCAGGAATATCCATCATAAGCTCAAATAATGAAGTAAGTTCAAAAATATCTTTAGGACAAAATTTAAAGACATTCTCATATCACTTAAAAATAAAGTAGTAAAATATAAGTCACATTTTACAATGGGAAGAGAGTATTCAAGACATTGAAGATTGATTTTGCTGTAGCATTAATCTATTTGGCTCTTCCTGTTACCCACTGTCTAAGTATCATTAAAACGCAGGCATTTTGGCAGGAAAAAAAATATTCACAGGGAATATTTGTTAGCTGTTCGGATTGGTTGGATTCTTACTTCAAATATCTTCACTACAAATTATTTTGGGAGTCTGAAGAAGTGAGAGAAATAAGATGTCTTTTTAATTTGTGATTTCCTAAAAGTGGATGAGTGATTTAGTAACATAAATTTATCTTTAGAAATGTGTTGTGCTGCTGAAAAATTTAGTCTATATGTTTATTAAGTGTTAGTATGTACTATTAAATTCTTCTTTAAAATGTAAAACACTGATGAAAGCTATCTTTTCAAATAGTTACATATCATTAAAATTAAGTGTGCTAAAACATCCTATGCACATTTCACAGGTCTTACCTTTCCTTTGTAAAATGAGGCAACAAATTTCAGGCATTAGATGCTGGATCTCATGAAGAAGAAACAGATTAACATTAATTGTTAACATTTTACTGCTAATTTTAATTTACTGCTAAGACAGGAGCTACAGCAGTGGACTGAAGTAGAATGGACAGAGTTTAAACTGGTTTATATTAGTACCACTTTATAAAGCCTTGGAATATTGAATCAAATTTTGGTCACCACAATATAAAAAAAGTTGTTCAGATCCAAGAAAGTGTGCAGAGAAGGAAAATAAGGATGATTGGGGGTTGGAGGCTAAAACTTATGAACAACAGGAATTGGGTATATTTAGTCTAGTGAAAAGAAGGACTAGAGGCAACATGATAGCAGTGTTCCAATATTTGAAGGGCTACCACAAAGAAGAGGTTAACTTATTTTCCAAAGCACCAGAAGACAAGACAAGAAGCAAATAGATGGATAGATAATCAAGGAGAGAAGCAACCTAAAGAGAAATTTCCCAACAGTTAACCAGTAGAACAGCTTGCTTTCAGAAGTTATAAGTGCCCCATTGCTGAAGCCTTTTAAGAAGATAGTGGACAACTACTTGTCTGAAATGGCATGGGTCTTTTGCATGCACACAGTGTTCAACTAGAAGACCTCAAAGGTCCTTTCCAACTCTGTTTTTCCATATTTTTATAATGTTCAAATCTTCAACTTTCAATTTGTGTGGTATGTATGGGAGGATGAGATGACATTTTTAAAAATGGAAAATTATCTCTTGGGGGCTTTTGGAGGGCAAGTTACCAGTTAACTTTTTAGCATGATCTCAATGGTTCAATGATTCACAAAACAGAATCTGAGTGCTTTATATAGTTCCGAGGCTTGCCTATTCTTTCCATGGAGCAAACTGCAAAGTGTTCTTTGAATACTGAAAAAGATCTGCATCAGGTTGTTCAAGTGGCTTCTGATATGTGAATTTTGGATTTAATAGCAAAATGATTTGGTACTAAACCCCATAGAACTTAATGAGTACTTAGGATTTATTATTTATTTATTTTTAAGCAAATTTATGTAGCTGCCCATCTCCCCCCGAAAAGCAATTCTGATTTGTATTGCATGGTTAGCTATCTAATACAGTCATTTTGAGCTGATGCAGAAACACGCAACATATTTATTATGGCAGATAGGGGTGTGTATAAAATTATCATGGTGCAATTTGTATATATAAGAATTATCCTGGCAGGTGCATTTGCTTATCTTGATCAGTGACAATGAATTAGCAGTATATCTAATTCTAAAAGCAGCACAGTTCATTATTTTAACTTGAATTATGTGTATTTGTTGCAGACATGAATATAATTTGTTCATGTACAACTGCTCCATTGTCGCTGTACATATAGTTTGTTGCATTCTGTAATCTTGACAATAAAACCATAAAAATATGTACAATAAATCCAAGTTAAAGAAATATATTGATTGCTTAGACTCATCAGACTGGCAAGCATTCACTAAAAATACATTGCTGTCCAAGGCTCACTTTCCACATTATAAAACCATCACTGAACTATGTGTGTTCCTGAAGGAGAGGGCAAAAAATCTGCTCTAGAAAGTTAACTTTTGCAAATAATGCATTTTTAAAAGAGTACATTGTAGTATTTTATAAATCTAATCTCTGCATGTTAAATTTCATCTCTAAAAATATATACAAACGTGTATGTTTTTATAATGTAGGTTTTATTAATACATTTTTAGTATACATAAAAAGTTCCATTTCTATCTGAATGGCGTGTTGTCTGGGCACAGTTAATTTTAAGTAGATATACAACAATAATCATCATAATAATCATAATAAACATATCAATATTAATTACAAAATAATAATTCTGTTAGTTTATTGTCTTGAAAAATTTTCAGTATAAATTTGTTTTTATTATCTTTTTAATCTGTTTAATTTCTAATCTCTGTTTCTATTAGTTAGGTAAAGATAAAGGTTCCCTTCACACATACATGCTAAATATTTCCAGCTCTAGGGGGCAGTGCTATTCTCCATTACAAATCCGAAGAGCCAACGCTCTTCCCACTGAAGTGATCCATATTTTTCTACTTGCATTTTTCAAACTGCTAGTTGGCAGAAGGTGGGACAAGTAACGGGAGCTCATTCTGCTATGCAGTGCTAGGGATTCAAAATACCAAACTGCCAACCTTTCTGAATGACAAGCTCAGCATCTTAGCCACTGAGCAACCATGTCCATTTTATTTGTTAGCCATTGGTAAAAGAAGTCCCTTGTTAAAAAGTATTCTGTTTCTTCATTTTTTATTTTAAGTGTTAATCAATTTTAACTTCTAAGTGTACACATAAAACTGTATGTATGTTTGAAGAGATGGCATACTGCAATGTGCAGTATTAAAGGTAGTCCTCAACACACAACCATTTGTTTAGTGACTATTCAAAATTTGGCACTTAAAAAATGACCTACAATCAGTCCTCATACTTACAATAATCACATTGCCACAGTCACAAAATTTGGGTTCTTGGCAACCAGCATATTTTTTTTAAATTTGTCAATTGCTTACAAGATAATAGATATAAGTAAAAACATAGTTATGAATACATGGATACATGTTAGAAAAATTATATATATATCTCATCTGCCATCATCAGGCTTCTGTATTGAGTTCGTATGTGGGTCAGGCTATCACAGCCATTAGTTTTAAATTTGAGGCTAGCCTACTGTTGTCCCAGGATG
This sequence comes from Laticauda colubrina, assembly GCA_015471245.1. NCBI lineage: Eukaryota > Metazoa > Chordata > Lepidosauria > Squamata > Elapidae > Laticauda > Laticauda colubrina. The sequence goes on from BLBF01000043.1 coordinate 14,700,785, forward strand.
GTTTTTTCTTCATCCTGATTGGTTGGGAATCTTGGTCTGTGTTTATTGGTCTTGGAATTTGTTTGATTGGTTTTTCTGGTTTCTTCTGTCTGTTTTGTGTCTTTGATTGGCTGGCAACACTGTGTTCCTGTGTTGGAGGCTTTCAGTGCAGCTTGGCTTCGAGTAAAAGGATGGCTATTACCTATTAGGAAGCTAGGTTTCATCTGGGTGCCTGGTTGGGGTGTGTTTGAACTGGAGGTATCAGGGGGAGTCTGTTTGTGCCCAGGTGTTTGCCTGGCTTGTGGTGTGGAGATCTTTCTATTTGGAAAGAAGGAAGCCTGCACTCTCTGTATATGAAACAATAGGACAGGAACAGTAGGCATGTTGGTGCACTTATGTACACACCTTACAGACCTAATAGGAAAGGGGTGAGGTCAATAGTAGGCAGTCTAGGGTTAAATTTTTTGGGGTTTGAGGATAAAACCACAGAGTCAGGTAAGTGTATTCCAGACATTGACCACTCTGAATACAGATGATTAGCTGTATTGCTGAAGTCGTATTTCCTGCAATCAAGTTTGGTGTGATTAACCTTGAGTTTGTATCTGTTGTTTGCTCTTGTGTTGTTATGGTTGAAGCTGAAGTATTCATTGACTGGTAGGACATTGCAATGTATGATTTAAAATACTATACTTAGGTCAGACTGAAGGCAGCATAGTTCTAGGTTTTCTAGGTTTAGAATTTCGAGTCTGGAGGCATAAAGTATTCTGCAACAAGTAGAGGAATGGAGAACTCTTCTTGTGAAATATTTCTGGACTTCTCAACTGTGTAAATATCAGATACGTAATGTGGGTTCCGGACTGATGAGATGTATTCGAGTATTGGTCTAGCAAATGTTTTGTATGCTGTTAGTTAGTAGTGTAATATTACCAGAGAAAAAGCTACTTAAGATTAGGTTAACAACTCCTAATGCCTTTTTGGCTATGTAGTTACAGCGGACTCTAGCACTTAGGTCATTTGACATGAGTACTCCAAGATCCTTGACAGAGTTTGGATCATCAACAAGTCTTGACTACTCAGCCTGCATTTTATTTTCTGATTTTTTTTTGCAAATATGTAGGGCAGAGCATTTATTTGTTGAGATATGAAGTTGCCATATGTTTGACCATTCTGACACATAGTCAAGGTCTTTTTGAAGGGTAGCAGTATTGTCTCTGGTGCTGATTAGCTTTATATCATCAGCAGAGAGAACATAGTTGCTCTTGATATGATCACAGAGGTAATTTATGTAGAGTATGAAAAGAATTGGTCCTAGAACACTGCTTTGGGGGACACCACTATTGACAGGTACAGAATTTGATAGGACACTCCCAATTTTGACCATTTTTTGTCTGTTTGACAGGAATGCTTCTATCCAGTTATGCAAGTGTCCAGAGATACCGTAAGATTTTAGTTTTAGTAGTTTGTCATGTACGACTGAATCAAAGGCTTTATGATTGTAGATTGTGTCTATTGCTTTGCCCTGCATCTATTGCTTTGTGTTGTCCATATGTTTTTGCAGTGTAAGAGTTACAGATTACAGTATAAATTTGTCCTGAAACCAAATTGTTTATTAGAGAGTAGGTTGTTTGTTTCTAAGTGGAGGATAATGAATTGGTTAATAATTGATTCCATGACTTCACAGGTGATGCAGCATAAAGAGGTTGGTCTGCAATTTTCAACTAGACTGGGGTCTCCCTTTTTGAAGATGGGATGACCATGGCTTGTGACCATAGTTTTGGCAAGGAGCTGATCCTGAAAGATTTTTCAAAGATTATGTTTAGAGGTTCAGCTATGGCAGTTGGTAGCTTTTTTAAGAAGTAGGCACATATTCCATCTGGTCCAATAGATGGAGATGGTTTTAGATTGTGTAGTGCTTTTTCAACATTGCCTTCTATAAAATCGATATGTATTAGATCATTGTAGTTGTCTGTGGTTTGACTAGGAAATACTGGGCATGATTCATTGCTGTTCACAAATACTGAGCCAAAGAATGTGTTAATGAGGCTGGCTTTAACAGTCTTGTCATTGTAGTCTTTACCATTAGGTCCTTTCAGGGGTGGAATGGAGCTTGAATCTTTTACTTTGTTGTTTACAGCATTGTGGAAAGCATGGGTGGAATTGGTGGGTAGAAGGTTTTCCTCTTGTTTAATATGATAATTGGTGCATTCAGACTTTATCTGATGGCATCAATTTTTGTATCAGCTTTTGAAGTTGGCAATGTGACCACATTTGTTTTTCCATCAAAGTGATTTCTTTTTGGATTGAAGCTTCCTTATTGTTTTGGTTAATTTGTTTTTTTTTCTGGTTTTGGGAGTTGTTAATGGTACATATAGTTTGATGATTCTTTTGACTTAAAGTAAAAATATGTTCTAATGGTCTTCTATAGTACTGGCATCCAGTGAATAGAAATTGCCAATCAAGGAATGAGAGATAATTGTTTATAAGATCATTGTTGCCTTTTTTGAAGTTATAATTGGGGATTCCATCATTGTGATGATTTTTGTGTGAATGTATGTTGAGACAAAAGTCAATCATGTTGTCGTCACTGTTGAAAAAGGGTTCTTTAATTTGTATACCGTAAATTGAATTCAAATTATTGCAGAAGATGAGATCAAGGCAGTTGTTAAGTCTAGTATTGTTGGTTGCTAGTTGTTTTAGTCCCAGATTTGTTACTGCATTGTAGAAGGTTGCGTGTGTGGGTTCAGTTGTACATTTGTTAAGGGTCTATTTAATATGAGGTAGATTGAAGTCACCAAGAAAGATAAAAGTGTGTGGGCAGGATGTTGCCTATGTTAGTAGTGAATTTAGCTTGTCTACATGTTCAATGTCATAATCAGAGGCTCTGTAACATAGTAAGAATCAAAATGTGATATTTAAGGATAGTTCACAGATGATGGTCTCAGGAAGAGCAAGCTCCTGGGTAACTTGGATGCTTTTTAGATGTAGGGACTTTTTATAGAAGATAGCAATACCACTTCTTTACGGATTTCATGATCTGATCGGTAAACATGATAGTCTCTTACTGTGGTAATGGAGTCAGGAAGAGATGTGTTAAGCCATGTTTCACAGACAAATATAATGTTGAATTTAGACATATTTAGTAAGAGGAGAAATGCATGTATTTTATTTAGAAGGCTTCTTGCATTGAATAGCTTGGATTTTTAAATTTTTAAATTTGTATTTTTACGATGGTTGCAGCATCCTGGGGTCATATAATCACCATTTGCAGCCATCCCAGCCAGCTTCTAACAAGCAAAGCAAAAAGGATGCTGCATCTGCTTTATGACCTTAATGATGCTTAATGATGGTTTACTTAACAATTGCAGTGATTTACTTAACAACTATGGCAAAAAAAAAAAGGTTGCAAAATTGGGCACAAGTTACTTAACCTTGCTTAGCAGTGGAAATTCTGGCCTCATTTGTGGCATAAGTTAAGGACTATCTTTTCAGAGTTTGTTGATGGAAACAGAATAAAAATAAATTGTAAAAGGTGCACGCTGTAGATCCAGCGTTAAGTCAAACAATTCTTGTAATTAAACTGAATATTTAAGAGACGTTGATGAGAAGTTAAAGAATGGTGTGAGTGTTAACACTAGTCTTGTTTCACAGAACTTTCAATTCTTAGCACTGTCCATCCATCACATAGTTGATTCTTGATGTAGATATTTCTCACTTATAAACTATTACAGCTTCTCCTAAAGTTTGGTCCTGTAGTAGATTACAAATTTAGATTACAAATCCCATCAGTCCAAAGCCACCCTTGGTCATAGAAGGACCAATTTGAATGTCCAGGACAATAATTGCAACAGTAAATCAATCAATCTATCAATCTATCTATCTATCTATCTATCTATCTATCTATCTATCTATCTATCTATCTATCTATCTATC
>BLBF01000043.1:14706930-14721443 GCA_015471245.1 Laticauda colubrina
ATCTATCTATCTATCTATCTATCTATCTATCTATCTATCTATCTATCTATCTATCTATCTACACACACACACACACACACACACACACACACAAATGTCCCAGTTGATAAGCCAAGAAAATTTAACTCAAAACAATTAGAAATATAGAGGATCTTCTTCACATTTTAAAATTGGTGGTATTGGTGGGTTGCCAAAATATGGTAGTCTCCCAATTTTTAGAATAATGTTTCATTCATAAATGACATCTAGCTACTAAATTGCATAATCATTATCATTGATTACAGAATAATTCTAAGGTTGGAAACAACAACATGAACAATTAAACAATGTGTGTCCAAGTCCCTTTTTCTAGTGTTTGCAATACTTTAATCATGCTTGGATAATGAAAAAATAGTGAATCTTTCTAGGTCCCAAGTGATTTTTAAGCTATATTTGTAAGTCAGTGCCCCTTAATCCTCCTTAGTATATAAGGATAATTTAGATTTGTGGCTTTGCAAGAACATTTCAGTATCCATCTGTAAAGTATCAATTTAAGAAGCTGAGCTTATGATAAGACATTCAATTATCTTGAAGTCAGGTTTTGCAGACTTGCGTCTGTTCTAGAGGAGGGAAGATGGCCCTAACTCATCACCATCCTATGATGTCAGACTGGCGCCCAATAATGTATTCTTCCTGATATGCATTTGTCATAAATTATAGGGATTTACTGCTGTTAGATGAATTGATGCTACTGAACAGTAACCTCAAAAAAAGATTAAGACTCTTCAATAGCTGTGATGCAGAACATGAAAGAGGAGGAAGGGGGAAAAAAAAGAATCAAAATTCCTAGCCAGGCTTGTCAGCATATAAATTCAGTTGGTCCTGAGAAAAATCTTATGCTTGTCTCCCTTACCAGATCTACAGCAACTTGCCCTGAGTTAGAGAACATGTCTGAGAGCTGTTCTTAAAAGAAGTTTATAAGGTTTTATCATTCATCCAATTCTGCTTATTATTTTCCACATGAATATAGAATTTTTTCCACATTTTCCTCAAACAATGAACATTAAAGTACATTCACGTGCTAAACTCTCAAGGCTAAAGTTTTTACAGTTGTATAATCATTGTCTAAAGAAGCCCATTATTTATTTATGTATTTGTTTGTTTGTTTTTCTACCATTTTTTTAATAAATAATTCAAGGCAGAGAACATACCTAATGTTCTTTTTTTTCTCCAGGTTTTCCACAACAACAATCCTGTGAGGTTAACTGGGATGAAAGTATGTGACTTGCCTGGAGTCACCCAGCTGGCTTTCAAGCTAAGGCAGGATTGGAACTCACCATCTTCTGATGATTGGCCCAAAAGTCATCAAACTGACTTTCATAAACGAGGGCTGGATTAGAATTCAGCATCCTGCTTTCTAGCCTAGTGCCTTAATTACTAGATCAAGTACTGTAGGCTACTTCTGCTGACTGCTGGCTGACTGCAATTTGGCAGTTCAAATCCCAGCAGGCTCAAGGTTGACTCAGCCTTCCATCCTTCCGAGGTCGATAAAATAAGGACCCAGATTGTTTGGGGGCAATATGCTGACTCTGTAAACTGCTTAGAGAGGGCTGTAAAGCACTGTGAAGCGGTATATAAATTTAAGTACTATTGCAATTACACAACACTATAATGTTATCTTATGATATTATGTTATATTATGTTATTTTATATGTAATAATGTAATAATTTTATAATATAACAATATATAATATTATGTAGTAATAATATGATATATATCATATCATATTCTTACATTATATTACATTATTTTCCTTTTTTTTAAACAAAGTTTTTTTTTTTTATAACAAACATATGAACAAAACATAAAACCCTCTTTCAATTATATGCATACAGTATGTCAGTTGGTTACAATCTTTTGTGCTATCCTTTTTTTACCATTACTCACAAGTTATATAAATTTTTACCTTATCGATCTAGCTTGTGCTTATCTAATATCAAATATTAAACATTCATTGACTATTTTTCCATCATTTTATATGAGATATTCTAATTTTCATTATGATGTAATCTTACACATTCATCCAATGGTTATATATTTTATATTGTATTCTATATCAATCTATTAACTTTTATTGGAAGGCTTACTAGTCTATTTCTTTATCATGTCTTTTTATCTAACCATTGATAAAATAAATCCCATGTCATATAAAATTGTTTATCCTCTTGTTCTCTAATTTCAAATGTCAATTTACTCATTTCGGCACAGTCCATGATTTTCTTAATAATTTCCTCCTGCATAGGTATTTTTTTCATTTTTCCAGTTCTTAGCAAATATAATTCTAGCTGCTGTTAAAACATTTACAATCAAATATTTCAATTCTTTACAATATATTTCTGGTATAATTCCCAATAAAAATATCTCAGGTTTAAAGTCTATGTGTTGTTTTGTCATTTTTTCCAATCATGTGTAGATTATAGTCCAATATCTTTTTGCATCCGAGCATGTCCACCACATGTGGTAATATGAACTAGGTATCTGATGACATTTCCAACATTTATTTGATTTATTCTTGAACATCCTCGCAATTCTTGTCGGTGGTAAGTACCACCTGTAAAACATCTTATACAAATTTTCTTTATATGCAGTTGGCATTGTCATTTTATAATTTTGAGACCACAATTTTTGCCATTTATCTAAATCAATCCTATATCTGAAATTTTCCCCCATGCAGTCATTGTTTCTTTTACTTGTTCTTCCTCTAATTTAAACTCTAGCAAATGTCCATAAAGTTTTTTATTACTTTTTCATCAGTACCTATCAAAATTTTATCTAAATCAGTCAACTTGTCATAGATACATTCTGTTTTAACATCTTTATCAAATTTAGATTGTATTTGCAAATATGAAAACAAAGTCATTTTTACACCTTGCTCTTCCACAGCTTGCATAGATTTAAGTTCACCCTTTTCATTCAATATCTCACTATATCTAACTGTTTGTTCCTTTTTATATATTATGGAATAGGAAAAAGCTTCAGTAGTAGATAACCATAGTGGAATTTTTAAATAATATTGCTTATTTATCTTTTCCCAGTTCTGAAACAATGCTTCTTGAATATAATGTCTTCTAAAATACCCCTGTGTTTTAGTTCCTTATACCAGAGGAAGGCATGCCACTCTAACAAGTCATGTCCTTCTAAATTCAAAAGTCAAGTACTCCTTAAAGTTATCCACTCCTTTATCCACATCAGACTTGTCACTTTGTAGTATAATTCCCAATTGGGCAAAGCAAATCCTCCTCTTATTCTTGAATCTTGTAACAATTTAAGTTTTATTCTCGCTTTCTTCCCCTGCCAAATGTATTTTAGCACTATTTTGTTTAAAGGGCCTGTCACATTGGCCGACAGATGCAAAACTTATGTAAAAAGGACACAGTGGACGAGAAAATGTTCCATCCATTTTTATCCGCTCTCAAAAGTGCCCCGAATTTGCATAAGCAGAGCGGACAACAATGGAAAGGAATGGATGGGGGGAGGACGTAGTCAGGATAGAAAGCAGATGCTCCATGGAAGCCTAGCAGATGGAAGTGGATGGAAGCAGATGGCACATCCGCAGGGCTTCCGGGGGAGCACAGCAAAATGGACGCGCAATGGAAAGAGTGGATGCAGAGCGGATGCCAAGCGGATACAGCGGATGCATTACGGAAGCCTAGTGGATGCCTAGCGGATGTCTAGCGGATGCAGAGCATTCACTGCGCATGCGGGGAGAATGCATTGCATCAGCCCCGCGAATATAAAGGGAAGCAGCTCACCATTCAGAGGAAAGACCTGCTTCCAGAAACAGCTCCAGCCAGCCAGCCAGCCAGCCAAAAACCATGGGGAAGAAGAGAAAGCCTCTGCCATCTGCTGCCAGCCCTGGCAAGAAAGATAGGGCCACCATCCCACCCCCTGGCCCTGACTCTGTTTATGCTGGGGCTTCTGCTGCTCAGGCTGACTCTTCTGGTGCTGGAGCTTCTGCTGGTGCTTACTCTGCTGGCACTGCTCCTGGTGCTGGTGCTTCTGCTGGTGCTTACTCTGCTGGCACTGCTCCTGGTGCTGGTGCTTCTGCTGGTGCTTACTCTGCTGGCGCTGCTCCTGGTCCTGCTGGTCCTGCTGGTGCTCCTGGTCCTGCTAGTCCTGTTGGTGCTCCAGGTCCTGCTGGTCCTGCTGGTGCTCCAGGTGCTGTTGGTGCTGCTGGTGCTGCTGGTCCTGTTTTTGCTGCTACTGTTGTTGTTGCTGCTGCTGCTGCTGGTGGTGGTGGTGTGGTGGAGCAGCCCCTACAACCTCAAAGCCCCTCTGATGAGGGCCCAGATGGCCCTGCCTGAGGGAGGAAGAGGCATACGCATGAACGAGAATGGGAGATGAGGCAGTACTCCATCAAAGAGGAACATGAGGATGAGGTGCTGGAATAGCTGAGGGAGAACGAGTATCTAGGGTGGAAGGGACACAGGCTCTATCGAGACACCAAAAGAAACAAGCTGCTTGGAGAGAGAAGGCGGAGAGCCTGGGCTACACTTTGGAGGTCCTCCTTGGCTGGTGGAAGCACATGCACACCTGGTACAGGAAGCTGCACCTCAAGAAATATGGCCAGGCCACGGTCAAGCTGACGGATGGATAGACCTATGTGATGGCCAAGTGCAGCTTCTTGGAGGGTGAGATCCACCACCGAGGAGCAGCCCCTCTGATAATTGTATCTCTCAGGCAGCCCGCAGAAAGCCAGTCCTCTTCTGGCCAACAGTCAGCTCCTATGTCCAGGCAGGTATCTATGGAGCATGCCACAACGGAGACCCCCCCCGACAGCTGCACTTCCTGTTGCGAAGCGCGTGGAGGACCCCCTGACGCAGTGGGAGCAAGGAGAGGGCACTTCCACCAGAGACCAACCCACATCCACCCCCAGCTCCACCTCCACAGAAAGCAGGCAGAGAGCCAGATGGGAGGGGCAGAGCCACACTGTCCTGCTGAAGATCAGGGACACCATCAGAAGCAGTGCAGATCTCCTCTCTCAGCTGGTACACACCGACGTCCTATCCTCAAACCGCAAGCCCTTCCTCACCTACGTCAACCAGACCCTGATGAACATGTCGGAATCACAGTACCAGGTGATAAAGGACAGGATCACTGGTCTTCTGCACAACACTCCAGACCCAGCTGAACCTGCTTCCACCCAGTCCAGGTCTGCTCCTCCATCCCAGGTGATGTCACTGCCCTTCCAAGGCTTTCCACAGGCCCTCACCTACCAAGGCTACGGCTACCAGGAGCTCCAGCAGCACAGGCAGCCCTTTCCAGTCCTGGCACAGGTACATCGAATGCCACTGATGCCGCCGATGCCACCGATGCCACCGATTCCACCCATGCCACAGATGCCACCCACGCCACAGATGCCACCCACGCCTCATCTCGCTCAGCTGCAGACAAGACATCCCCACTACACTCCTCCTTCCTCCACCCCACAGCCAAGCCCGGCCTCAGAACATCTGTCATCGGTATTGGGGCTGACACCCCTTGTCCTGGAGGAAGGGGCTCTCAACATCACAGGACTGAGCCAGCTCTCTCAGAGCTTCTTCCACACACCATCCCCTGTTGTCCTCTTGGGGCCAGGCACCCCAATGACGCCTCAGACCAGCACTCCAGCAGCAGCCACCTCCACAGCACCTGGACCCTTCACCCTTGAGACTGGGCACGCCTCAGAGTGACTAAGAAGAGTGCCAGAGACTGGATTGCTACCTGATGACTTTATCTTTGCTTGGGACACTTGGTTCATTTTCTTTTACAGTTTGTTATTAATAAAGATTATCTTTGCTTCACACATTTGCTTCATTTATTTTATTAAATAAAGTCTTGGTGGAAAATTTTAGAAATGCTTTAAGCCTTTGCATGCTTGTGGGATGGGTCAGGATAGCAGTGGGATGGGTAGGGATACCTTTGGAATGGGTAATAGCTGTGGGATTGGCAGGGATACCTTTGGGATGGGTAATAGCTGTGGGATGGGCAGGGATATCTTTGGCATGGGTAATAGCTGTGGAATGGGCAGGGATACCTTTGGGATGGGTAATAGCTGTGGGATGGGTTAGGATACCTGTGGGATGGGAAAGGATAGCAGTGGGATAGATAAGCCTCCAGTGCAAGCATAGTGGGACTGTATGGTCCACCCTCCCAGGTGCCACAACTTTGGCCCTTTATTATCAATAACAATGTAATCATTGATCCACACATTTCAACATAAACACAACTCTTTATTAAATGCCCTGTTCATTGTAGGGCCACTTAACATACATGGCACAATCTCATCAGTGCGATGAGACAGGCTGAAGGAAGCATCCATTAAGCATCTACCATCCTGTCTTGCCACTCCACTGTTCCAGCTGGGGAGTTGCACCAGTGTTTCAGGAGGTTGCGCTGCTTCTTTCCTTCACTTGAAGCTCTGTTTGGGACTTGCACATCCACAATGTCAATCAGGTTTCACCCTTGCCTCCATTCACCAGGCTCCATGTCCCCATTGCCTTGTTGGAGGTCCACAAGCCTGTTCTGCAACACTGGGTAGAGGGTGCGCATGAGATTGTGCAGGATGCAGGAAACTTCCATGATCCTCCTCATGGTCTATGGGCGATGCTGCATGGTGGTGAGAAGTACCTGGAACCTGTTGGCCAGGATGCCAAAGGCGTTCTCCACCCCCCGCCTTGCCCTAGACAGCCTGTAGTTGAAGATCCTCTCTTCACGGGTGAGGCATCTGGAAGTGTAGGGCTTCATGAGGTAGGTTCTGAGGGAGAAGGCGTCATCCCCCACGATGAATTCGGGCACATCTTGTGTGTCGTTGGGCAGGGGGTCTGGATCTGGGAAGCCCATGATGAGGTTGCATTCCAGCCCCTCCTTGAGGTGACTGGCATTGTATACCTAGCATTGTGTACCTGGGCATCTGAAGCTGACCTGTTGCCTGAAGCATCAATGTACATGAACTTGTAGTCAGCATAGACCATGGCAAAGATGATGATGCTGAAGTAGCCCTTGTAGTTGAAATAAGTGGACCCTGACTTGGCTGGAGCTTTGCAGGCCATGTGCTTCCCATCTATGGCTCCAATGGTGTAGGGGAAGTTCCCCTTCTGATACCACTGCTCTGCAACTTTCTTCCAGCCTTCTTCAGTGGAGGGGCACTGGAGGAGCTCCTCCAGGTATTCTTCAATGATGGCCTGCACCAATTCTCTGACCACAAAGCTGATGGTGTTGTGTGGCACCCTCTAGCCGTACTGCATGCTCCTGTACGTGGTCCCTGAGGCCAGGTGGCACAGAGTCAGTGCCATCTTGAGTCCAGGGTCCAGGCTGGGCCGGAAGTTGGTGCTCTGCTTGGTCAACCAAGATCTCAGCCACTCCACAAGTTCGTCAAACATGGCTAGAGGCATCCTCATGAAGTTCTGGAATGCATGAGGGTCTTCGTTCCTCAGCTCCACCATCAGCTTGTTATACATTTCATACTCTGCTCTTCTGGCAATCCATCTTCAGACCCAGACACTTCTTGGCCGTCTCCTTTTCTTCACGTAGAACAGGTGAAAGAGCCTGTAGATGACTTCGCACTGTTGTAGAATGATGGTGGCTACCAAAAGGAGTGTGTGATGATCCATGGTGGAGATGACTGGATGCTGTGGAAGAGCAAGAGCCAGATGAAGGCTGAAGAGGTCTGCACAGCAGGGCTGCTGGACTGAAAGTGAGATCCAGGTGTGTTCCTCCTCCTTTTTATAGGAAATATAGTTTTTCCGCTAGGTGTCTTTTTGCATCCTATAGGCATCCTGCAGACATCCTAAATATCCGAGATATGTCCCCTATATGAATGTTTTTTTCATTTTAATGCTTTGTATGCGAGCTGCATCTGCTTTCATCCTTTCTCCGTCAATGCTACTAACGCTGCGTGTCCATTCTGCATCCGTTTCACTTCCTCCGTGTGTCCGTTTTCCACTGGAGCGGATGCGAGTTGCACGGATGTGCAGCAGATGCCTATCGGATATAGCAGACGCGTAACGGATGACGACAGACGTAGAACGGATGTTCCCTGTATGCGTTGCGGATGCAGAACGGACACGTTGGATATATTTTCCGCTCAGAAAGTTTTGTGCAGCTCAAAACTTTTTGAGCGGATGAAAAGTCAGTTGACGGATGCTAAATGGATATAGAGGATGAAAAACGGACGCAGTGAGTATACAACGGAAGCATCGCGTTAACCAATGGATGGCAAGTGTTTCTCTCCGTTTTACATCCTCTTTCCATCCGTTGGTGTTGTGTGACAGGGGATTAAGTCTTCAAAAAATTCTTTCCCTAATCTGATTGGAATTGTCTGGAATAAGTATAAGATTCCGGGCAATGCATTCATCTTAATTGTAGATATTCTCCCAATCAATGATAATTGTAATTTTTCCCATTTTATCAAATCTGTCGCAATCTGTTGTTTAAGTTTGGGATAATTGTCCTCCTCAAGTGTGCTACTTCTTGCTGTTGTATGTATCCCAAAATATGTAACCTTGTTTGTGACCTGGATCCCCAAAACTTCCTCCAATTCTTTCTTTCGTCTTACTAACATGTTCTTTGCTAAAATCTTTGTTTATCTTTATTTATTTTCAAACCTGCTACTTTCCCATACTCTTCTATCTTTTCTTTTCAGTTTTCATCTTTTCAGTTTAGGTGCAGACTCCAATGGATCCTCTAATATAAATACCAGGTCATCTGCAAAAGCTTGTAATTTATACTCTTCTTTTTTAATTTTCATTCCTTTTATTTCTTTTTCTTCTCTGATGTTCCTATTCAGCACTTCCAGTGTTAACATAAACAACAGAGGTGACAGTGGACAGCCTTGTCTGGTCCATTTTCTTATATCTATAAAGTCTGTTAACCCCCCATTTAGCATAACCTTTGCAGTTTGTTTATGATATATCATTTCTATGGCTTGAGTAAATTTTTACCAAAGCCCATTTGGTCCAATTGTAACAGCATAAAATGCCAGTTCACATTATCAAAGGCTTTTTGTGCATCGATAAACATCAGAGCCATTTGTTTTTAAGGATGTGCCTCATAGTATTCCAGTGTATCTAAAATTATTCTCATATTATCTTTAATCTGTCTCTTTGGCAGAAATCAATTTTGATCAGGATGAATAAAATTGTTTAAGTATCTTTTCAATTTTTCTGCCAGAATTGAAGCAAAAATTTTATAATCTGAATTTAATAGTAATATAGGTCTGTATTTTTAATTTGCTGTGGTCTGTGTCCTCCTTCAGTACAAGTGTGATATATGCTTCTGACCATGTTTTGGGGATTTTATTCTCTGTCATAACTTCATTCATAATTTCTAATAAGTGAAGATTCAATGTTTCCTGGAATGTCTTATAAAATTCCCCCTCCAAACCGTCCGGACCTGGTGCTTTCCCAATGTTTTGCTTTTTGAAAGCTTCTGTTAATTCCATCATTGTTATATTACTTTTTAACATTGTTTCAGTATCTTTGGGTATCTGGGGCAAATTTGCTTCCTGTAAGTATTTTCAAATTCTTTCTTTCTGAACATTCTCTTGATTGTACATTTTTCCATAGTAATCCTGAATGATTTTTTTCCTTCTCCGCATTTCCATAGCATACATGTTCTTTATCAATTTATTCATCTTGAGTCTCTTTCCTTTCTCAGTTTATGTGCTAGACATCTGCCTGGTTTGTTTGCATCTTCAAAATAGTTCTGCTTAGCATTTTTTAATTTTTTGTGCTCTTTCTTCTTTTTCCATTAGCCCCATTTTATGCTTAGTTATGTCCATTTTAATTTTAGTGTCCTTTTTTTGTGGAAATTTCTGTAGTTCTTTTTTCAACTTCTTGTAGTCATCTTCCAATATTTTAAAGATTTTTTTCTGTTTCATATTTCTTTTTCTTATATAGTCCATTATCAAACCTCTTGTATAAGCCTTCATCGTGTCCCAGAGGTTCTGTAATGATGCATCCTCTTTTGTATTTTTTTTAAAGAAAAAAAATCAATTCTCTCTCAATTTTCTGTTCAAATTCTTTTTCCTTTAATATCGTATTACTTAAAGTCCATCTAGATCTCCTTTTTTGTCCTTTCCAAATAAGTATTATTGGATTACGATCTGCCCACGTCCTTGCTTCTGTTTCAATGTCTTGTATGTTAGAAATCAATTCTGTTGACATCCATATCATATTTATTCTAGAACATGATGCATGTCTATTTGAATAAAAGGTATATTGTTTATTTTCCACATTTCTCTCTCTCCATGAATCTTTTAAGTTTATCTCATCTACCATCCGAAAGAAGGATTTTGGCAATGTCTTTCTAGTTTTCTTTGCTGGTTTTTTGTTTTTTTTTGGTTTTATAATCCAATTTGTCATTTATTATTCCATTAAAATCTCCCATCAGAAAGATATTAGCATAGTCCAGTGAAATTATTTTCTTGTGTAATTTCCTGTAAAAAATCTTCTTGATGATCATTTGGGGCATAAATTGCTATTAAAAGTGTCTTTAGATCATTGTCCTTATCTCCACCATCAAAATCCTTCCATCATCTTCTGTATATATTTGTTCCACAGGGATTGTATCTCTAATTTATAACTCCACACCTCTCTTTTTACAGTACGTCAACACTGTAAATAATTTCCTTAATTTTTGTTGTTTCAATATATAATCATGTTGCTTTTTAATATGTACTTCTTGTAGGCAGATTATATCAAATTTTAATTTCTCTAACTTATGAAATACTTTTCTTCTTTTAATAGCTGAATTAATCCCATTTATATTAATTGTTTTTAATAAGAAAAAGTTTTTTCTTATCCATTTTAGTTTTTATAAGAAGGATTTGTTGCTCGAGTAGATCTTGCTTCTCATTGTTCTCTGGGTACACCACCTACAGGTCCTTCTTCTTTTTCAATTACTGCTGTACATTCCTCTTGAAATGCAATTAATGACTCTTCTTTTCTTGTATCTTCCATCCTTCCTCTAAAATATTCCAGACAGAATAACTCAGCTTCTTCAACTGTATCAATTCTGTGTCTTTGTTCCTGCCAGGTAAACATGAGACCTTTGGGTATCAGCCATCTGTAATTTATTCCTCTCTTACATAACTCCTTGGTCAAGAATAAATATTTCTCTTCTTATCTCTCTCACTCTTCTTGGTACCTGTTTCAGTACCACTATTTCTTTACCTTTGTACTTTCGTGTTTTTTCTCTTGCCACCTGCAGTATTTGTGATTTAATTATTTTCTTAGTAAATCTGATATGAACTTCTCTTAGCAGTTTATTTCTCATCACATATCTTGTATAAACATGAAAAACCTAGTCTATTCCATCCATCATCTTCTATTTAGTTACCTATAATGCTTCAGCCAGCATTTCTGTCATCATTTCAGCAAGGTTTTCACCCTTTTCTTCTTCTATATTTTGAAATCTAAGATAGAATTCTGATCTATCAATTTCCAATCCCAATGATTGCAGAGACCTGCTCTTGTCTCTTTTCACTTCACTCAATTGGGTATCCATGTCTCCAATCTTCTTATCTCTTTGTACATCCTGTTCTTCAATTTTCTTAATTCTGTCTTTGTATTATATCATCATCCATTGAATATTTTCAATTTTTTCATCTGTCTTTTGCATTCTTTGCTCAATATTCACCATTCTCTTTTTAATATTATCTGTTTTTACTTTTATCTTTTGAATTCCTTGCATAATCATCTGCAGTGTCACTTCTTTCTCCTTCTCTTGTAACTTCACTTGTATTGATTGTTGTCCACCAGATGGTGAGGAAGAAGAAGTTGGGATTGAAGAAGCTGAGGCTGGTGTTTTTTCTGCTCATCTTAGAGTACTTAACAGAAAAATTGAAAAGAAAAAGCAAGAAAAACCAATTGCCACTCCAGTAAATAAATAAATAAATAAGTAAGTAAGTAAGTAAGTAAGTAAGTAAGTAAGTAAATAAAACCCCTGTCACACTGTACCAATGGATGGAAAGAGGATGTAAAATGGACAGAAACACTTGCCATCCGTTGATTAACGCGATGCATCCGTTCTGTACTCACTGCATACATTTTGCTTCCTCTCTATCCGTCCAGCATCCATTTATAGACGTTTCATCTGATCAGAAAGTTTTGAACTGCTCAAAACTTTTGAGCAGAAAATGTATCCAATTCGTCCGTTCTGCATCCACTAGGTATCCATTCTGCATCCGTTACGCATCCGTTACGCATCCGCTATATCCGCTAGGCATCCATTCTGCATCCGCGCAACTCCATCTGCTCCAGCGGTAAATGGACGCAGGGAGGAAGCAGAACGGACGCAGAATGGATGCAGAACGGATGCCTAGTGGATGCAGAATGGAAACAAAGCATGTAAAATGGAAAAAAACATTCGCAGAGGGGACCTATCTTGGATATAAAGGATGTCTAGAGGATGCCTAGAGGATGCAAAAGGACACCTAGGGGAAAACCTATATTGCCTTAAAAAGGGGGAGCAACTCACCTGTATCTCACTTTCAGACCAGCAGCCTAGCTGTGCAGACCTCTGCAGCCTTCATCTGACTCTTGCTCTCCCACAGCATCCAGTCATGTCCACCGTGGATCGTAACACAGTCCTTTTGGCAGCCACCATCGTTCTGCAACAGCGCGAACCATCTTCAGGCTCTGTGAACTCAACTACGGGAAGAAAAAGAGGCGGCCAAGAAGCGTCTGGGTACGAAGATGGTTCGCCAGAAGAGCAGAGTACGGACTGTACAACAAGCTGATGGTGGAGCTCAGGAATGAAGACACTCGTGCATTCCAGAACTTCATGAGGATGCCTCCAGCCATGTTGGACGAAGTTATGCAGCAGCTGACACCCAGGTTGACCAAGGCAAACACCAACTTCTGTCCCAGCCTGGAAATTGGGCTCAAGGTGGCACTCAATCTGCGCTACCTGGCCTCAGGGACCACCTACAGGAGCATGCAGTCCGGCTGGAGGGTGCCACACAACACCATCAGCATAGTGGTCAGAGAAGTGGTGCAGGCTATCATTGAAGAATACCTGCAGGAGCTCCTCCAGTGCCCCTCCCCTGAAGAAGGATGGAAAAAAGCTGCAGAGCAGTGGTATCATAGGTGGAACATCCCCGACACCGTTGAAGCCATCGATGGCAAGCATGTGGCCTGCAAAGCTCCACCCAACTCAGGGTTCTCTAATCACAACTACAAGGGCTTCTTCAGCATCATCCTCTTCACCATGGTCGATGCTGACTGCAAGTTCATGTACATCGATGCTTCAAGCAACGGCTCATCTTCAGATGCCCAGGTATACGCCAGTCACCTCAAGGAGGGGCTGGAAGGCAACCTCATCATGGGCTTTCCAGATCCAGACCCCCTGCCCAACAACACGCAAGATGTCCCCTACTTCATCGTGGGGGATGACGTCTTCTCCCTCACAACCTACCTCATGAAGCTCTACACCTCCAGATGACTCACCCGTGAAGAGAGGATCTTTAACTACAGGCTGTCCAGGACAAGGCGGGTGGTGGAGAATGCCTTTGGCATCCTGGCCAACAGATTCCAGGTACTTCTCACCACCATGCAGCATTGCCCAGAGACCGTGAGGAGGATCATGGAAACTTGCTGCATCCTGCACAATCTCATGCGTACCTGCTACCCAGTCTTGCAGAACAGTCTCGTGGACTTACAGCAAGGCAATGGGGACATGGAGCCTGGGGAATGGAGGCAAGGGCGAAACCTGATAGACACTGAGGATATGCAAGGCCCCAACAGAGCCTCACGTAAAGGAAAGAAGCAGTGCAACCTCCTGAAACACTGGTGCAACTCCCCAGCTGGAGCAGTGGAGTGGCAAGATAGGATGATAGATGATTAATGGATACTTCCTTCAGCCTGTCTCATCACACAGATGAGATTGTGCCATGTATGATGGGTGGGCCTACCATGAACAGGGCATTTAATAAAGAGTTGTGTTTATGTTGACATGTGTGGATGATTGATTACATTATTATTGATAATAAAGGGCCATAGGTGTGGCACCTGGGAGGGTGGACCATCCAGTCCCACTATGCTTGCACGAGAGGTTTATCTATCCCACAGCTATTACTCATTCCACAGGTATCCCTGCCCATCCCACTGCTATCTCAACCCATTCCACTGCTATCTTAACCCATCCCACAAGCATGCAAAGGTTTAAACCATTTCTAAAAGTTTCCACCAAGACTTTATTAAAAAAAAGAAATGAAGCAAGTGTGTGAATCAAAAATAGACTTTATTAAGAACAAGCTATAAAACAAAAATGAGTCTCTGGCACTCCTCTTAGTCGCTCAGTCTCAGGGTGAAGGGTGCAGGTGCTGTGGAGGTGGCTGGTGCTAGAGTGCTTGTCATCAGCTCCTCCAGAAGCAGAAGCAGCAGAAGCCCCAGCCCCAGAAGAGTGAGCCCGTGCTGCAGAAGCCCCAGCAGAACTAGAGTGAGGGCCAGGGGGCGGGATGGTAGCCCTGTCCCTCTTGCAAGGGCTGGCA
>BLBF01000043.1:14721453-14758380 GCA_015471245.1 Laticauda colubrina
GGCTGGCAGGGAGGAAGGCACCAAGGCTGGCAAGAAGGCTGGCAGGCAGGCAGGCACCAAGGCTGGCAGGCACACATGAACCAAGGCTGGCAGGCAGGCAGCCAGCAAAGCTGGCAGGGAGGCTGGCAGCAAGGCTGGCAGCAAGGCTTGCAGGCAGGCATGCAGGCAGGGCAGGCAAGGCTGTCAATCCATCCGGCAGCAGGTCTTTCCTCTGAATGGTGACCTGCTTCCAAGCTGCTTCCCTTATATCCTTGGGGCTTATGCAATGCATCCTCCCCGCATGCGCAATTAACGCTAGGCATCCGTTAGGCTTCCGCTGTGCATCCGCTAGGCTTCCACTCTGCATCCACTTAATCTGCTGTGCATCCACTATGCATCCGCTGTGCATCTGCTTCATCCGTTCCGCGTCCACTTTGCTGAGCCCCCCCCCACAGCTATCTTAACCCATCCCAAAGGTATCCCTGCCCACCCCACTGCTATCTTAACCCATCCCACAAGCATGCAAAGGCTTAAACCAATTCTAAAAGTTTCCACCAAGACTTTATTACAAAAAAAGAAATGAAGCAAATGTGTGAATCAAAGATAAACTTTATTGGACAGCAAGCTGTAACAGAAAAATGACCCAAGTCAAGTGTCCAAATAAAGTCCACAGGTAGCCAGCTACCCAGTCTCTGGCACTCTTATTGGTCACTCGGGTGTGTGCCCAGTATCAAGGGTGAAGGGTCCAGGTGCTGTGGAGGTGGGTCGTGCTGGAGTGCTGGTCTGTATCGTCATTGGGTTGCCTGGCCCCGAGAGGACAACAGGGGACGGTGTGTTAAGGAAGCTCTCAGACAGCTGGCTCAGACCCATGATGCTGAGAGGTCCTTCCTCCATGCCATGGGGTGTCAGCCCCAGTATTGATGAGAGATATACTGAGGCCGGGATTGACTGTGGGGTGGAGGAAGGAGTAGTGTAGTGGGGCTGTCTGGTCTGCAGCTGGGTGAGGACTGGCGTGGGTGGCATCGCTGTTGTCGGTGGCATCATTGGCATGGGTGGCATCGGTGGCATCTGTGGAACCAGTGGCAATGGTGTCGTCCGATGACTTTGTGCCTTGAATGGGAAGGGCTGGTGCCTTGCTGCTGGACCTCCTGGTAGCCGTAGCCCTGGTAGGTGAGGGGCTGTGGGAAGCCTTGGAATGGGAGGGACATCACCTGGGGTGGAGGAGCAGACCTGGACTGGGTGGGAGCAGGTTCCTCTGGATCTGGATGGTTGTGAAGCAGCTCGGTGATCCGGTCCTTCACCATCTGGTACTGGGGTTCCCCCATGTTCTTGAGGGTCTGGTTGACATCGGTGAGGAAGGTATGAGGGGTCAGTGCTGACCAGCTGAGAGAGGAGATCTACACTGGTGCAGATGGTGTCCCTGATCTCCAGCAGGACAGTGTGGCTCTGCCCCTCCTACTGTCTGTCTCTCTTCCTTTCTGTGGAGGCGGAGCTGTGGGGGGTTGATGCAGCTACGACTGTGTTGGACTTGATGTCTCCTTTCTCCCACTGCACCAGGGAATCCTCAACGCGCTCCACCACAGTTACAACACCTGTCTGTGGGTTCTCTGCCATGGCACGCTCCACAGAAACCTGCCTGGAGACAGGGACTGACTCTCAGCCGGAAGAGGACTGGATCTCAGCAGGCTGCTGGACAGAGAGAGGGTGGCGGATCTCACCCTCCAGGAAGCTGCACCTGGCCATGACATAGATCTCTCTGTCCATCAGCTTAACCATGGCCTGGCTGGATTTTTCAGGTGCAGCTTCCCATACCAGGTGTGCATGTGCTTCCAGCAGCCGAGGAGCACCTCCAAAGTGTAAACCATACTCTCCGCCCTCTCTCTCCAAGCAGCCTGCTTCCTTTTGGTGTACAGACGGTGTCCCTTCTGCCACAGATAGTCATTCTCTCTCAGCCATTCCAGCACCTCATCCTCGTGTTCCTCCTCGATGAAGTATTGCCTCCTCTCCCGTCCTCGCATATGCCTCTTCCTCCCTTTGGCAGGACCAGATGGGTCCTCAACACCACCACCACCAACAGCAGCAGCAAGATCATCATCATCATCATCATCATAATCATCATCATCATCATCACCAGCAGGATCATAATCATCATCATCAGCAGGATCATCATCATCATGATGAGCAGCAGCAGCAGCAGCAGCAGCACCAGCAGCACCAGGAGCACGAGCAGGACCAGGAGCACGAGCAGGACGAGCAGGACGAGCAAGACCAGGAGCACGAGCAGGACGAGCAGGACGAGCAAGTCCAGGAGCACGAGCAGGACGAGCAGGACCAGCAGGACAAGCAGGACCAGGAGCAGCTTCAGCAGAGTATGCAGCAACAGAAGCACCACTGCCAGGAGCAGCTTCAGCAGAGTACGGAGCAGAAGAAGCACCACTGCCAGGAGCAGCTTCTGCAGAAGCTCCAGCACCAGAAGAGCGAGCCCGACCAGCAGAAGCCCCAATAGAAGCAGAGTCAGGGACAGGGGGCGGGAGGGTGGCCCTGTCCCTCTTACCAGGGATGGCGGCAGGTTGCTGAGACTTTCGCTTCTTCCCCATGGTTGTGGGGTTGCTGGCTGGCAGGGAGGCTGGCAGGGAGGCTGGCAGGCATCAAGGCTGGCAGGAATCCTGGCACCAAGGCTGGCAGGAAGCCTGGAAAGAAGGCTGGCAGGAAGCCTGGCAGGAAGGCATGCAGGCAGGCAGGCACCAAGGCTGGCAGGCAGACTGGCTGGCAGGGAGGCTGGCCACAAGGCTGGCAGGCAGGCAGAGAGCAAGGCTGGCAGGGAGGCTGGCCAGGAGGCTTGGAGGCAGGCTGGCAGGAAGGCTGGCAGCAAGGGTTGCAGGCAGGCATGCAGGCAGGGCAGGCAAGGATTCGATGTATCCTGCAGCAGGTCTTTCCTCCGAATGCTGGCCACATGTGAGCTGCTTCCCTTTATATTCGTGTGGCTTACGCAATGCATCCCTCCCACATGCGCAATTAACGCCAGGCATCCGTTAGGCTTCCGCTCTGCATCCGCTTCATCCGCTGTGCATCCGCTCTGCATCTGCTCTTTCCGTTCCGGGTCCACTTTGCTGAGGCCCCCCAGAAGCCTAGCGGATGTGCCATCTTCTCCCATCTGCTTCCATCCGCTGGGCTTTCGTTCCGCATCCGCTTTCCATCCGCTCTGCGTCCTCCCTGCATCCGTTCCTTTCTGTGTTATCTGCTCCAGTTATGCAAATTTTTGCCCCTTTGAGAGCAGATAACAACGGATGGAACATTTTGCTCGTCCGTTGTGTCTGTTTTGCATCCGTTCGGCAGTGTGACAGGGCCTTTAATTCAATTGGTTCCAATTATGTAGGAAAAAAGGAAAAAAAGAAATAATTTAAAATAGAAAAAGGATGAAAAAATAAAAAAAATAGGAAAAAATTTAAAAAGACAGAAATCTGTATATTCCTCTTGCTAAAAAGGTAGAATAAAGGAAGGAGAGAGGGGAAAAAAAAAAGTAGTCTTATTCTTGCATCAAAGGACTCAAATCCAAATATAAAAATCCAACTGGGGGGGGCGGAATAGAAAAAAAAAGGAAAAAGAAAATGCAATTCTGTCAATAAGCAAAGCACTGCCACTATATGTTTGAGGCTCTTTACTAAATCAAAAAACAAAATTTCCAGGTCTCTTTTCAAGGTCACTTCAACTTTCTTTCTTCAGTTTCAAATACAGACTCCAGCTATCAGTAGTTCCACAGAAGAGCACCTGCAAACAATCCGCATGATCTTCCCACTATCTTTTCAATGAAAAGCACAGAGTCCTTGAATGTAATACCAAAAGTATCAACAAGAAAGAAAGAAAGGAGAACAATATATCCAAGCCTCCAGGTGACAGCACTACTTATTTTCCTTTCCTTTCCGTTCCCCTCTAAAGGCCCTGTCACACTTCCCAACGGATGCAAAATGTTAGTAAAAAGGACACAATGGACGAGAAAAATGTTGCATCTATTGTTATCCGCTCTCAAAAGTGGCAAAAATTTGCATAACCAGAGCGGATAACACAGAAAGGAATGGATGTGGGGAGGATGCAGAGTGGATGGAAAGCAGATGCGGAACGGAAGCCCAGCAGAGGGAAGCGGATGGTAGCGGATGGCACATCTGCAGGGCTTCCGGGAGGCCTCAGCAAAGCGGACGTGGAATGGATACAGTGGATGCACAGCGGATGAAGCGGATGCAGAGCGGAAGCCTAGCAGATGCACAGCAGATGAAGCGGATGCACAGCGGAAGCCTAGGGGATGCACAGCGGAAGCCGAATGGATGCCAAGCGTTAATTGCGCATGCGGGGGGGATGCATTGTTTAAGCCCCACGGATATAAAGGAAAGCAGCTCCCAAGCAGGTCACCATTCTGAGGAAAGACCTGCTGCCGGATACATTGAGTCCTTGCCTGCCCTGCCTGCATGCCTGCCTGCAAGCCTTGCTGCAAGCCTTGCTGCCAGTCTTCCTGCCAGCCTGCCTCCAAGCCTGCCTCTCAGCCTCCTGGCCAGCCTCCCTGCCAGTCTTGCTCTCTGCCTGCCTGCCAGCCTTGCTGCCAGTCTGCCTTCCAGCCTCCCTGCCAGCCAGTCTGCCTGCCAGCCTTGGTGCCTGCCTGCCTGCCTTCCTGCCAGCCTTCCTGCCAGCATTGGTGCCTGCCTGCCTGACAGCCTTCGTGCCTTGCTGCCTGCCAGGCTTCCTGCCAGGCTTCCTGCCAGCCTTGATGCCTGCCAGTCTCCCTGCCAGCCTCCTTGCCAGCCAGCAACCCCACAACCATTGGAAAGAAGTGAAAGCCTCAGCAACCTGCCGCCATCCCTGGCAAGAGGGACAGGGCCACCCTCCTGCCCCCTGTCCCTGACTCTGCTTCTGCTGCTCGGGCTCGCTCTTCTGGTGCTGGAGCTTCTGCTATTGCTGCTCCTGGTGGTGGTGCTTCTGCTCGTGATTACTCTACTGAAGCTGCTCCTGGCGGTGGTGCTTCTGCTGGTGCTTACTCTGCTGAAGCTGCTCCTGGCGGTGGTGCTTCTGCTGGTGCTTACTCTGCTGAAGCTGCTCCTCGACCTGCTGGTCCTGCTGGTCCTGCTCGTGCTCCTGGACTTCCTCGTGCTCCTGGTCCTACTGGTCCTGCTGGTGCTCCTGGTGCTGCTGGTGCTTCTGATCCTGCTGGTGCTTCTGCTGCTGCTGCTGATGATGATGATGATGATTATGATCCTGCTGCTGCTGCTGCTGCTGCTGCTGCTGCTGATGATGATGATCCTGCTGGTGCTGCTGCTGCTGCTGGTGTGGAGGAGTAGCCCTTTCTACCTGGGAGCCCCTCTGATGAGGGCCCATCTGGTCCTGCCAAAGGGAGGAAGAAGAATATGCGACAACGGGAGACGAGGCAATACTCCATTGAGGAAGAACACGAGGATGAGGTGCTGGAGTGGCTGAGAGAGAATGACTATCTGTGGCGGAAGGGACACTGGCTGTACAGGGACACCAAAAGGAAGCATGCTGCTTGGAGAGAGAAGGCGAAGAGTATGGGCTACACTTCGGAGGTGCTCCTCGGATGGTGGAAACATATGCACACCTGGTACAGGAAGCTGCACCTGAAGAAATCTGGCCAGGCCATGGTTAAGCTGACAGACAGAGAGACCTACATCATGGCCAGGTGCAGCTTCCTGGAGGGTGAGATCCGCCACCGAGGAGCAGCAGCTGCCCCTCTCACGACCCTCTCTCTCCGGCAGCCTGCTGAGAACCAGTCCTCTTCCGGCCGAGAGTCAGTTCCTGTCTCCAGGCAGGTTTCTGTGGAGCGTGCCATGGCGGAGAACCCACGGACAGGTGTTGTAACCGTGGTGGAGCGCGTGAAAGACTCCCTGGTGTGGTGGGAGAAAGGAGATGGAGCGTCCACCACAGCCGTACCCGCATCCACCCCCAGCTCCACCTCCACAGAAAGGCAGAGAGCCAGACAGCAGGAGGGGCAGAGCCACAATGTCCTGCTGGAGATCAGGGACAACATCCGGACCAGCATAGATCTCCTCTCTCAGCTGGTCCACACTGACTCCTCATCCTCCAACCGCAAGCCCTTCCTCACCTATGTCAACCAGACCCTCGTGGAGATGGCGGAACCCCAGTACCAGGTGTTGAAGGACTGGATCACCGAGCTGCTTCACAACCCTCCAAATCCAGAGGAACCTGCTCCCACCCAGTCCAGGTCTGCTCCTCCACCCCAGGTGATGTCCCTCCCATTCCAAGGCTTCCCACAGGCCCTCACCTACCAGGGCTACAGCTACCAGGAGGTCCAGCAGCACAGGCAGCAGCCCTTCCCATTCCAGGCACAGAGTCATCGGACGACACCGTTGCCACCGGTTCCACTGATGCCACCAATACCACCCATGACACTTTTGCAACCGAAGCCACCGATGCCACCAACCCCAGTCCTCACCTAGCTGCAGACCAGACAGCCCCACTACACTGCTCCTTCCTCCACCCCACAGCCAAGCCCGGCCTCAGTATATCTGTCGTTGGTACTGGGGTTGACACCCCATGGCATGGAGGAAGGAGCTCTCAACCTCACGGGTCTGAGCCAGCTGTCCGAGAGCTTTCTCAACACATTGTCACCTGTTGTCCTCTCGGGGCCAGGCACCCCAGTGGGGCTTCAGACCAGCACTCCAGCAGCAGCCACCTCCACAGCACCTGGACCCTTCACCCCTGATACTGGGCACACCTCTGAGTGACCAAGAGGAGTGCCAGAGACTGGCTGGCTGGCTACCTGTGGACTTTATTTGAACACTTGACTTGGGTCATTTTTCTTTACAGCTTGTTGTTCAATAAAGTTTATCTTTGATTCACACACTTGCTTCATTTTTTTTTTTAATAAAGTCTTGGTGGAAACTTTTAGAATTGGTTTAAGCCTTTGCATGCTTGTGGAATGAGTTAAGATAGCAGTGGGGTGGGCAGGGATACCTGTGGGATGGGTAATAGCTGTGGGATGGGCCAGAATACCTGTGGGGGCAGGGATACCTTTGGGATGGCTAATAGCTGTGGGATAGATAAACCTCCAGTGCAAGCATAGTGGGACTGTATGGTCCACCCTCCCAGGTGCCACACCTATGGTCCTTTATGATCAATAACAATGTAATAATCATCCACACATGTCAACACAAACACAACTCTTTATTAAATGCCCTGATCATTGTAGGGTCACTCAACATACATGGCCCAATCTCATCAGTGTTATGAGACAGGCTGAAGGAAGCATCCATTAATCATCTATCATCCTGTCTTGCCACTCCACTGCTCCAGCTGGAGAGTTGCACCAGTGTCTCAGGAGGTTGCGGTGCTTCTTCCCCTCATGTGAGGCTCTGTTGGGGCCTTGCACATCCTCAGTGTCTATCAGGTTTTGCCCTTGCCTCCATTGCCCAGGCTCCATGTCCCCATTGTCTTGTTGGAGATCCATGAGCCTGTTCTGCAACATTGGGTAACGGGTGCGCATGAGATTGTGCAGGATGCAGCAAGCTTCCACGATCCTCCTTATGGTCTGTGGGCGATGCTGCATGGTGGTGAGAAGTATTTGGAACCTGTTGGCCAGGATGCCAAAAGCGTTCTCCACCACCCGCCTTGTCCTGGACAGCCTGTAGTTGAAGATCCTCTCTTCACGGGTGAGGAGTCTGGAGGTGTAGGGCTTCATGAGGTAGGTTCTGAGAGAGAAGGCGTCATCCCCCACAATGAAATAGGGCACATCTTGCATGTCGTTGGGCAGTGGGTCTGGATCTGGGAAGCCCACGATGAGGTTGCATTCCAGCCCCTCCTTGAGGTCACTGGCATTGTATATCTTGGCATCTGAAGCTGACCTGTTGCCTGAAGCATCGATGTACATGAACTTGTAGTCAGCATTGACCATGGTGAAGAGGACGATTCTGAAGAAGCCCTTGTATTTGAAATAAGTGGACCCCGACTTGGCTGGAGCTTTGCAGACCACATGCTTGCCATCTATGGCTCCAACATTGTGTGGGAAGTTCCACCTCTGATACCACTGCTCTGCAACTTTCTTCCAGCCTTCTTCAGTGGAGGGGCACTGGAGTAGCTCCTCCAGGTATTCTTCGATGATGGCCTGCAGCACTTCTCTGACCACAATGCTGATGGTGTTGTGTGGCACCCTCCAGCCGTACTGCATGCTTCTGTACATGGTCCCCGAGGCCAGGTGGCGCAGAGTCAATGCCACCTTGATCCCAGGTTCCAGGCTTGGCTGGACGTTGGTGTTTGCCTTGGTCAATCTGGGTGTCAGCCGCAGCACAACTTCGTCAAACATGGCTGGAGGCATCCTCATGAAGTTCTGGAATGCATGAGTGTCTTCGTTCCTGAGCTCCACCATCAGCTTGTTGTACAGTCCATACTCTGCTCTTCTCCCAATCCATCTTCGTACCCAGATGCTTCTTGGCCGCCTCTTTTTCTTCCCGTGGTAGAGTTCACAGAGCCTGTAGATGGCTTCGCACTGTTGCAGAAGGATGGTGGCTGCCAAAAGGAGTGTGTTACGATCTACGGTGGACATGACTGGATGCTGTGGAAGAGGAAGAGTCAGATGAAGGCTGCAGAGGTCTGCACAGCTGGGCTGCTGGGCTGAAAGTGAGATCCAGATGAGTTGCTCCCCCTTTTTATAGGCAGTATAGGTTTTCCCCTAGGTGTCCTCTAGGCATCCTCTAGGCATCCTCTAGACATCCCTAATATCCGAGATAGGTCCCCTCTGCGAATGTTTTTTCATTTTAAATGCTTTGTTTCCGTGCTGCATCCACTAGGCATCCATTCTGCATCCGTTCTGCATCCGTTCCACTTCCTCCCTGTGTCCGTTTACTGCTGGAGTGGATGGAGTTGTGTGGATGCGCAGCGGATGCCTAGCGGATATAGTAGATGCGTAA
Source organism: Laticauda colubrina (assembly GCA_015471245.1). Taxonomy (NCBI): domain Eukaryota; kingdom Metazoa; phylum Chordata; class Lepidosauria; order Squamata; family Elapidae; genus Laticauda; species Laticauda colubrina. Next base: position 14,730,357 of record BLBF01000043.1, read on the forward strand.
CGGATGCAGAGCGGATGCCTAGCGGATGCCTAGCAGATGCAGAACGGACACATTGGATACATTTTCCGCTCAAAAGTTTTGAGCAGCTCAAAACTTTCTGACTGGATGAAACGTCAATAAATGGATGCTGGACGGATAGAGAGGAAGCAAAACAGAGGCAGTGATTACAGAACGGGTGCATCGCGTTAATCAATGGATGACAAGTGTTTTTCTCCGTTTTACATCCTCTTTCCATCTGTTGGTGCAGTGTGACAGGGGCTTAATATTAAAACCAGGAATAAAAAAAATAAAAAAAATCTAAAATTATTAAAAAGAATAAAAAACTTTTCCAAAGAGTAATTTTGAAAGGAAAAATAAACATTAAAAAGGGAAGACCAGTCCAGTTGAAAAGTTGAAAAGTTTTAACAAAATCCAAAGTTCCAATAAAAAGAAAGAAAAAAACCTTCAGGTTTAATTTGTGCTTAATCTAGCTACTTAAGCACTTTTATCTTCACTTTTAAATTTAATTTTTAGTCTTCTCTCCAGTGTTCTCTCCAGAAAAAAAATAAGTAGAAAATTATCTCACCAAACTGACACACTTTCTTTCCAGCTTTGTTCCATTCCAGAGCTGTCCCAGCTTCAGCAGCTTTAATGGCTGCCTCTGCACCGTGGGGAAAAAAGGGCTTTTCCTAGATTTACCAGGGACTTTTTGATGTCCCTGGGATCTACAGGATGTGCCCTCCTCTGTCACCATCTCTAATGGATGGTTTAGTCCGTTGGGACCGTCCTGCAATGGAGATATCAACAGCGATCTTAGATCTTAAAGATTGCATGCTGTACTGCTGCAATACCAGCTCTGCCCTCTCACATTATTTTCCTTTGATGGTTACAGAAATCAACCTGCCTTTTGACAAAAGACAAAATGAAAAATGTGATGAATTTGATATACATTGAAAGTAAATATACAGAAGTTAGGATAGGAACCACAATAAATTGTGGTTCTAATTCCATCTTGTAATATTTATCCAAAGAGACTGTTCCAATTTGTGTTCAGTGTCAAGTAGGTGAATCTTGAGCTCTAGTTTTAGTACTGTATTTTAGTAATGTACTTGAGAAAGTCATTACAATTAATGCAAAAGACAGTTTCTTTAAGGAGTAATGCTCTTGTAAACATCTAGGACTTTCTGGTTCTGCCCCTATGGTAAATTTTATGGGAAGGTTTCCATTTTTAATTCAAGAAGCTTTGGTTTAGTGAAGACTTACATGAATTGCTTGTCAGATCTAAAATTATTTCACAGATCTCTAAAGGAAATTTAGTAGCAACTTGGATTCACATTTTGGTAACATGATCTGCAGAAAATACCATTGTGAATGTAATATGTCCAGAGGATAAGATTTTTTAAAAAATAATATGGTGGCTGATATGATGAGGTCAAAACTTCATTTTTATGTGCATTGCACATGTAGATACATGAACAAACACAGTAGAAATCCCATTAATTTGGGATCAGTATTGCAAGAAATATCTTTTTTCAATCTTCTTTCCCAACATTCATTGTGCGTTTGTGTGTGTGTGTGTGTGTAATTTTTAAATTATTTTTAAATATACATCAATATCAGTCATGAAATATGTCACATCTGGGTATTGTTCATTTTGATACAATAATAACATTAATAATATTTGTTCCATTAGTCAAATTTATGTAATCCTAGTGTTAATACACATGTTTTTATTGAGATAGTTATTCAGTTTCAATGTGTCAAAATATTGTCCAGTAACAATGTTATTTGATAGTAATGCCATCTTTCAACTTCTAATCTTTTCATCTCATTATTGCTTTTAATCTATTGTATAAAATGTGTATATATGTGTATATATATGTGTGTGTTATATGTGTTATATACCCCTGTTGTAGTTCACCAGCAGCCTGCGCAGACATCAGCAGACATCAGACAGTGGGGGGAAAAGGGGATCAGTCCGGGAGTCTGCAGAGGACTTGGATGAGGATTCTGCATCTGATGCAGAGATGGGGCTTTGGACCATCTGGTAGTGGGGTGCTTCCTCTGGAGCCTTTGGAGTCTGGAAGCAGTGAAGCAGAGGACCCAGGGGAGCCTGTTCCTAGTCCATGTGTGTGCAGAGCTGCTAGAAGGCAAAAGCAGTTGAAACAAAAGGGGCAACTCAGAAGTAAGGCTGGGAGGTGATTGTCCCTCCCATAAGGTATAAAGAACAGGCAAAGATGATCAAACCTTTGCAGGTAGCAAAGTCGTTTGTTTGGTTCAATATCATTCTTGAAGTTCTTTGTACTTTGGTTGGTTTTTTGTCTAGTTCAGTGGACATTTCTGTTATTGGCAGCACTTCACAGATAAGAAAGGTGGGTGCTTATCTGGAGGAACTGTTTGAGAATTCATTACTGGCTGGGAATGAAAATAATTCCCAGCATTGGAATAAAACCAGACTTTTTTTTAAAAGGTGTGTGTAATTACAGTCTCAGAAGCCTTGGTCAGAACACCCCCTATTTGTTATTTCTACCACTATTCTAGCTAATAATCAGGCTACCATTACAAATCCCAGTGTTAATACACATGTTTGTATTAAGATATAATCCTTCATAATTTAATTGTTCAATATTTAAATGCACCATTTTAATGTCAATCACCATATTATTTAAACATACCTAATAATACCATCTTTCAAGCTCTAATCTTTCCATTTAGATATTGTTTTTATTCCTTTATATAAAAATGTGTTTTTATATAAATTCTTATTTCTACCTCTATTTAGTTTTTAAATCAGGCCAGCCTTGTATTAAAATACATTTCCTTTCTATCCATCATCTATTGTTCATTTTAACAGTTCAATTCTTATTCATTTTTTAGCTTGCCTCCCATACTTGTCTTTATCTACATCTATATCTTTACAATTTAGTCTAAATATTTCTCCCATCTCTATCTTTCCATGGTGCCAGGCCTCGAGAGTGTCTGCCCAACCCCTATCTCCCTTTCAAAAGGATCTTCCTGCTTATCCGATTCCATTTTGAAATCTCTTAAAATACTTTCCCTTTGATTTATTTAATCAGTCATTATTATCTTTATTGTCTCCTCCTTCTTGTCTTTTTGCTCTATTTTCTGATTTGACTGTTCTATCTTTTCCTCCATACTTTCTGTTGTCTCTTCTCTTTCTTGGACATTTTGATCTTTATTCATTGTCACTTAGGGAATATTTTCTCTTTTCCTATCTATGCCTTGCATAGGTTCTTTATCTCCCTGTGATTCTTTGTCACAATGTCATTAATGCTTTGGAACATCAATGTCATTTTTTTAAAAAGTTCCACTTATTTCTCCCCAATGGAGCATTTTGTCTTATTTTAGTAAGTCCCACACTTGCTCAATATTCCAAAAATAATCTATTAATATATATTCAATATATTCAATATATAATGTTGCTCCTTAGAAAGATCATAGTTCTTTATATTCCAGGATTATTCAATCAGTTCCATTTAGATAGTCCAGAAAGCTTTCCAAATATCTCCTTCAGTCCATTCTCTAAGTTTAATCATATATCTTAACATTCAAAAGTCACTTTACTTCGGTATCTTCCTTGTTCTCATAACTGTGTCTCTGGTAATGATAAAGCAGATCATTATAGAACAGCAGGTATCACTGTAGTCCTCTTGATAAATTGTTAATTTCCCTTATCAGAAATTTTGCCAGGAATATGGTATATTCTCCATTCATCAGTAGGTGGTACCCTCAGCTTGGGTTTCAACATTGTCTCAAATCTGAAAGGAATTAATCGAATTTTAATTCAATTTATGGAAGCAAAGTCAGTTATTTAAGTAGATAGTTCCAGTATTTTAAAATGCCTTTCCAAAACAGTGCCTACCCAATTTACCTGATTCAGTTCTCTATGTTTTTTTTTTTAAACTTTTCTCCCCTTAGTTCCTTTCTTTCAAATCTTGGATTTTTCTCTATGTAATTGTTCACCACTTTAATAAGTAGTTCTAAGAGTCTCTTTTCCTAGATTTTCTTTTTTTTTTCCTTTTAAGGTTAGATTCTAGGTAAAAAAAAAAAAAGGGAATAGTCTTATCCAGTTCCAGTCACTATTCATCTACACCACTCCTGCACTTTCTTTGTTTCCTTGGCTGACTCCAGTTTCATGGCAGCCATGATGGCTGCCTCTTCTCCTTGTTGTGGATGAGAGGGAAGAAGCCCAGGGTCAAGTGAAAGAGTTGTGGCTCCCCACAACCTGCAGAGCACCCCTCTTTTCTTCAGCCACACCTACAAGGTGGCTATAGCTCTTTTTGGAGCCCTCCAACAAAGAGAAAGCACAGGAGTGCAGAGACCCATTCCTTGCATCCGATTTCACTGCAATGTCAGCCAGAAGTCCTATTTCACAACATTCATTGAATAGTTTTCAGGCTGGGTGTTTCCAGGATTATCTGAATATGTCATGAACCCCCAGCTTGGAAAATCTAGAAGCTGTAGACTTTCTAGCTTTGGTGTATTCTGAGGTCCAGGCTGGAACCACTGTGTCAGGCTGAAAAATATTCTGCACAGCAAACTTTCCAGGACTCCTATGTCTGAATGGTGCATTCACAGCAATGTTCATCCCCTCCATTCAAACATTTGACATGAGATTTCAGGCTGAATATCTTTGGCATATATTACCAGATTCCTTGTAACATTCACAAAAACATCTTCAAAGACACCTGGTGTGCACTGGGTAACATCTGGTAGGTAACTCAGGCATTGGTAGCCCCACAGTGTTCAGTGCAACTGTTTGACCTTGGTCATTTGGCCTCTGTCATCCTTTTCCTATATCATGTGAAAGAACACTGGACATGACTCTCAAACAGGATGAAGGGAAATAACATGATGTCTTCATTTTGAGAAGAAAGGTACATTGTTCCACTAAGCAACTTCAAGGATGTGCTTCACTTGAATCTTTTTCAAAATGAAAATCCTGTTGACATTTTGCACAATCTGTCAGACTCTAAAAACCTAGAAAGACACGCTTAGAGATACTACTAAGTAGTTTATTTTATTGATCCTTGCCTATGGAGAGAAATCTTATAAAATTAATGTACAGTACCTGTGCCATTGAACATATACTCTGAGAACTTCTTGGGAGAAATTGTTTTAAGACCTTCCCCCACCTCACAAATCTAAATTTTCCTGAGTCTTGCTTGTCCAGAATACATCCCCTCCCACCTGGGAATCCAGACCACATCCCACAACTTATCACTGGTAGAAATCTTAATAGGGAATTCTCAACATCATTATATTCAAATCAGAAAATCCTATGTTTTAAATCCTATGATAAGTCATAAGACTTGCAATAAAACTATTGCAAAGCTAACTTTATATGAGTGTTATGATCAGAAATCAGGCTGAAAATCGATGACTGAAATCTCACAATAGACCAGATTAAAAATGAGAAGGATGAGCTTCCAATTCAGTATGGTTGTCCAAACCCAGCCGGTTGATTAGCTCATAATTTAGTGAATCCAGAAAATAGGTCATGATTAAGCTAATTTATCCATGGATAATACATATTACAAAGTCAATATTTACATCAGTTGTATAGATACTAGTAGAATTAACTAGAATTGCAAATCTTTGACTAGACAAAAGAAAAACATCACAAGTTCTGACTTTTGAAAATGTACATGGATTTTAAACAACTCTATCATATTCAACGACTAAATGACTTTTGTGACATTGTTTTACACACACACACATACACACACACACATTCTCTCTCACTCACTCACTCACACTCACAAACACACCATTTTTTGATTGACTTACTTTGGTTCCATGCTCATAAATTCCCAGTGCCAAACTGTGTTCAAGCTTCAAGAACAATTAAAACAAAGGAATTTTATGTTTCCCTAAATTATGTCAGAAAGGGGTTTTCTTGCAGTTTCTGAAGACCAAAAATACATGCTTCAGTAATATCAAAGTCATCATAAAAGGTTAAAGCCATAAAAGTCACAGATGGTTAAAACTGTGACAGAAAACTGCTGGCTATTAAATGTACAGGCTGGTGAAGGTGAGGAGGAAGAAGAAGAAGAAGAAGAAGAAGAAGAAGAAGAAGAAGAAGAAGAGGAGGAGGAGGAGGAGGAGGAGGAGGAATGAGACACATTAAAACTCTTGAAATAGCCCTATAACCTTGATATACCTCTCAGAATAACTACCTCTTGTCTTTCTTTTCTTCTCAGCCTGAGAGAATATACCTATTTTCTCTCTTTTTAATAACTTTTTTGGAGCAAATGCTCACTTGCTCCTTTCCTTCCTTCTTGGGAGAAAAGAAAAAAAAAACTTCTTAAATATCTAATAGCTCCATAAGCATGCCTTAGGGTGGTCAGAATGTTGTCCAAGAATAGCCTTTGTGCTCTTTGAACCCCTGAATTAATACCTGGATGATCAATTAATAGGCACTTTGGCTATTAATGAAAATTGGGCAGCTAGAAAAATATTGTGTTCTGTAAATTTAATGCTATGTTATTGCTACACATTTAATCTCATTTAAACTTAATCAATATCGGAGGCTCCTGCAATATCATTTTTTTGGCATGTCAATAGACACATCTGGAGAAATTTATTTATTTATTTATTTTTTTATTTTTTTATTTATTTATTTATTTATTTATTTATTTATTTATTTATTTTTGAGAATTGTATCTATCTTGCCTTTATGTTAGGCAAACACACAACATTTCTTCCTGTTTTCTCCCAGAACCTCAATCCAATGACATTTGCTGAGCTGAGAGATTGTGACTGACCCAAAGTCACCCTAATAAAGCTTTCATGTTTGGTGTTGGATGAAAATCTGGTTATAATCATTTCTAGTACAATACCTCAACCCATAAATCACACCAACAATTAATTCCCATTTTCAGACTAAAAACATATTGTTCATCTTAAATTACGACTTCTATCATTCCTGAGTTGGTAAGGTGGTGGTAATTGTTGTTTTATCCTCTGTTTTATCCTCTGTTGTTTTATCTTTTTTATGTCAGGACACCAAAACAGCAATAGCCATAATACTTAGGTTTATAAACCACATTCTAAGTGGTTTAGAGAGTCAGCAAATTGCCCCCAATAATCTGAGTCCTCATTTTACTGACCTCAGAAGAATGGATGAGTCACTCTTGAGCTGGTGAGGCTCAAACTGCCAAATTGCTGGCATTTGGCAGAATTAGCCTGCAATACTGCATTATAACCATTGTGCCACCATGAGTCTTGAAATCAAGAAATGCATATAGAGCTATTTCCAAGCAATTATCTTTATTGTTGCCCATTTTTAAACAGAAAACTAGTCAAACTAAAGCATCTATTTGCATCATTGATAGTATACTCTGAGAAATGCTCGGAAAAATCCTTCTTAATTCTCTTCCTTGCAAGAAAACTATTTAAATTTTGCTACCTATTGCTTTTCTGGAATGGAAGAGTCCCTCCTTACAGGAAAATCAGACTACATTCTACCACATTTTTAGTCCAAATCATAATGAGAACACCAGACTTCTAATTACTACTGTAATATATAAGGGGTGACAACAAATGTAATCTTATGCTTTTATATTTATTGAATTCTTATATTTTTCTTTCTTTTTCTAGGGAATGAAATGCAATCCTATTTTTATGAGACCATTTGGTGTCTTTTAAAAATACAGCAGGTATTTTGTGGTATTTGCACTGAGGAGGAAAGAAATTTCTTAGCAATGTTTGTGCAAGTCATTTTCTATATTTTAAGGCAAAGTGGCCGAGTTTCTTTCTCTGTTTTATTCTTTTATAATTTAAAACACGATGAAATTTCATTAGCTAATCACTCCTCAAATTCATTGAGGGACTATCTTCTATAGTCTCCTAAAATTTGGCCTCTGGAGTTGCCAGCTCCATTATCTTTGCTTCACATAGCAATGAAAGACACCACTCTTTTCATGGCTTCACTGTAAAATTCATGGGAGTCAGAAAATCCTTTCTTCACTTACTTTTCCATTTCTCTTCAGAAATTAACAATTCACAAATCCCTGTTTCATGGGAATCTTGCCATCTCTCTATAATCCCCTAGAAATAGATGCAGGGAGGGCTGTCAAAAATATTGGAGAATTCCTCAGCATTCTTACAATGTGAGCTCTGATAGCAGTGTTCCAATATTTGATGCTATCATGGGATATCAGCATTACAATATTTGAGGGGATGCCACACAGGAAAGGGAGATCAACCTATTTTCTAAGGTGCCAGAAGGCAGGACAAGAAGCAATGGATGGAAACTAATCAAGGAGGAGAAGCAACCTAGAAATAAAGCCCATGTCACACTGAACCAACGGATGCAAAGAGGATGTAAAACGGACAAAAAAGCTTGCCATCCATTGGAAAATGCGATGTACTCACTGCCTCCATTTTGCTTCCTTTCTATCCGTCCAGCATCCGTTTATTGACGTTTCATCCGCTCCGAAAGTTTTGGGCTGCCCAAAACTTTTGCGTGGAAAATGTATCCAGTTCGTCCATTCTGCATCTGCTACGCATCCACTACGCATCCGTTACGCATAGGCTGCGCATCCACGCAACTCGCATCTGCTTGGACGCAGGGAGGAAGTGGAACGGACGCAGAACGGATGCAGAACGGAAGCCTAGCGGATGAAGCATGGAAACAAAGCATTTAAAATGGAAAAAACATTCGCAGAGGGGACCTATCTCGGATATAAAGGATGTCTACAGGATGTCTAGAGGATGCCTAGAGGATGCCTAGTGGAAAACCTATATTTCCTATAAAAAGGGGGAGCAACTCATCTGCATCTCACTTTCAGAACAGCAGCCCAGCGGTGCAGACCTCTGCAGCCTTCGTCTGGCTCTTCCTCTTCCACAGCATCCAGTCATGTCCACCGTGGATTGTAACAAAGTCCTTTCGGCAGCCACCATCATTCTGCAACGGTGCGAATCCATCTGCAGGCTCTGTGAACACTACTGCGAGAAGAAAAAGAGGCAGCCAAAAAGAGTCTGGGTCCAAAGATGGTTCACCAGAAGGGCAGAGGACGGACTGTACAACAAGCTGATGGTGGAGCTCAGGAACGAAGACACTCGGGCATTCCAGAACTTCATGAGGATGCCTCCAGCCATGTTTGACGAAGTTGTGCAGCGCCTGACACCCAGGTTGAACAAGCAGAGCACCAGCTTCCGCCCCAGCCTGGAACCTGCACTCAAGGTGGCACTCACTCTGTGCCACCTGGCCTCAGGGACCTCCTACAGGAGCATGCAGTACTGCTGGAGGGTGCCATCCAATACCATCAGCAATGTGGTCAGAGAAGTGGTGCAGGCCATCATCGAAGAATACAAGGAGGAGCTCCTCCAGTACCCCTCCACTGAAGAAGGATGGAAGAAAGTTGCAGAGCAGTGGTACATCGATGCTTCAGGCAACGGCTCATGTTCAGATGCCCAGGTATACAACGCCAGTCACCTCAAGGAGGAGCTATAACACAACCTCATCCTGGGCTTCCCAGATCCAGACAGCCTGCCCAACGACACACAAGATGTGCCCTACTTCATCATGGGGGATGACGCCTTCTCCCTCACAACCTACCTCATGAAGCCCTACACCTCCAGACTCCTCACCAGTGAAGAGAGGATCTTCAACTACAGGCTGTCCAGGGCAAGGCGGGTGGTGGAGAATGCCTTTGGCATCCTGGCCAACAGATTCCAGGTACTTCTCATTACCATGCAGCATTGCCCAGAAATCGTGAGGAGGATCGTGGAAGCTTGGTGCATCCTGCACAATCTAATGCGCACCCGCTACCCAGTCTTGCAGGACAGGCTCGTGGACCTCCAACAAGGCAATGGGGACATGGAGCCTGGGTAATGGAGGCAAGGGTGAAACCTGATCGACACTGAGGATGTGCAAGGCCCCAACAGAGCCTCACGTGAAGCGAAGAAGCAGCGCAACCTCCTGAGACACAGGTGCAACTCCCCAGCTGGAGCAGTGGAGTGGCAAGACAGGATGGTAGATGCTTAATGGATGCTTCCTTCAGCCTGTCTCATCATACGGATGAGATTGGGCCATGTATGTTGGGTGGGCCTACAATAAACAGGGCTTTTAATAAAGAGTTGTGTTTATGTTGACATGTGTGGATGATTGATTACATTATTATTGATAATAAATGGCCATAGGTGTGGCACCTGGGAGGGTGGATCATACAGTCCCACTATGCTTGCACTGGAGGTTTAGCTATCCCACAGCTATTAGCCATCCCAAAGAAATCCTTGCTCATTCCACAGCTATCTCTGCCCACCCCACTGCTATCTTAACCCATTCCACAAGCATGCAAAGGCTTAAGGCTTTATTGAACAACAAGCTGTAAAAAAAAATGACCCAAGTCAAGTGTCTAAATAAAGTCCACAGGTAGCCAGCTAGCCAGTCTCTGGCACTCTTCTTGGTCACTCGGAGGTGTGCCCAGTCTCAGGGGTGAAGTGTCCAGGTGCTGTGGTGGTGGGTGGTCTCGGACAGCTGGCTCAGCCCCGTGATGCTGAGAGGTCCTTCCTCCATGCCACGGGGTGTCAGCCCCAGTACTGATGACAGATGTTCTGAGGCCGGGCTTGGCTGTGGGGTGGAGGAAGGAATAGTGTAGTTGGCTATCTGCTCTGCAGCTGGGTGAGGACTGGCGTGAATGTCATCACTGTCGTCTGTGGCATCATTGTGTGGGTGGCATCGCTGTCGTCAGTGGCATCATTGGCGTGGTTGGCATCGGTGGCATCAGTGAAACAGGTGGCAATGGTGTCACCCGATGACTCTGTGCCTGGACTGGGAAGGGATACTGCCTGTGCTGCTGAACCTCTTGGTAGCCGTAGCCCTGGTAGGTGAGGGCCTGTGGGAAGCCTTGGAATGGGAGGGACATCACCTGGGGTGGAGGAGCAGGCCTGGACTGGGTGGGAGCAGGTTCCTTTTGGTCTGGAGGATTGTGAAGCAGCTTGGTGATCCGGTCCTTCAACACCTGGTACTGGGGTTCCGCCATGTCCACGAGGGTCTGGTTGACATAGGTGAGGAAGGGCTTGCGTTTGGAGGATGAGGAGTCGGTGTGGACCAGCTGAGAGAGGAGATCTATGCTGGTGCGGATGGTGTCCCTGATCTCCAGCAGGACATTGTGGCTCTGCCCCTCCAGCTGTCCGGATCTCTGCTTTCTGCAGAGGCAGAGCTGGGGGGTGGTGGTGTATGCGGCTAGGAGTGTGGTGGACTCAATGTCTCCTTTCTCCCACCACGCCAGGGAGTCCTCTACGCACTCCACCACACTTACCACACCTGTCTGTGGGTTCTCCACCGTGGCACGCTCCACAGAAACCTGCCTTGAGACAGGGACTGACTCTCGGCCGCAAGAGGACTGGGTGGCAGCAGGCTGCTGGAGAGAGAGGGTGGTGAGAGGGGCTGCTGGTGCTCCTCGGTGGCGGACCTCACCCTCCAGGAAGCTGCACCTGGCCATAACATAGGTCTCTCTGTCTGTCAGCTTCACAGTGGCCTGGCCAGATTTCTTCAGGTGCAGCTTCCCATACCAGGTGTGCATGTGCTTCCACCAGCCGAGAAGCACCTCCGAAGTGTAACCCATACTCTCCGCCCTCTCTCTCCAAGCAGCCTGCTTCCTCTTGGTGTCCCTGTACAGCCAGTGTCCCTTCCACCACAGATAGTCGTTCTCTCTCAGCCACTCCAGCACCTCATCCTCGTGTGTCTCTGCAATGGAGTATTGCCTCCTCTCCCATTGTCGCATACGCCTCTTCCTCCCTTTGGCAGGACCAGATGGACCCTCATCAGAGGGGCTCCCAGGTAGTAGGGGCTGCTCCTCCACACCACCACCACCAGCAGCACCAGCAGGATCATCATCATCATCATCATCATCCTCACCAGCAGGATCATAATCAGCATCATCATCCTCCCCAGCAGGATCATAATCATCATCATCATCAGCAGCAGCAGCAGGAACAGCAGGACCAGGATCAGCAGCAGTAGAGTAAGCACCAGCAGGGCCAGCAAGTCCATGAGCACGAGCAGGACCAGGAGCACGAGCAGGACGAGCAGGATGAGCAAGTCCAGGAGCACGATCAGGTCGAGCAGGACCAGCAGGACCAGGAGCAGCTTCAACAGAGTAAGCAACAGCAGAAGCACCAGCACCAGCAGAAGCACCACCACCAGGAGCAGCTTCAGCTTCAGCTTCAGCACCAGCAGAGTCAGGGGCAGGGGGCGGGAGGTTGGCCCTGTCCCTCTTGCCAGGGATGGCGGCAGGTTGCTGAGGCTTTCGCTTCCTCCCCATGGTTGTGGGGTTGCTGGCTGGCAGGGAGGCAGGCAGTCACCAAGGCTGGCAGGAAGGCTGGCAGGAAGGCAGGCTGGCAGGGCAGGCAAGGAACTCGAAGTGTCCAGCAGCAGGTCTTTCCTCGGAATGCTGGCCACGTGCGAGCTGCTTCCCTTTATATCCAGGGGGATTATGTAATACTTCCCCCCCGCTTCCGCTGTGCATCTGCTAGGCTTCCGCTGTGCACCCGCTTTATCCGCTAGGCTTCCGCTGTGCATCCGCTTCATCCGTTCGGCGTCCGTTCTGCATCCGCTGTATCCGTTCCGCGTCTGCTTTGCTGAGGCCCCCCGGAAGCCCTGCGGATGTGCCATCCGCTCCCATCCGCTTCCATCCGCTGTGCTTCCGTTCCGCATCCACTTTGCATCCGCCCTGCGTCCTCCCTGCGTCTGTGTTATCCGCTCCGGTTATGCAAATTTTTGCCCCTTTTGAGAGCGGATAACAATGGATGGAACATTTTGCTTTTCCGTTGTGTCCATTTTGCATCCGTTGGCCAGTGTGACATAGGCTTAAGAAGAGCTTGGACAGCCACTTGTCTGGAATGGCATAGGATTTCCTGCTTGAGCAGAGGTTTGGACTAGAACACAGGTGTCAAACTCATGGTATCATGTTGCCATTACATGATGTTTTGTGATGTTTTTTCCATTCATGGAACTGAGCTGGGCATGGCCTATGACACATCCAGCCCCCGGGTCACTAGTTTGACACCCCTGGACTAGGAAATCTCCAGGGTCCCTTCCAGCTATATCTTCTATTCTATTCTATTATGTATCCTGCTGAGTTTCTCCTCAGAATTTTATGAATCCAAGTAGATTTCTGGAATTATTTTGACCTCTTCTGAAAGGTTCAGAAATAGTACATGTCTATTGTTTAATTCTCTGTATTATAAAACTGGGTCATATTGGACTTTGTACAGATTGTTGAGAGATATACTACAAAAATTACATAGGACCAAGACCCAGTGTGGCTTGATTGAGTAGAGTGAGATTATTTAAGAAATAAAATAGGGTCTTTAAGTAATCTTAAAATGCCTTTCTCCCATTTTTAAATAAATCCCTGACCATGTCAACAGTATAGGCCAATGTTTCAGCCCTGCTTTATCTTGAATATCTCTGAGGGCCATGAAAAGATGATTCAAAGCTAGTTATGACACACACAGGCTGTATTATTTACATACCTGTCACAAAGCAACTGTTCATATCATAAATCCCACACAGAAATAAACGCAGATGTTTTTCTTTTAATATTACCTTAACTAGGTCACTATGGGAACCAGATCCTCTCTCAAATGGAAGGTTAGCTTTTTAATTAGTAGACCACACTCTGTAACATAAAAGTATCATGTCTCTATAATTATTCAGGCATTTACCTCTCAGTTTGCTGTGTTCTTGACAATGTGTATGGATTTATTCAACTTTTAAGATTAAAGAAAAAGAGCTTTCATTTTGATCCCTTGTACTTTCACTGATGTCAGGAAAATGCCAAATAAATCATCTTCTTGATTCTCTGTATTGCATCCTTCACAAAAATCAGAGGGCAGGGTTTTTTTGGTCATGGGAGCTTTAAATATTACCCTGTTTCCAGGGAAGCTCATAGAATTAGAACATAGAATAATAAGGTTAGAAGGCACCTTGGATATATATATTCCAGTCCAACCCAGTGCTCAAGAAGGGAACTCTATACCAAACTTAGCATCACATGACTTTTTTCTCTTTGCTAAACCAGGCAGGGATGTGGCCAGCATGTGACATATCTGGCCCATGGGTGGAGAGTTTGACAGCCCTGCTCTATACTATGCCAGACAAATGGATGTACAGTATCTTCTTGAAAACCTCCAATGATGGAACACTCACTTCTTCTATTGATAAACATTCTACTGATTAATTATTCTCCCTGTTAGGACATTTTTCTTTAATTATAAGTTGAATCTCTCCTTAATAATTTTCCACCTATTACTTCTGTCCTTCCCTTTTTTTTCCAGTCCTTCACATACTGGAAACCTGTTATCATATTACTCTTATTCTCCCTGTCCGTAGACAAGGCATACTATTTCCCACAATCATTTATTGTATGATTTAGTCTTCAGAGAGTAATCATTTTAGGGTCTTAACATCTTTTATGTATCATGGCGATTAGAACTGGACACAGTATTTTAAGTGTGGTTTCACCACCGCAATATAAAGGAGTACTATCACTTCAAATGATCTAAAAATTATGCATTGGCTTTTTTTTCACAGCTGTAGCACATTACTGGCTCATATTTAAATAGTGTTCTACTATGGCACCTACATCATTCTCATAATTTCTAATGTTGAGTCAGGTACCACCTAATTCTATATCTGAGTATTTGGAGTTTTTTGCCTATGTATAGAACCTTCCTTTTTTTTCACCACTGAACAAAACAACTCAACAAAACTACCTTCTCATTCAAGAACAGTTGGTCATAATAGCCAAAGTTTCTTTTAATCTGACTTTTTCATTCATGAATTTGACAAGGACCATGTTGAGAACAAAGGTGATTTTAACCTTACAATATTTTATCAATATCTGACCTGATGTTCATTTATTGTGCATCTTTTCCATTTTTTTCTCCCTTTCCTGCTCCAAGACACTGGAATTTGAAAATCACCTTATTATGCAATTATTTAGAGCATTGACTGCACATATTCTCTTATTATTCCATTGATGAAAGAGTCATACATTTCCTTCTTGTTGTGGCTGAATGGTAATAGCATATTTTGCAAAGGAAGCTGAAAATGTGGTTCAAGGCAACAACAGAAGGTCTTGTGTATTCTGAGAATTAATATACTTTTTAAAATCCTCATTTCTTTTCAATCAGTCTGTGAGTTTTGTGCTCTGCCATTTGGAACATTTAACAAGGCCTGCCGAGAGACTGTCTTTATAAGCCCACTGGCTAGACAAATTGCAATTTCTGGCAAATAAATCTCACCTAGAGCTGGGATGAAGGAATGACAATTAAACAGCTTTCCTGTAAGGGAAGATTTGTCTCTGGTAATGATTTGCCTTTGAAATAAAAGAAATGATGTATTTTGTAGACAGATCCATCTGTTTTAGAACTTTGCTTCTTGATAAACTGCAATTTCCCAACTATTTATTCCAAACAATGGTAGTGGAAGCCCTGGCTGGTTTTACTCATTGGAGTAAATCATAACATGCTTCTTCTGTTTTGGCTTAATATATTTTTTAATTAGAAAATGTGTATACCTATTGTAGTTAACAAACCATGATTTAACAAGAGAGCTGAAGAAGCTTCTCAGATGAGAAACGAAACATCTTCAAAAAAGCAACAACCAAAAAGTCCAATTGCCTCTTGTAAAAACACCTTTGGGACAACCATGATCTGGATGACTGAGAATCTCCACAGACCTGGTTTAAAGAGTTTAGTATTTTGAAATATAGAAGTAACTCCATTTTATTACTTAAACTTAATGTCATATAGAAATCTTTGGATAGACTCTGTAGAACTGGAACACCATTTGATTCCATAATAGCAGCACTGCTAAACTTTTTGCCAAAATTTTTAAAAAACCTTTTGAAGAAAATATCCAGGGGTTAACTTGATATCTACAAATACATTTGGGTCACAGCCAATTACTAACAAACCAAATCAATGAGGATATAGAAAGCATCTTTGGTATGTTCTATAATATTTGTCTTAAGCCAGTAATGATATAGCTGAATCTGACATCATTTCCAGAGTTCAGTCATAAGTCATGACATGGGATACTTCCTGTCCAAAGCTCAATTCCTTTCCCACAGAGACGTTATTGTCCAAACCTCTCCCCAAATTGAAGTAATATTGATACAATGAAACTCACTCTTGACTTCAGAAAGGCAGAACATCCAAAGCTTGACTGGCAAAATGCCAGATATGTTTGCTCTAAGAAGACCCCCCCCGCCAGTGGTGGGATTCAAAAAAATTTAGTAGTGGTTCTGTGGGCATGGCTTGGTGGGTGTGGTGTGGCTTGGTGGGCATGGTTTGGTGGGCATGGCAGGGGAAGATATACTGCAAAATCCCCATTCCCTCCCTACCCCACTAACCTACCTTTCAGCTCTGTTCTCCTGTGCAGGGCAACAAAAGAAGACCCAGCTGATCAGCTGAGACTCATGTGGCAGGGAATAGATGGGGCAGGGCCAGTCAGAGGTGGTATTTGCCAGTTCTCCAAATTACTCAAAATGTCCTTTTCTGGTTCTCCAGAACTGGTCAGAACCTGCTGAATACCACCTCTGGATCCAACCACGCCAAAATTGTGAAGCCTTTGCTATAGATGTTGATGTGTAAATTCGAACATTCTAACTTCCTTGTGCTGTAGCAAAGGCAAAGGGAATTCAGTCGAGAAAGGAAGACAAAGATATTGTAGGTCCCCATATGGGCAACTTCCTAGGAGGGAAGAGGAACAGTTGGACCTCATTTCTTCCTGCTGCTTTCATTGTTGGCATCATGTTCTTCCAACAGCTTAGAAGAGATTGAAATATGGTGTCTTAAAAATCAAGAGATAAAGGATGCTTTGTGCCTGCAAAATGGAGTGGGCCAGTAGCATGGATTCATTAGAGCATTGCTGAGGTTACTTACTTCTCCTAGTCATAGGTTGTAGTATTTGCTAGATTAATAAATAGTCCTGAAATACTGAAAACTTTGTTATTTAACCCATAACTTTGGGACTATTAAGGGACATTGATCATGTCTTCTTCAAGTCTAATTTGATTCCTGGTGACTTTGTGGACATGCCCACTAATTTTCTGGATAGTGGGACAGATGTTATTTGCCTTTGCCTTCTTCCAAGTCTTCTCAGTCTAGGCCAGCGGTCCCCAATTTTTGTGCTTTGGTGGCCTGGCTGGGGGGAGAGAAGAACTTGGGCCATGCAAGAGACAGTCTGGCATGCATGTGCATGCATGTGCAACTTGACTTGAATGAGTGGGGGATTGTGCACATGTGCATGTGCATGCACACAGCTCAACTTTTGCAAATTCAGCTGTGTGTGCATATGTGGCTCACCATTCACACAGCCTGGTTCCAAATAGGCCATAGTTCAGTAGTGGGCTGTGGCCCAGGATTGGGGATCCTGGCCTAGGCTACACTTGATTGCTTGAAGGAGTTTCATGTAGGTACTAATCAGGTTCAATCCTATTTCACTTTCAAACCAACCAAGATTTAATAGCTGGTACCCCTCTACATGCTAAGATTGCCTTATCCATCAGATTTTACACTTCTCAGTTGTTCTGCCTCAGCAATTTCAGTATGAAATGTTATACATGTCTCTCTAGCATCAAAAACAAATCCATGCTGAATTCAACAGGTCTCACTCCCAGGCATGTTTCTAAGATTGCAAGTCGTTAGAATAATTCTAACAACAATTCTATCAATCCAATCAATCTAAAAATGGAAAGCTCGGAACTTTCCTGGACTGAAACAGTAAAGGGCAAGCTTTCCTCTAAGAATTTGTATTTTAACTGCTTTTGCTAATTATGTTATTTGATCTCACAACGTAAGCATTTAAAAATCCTTCTCTTTTAAGAGAGAATAAATTTAAATGTTGAAACTGAGTATGAGAACAAGAGATCCAATATTTTCTTCCCATTTAAGGAAAACTCTGCAAGGTTATTTACTTATTTGTTAGTGTATTATTTCTTGCCTTTAATATTTTTAAAAATAACTCAAGATGGTGAAGATATTCAACACAACTTCTACCTTGTATTTCCACCACTACTACAAGCCCTTGAGGTGGGTTGAACTGAGAAATAGAGAGTGAGTGGCCCAAAGTCATTGGAACTTTCTCTTACTTTCTAGCCTGGTGATTTAACCACGAAGGATTTTTTTCTGATGGCTTCCTTACTGGAAGTGCAAACTTGGTGGGACTGATTCTTCAGCACCCTGTAGTCTGGTGATCTTAAGAAGCAATGGGGAAGAAAGTTAAGAATTCACTCAATGTTCCCTTTTTGTCACACTATGTACTCTTGATCTAAGAGATCGATGATTACAGGCTACTTCTCAAATATACTCAAAATATAAACTGACTTTTTTCTTAGTAGCATATTGTTAGCTAGGTACTAGACTTTGTCTATCTCTATAAAGAAATAAAGAAATTTCTTTTCTGCTATACTTATAAAACCTGTGTTTTTTTTTAAAATTGCCATGTGGGTCATTCCTTCTTTTCAGATTAACAGATTAACAGAGTTGGAAGGGACTTTGTCAGTCATCTAGTCCAACCCTCCACCCAGCAGGAGACCCTACATCATTTCTGACAAATGGCAGTCCAATGTCTTCTTGAAAGTCTCAAATGATGGTGCTCCCACAACTTGCAAAGACAAGCTGTTCCATTGTTGATTGTTCTCACTGTCAGAAAATTTCTCCTTATTAATAGGTTGAATCTCTCTTAGATCAGTTTCCATTCTTATTCCTTGTCTTGACTTCAGGTGCTTTAGAAAATAGCTTGACCCCTTCCACTCTGTGGAGCCTCTCATATATTGGAACAATGCTATCATGTCTATCCTTCTCTTCATAGACTAGCCATGCCCAGTTCCTTTAACTGTTCTTTATATGTTTTCACTGTCCTTTAACTGTTCTTTATATGTTTTAGTCTCCAGTCTTCTAATCATCCTGGTTGCTGTTCTCTTTTTCCAGAAAGTTCTATATATATATAATGCTTTTTCTGCTTTCATAATTTATGAGATTGGCATTCTTAGAGATTGGAATATGGCATTTTTATAAGTTAAAAGGAGAGGTAGAGGTCATTTCTACCTTCCAATTTCAAGTATCTCTTGTTACTATGGTAGGAGAAGAAAAAAAGTATATTTTTAAAATTAAGATGCTTCTCAGGGATTAGAGTATGGTGGGAAATGGCAGAGCATTTCGTTGAACATGTATGGCCCATTTGCATTTTTATAAGTTTTATAAATAATCAAATAACATTTTTATAACCATAATATAAAGAAAACATATAGAAATGAAATGAATTACTATGGGAAATGGCAGAAGAAAAATCATTTATGTATTGAAGTATCGAAGAAGGTGTCAGCCTTCAAGATTTTTTCCCTTTGCTTTGCATCTTTCGGCTGTCATAAGTTACGGGGGGAGGAGGGGGGAAAGTTGTGAGCTGGAGGTATTACAAACTGAAACTGTATAAACTGGGGGGGGGAGTACATTCTTGCTTAGGTTTCTATTCCTTGCTTAGCTTTCTCTTCTATGCTATGTGCAGCTGCAAACATTGATCAAACTATACCAAGGTCAATGGATAGAAGACTCATCACCACATGATGTTATTCACAACTTTCAATTGGAAGAACTGTTTGAACTATTGGGGGTGGGAACATTGCCATTACTTTGTATATGTGATTTACGCACCCATTTTCTCAGATTCAGAATTCTTTTGTTGCTACCACTTGATTTCCAGTAAAAGATATCTTTTCTCTGATTAACGGAGTGTAAGTATTTCTTTCTTAGATTTTGAATGGAGTACCAGCTGACATAAGGTCTAAAGCCCCTGTCACACTGCACTAACGGATGGAAAGAGGATGTAAATCGGAGAGAAACACTTGCCATCTGTTGGTTAATGTGATGCATCCGTTCTGTACTCACTGCATATGTTTTTCATACTCTCTATCCCTCCAGCATCCGTCTACTGAGATTTCATCCTCTCAAAAAGTTTTGAGCTGCACAAAACTTTTTGAGCAGATGAAGTATTCAATGCGTCCGTTCTACATCCGCGATGCATATGGGGAACATCCGTTATATGTCCGTCGTCATCCGTTACGCGTCCGCTATATCTGCTAGGCATCCGCTGCGCATCCGCGCAACTCAAATCCGCTCCAGCGGAAAATGGACACAGGGAGGAAGCGAAACGGACACGGAACCGACACGCAGCATTAGTAGCATTGACGTAGAAAGGATGAAAGCGGATGCAGCACGCATACAAAGCATAAAAATGGAAAAAACGTTCATATAGGGGATGTATCTCAGATATTTAGGATGTCTGCAGGATGTCGAGAGGATGCAGAAGGACACCTAGCGGAAAAATGATATTTCCCATAAAAAGGGGGAGAAATCACCTGGATCTCACTTTCAATCCAGCAGATATCGGGTGCAGACCTGTTCAGCCTTGCTCTTCTTTTGCTCTTCCATAGCATCCAGTCATCTCCACCATGGATCATCGCACACTCCTTTTGGTAGCTGCCATCATTCTACACCAGTGCGAAGCCCTCTACAGACCCTTTCAACTGTTCTACGCAAGGAAAAGGAGGCATCCAAGAAGTGTCTGGGTCCAAAGATGGATCGCAAGAAGAGCCGAGTATGGACTGTATGACAAGCTGATGGTGGAGCTGAGGAACGAAGACACTTGTGCATTCCAGAACTTCATGAGGATGCCACCAGCCATGTTTGATGAAGTTGTGGAGTGGCTGAGACCCAGGTTGACCAAGACAAACACCAACTTCTGGCCCAGTCTGGACCCTGGGCTGAAGGTGGCACTGACTCTGTGCCACCTGGCCTCAGGGACCACATAGAGGAACATGCAGTACACCTGGAGGGTGCCACACAACACCATCAGCATTGTGGTCAGAGAAGTGGTGCAGGCCATCATCGAAGAATACCTGGAGGAGCTCCTCCAGTGCCCCTCCACTGAAGAAGGCTGGAAGAAAGTTGCAGAGCAGTGGTATCAGAAGTGAAACTTCCCCCACACTGTTGGAGCCATAGATGGGAAGCACGTGGCCTGCAAAGCTCCAGCCAACTCAGGGTCCACTTATTTCAACTACAAGGGCTTCTACAGCATCATCCTCTTCACCATGGTCGATGCTGACTACAAGTTCATGTACATCGATGCTTCAGGCAATGGGTCATCTTCAGATGCCCAGGTATACGACACCAGTGACCTCAAGGAGGGGCTGGAATGCAACCTCATAATGGGCTTCCCAGATCCAGACCCCCTGCCCAACAACACGCAAGATGTGCCCTACTTCATCGTGGAGGATGATGCCTTCTCCCTCAGAACCTACCTCATGAAGCCCTACACTTCCAGATGCCTCACCCATGAAGAGATGATCTTCAACTACAGGCTGTCCAGGGCAAGACGGGTGGTGGAGAATGCCTTTGGCATCCTGGACAACAGGTTCCAGGTACTTCTCAGCAACATGCAGCATCGCCCAGAGACCATGAGTAACATCGTAGAAGCTTGCTGCATCCTGCACAATCTCATGTGCACCCGCTACCAAGTCTTGCAGAACAGGCTTGTGGACCACCAACAAGGCAATGGGGACATGGAGCCTGGTGAATGGAGGCAAGGGTGAAACCTGACAGACACTAAGGATGTGCAAGGCCCCAACAGAGTTTCACGTGAAGGGAAGAAGCAGCACAACCTACTGAGATACTGGTGCAACTCTCCAGCTGGAGCAGTGGATTGGCAAGACAGGATGGTAGATGCTTAATGGATGCTTCCTTCAGCCTGTCTCATCACACTGATGAGATTGTGCCAAGTATGTTGAGTGCCCCTACAATGAACAGGGCATTTAATAAAGAGTTGTGTTTATGTTGAAATGTGTTGACGAATGACAACATTGTTATTGATAATAAAGGGCCATAGGTGTGGCACCTAGGAGGGTGGACCATACAGTCCCACTATGCTTGCACTGGAGGCTTATCTATCCCACAGCTATTACCCATCCACAGGTATCCCTGACCCTCACACAGCTATTACCTATCCCACAGGTATCCCTGACCATCCTATTGCTATCCTTACCCACCCCACAGCTATTACTCATCCACTGGTATCCCTGCCCATCCCACTGTTATCCTAATGCATCTCTCAAGCATGCAAAGGCTTAAACCATTTCTAAAAGTTTCCATCAAGACTTTATTTACTAAAAGAACTTAAACAAGTGTGTGAAGCAAAGATAACCTTTATTAATAACAAACTGTAAAGGCAAAATGACCCAAGAAAAGTGTCCCAAACAAAGATAAAGTCAACAGGTAGCAACCCAGTCTCTGGCACTCTTCTCAGTCAGTCTGAGGCATGCCCATGGTCTCAGGGGTGAAGGGTCCAGGTGCTGTGGAGGTGGCAGTGGCTGGAGTGCTGGGCTGAGGTGCCTGGCCCCGAGAGGACAACAGGGGAATCGTGTGTGGAGGACACTCTCAGAGAGCTGGCACAGTCCCGTGATGTTGAGTGCTCCTTTGTCCATGACATGGGGTGTCAGTCCCAAGACCGATGACAGATGTTCTGAGGCCGGGCTTGACTGTGGGGTGGAGGAAAGAGGAGTGTAGAGGGCTGTCTCGTCTGCAGGTGAGCGAGGTGAGGCGTCGGTGGCATCTGTGGCGTCAGTGGCATCGGTGGCATCAGTGGGGTCTGTGGAATCGGTGGCATCGGTGGCACCTGTGGTGTGCGATGTACCAGTGCCTGGACTGGGAAGAGCTGCCTGTGCTGCTGGAACTCCTGATAGTTGTAGCCTTGGTAGGTTAGGGGCTGTGGAAAGCCTTGGAAGGGCTGTGATATTACCTGGGGTAGAGGACCAGACCTGGACTGGGTCAGAGCAGGTTCATCTGGGCCTGGAGGGTTGTGCAGAAGACCTGTGATCCTCTCCTTGATCACCTGGTACTGTGATTCGGACATGTCCATGAGGGTCTGGTTGACATAGGTGAAGAAGGGCTTTCTGTTAGAGGATGTTATGTCAGAGTGTACCAGCTGAGAGAGGAGATCTACGCTGCTTTTGATGGTGTCCCTGATGTCCAGCAGGACAGTGTAGCTCTGTCCCTCTGGTCTGCCTCTCTGCCTGCTTTTTGTGGAGGTGGAGCTGGGGTTGGGTGTGGGTTGGTCTCTGGTGGCAGTGGCCTCTTCTTGCTCCAACTGCATCAGGGGGTCCTCCACGTGCTCCACCACAGGGGGTGCAGCTGTTGGGGGGTCTCCGTCGTGGGGCACTCCACAGATACCTGCCTGGAGACAGGAGCTGACTCTTGTCCAGAAGAGGACTGGCTCTCTGTGGGCTGCCTGAGAGTGAGGGTAGACAGAGGGGCTGCTCCTCGGTGGGGGACCTCACCCTCCAAGAAGCTGCACTTGGCCATCATGTAGGTTTCCCAGTCGGTGAGCTTGACCGCGGCCGGGCCAGACTTCTTCAGGTGCAGCTTCCCGTACCAGGTGTGCATGTGCTTCCACCACCCGAGGAGGACCTCCGAAGTGTAGCCCAGGCTGTATGCCTTCTCTCTCCAAGGCACCTGCTTCCACTTGGTGTCTCGATAGAGCCTGTGTCCCTTCCTGCAGAGGTACTCGTTCTCCCTCAGCCATTTGAGCACCTCGTCCTCATGTTCCTCTTTAATGGAGTACTGGCTCCTCTCCCTATCTCGTGAATGTCTCTTCCTCCCTCTGGCAGGGTCTTCTGGGCCCTCATCAGTAGGGCTTTGTGGTTCTAGGGGCTGGTCCACCACACCACCACCACCACCAGCAGCACCAGCAGCACCAGCAGCACCAGCAGCACCAGCAGCACCAGCAGTTGCACGAGCAGCAGCACACCAGCAGAACCAGGAGCAGCACCAGCAGAGTAAGCACTAGCAGAAGCACCAGCACCAGGAATAGCACCAGCAGAGTAAGCACCAGCAGAAGCACCAGCACCAGCAGAGTCAGCACCAGGGGGTGGGATGGTGGTCCTGTCCTTCTTGTCAGGGCTGGCAGGAGTAGGCACAGGCTTCCTCTTCTTTCCTATGGTTGTTGGCTGAAGATGTATCTGGCAGCAGGTCTTTCCTCTGAATGGTGACCTGCTTCCCAGCTGCATCCTTTTATATCCGCAGGGCTGACGCAATGCATCCTCCCTGCATGCGCAGTGAATGCTTTGCATCTGCTAGGCATCCACTAGGTATCTGCTAGGCATCTGCTCTGCATCCGTTCCTTCCACTGCGCGTCCGCTTCGGTGTTCTCCCCCAGAAGCCCTGCAGACATGCCATCTGCTTCCATCCGCTTCCATCCACGAGGCTTCCGTTGAGCATCCGCTTAACATCCTCACTATGTCCTCTCCCTGTCCGTTCCTTTCCGTTGTCCCCTCTGTTTATGCAAATTTGGGGCACTTTTGAGAGTGGATAACAACGGATGGAACATTTTCTCGTCCGCTGTGTCCTTTTTATATACGTTTTGCATCTGTCGACCGATGTGATGTAGCCTTAAGATGAATCAGATAAGATGGATAGAACTTGAGCATATGCAAAAGTGATTTGAAAATTAAGCCAACTCTGCTTGTGACAGACCATTAGACTTGAATACAGCTCGTCCTCAATGTACATCCATTTACCCACTATTCAAAGTTACAGCACTAAAAAAAGTGACTTATGAACATTTTTTATACTTTTAATCTTTTCAGCATCCCCTTGGTCATGTGATCATAATTCAGGTTTTTGACAATTAACTAGTTATTTATGACAGCTGCAGTGTTCTAGAACACCTTTTTGTGACTACTGACAAAGTCAATAGGGAAACGAGATTCACTTAGCAACAGTAATAGTAACTTAACAATTGCAGTGATTCACTTAACAACTCTGGCAACCAAGATTGTAAAATGTGGCAAAACACATTTAACAAATCTCTCAACAACTTAAATGTAGGACTCAGTTGTGACTGTAAATCAAGGACTACCTGTAATCTGGTAAATGAAATTCAATCTGCTTTTGTGATATAGCTTGTGTGTTACCAGTGTGAAGCTGAAGATGATCCAATTTGTTTTTAAAAATGAGAAATCTTAGTTTGACTTTCAGTAAAATATAAGGGGGATGGGAGAGACAAGGTTGTGAATAGGTTTGCTGCCATGTGGTAATTTTTGGGGGTAGTTTGCTTGTTGCCTAGGAAACAGCTTTCAGTTCAAATTACAAGGGCTATAGGATAGAAATAGATTTTGCGAATTCTAGACATGTTGAATAGAGTTGGAAAAAGATCCTTTTCTGACACTGACATTTATAACCTCCAGTTATATTGGGTCCTGCTGCCCAGGAAGGTACCAGATTTGGGGCAGTTTCCCGAGATCAACCAGGATTTTATTTTTAAAATATTATTTTATTTTATTTCTGCATGTTAGAGACACTTGAAAAGCAAAATTAACTTATTAAGTAATAAAATTATTAAGTGAAATCTTTAGAAGAAAAATTAAAATGGTGGAATATATATATATACATATTTCTGTTCCACCATAGTAGCAACATTTCGACTGAATCTCATCTGCCATCATCAGGGTTCTGTATTGTGTTCATCTGTTATAAACCCTCATTCTATTCCAGTTCAGTTCTATCATTAATGATCATTAAAATTTTAACATCTTTAACACTTCTTTTCAATTAAATATCATACTTCCTTAAAAACACATATAATCTCCATAATTAATTTTTCCCTTATTTCTCTTCACATATGTTTTATAAATCATTAAATATACCTTTTGTTACATTTATTTACTGACAAGCATTCCACTGAATTATAATAGCTATTTTATCAGACATTTTAATCATACATTGTTTCATATTTTCTAAAATTATTTCTGTTTCTAATATAACCATACCATCTTATGTACCTTAGCAGAATCCCTTTTTCCATTAAGTTTTCACCCATTATCTCTTGATGGCTTCTGGTTTGAGCTTCTTCAGCGACAGACTGAAACCTCATCTCTGAGATGCTTCGATCCATGCTCGCCACTGGAGCGCCCCGAGCTGGCTGGTTTTGGGGCTAAGCCACCCCGTAGAGGTGGAGAAGAGGTGGGAGACTGCCTGCTGGTTTGAGGAGAGATGCATCTCTCCTCCCCAGCTGCCCATTACTCCCTTTCCTGAAGGCGGTTGTAGCGGTGGTCAGAAATGGCCACCACAAAGAAGAACTTGACTGGAAAAGAATGTGCAGGAGGAAGATAAGAAGAGAAAGTTTTGGTTGACTGGGTCAAACAGCAAAAGCAACAAATAAGGTACCTTGGAATTGAAACTATTAAAAAAACAATAACATTGTTCCCTAAGAAGATTTTTAAGCTGCGAAGGAAAGAGAAAAGGGAAAAGATTTGGTTTTCTCCTTTTCCTACACTGACAGCTAAGAGACTTAAGCAAGAAATTAGAAAAAAATCCACTTTGACATTAATAGGCATTTAAGGCTGAAAATAAAAAGTCAAAGGATAATAAAGATTTCTAGATCATTAAAAGCTTTTGAAAACAGGAAAAGAGAGAAAAAGAATAAAAGGATCTGGAAAGGAGGAGACTGCCTGGAATTAAAAAATAACTTACAGCAAAATCTCAACAAGACTTCCAAAAGATACATTCTAACTGAAATATCGCAACAAAAACCCCAGGAAGAGAAAGTCAAAAAAGAAATAAGATACAACTCCGGACTATCTGGATTACTTGATGAATTCTGGATTCTTGGTAATTGTTTTGAATGACTAAAATCAATCGGGTGGTTGTTTAAAACTGTTTAAAATGGCTCCACTTTTAGAAGAACTGAAAATGGAACTTAAAAAGTACGAAGATGATGCACAAGAAGGGAGAGGTTCTTTTGACTTCGTATTTCAGTTTTTAGAAATGGAGACTTGGAATTATGAGAAACAACAAGAAATGCCTGCAGAACAAGAAGATTGTGACAAAGAAGAAGCCATCTTTAATGAACAAGTAATCTTAGATGGGAGAAAAAAGGAAAAGGGGGAAAGAGAATGGAAAGTTTAAGATTGGGAAAAACAACTCCCAAAAGAAAAAAAAAGAGTGAAAAATAAGTATAAAATTAGAAAGGAACAGAAAAAGGAAATTCAGAAGAGAATTAGAACTGGAGAGACAAGGAGGTAAAAAGGGGAGAGAGAAGATGAGAGGGAAGAAGGAAAGGAAAAGAAGTTATAAAGGACAGAAGCAAAATATAGAGAAACAGGGCCTATTAGAAAAAATCCTTTTCTGACAATGACATCTATACCTCTAGTTACATTGGGCCCTGCTGCCCAGGAAGGTACCAGATTTGGGGCAGTTTCTATCGTTCAACCAGGATTTTATTTTTAAAATATTATTTTATTTCTGCTCACTAAGTAATAAAATTACTAAGTGAAATCTTTAGAAGAAAAATTAAAATGGTGGAAAAGAAATATATATATACATATACATATACACATACACACATACACACACACACACACAAACATGCATACATACATACATATATACATACATACATACATACGTATATACGTATATACATATATACATATATACATATATACATATATACATATATACATATATACATATATACATATATACATATATACATATATACATATATACATATATACATATATACACATATACACATATACATATATACATATATACATATATACGGCCTCCCAAAATTATACGGCCTCCCAGAAATACACAAAGAGGGCATACCTCTCAGACCCATAGTCAGCTCCATAGGAGCACCATTACAAAACCTAGCTAAATACTTAGCAAAACAACTACAGCCCCAGGCTGAAACCACAGCTTCATATATACAAAACTCATACCACTTCTTAGAAATGATCAAAGATCTACACGTAGAACAAGAAGATCTGCTTGTAAGTTTCGATGTGGTTTCACTATTCACTCAAGTCCCAATAAAAGAAACTCTTGAAATCATCAAAAATAAATACCAACCAGCTAAAGACCTCACGGAACTAACAGAACACTGCCTAACCAACACATATTTCATATACAAAGGACAAAGATACAAGCAAATTGAAGGAGC
>BLBF01000043.1:14773380-14820226 GCA_015471245.1 Laticauda colubrina
ATTAAGGGGGTGTCACTGTTGACTTTCTTTCTAACTTATCTTTCTGTCACCTTAGACCCACACTTTCAAACTGGAAAGTTCACTTAGACATTCCTCGTGATTTATTTGGAATTTAATGGAAACATAAAGCTAGACAGGCTATAGATTACTAACAAGCTGGTTCCTTATCAGAAAAGACATTCACACTTGTATTTTGTTGTAAATTAGAGGAAGAACACTATACTGTATCTGAGATAATGTATCCAAATTCTCTCATTCTATAAACTAACAGCAACTATAACTGCTGTTTCATTAAATTGAATAAGAAATGGTAATTTTTTTTCCTGCCAAACTCTCTTTTTATCATCTATAATGGGATTTTCAAATTCATGGAAACAGTAACTCCACAACTTCTTATTAATTTCCCAGCTATTAATTACAACTATGAAGTACACCACTTCTTGGTCTGGTGGAAGACAGAAGCAAAGAACTGTTTTAATCTTTATAGCAACAAACCCAAAGGGATAAACTTGGGATAAATATTCAGACTAATTTGTAAACAATATATGGTAAAATAACCAATATTTATAGGCAATAGAAGTTCAGTTTCTTTAGAAAATATTAGACTATGCTAATGAAGATCAAACTTCTAGCACATCATGATAAGATTTTGATGACCTTTTAAACAAAACCAATCTAGAGATCAAGATATGATCTTGTCTTTGATGTATGTAAATAAAACTAGTCACATTTGACTTAAACAAATGTATGGCATGATGCTTTTTCTAGAAATTGTAATAATCCAACAGAGGTTTGTTTGTTACCAGAAATGACAGTGATAGGCATGGGTGGGTTAGTATATCCTGGGCTGGAAAAATCTATGTAGGAGCAAATGTACTACCATCTAGCAACCATCTTGATTACTACAGACCAAACAATGACCCTAGTATTTCAGCAAATAATACTTTCATAGGCAAATTATAATTTGAGCTAAGAAACTGAAGTGATAGAAGCAGTACTGAAGTGGTATAGATCAACCTCTTTCTCATGGTAATTTCATGGTAATTATGTACTGGACTAGACCAGATTATCAAATAACTTTTTCAACAGAGATGAGAGGAGAGAAGCGGAGAGGGAGAGAGAGACAGGGAGAGGGAGAGGGAGACAGACAGACAGAGAGAGATCACATACTAAGCAAGCCTGTTTAATTCACTTCATTCAACCTGGGCTTTACTTTCCAGTAAGTAGATTAGATTACAGGATTACCCCAAACTACTTTGCAATGCATTTTTATAAATGAAAGCATCTGTTCAATAGGCTACATATGGCAAATAAAGACCACAATCAAGGTTATTTATTTTATTCTTAATTTGCAGTTTAGCATCACTAAAATCAATTATTAAGGTAACTCCCATCCACAATAGTGTTTTTGCAATTAACAGTTGAACTTGAAGTTTCAGCTTTACATTATGGGTAGAGATGGGCACTAAAACAGGGAATAATGTTTGCATCACAGCCAATCAATTACACAAAATATCCTTTTTTTTTTTACAGTAAATACTATATTTAATAATGCATATAAGCAGTAGGTAGGCCAAAATGTTATATTATAGCAGATGAGATAAGGAATCAATCTCCTTAGTATTCAAATAGATAGAATTGCCGGCTTTCTATGGCTCCATTTTAAATAATAATTTTCCTTATAAAGCAAATATCTTAACAAAATTAGCATGACATTCATGTTTTAATAAAGATCAGGCCTGACAAGTATAGTAGTTCTTCAAAGGCATTATTTGACTGAAAAAAAAATGCTTGCAAAAAACATAGGTCAATTCAGATGACCCTTACAACAGCACTTTCTTTTGCATGAGGATAAGGATTCATAAACTCACACTGTGAGGTTCATGAATTTTAACCAAGGGCAAAAAATTGATTGAATTTTAACTAAGGGCAGGATGACGATAACATAAGCAATTACCAGTACTGAATCCCAATATGCAGACCCTAGGTAGTGACAGTGGAAAATTATCCACTTTTTAATTCCTGAACCTATATATATAGTCTGGAATATACTTACATGCCCAAATCCTTGCTGTTTAGAATTTGGCAATAGAGTAAGGCACCAAATAAATATATTTTATAGGAAGAGCATAGAAATGCATGTCTCTGGTAAAGGGTGAACAAACTAACACTAAAATCAAGAAAATTGTTTACATAAAATATGCCTTTTAGGCTAAGCACAGCTACAGGAATATGTGTATAAAGAGAAACATTCATGAAAACATACGAATTTTAAGACAAGAATGTTGAGGTATTCCCCATTAGGAGAATGAGTGCACTCAGGGAAATGTAGTGAGAGTGATGTTGAATAACACATGACTGGCATACAGATACACTGAATATAAAATGGTTTTACTTCTAGTAAATGGGTAAACAAAGTCCAAATCATACACAGTTAAGGCAGTTAGTATCAATCCAGGGATAATCCAAAAACAAACTCAAGTATCATAAACCGAGTTCAGTGAATGGAGTTTACTAACAGTTGCAAGACTCACAGCAATCTGAGTAGAATGATGATCAGGCAATACGGCAAAACAGGAAATACAAGAAGAAAGAAGCCAGGTTTCTGGTTCCATCTTATGGCCTTTGGAAGAATCTCAGCCAATCACATTTACAGCATTCTCTTAAAGATACAGTATTAAATTACTATCCTAGTTTATATATTTATACCCCAACTGTTAGGTGACTATCATTCCTAGCAGATTCTAACAGTTTTTAAGAAAGATTCTCACATGGATATGGAAACAAGATAGGATAAATTTAATAATAGAAAATAAATCAAAGCAAATGTGGCAACTTGGGTTTGGGAGGTGACTTATAATGTGATTTTCATTTCTATTAATGCAAATTATTAGAAATAATATTATTCAAATGTGGCAGCTATAATGCAGTTAGTCCTCAATTTATGAATATAATTGAGTCTGGGATTACTATTGTAAGTCATGTTGATCATTAAATGGGCGATTGACCCAATTGCACAACATTTTTTTTAGTGGTCTTTAAATGAAAGCCATGGACATAAAGCAAACATTGTGGTTAAGCATAGAACATGATTATTTAGAAATAAACACTGACTTCTGACAAAATAAAAAAGTAAAGAGCCTTGGTGATGTGGTGATAAGAGTGCATTACCAGCTGCCTAAATTTTGGCAGTTCAAATCCTGCCAAGCTCAAGGTTGAGTCATCCTTCCGAGGTGGTAAAATGAAGACCCAGATTGTTGGGGGCAATATGTGGACTCTGCAAAATTGCTTAGAGAGGGCTGTAAAGTACTGTAAAGTGGTATATAAGTCTAAGTGCTATTGCTAAATTGTGGTCACATGATTGAGGGATACCATAAAGAACCATAAACATGGGCTGGTTGCCGAGTGCTCTGGGGGTGGGATTTTTCTGTGGCCACCAAAATTTCCTCATGGCCCACCAGTTGGTGACCACTGCGCCAGATGATTAGAGCCTTATACCTTGGTGTAGTGCATCACAATCATGCAATCCTCACCATCACTTGAATCCCTTAGTCATCCCTTAGCAGATGACCTTATTTCTCCAGCAATTTGCAGTAATCTTGGCTTGACACAATACAGTTAATCCCAATAGAATATATTGTGAAGAATGTCCCCCTCCCTTTGCTTTGGGCATTTTGAGACTATAGAAAGTAGTTGAAGAATTTGTCTTTCTTCTGAGAATTTCAAGAAATTATCCATGCAACTTTCAGGCCTACCCAATTGGCTGACAATTTTGAAAGCTGAATTGTGT
Source organism: Laticauda colubrina (assembly GCA_015471245.1). Lineage (NCBI taxonomy): Eukaryota > Metazoa > Chordata > Lepidosauria > Squamata > Elapidae > Laticauda > Laticauda colubrina. Next base: position 14,777,171 of record BLBF01000043.1, read on the forward strand.
TTTATTTTTCCTTTATCTCCTTTGATGCTGTTTCTTGAATTTAGTTTGTTTGAATTGAAACAGAAGTAGATGAAACAAGAGATTATCTTGACAGATTTAGTATAGTCATCTTTCACAAAAGGAACTTTTTGTGATGCTAGGACAGTCTATGTATGATTTTAGCTTTAAAATGAAGTGATGAATCCTTCTTCATAGGATGTTTTCAGGCAGAATCTGAGTAGTCTTCTGTCAAAAGTCTGCAGAGATTCTCAATCATTCAGTCATGGTTGTCCCAAAGGTGCCTTTTTTTTTTTCAGACTACAGGAACAAAGAACATAACTCAGGTGACACTCCAAGTGCTTCAATGACCCTCAAAAAGGATGCTAGCTGTCTGCAAGGAGTATAAATCCTCCCATTACCTACTGTCCTGTCAGAACTAAAGAAACTGCATTAGATTAGATTAACAGAGTTGGAAGGGACTTTTTAGGTAATCTAGTCCAACCTCCCCACCCAAGTGGGAGACCCTACACCATTTCTGACAAGTGGCAGTCCAATCTCTTCTTGAAAGTCTCAAGTGATGGCACTTCCACAACTTCCGAGGGTAAGCTGTTCTGTTGGTTGATTGTTCTCATTGTCAGAAAGTTTCTCCTTATTTCCAGGTTAATCTCTCCTTGTTCAGCTTCCATCCATTATTCCTTGTCTGACCTTCAGGAGCCTTGGAGAAAACCATGACTCCCTCCTCTCTGTGACAGCCCCTCAAATATTGGAAGACTGCTATCATGTCTCTCTTGGTCCTTCTCTTCGCTAAACTAGACATGCCCAGTTCCTGTAACTGTTTTTCATATTCTTTAGTCTCCAGTCCCCTATCACCCTGCATTTTTTCTAGAGTTTCAACGTCTTTTATATGGTGGGGTGACAACAACTGAATGTAGTATTCTAGGTGTGGTCTTACTAAGGCAGGGGTCTGTAACCTTAAACACTTAAAGAGCCATTGGACCTGTTTCCCATAATTTAACATCACTCCCACCCAGTCACATGAAACCCCTTTCCTGCCTACTTAAGTTGTTTTCTGTGGGAAATGGGTCTCTCTCTCTTTCTCCCTCCCTCCCTCCCTCTCATTTCTGTTTTTTGTGTTTTACCTTCTCAGGCCAGTCAAGGAGTGACTGGGAGGGGAGGGTGAGGGACGGGGCCAGCCAGTAGTGGGATCACCCAACAGGTAACCACAGCAGAGAGCCCAAAGAGCCACATGTGGCTCCAGAGCCATGGGTTGCTGACGTCCATACTAAGGCTAACTAAGCTTCTTGGATGAAAAAAAAATGTCTTCAAAGAAAAAACAAGAAAATCCAGTTGCCTCTTGAAAAAACACTTTTGAACCTTCTGTCAAAGATGCTGCAGTGGATCAAGCACTAAGCTGGAGTTTGAATTAGGACCACCAATTCTTCAGTTTTATAATGGATACTATATATTCTGCTTAAAATAATTTTTTTTATCACCAAATTGACTTGGGACTGATTAATAAGAGCTACAGTAGCTTGGGTTAGGTTTTTTTGCATTGCTTTTATGGATGCTTGAAGGCTTGATTTTAAGTTTTAAGTTAGCGGTGAGAAACAGCACATTTAAAGGATGTTAAGACTTTCATCTCTTGCTGCATTTGATCATCATGATCTGGAACCCTACTGTCAGGCAACCAGACTGAGGATGAGACAAACTGTCTCAGCTTCCATCAGGTTGGATTCACCAACCTACTTCTTGGCTGGGTTTACCAACCCTCTTCTTAAGTCAGAACTGCACTTTTCAACTATTTGTGAAGAATTTTCCACATTTTCTTAAGTTTTGGGATTGAGTTGACAGAATTGCAGTCTAGAGTCATTAAAACATGGATGCTTTATTGTAGTTTGTTGAATCCAATCTATAATTGATGTAGAATTACAAATTAAAAACATATCTGAGAAATGCTTGTCAGATCTCTTTTTGAGTATTCCCAGAAACAGGGTTTCACTTCATTTAGATCATTGTTTTACTGTTTAACTGCTCTTATCTGTCTGTGGACAGTTTATGTGTGTGTGTGTGTGTGTGTGTGTGTGTGTGTGACATGCAATCAGAGTCTGTCTTTCTATAACTTTAGACAAAGATTCCATGCTTAGCACTTTGGGCTAATAAAGATCAGATCTGATCTTTTGGGTGATACCCCATCAATTATGTGAAGGATATTAGCTTATCTCTTTTAAATTACTATATTTTCTCAAGGCTAAACTTAGCCAATTCTCTTACTATCTGTCTTGAGAACTACTTCAAGTACCTCTGAATTATTTTCCATTTGTGGAACCAGAACCATTTCTAAAACTGAGCTCTTACCAATGATCTCTTATTGGTTGGGAACCTTGCCTTTAATTGGAAACTTACCATTAATAAGGAGAGGCAATTGTGTTTATTGAACTCTGCAATAAGAAGCAAGCATCTACATTTGCAAAGAGTGAGTGAATGGGCAGATCTGACTGTTTCAATTACTCAGTTTGGTTAACCTCAAATTTGTTTTCTTGTTTCCACATCATTTGAGATTAAAAAAAAAATCCTATATTAGATGTGTTCATATACTTATGCATATCACTCAACTAATGATTGTAGTAGCATACATATGCCTCAGTAAATATGCATAAAATAAAAGTAAAGGTTCCCTTGTGTTCTGTCCGGAAAGAAGCACAGGAGACTGGGTTCCAAACAACAACTCTTTATTTCAAACCACTAGGTAAAGAAATGGAACATAGCCCAAGCTGCGGCAGCCCTTTATATAGCGGCTAGCCTGCCGGCTTGTGGCCAATGACAGTTATTTAATTCTTCCACTGTTTGGTGACTTCCAGGATTGGTTCTTAGTGAACCATTCCTTAAGTGGCCTTTTCGGCCAATCAAAATGGAGTACTTGGAACCTACCAAGTTCCAAGAATACCCCTCCCCCTTTAGTTCAGTCCAACGTGGGTGACGTAGTTGCGCGGGTAGGTGGGGCTTTTCCTAGATCTAGTTGACCTGCACGGCTCAGTCTTGTTTTGGTCTTCAAGTGATTTGGACGGGATCGCTCCTTCTCTCGACCTTCTCCATAGAACCTCCTGGAAGGGTCTCGGGCTGTTTGAGATGGCTCCGCTGCTCCCTCCTGGTTTGACTAGGTTGGTTGAGCTGGCCTGGCTGCCACCTTCCAGGAAGGCCTCACTTCACTCTTCTGCTCCCGGACTTCTTTCTTGGGGTTCATCTAACCGTGAGTGCTCTTTTTGTTTGGTTAGATTGTCGTTTTGCAGAGTTTGTTGTCTTGTTATGGAAGGTTTTTCTCTCCCTTTTTTACTTATTTGTACTCCCCCCCCCCCGGTTGTTTTTTTGTCATAATTTATTATTTCTGATTCTGCAGTAGTTTTTCTTTCAAGATTGCGGGAATGAAGCTGGTCTATGTGCTGCTTCCATTCCCTCCCATCGTCTAGTGTTAGTCGGTAGGATCGGGGGCCTGTGACTTGTGTGATGGTGGCTGCAGCCATAGAGGGTCCCTGGTAAGGTTCTTGGCAGAGACTAGGTCGCCGATTTCAAAGGCACAGTATTTGCTTGAGGAGTCGGGGGGCTTGTCCCATGTATAGGTGGGGTGTAACCTGTCCAGGTAGGACCGTAGTTTCCTACCCATTAACAGTTCAGCCGGGCTTTTATTTGTAGTGCTACTAGAGGTGATATGTTGCAATGTTAGTAAATGGTTGAGTTTGTCTTGCACGTCCCCCTTATCCATTCTCTCCCTTATCCATTCTCTCTTCTTTAGTATATCTAACCATGCATTCGGCCCTGCCATTTGCAGCCAGATTGGCCAGTGCAGTTAATGCATGACGGACACCCTGGCCAGCTAGGTATTGTTTGAACTGCAAGGTGGTAAACTGAGGCCCATTTTCCAAAACCAGTACATCTGGTAGCCCGTGCATTGCAAATAATTTGTCAAGATGTTTCATAACAGCCTCGGTGGTTGTGGAAGCCATGAGGATGACTTCCAACCAGTTTGAGTATGCATCGACAACAATCAAAAAGATGTTCCCCTTAGTTGGCCCCGCGAAGTCAATGTGCACCCTAGACCATGGGCCCCTGGGAGTTTCCCAGTCTCATATAGGTGCCTGTGGGGGAGGGGTAGGCCTCGCTTTCTGACAGGCATGGCATGTTGCAACCCAGTGTTCTATGTCTTTGTCCAGCCCTGGCCACCGGACATAACTCCTGGCCAGGGCTTTCATCTTGACTATGCCTGGGTGACTCTCGTGCAACATGCCTAACATGGTTTCTTGGAGGCTGCATGGGATTACCACCCTGTCACCCCATAAGATGCACCCCTTTTTGATAGACAGCTCGGTTTGTCTGGCACAGAAAAGTTTAAAAGCCTCAGTTTTTTATTTTCCTCCAGCCAGCCTTTACCTACCCAATTCAGTGTACGTGCTGTCAAAGGGTCTTTGGCTGTGGCTCTTGTGACATCGCCTGCAGTCAGTGGTAGCTCTGGGCAGGTCTCCAGTTGTAATGTGGAGGGAGTTGGAGTAGGGTCATCTTCTGTGATGGGCAATGGGGAATGGCTCAGGACGTCAGCGTGCAAGATGGCTTTGCCGGGTCTGTGGTGTCGTGTGTAGGAGTAGGCAGCGAGGAATTCAGACCACCTTGTCATTCTAGGAGACAGAATGTTCGGGGTTGGCTTGTTTCCCACCAGGATTCCAAGGGGAGGCTTGTGGTCAGTTACGATAGAAAAGGGTCTACTGTAAAGGTATTAATGGAATCGTTTGACCCTGGCGACGATGGCCAGGGCTTTATGATTGAGTTGGCTGTAATTGCGTTCTGCTTTGGAGAGCGTCTTTGAGTAAAAGGCTACTGGTGCCTCTCTGCCGTCTGGAAGCTGGTGACTCAGGATGGCGCCAACCCCAAAAGGTGAAGCATTGCAGGTGACCATCAGCAGCAGGGTGTTGCTAAACTGGATAAGAATGGTGTCTGACGTTAATAGATCCTTAATACCTTGGAAAGCTTTTTGTTCCCGGTGGCCCGAAGTCCAAATAGTATTTTTATGAAGCAGCCGATGTAGGGGTTCTGCTATTGTCGCCTTATGGGGCAGGAACATATTGTAAAAGTTTATGAGGCCTAGGAACGCCTGGAGATCGGTTTTGTTTCTTGGTCTGGGAGTGTCTTTGATAGCCTTTACCTTCTTTTCAGTTGGGTGAATGCCATGCTCATTGATTAAATAACCTAAGAATTCAACCCGGTAATTGGCCAGTTCACATTTCTCTTTCTTGACTTTTTTATAGGCCTGATTTTCTAAAGTGAGTTAAGACTTCTCTTAGCCTGATCTCTAGCTGGTTGGCATTTTTTGCTGAGACCAGTACATCATTGAAGTATGGGACGACACCTTTGATTCCATTTAGTAGGCATTCCATGAGGCTTTGGAAAATGCCTGGGGCAACATTAACACCGAATTGGAGGTGGTTACATTTGAATGCCCCTCTATGCATTACTATCATTTGTGCCTCTGCTGTTATTGGATCAATGGGTAGTTGCTGATAAGCTTGTGCTAGATTGAGTTTTGCAAATATTCCCCCCCCCCAGTGAGTGCAATAAATGTTGCACCACTGGCACTGGGTATGCGCTTTGTTGGAGCACGTGGTTCAGGGTTGTTTTATAGTCCCCACAGATGCGCACTGACCCATCTGGCTTTACCGGTGTTACAATAGGGGTTTCCCACTTGGCGTGGTTGACTGGTTCTAAAATCCCTTACGCTATCAACTTATTCATCTGTTCATCAATTTTTGGTTTAAGCGCGAATGGAACGCATCTGGCCTTTAAGCGAATGAGGGCTATTTTCAGGTCTAGGCTAAATGAGTTTGGGGTCCCCTGGTACTTGCCTAGAGTCCCTTTGAATACATCTTGGAATTCGTGGAGTAGGTTCTCCTCCCAGTTGGTAGTAGCAATGTGGTTGATACCAGTCATCCCGATTCCAAGAGGCGCAAACCATTTGATTCCTAGCAGGCTAGGGCGGTCACGGTCGATGATAGTTAGGGGCAAGACTTCGGTGTGTTGTTTAAATTTGACTAAAAAATGTCCAAGGCCAATTACAGGGATTCGATTTTCCTGGTAGTCTTTTAGCACAAGTTTTTGTTTCTTTAGTTCTTTCTGCTTGATGCCGGATGGTATTCCAGGATACCATCGATAAGAATGACCCTGAGTCGTCCTCCATCTCACAGGGTCTCCCCTCGATGCTCACCTCTATCCAAACCTTCTTCCCACTTTCTGCCCTGGCATTATCGATAGTGACTTTCTGATGCGTTTCTTCTCTGTCACCAGTTCTTTTATTTCGGTTCCATCAGTTGCCAGCTTGTCTGTCGTCGTGTCTGGGGTGTGTGTGTGTGCTGCCACATCTTTTTGGACGATGGCTCTTTTTGTTCCGGCAGACCCTTTCAGTGTGTCCCTTTTTATTACAAGCCCGGCATATTGCATCGAGGAATCTGCATTCAGACTGCGGGTGCTTGCATCCGCAGCCCACACATTGAAATTCCCACCGATTCTTCCTCTTTTTGTGCCATTTTCTATCTGAATAGAGTCTATGGACATCTTAGTCGTCGTCTTTGGTGTCACTCTGGGTTTCGACATCTTCGTGGTGGGTTGTCACTGTGGGCTGTTTCTTTTCTCCTTCTGCCTTCTTCTCCCTCATTTGGGTCGGCAGGTCGGGAACTGTGTTCATTTGTCTCATGGTGGCTGCTGACTTTTTCGCTGCTTCGGCGGTGGTTGCCTCAGCAATGGCCTCGGCCATGGTTATATTCAACTTGTTGAGTAGTTTGCTCTGAAGGGTAGAGTCTTTCAGGCTGAGGACTACTCGGTCTCTCATAGCCTCGTCAATGTTTTGAAACTCACATGCCTCTCCAATGTGTCTCAAGGCTGCCACAAAGTCTGCAATGGTTTCATCCTCGTTCTGGTCCCTTTTGTAAAATTCATGTAATTTGATGAGATTTGAGGCCACCAGTGCATAGTGTGTTCGGAGCATTCAGTTCAGGTGGGACCAGGTCATCTGCTTGACATCTCTGGGTTTCGCCAGTGCCTTCACCATTTTGAATAGGGCCAGTCCGCAGTGTGTAAGGAAGACAGCCCTCTTGTTTAATCTAAGATTTCTTCCATCTTGTTACTTTCTAAGAACATAAGAAAGCGATCAATATACGATTCTCAATTCTCTCATCAAGATTGAATGGTGTGAGTGGCGCATTGTTACTGGCCATCTCTCTTGCTCAATTCAGATCACTGCGTGCTTCGGTCTCACCTTCTACAACAATCCCATCCTCGTCGCCAGTGTTCTGTCTGGAAAGAAGTGCATGAGACCGGGTTCCAAACAACAACTATTTATTAAACTCGCAAGGCAAAAGTATACAGAACAGGAGCCCAAGCTGCAGCAGCCCTTTTTATAGTGGCTTGCTTGCAGCTTGTGGCCAATGACACTATTTTGACTGTTTCTGCCGTTTGGCAGTTTCCTGGATTGGTTCCTAGCGAACCAATCTATAAATGGCCTTTTCAGCCAATCAGAATGGAGTACTTGGAACCTACCAAGTTCCATACAAAACACCCTGCACATATGTGCTAGTTGTTTCTGGGTCTAGAAGGTGGTGCTCATTCCATTACAAAGCTAAAGAGCCAGCGCTGTCTGAAGACATCTCCGTGATCATGTGGCCACCATGACTAAACCCCGAAGGTGCAGGAATTCTGTTACCTTCCCAACAAAGTAGTCCCTATTTTTCTACTTGCATTTGTACATGCTTTTGACCTGCTAGGTTGGCAGAAGCTGGAACAAGTAACAGGAAAAAAGTAACACTCTATTACATGGTGCTAGGGATTTAAACCGCTAAACTGCCAACCTTTCTGATTGATAAGCTCCATGTCAGCCACTGAGTCACAGGAGTGTTGCTTTAAAAATAAGCATATGAGAATTAATTTAGCCTAGTGGCTAAAGTTTTGGATTAACAACAGGAAAACTGAAATTCTAGCCTTCTTTTAAGGACAAATCCAGCTGGTGAACCTTTGGGTTGTCATTTTCTAGTTGTTTTCTAGGAGAAAACAAGGCCATGGCCAAACCATTTTTAAGCATGTAGCCTAGAAGTCTTTATGAACATGCAGTTATAGTAATTAACTGTTTCTCAAAATAAGAAAAATACTTTTGTATATACCAAACTGATTTTTAAAGCCATTTCTCATAATTGTGAAAATAAATATATGATGTTTCCTTCTTTTCTTATCTTTAGGAAATGGTAGCTGTGTTTTAGATATGTCAAATTTTTTCACAAAAAAATATTTGTGATACAGAGCAAGGGTGGATTACTGTACACTGTCCTTCTGACAAATCTGTTTGAAATCCAATCTAATCTCTGGCTGAATTCATTTTTATTTCATGTATCTTAGACATAGTGACCTTTGCTTATATACGTTTGTGCTTTTCTTACAAAAAGCTTGGAAAATGCAGTTCAAAGCCATCAAGCACAATTCTGATTTTTGTTTATTTATTGGATTTGTATCCATTATAATCAGGAAGAAATTGGTGGCTTATGATACAGCCTTAAACATTTCAATACAATAAAACATCTAAAATATAATTAAATGAACAACTAAAAAAAGAAAAAAAATAGTTCCAAATTTTTCTAATTTCTCTGCTTAGCAATAGACAAAGTAAAGTCATCCTTCATAAAAAATAGTCTGCCTTATGAAGCAAATTTTCAAACACTGTCCAAAGTAAGTCACCTATCAGTAGATTCCATTACTTAAGAGAAAGCATTTATCCAACCTTGCATGTTTCTAGAAAAACATATTACTTTGATGGGAGATTTGTGAGTTTCATTGGGAATACGAAAAAAAAATCTAGAAAATTTCACCTTTCATGGATGAGTAGATATATGTACTTTAGCATCCTCTGGCCTTGCCTAAGTTCACAAGATAAGCAAGAATGGACTGGTTACTGTTTGAGTGATAAAATCAGGGGGAATTCCAGAGTTGTAAGAAAGTAGAAAGCAATGAATCATTTCCATTCAACTGTGACGAAAACTGCATGAACAAAATCATTATGATTGAAATTGACATTAGGAGGCACTTCACTTAAAAACTTATCAACATTGAGACTAAGGCCTGGTCCCACTGCACCTACAGATGCAAAGAGGATGTAAAAGCTTGCCATCCATTGGAAAACACTATGCATCCATTGTGTACTCACCGCATATGTGTTTCATATGCTCTATCCGTTGAGCATCCTTCCACTGAGATTTCATACGTGCAAGAAGTTTTGAGCTGCACAAAACTTTGTGAACGGATGAACTTTACCCCGCATACAATGTACATCCATGACATATACGGTCAACAAACATTCTATGTCCGTTATCATCTGTTAAACGTCCACTGTATCCTCTCAGCATCCTCTGGCCATCCCCTCAACTCACATCCACTGCAGCTGAAAACGGAAAGAGGGAGGAAACAAAAGGTACATGGAACATCTACACAACATTAGTAGCACGGAAATAGAAAGGATGTAAGCATATGCATCTCGTATATAAAGGATTAAAAACGGACAAAAGGTTTGTATCTGGGATGTATCTCATATATTTAGAATGTCTGGAATATGTCTAGAGTATGTAGAAGGACACCTAGCGGACAACCGATATTTTCTATAAAAAGGGGGAGAAAATCATCTGGATCTCAGTATGAGTCCAGCAGCCATGGTGTACAGACCTCTTCACCCTTGGTCTTGATCTTCAATATCATCAATTGTTCTCCACCATGGATGAGGAAACAGTCCGTATGATAGCTGCGCTCATTCATCACCAGAACCAAAACCTTTCAACATTTGTTTCAACTTTTATACAGAAGGAGAAGAAGAAGATATCCAAGAGTATGTGGGTCCAAGGATGTATCATGAGAAGAATGGAGTTTGGACTATATGATCAGTTGATGGTGGAGCTGAAGAATAAAACCCTCATGCATTACATCACTTCATGAGGATGCCACCAGCCATGTTTGACGAACTTGTAGAGCGTCTGAGACCCAGGTTGACCAAGCCTACCACCAACCTCTGTCCCAACCTGGACCCTGGACTGAAGGTGGAACTGACTCTGCGCCACCTGGCCTCTGGAACCACATACAGAAACATGTAGTATGCCTGGAGGGTGCCACACAACAGCACCAGCAAAGTGGTCAGAGAAGTGATACAGGCCATCTTTGAAGAGCACATGGAGGAGCTCCTCAGGTGCCACACCACTTAAGAAGGCTGGAGGAAATTTGCAGAAGAGTGGTATCAGAGGGGGAACTTTCCCCACACTGTTGAAGCTATAGTTGGGAAGCACGTGGCCTGCAAAGCTCCACCCAACTCAGGGTCCACTTATTTCAACTACAAGGGCTTCTTCAGTATCATCCTCTTTGACATGGTTGATGCTGACTACAAGTTCATCTACATTGATGCTTCAGGCAACGGGTCATCTTCAGATGGCCAGGTATACAATGCCAGTGACCTCAAGGATGGGCTGGAACACAACCTCATCATGTGTTTCCCAGGTCCAGACCCCTACCCAATGAAACACAAGATGTTCCCTACTTCATCATTGGTGATGACACTTTCTCCCTCAGAACCTACCTCATGAAGCCGTACACTTCAAGATACCTCACCCATGAAGAGAGGATCTTCAATTACAGGCTGTCCAGGGTAAGACAGGTGGTGGAGAACGCCTTTGGCATCCTGGACAACAGGTTCAAGATAGTTCTCACCATCATGCAGCATGACCCAGAGACTGTGAGGAGCATCGTGGAAGCTTGTTGCATCCTGCACAATCTCATGTGCACCCGCTACCCAGTGTTGTAGAACAGACTTGTCGACCATCAACAAAGGAATGGGAACATGGAGCCTGGTTAACGGAGGCAAGGACATAACCTGATAGACACTGTGGATGTACAAGGCCCCAACAGAGCTTCACATGAAGGGAAGAAGCAGCGTAATCTACATAGACACTGCTGCAACTCCCCAGCTGGAGCAGTGGAGTGGCAAGACAGGATGATAGATGATTAATGGATGCTTTCTTGAAGCTGTTGCATAACATTGATGAGATTGTGCCATGTATGTTGAGTGATCCTGCAATGAATAGGGCATTAAGAAAGAGCTCTGTTTATTTCAAAATGTGTTGATCAATGAATAAATTGTTATTGATAATAAAGGTCCATATGTGTGGCAGCTGAGATGGTGGACCATACAGTCCCACTATGCTTGCACTGGAGGTTTATCTATCCCACAACTGTCCTTATCTATCCCACAACTATCCTTATTTATCCCACAAGCATGCAAAGGCTTAACTATTTCTTCAAAGTTTTCACCAACACTTTATTAAGTTAAAAAAATGAACCAAGTAAAGCCCATGTCACACTGCACCAACGGATGCAAAGAAGATGTAAAACGGACAAAAAAGCTTGCCATCCATTGGAAAATGCGATGCATCCGTTGTGTACTCACTGCGTACATCTTTCATACGCTCTATCCATGAAACATCTGTCTACTGCTATTTCATCTGCTCAAAAAGTTTTGAGCTGCACAAAACTTTTTGAGCAGATGAACTTTCCGCCGCGTACAATCTACATCCACGACACAAACGGGCAATGAACATTCTACATCCGTTGTCATCCGTTACACGTCCAATGTATCCTCTCAGCATCCTCTGGCCATCCACACAACTCACATCCGCTCCAGCGGAAAGCAGAAAGAGGGAGGAAGTGAAAGGTAAACGGAACGTCTACACAGTATTTGTAGCACGGAAATAGAAAGGATGTAAGTGGATGCATCTCATATATAGAGTGTTAAAACAGACAAAACGTTCATATATGGGACGTATCTCAGATATTTAGGATGTCTGGAGGATGCCTAGAGTATGTGGAAGGACACCTAGCGGAAAACCTATATTTCCTATAAAAGGGGGGAGGAAATCACCTGGATCTCACTTTCAGTCCAGCAGCCCTGGTGTGCAGACCTCTTCAGCCTTGATCTTGCTTTTCCACAACATCCATTGATCTGCGCCATGGATTATCGCACACTCCTTTTCATAGCTGCCATCATAACCAAGCCTCCTTCAGACTGTTTCACCTTTTCTACACAAGGAGAAGGAGATATCCAAGAGCTGTCTGGGTCCGAAGATGGATCTGCAGAAGAGTAGAGTTTGGACTCTATGACAAGCTGACGATGGAGCTGAGGAATGAAGACCCTCGTGCATTCCAGCACTTCATGAGGATGCCAGCAGCCATGTTTGACGAAGTTGTTGAGCGTCTGAGACCCAGGTTGACCAAGCTTAGCACCAACTTCCATCCCATCCTAGACACTGAACTCAAGGTGGCACTGACTCTGCGCCACCTGGCCTCTGGGACCACATACAGAAACATGCAGTATGCCTGGAGGGTGCCACACAACACCATCAGCATTGTGGTCAGAGAGGTGGTGCAGGTCATCATTGAAGAATATGTCGAGGAGCTCCTCCAGTGCCCCACCACTTAAGAAGGCTGGAGGAAATTTGCAGAGCAGTGGTATCAGAGGTGGAACTTTCCCCACACCATTGGAGCCATAGATGGGAAGCACGTGGCCTGCAAAGCTCCACCCAACTCAGGGTTCTCTTATCACAACTACAAGGGCTTCTTCAGCATCATCCTCTTCACCATGGTCGATGCTGACTACAAGTTCATGTACATCGATGCTTCAGGCAACGGTTCATCTTCAGATACCCAGGTATACAATGCCAGTGACCTCAAGGAGGAGCTGGAACGCAACCTCATCGTGGGCTTCCCAGATCCAGAACCCCTGCCCAACGACACACAAGATGTGCCCTACTTCATCGTGGGGGATGACGCCTTCTCCCTCAGAACCTACCTCATGAAGCCCTACACCTCTAGACTCCTCACCTGTGAAGAGAGGATCTTCAACTACAGGCTATCCAGGGCAAGACGGGTGGTGGAAAATGCCTTTGGCATCCTGGCGAACAGGTTCCATGTACTTCTCACCACCATGCAGCATCACCCAGGGATTGTGAGGAGGATTGTGGAAGCTTGCTGCATCCTGCACAATCTCATGCACACCCGCTACCCAGTCTTGCAGAACAGGCTTGTGGACCGCCAACAAGGCAATGGGGACATGGAGCCTGGTGAATGGAGGCAAGGGCAAAACCTAATAGACACTGAGGATGTGCAAGGCCCCAACAGAGCCTCACGTGAAGGGGAGAAGCAGCGCAACCTCCTGAAACATTGGTGCAACTCCCCAGCTGGAGCAGTGGAGTGGCAATCCAGGATGATAGATGCTTAATGGATGCTTCCTTCAGCCTGTCTCATCACACGGATGACATTGTGCCATGTATGTTTTGTGGCCTTACAATGAATAGGGCATTAATAAAGAGTTTTGTTTATGTTGAAATCTTTTGATCAATGATTACATTGTTATTGATAATAAAGGGTCATATGTGTGGCAGCTGAGAGGGTGGACCATACAGTCCCACTATGCTTGCACTGGACGTTTATCTATCCTACAACTATCCTTACCAATCCCACAACTATCCTTATACCACAGCTATCCTTATCATTCCTACAGCTATCATTACCCATCCCACAAGCATGCAATGGCTTAACCATTTTTTCAAAGTTTTCACCAACACTTTATTAAGTAAAAAAAATGAAATAGGTGTGTGAAGCAAAGATAACCTTTATTAATAACAAACTGTATGACTTTATTAAAGAGGATAATGACCCAAGTAAAGTTTCTTAAGCAAAGATAAAGTGAGCAGTCTCTGGCACTCTTCTCAATCACTCTGAGGCATGCCCATTGTCTCAGATGTAAAGGGGCCAGGGACTGTGGAGGTGGCTGTTGCTGGAGTGCTGGTCTGAGGTGCCATTGGGGTGCCTGGCCCCGAGAGTACAACAGGAGATGGTGTGTGCAGGAAGCTCTCAGAGAGCTGACTCAGTCCCGTGAGGTTGAGAGGCCCTTCCTCAAGTATCTGGGATGTGAGTCCGAAGACTGATGACAGATGTTCTGAGGAAGGGCTTGGCTGTGGGATGGAGGAAGGAGGATTGTAGTGGGGCTCTCTGGTCTGCAGCTGGATCAGCTGAGACGTCTGTGGCATCTGTGGCATCCGAGGAACCTGGGTGTGGATTGGGAAGGGCTGCCTCTGCTGTGGGAAGTCCTGATAGTGGTAGGCTTGGTAGGCGAGGGGCTGCTGAAATCCATGGAAGGGATGTGACATCGCCTGGGATGGAGGAGCAGACCTGGAGTGGGTAGGAGCAGGTTCACCTGGGCTTGGAGGGTGGTGCAGAAGAGCTGTGATCCTGTCCTTCATCGCCTGGTACTGGGCCTCAGGCATGTCCATGTGGGTCTGGCTCACATACGTGATGAAGGGCTTGAATTTGGAGGATGGTATGTTGAAGTGGACTAGCTGAGAAAGGAGATCTGTGCTGGCTTTGATTTTGTCCCTGATCTCCAACAGGACAGTGTGGCTCTGGCCCTCTGTCTGCCTCTCTGCCTGCTTTCTGTGGAGGTGGAGCTGGGGGTGGGGGTGGCTTGGTCTCTGGTGGCTGCTTCTTCTTCCTCCATCTGAGACAGGGGATCTTCCACATCCTCTGGCATGGGTAGTGCAGCTCTCAGGGGGAGGGGTCTCTGTCGTGGGGCCCTCCAAAGACACCTGCCTGGATACTGTAGCTGTCTCCTGGCTGGAAGAGGAGTGGCTCTCTGTGGTCTCTCTGAGGGAGAGGGTTGACAGAGGGGCTGCTCCTCGGTGGCAGATCTCAACCTCCAGGAAGCTGTACCTGGCTATGACGTACATCTCCCAGTCAGTGAGCTTGACAGCAGCCTGCCCGGATTTCTTCAGGTGCAGCTTGCTATACCAGGTGTGCATATGCTTCCACCACCTGAGGAGGACATCTCAAGTGTAGCCCAGGCTCTCTGCCTTATCTCTCCACGCTGCCTGCTTCCACTTGTTGTCGCGATAGAGCCTGTGGCCCTTCCTCCACAGGTACTCATTCTCCCTCAGACATTCCAGCACCTCCTCCTCATGGTCTTCAGAAATGAAGTACTGTTTCCTCTCCCCCTTCTCCTTGCCTTGCCTCTTCCTCCCTCTGGCAGGGGCTTCAGGGCCTTCAGCAGCAGGGCTTTGAGGGCCTTGGGGCTTTTCCACCACAGCAGCAACAGCAGAAGAAGCAGCAGCAGCAGCAGCAGTAGGAGAAGCACCACCACCACCACCAGCAGGAGAAGCACCAGCAGCACCAGCAGAAGCACCAGCAACACCAGGAGCACCAGGAGCACCACCACCAGCAGCAGCAGCACCAGCAGCTTCAGAGTCAGTGCCAGGGGGTGGGATGGTGGTTCTGTCCTTTTTGCCAGGGCTGGCAGGAGTAGGCACAGGCTTCCCCTTCTTCCCCATGATGTTCTCTCAAGATGTCTCTGGCAGCAGGTGTTTCCTATGAATGGTGACCTGCTTGCTAGCTGCCTCCTTTTATATCCACGGAGCTTAGGCAATTCATCCTCCCCGCATGCGCAGTGAATGCTTTGCATCCACTATGCATCCGTTATGCATCCTATAGGCGTCCGTGATGCATCCGTGTCATCCGCTACGCTTCTGCTCCTTCCACTACGTGTCCGCTTCGCTATTCTTCCCCGGAAGCCTTGGGGATGCATCATCTGCTTCTATCCACTTCCATCCGCTAGGCTTCCTACGAACATCCGCTTTACATCCCCGCTACATCCTCCCCATGTTGTTGTCCGCTCTGTTTATGCAAATTTGGGGCACTTTTGAGAACTGATAACAATGGATGGAAAATTTGCTCGTCCGTTGTGTACTTTTTACATACGTTTTGCATCCGTTGGCCAGTGTGACCTGGCCTTTAGCTAAATTTTATGACTTTATTCAATAAGCAAAATGAACCAAGTAAACTGTATTAAGTGTGTTAAGCAAAGATAACCTTTATTAACTTTCTTAGGTAAACTTTATGACTTTATTAAATAAAAAAAAATGAACCAAGTAAAGTGCCTTAAGCAAAGATAAACTTTACAAGTAAACAGCTCAGTCTCTGACACTATTCTCAGTCACTCTGAGTCATGTCCCTGGTCTCAGCTGTTAATTGGGCAGGGACTGTGGAGGTGGCTGTGGCTTGAGTGCTGGTCTGACGCACCAATGGGGTGCTTGGCCCGAGGGTATAACAGGTAGGGGTGTATTCAGGAAGGTGTCCAAGAGCTGACTCAGTCCCGTGAGGTTGAGAGGCCCTTCATTAAGGACTTGAGATGTCAGGCCCAATACTGATGACAAATTGTCCGTTGACGGGCTTGGCTGTGGGGGGGAGGAAGGAGGAGTGTAGTGGGACTGTCTGATCTGCAGCTGGGTGAGCAGTGGCATCTGTGGTGTCCAATGAACCTGGGCCTGGACTGGGAAGTTCTGCTTCTGCTGTGGGAAGTCCTGGTAGTCATAGCCTTGGAATGTGAGGCGCTTTTGAAAGCCGTGGAAGGACTGTGACATCGCCTGTGGTGGAGGAGCAGACCTGAACTGGGTAGGAGCAGGTTCAGCTGGGCCTTGAGGGTTATGCAGAAGTGCTGTGATCTTCTGCTTCATCACCTGGTATGGGGCTTCGGGCAGGTCCCTCAGGGTCTGGCTCACGTAGTTGATGAAGGGCTTCCAGTCCGAGGATGGTATGTCTCAGTGGACCAGCTGAGAGAGAAGTTCTGTGCTGGTCTTCATTGTGTCCCTGATCTCCAACAGCACACTGTGGTCCTGGCCCTCCAGTCTGCCTCTCTGCCTGCATCCTCTGGAGCTGGGGGTGGGGGTGGGGGTGGGTTGGCCTCTTGTGGCTGCTGCTTCTTCCTCCATTTGTGACAGCAGGGCATCATCCTCCATGGGATCCTCCAAGTCTGCCGGCATGGGGAGTGCAGCTGTCGGGGGGGTCTCTGCCTTGGGGCCCGCTGAAGACACCTGCCTGGACAGGATAGCTGTCTCCTGGCTGGAAGAGGACTGGCTGTCTGTGGGCTGTCTGAGGGAGAGGGGTCTCAGAGGGGCTGCTCCTCTGTGGCGGATCTCACCCTCCAGGAAACTGCACTTGGCCATGACGTTCATCTCCCAGTCAGTGAGCCTGACAACGGCCTGCCCAGATTTCTTGATGTGTAGCTTGCCATACCAGGTGTGCATGTGCTACCACCATCCTAGGAGTACTTTTGTAGTGTACCTCAGGCTCTCTGCCTTGTCTCTCCACGCTGCCTGCTTCTTCTTGGTGTCCCAATACAGTCTGTGGCCCTTTCGCCAGCTGTACTCGTTTTCCCTCAGCCATTCCAGCACCTCATCCTCATGCTCTTTGGAAATGGTGTACTGTTTCCTCTCTCCCTTCTTCTTCCCTTGCCTCTTCCTCCTTCTGGTAGGGGCTTGAGCAGGGCCTTCAGGGGCTTGAGCAGCAGGGCCTTCAGGGGCTTGAGCAGCAGGGCCTTCAGGGACTTGAGCAGCAGGGCCTTCAGGGGCTTGAGCAGTAGGGCCTTCAGAGGCTTGAGCAACAGGGCCTTCAGGGGCTTGAGCAGCATGGCCTTCAGGGGCTTGAGCAGCACGGCCTTCAGCAGCAGGGCTTTGAGGGCCTTGGGGCTGGTCCACCACAGCAGCAGCAGCAGTTTCAGAGTCAGTGCCAGGGGGTGGGATGCTGGTTCTGACCTTCTTCACCTTGCCAGGGCTTGAATAAGTAGGCACGGGCTTCCTCTTCTTGCCTGACTGATGAACCATGGTGCTCCTGCTAGATGTATGTGGCAGCACCTCTTTCCCCTGTATGCTGACTGCGTGCATGCTGCATCCTTTTATATCCGCAGAGCTGACACAATTCACCCTCCCTGCATGCGCAGTGAATGCTTTGCATCTGATATGCATCCGCGCGGAATCCACTATGCGTCCACTTTGAAATTCTCCCCCGGAACCCCTTTGGAGGTGTCATCTGCTTCTATCTGCTTTCATCCACTAGGCTTCCTATGAGCATCCTTTTAACATCCCCGCTACATACTACCCACGTCTGTTCTTTTCCCTTCTTTTCCCTACTTTTCCGTTCTGTTTATACAAATTTTCACCACTTTTTGGAGTGGATGACAACGGATGGAGCCACCCCCGAAATTTTGCTTGTCCGCTGTGTCCTTTATGCATACATTTTGCGTCCGTCGGCCAGTGGGACCGGGCCTTTAATTCTGAACAATGGCAATAAAAACAAGACAGCACTGTCTGGTATTTGAAGACATCTGTGCCTTTTTAGAAGTTAATTTTTTTTTGCATCCCATAGCTAGCCTATATATTTTATTTATCTCTCTTATTATTTTATAATTACGCCTCCAGTTGTATCAACTTTTCATATTTTACTTTTTTCTCAATCACACTATTTTTTAAATACAATCTTTGGTCCTCTAATTCAAAAGTGATGGCAGGTTTTGCCCTATGATTATTCTGCAGAATATTTGGATAACTTTCCCTAATCCAGTAGAGATAGTCCTAGACTTATAACCACAGTTGATCCCAAAACTTCTGTTGCTAAGTGAGATAGTTGTTAAACGAGTTTTTTGTCATTTTATGACTATTCTTTCCACAGTTGTTAAGTGAAGCACTGAAGTTGTTAAGTTAGTAACACAGTTGTTTAGTGAACCTGGCTCCCCTATTGACTTTGTTTATCAGAAGGTTTCAAAATATGGCCAAAATGTACCAAAATATATCACCCATCTGCTGGAAATGAACTCAAGAACATGGAGAGGAGAGGTAGTTTGAATTGCTTCCATTGTATTTCAAATTCCCAGAGGTTGTGGGAGGAGCTGCTGGCTGCTTGTAAAGGAAGCAGAGGGTGCGTAGAAAGGAGAAATATTGGCCCGCATGCCTAAGAGCACACGAATCGTATAACTATAAACTAAGAATACCAATAATACATTTAGGGTAGTGCGCTTGCGACTGTGATTTTATTTTATTTCAAAATGACCAGTTTAGTTCAGTGTAATACTTGTTTTACAGCTGTCTTTTGCAGTAGTCTTCTCAAACATGGATACTGTCCTTTTTCTAAAAAAATTACCAATCTACATGGGCAGATTACCTATCTACAATCTCTAATCTGTGCTCTCCAAGCAGAAAGTAAGTGCCCTGTCTACCCATCTATTGAGCTGCCATGCTACCAGCGCCCACTACCCCAAAGATCCTACAGGAAAAGGGCGGTATGGACAACCATGGAATCTGGCAAGGTTAGAGCTGTGGACCATAAATACAAACCTTTTGCTGTTTCCCAGCATAACAGATACAATGCCCTTGCTGACCTTAATAGGGACACTAAAGTGACAGGTCAAGATAGTTGTAATAATGAAAACTCAAGTAAGCTGGGGATCATGGTCCTAGAAGAAGAACTTACTTTGGAAATGAAAAAGTATGAATCACGTATGACACACCAGACACACAAGAAGAGCGGCCACCTTCTGGTTGGGGACTCAATTATAAGGGATGTAAATTAGGAAAGGATACTGAGGTTTTGAAAGAGATCAAATGTCTACCAGGTGCTACTGCCAGCAGGGACAAGAAGCGTATTCTTAAAGTAGTCAAGAATGCCAGCAAGGACTGTAATGTTGATGTTATTATACATTTTGTACAAATGATCTGTCCCAGAAGGATGGACTTTCTGTTCAGAAAGACTTCCATAGATTGGGGTATGAACTTAGCAATATGGGCTGTAGGCTTATCTTTTCAGAGTTCTACCAGTATACAAGGAACAAAAAGGGAAAGGGCAGCATGTAGCAGAGTTTAATGTGTGGCGAAAGGAGTGGTGTAAAAAGGAAGGCTTTGGTTTTATTAGCCATGATGTCTGCAGCTGGTCCAATGAAAAACTGTACAAAAGAGATGGTTTGCATCCATCAAAGAAAAGGACTGAGTTAATTTGCATAAAATTTGCAGATTTCCTGGATAAACATTTAAACTGAACAGCAGAGACAGAGAATTAATGGATTCAGAACATCTCTGTCCCCAGCAACCTACAACTAATAAGGATACCAGTGCATGCAAAATAGATGTTTGTGCAGGTAAAATTATCAATCTTGATGCCAACCAAAACCAAGCAGTTAATAGTGAGTGCCATATCATATGCATTAATCAAACAGGTGGCAAGAAAGTAAGGGCAGGCAAGCACAACACAGAAAGTAAGGGCAGGCAAGCACACTGGAGACAGTAAACACAGTGTCAGACATAAAGATCTCAAGTGCCTATACACAAATGCACAAAGTCTGGGGAACAAACAGGGTGAACTGGAACTACGAAAACATGAAAGTAAATATGATATAGTTGGAATAACAGAAACTTGGTGGGGTGAAACCATGACTGGAACATACTGGTAGAAGGAAACAAAGTATTCAAAAAAAAGAGACTCCATAAAAGAGGAGGTGGAGTTTCATTGTATGTAAAGGGCCTGTCACATAGGCTGACGGAAGCAAAATGTATGTAAAAAGGACACAGCGTACGAGAAAATTTTCCATCCATTGTTATCCGCTCTCAAAAGTGCCCCGAATTTGCATAAGCAGAGAAGACAACAACGGAAAGGAATGGACGGGGAGAGGATGTAGCCAGGATGTTAAGCAGATGCCCCACGGAAGCCTAGCAGATAGAAGCAGATGGAAGCGGATGGCACATCCGCAGGGCTTCCGGGGGACAACAGCGAAGAAGAATTGCAATGGAAGGAATGGATGCAGAGTGGATGCTGAGCAGATGAAGCGGATGCAGAGCGGATGCCTAGTGGATGCAAAGCGTTCACTGTGAATGCGGGGAGGATGCATTGCATCAGCCCCATGGATATAAAGGGAAGCAGCTCACAAGCAGGTCACCATTCAGAGGAAAGACCTGCTGCCAGACACAGCTCCAGCCAGACAACAACCATGGGGAAGAAGAGGAAGCCTGTGCCATATGCTGCCAGCCCTGGAAAGAAGGACAGGGCCACCATCCCACCCCCTGGCCCTGACTCTGCTTCTGCTGGGGCTTCTGCTGCTCAGGCTGACTCTTCTGGTGCTAGGGTTTCTGCTGGCGCTGCTTCTGGTGCTGGTGCTTCTGCTTGTGCTTACTCTGCTGGCGCTGCTCCTGGTGCTGGTGCTTCTGCTGGTGCTTACTCTGCTGCTGCTGCTTCTGATCCTGCTGGTCCTGCTGGTCCTGTTGGTGCTCCTGGTGCTCCTGGTCTTGCTGGTGCTCCTGGTCCTGCTGGTGCTTCTGGTCCCGCTGGTGCTGCTAGTGCTGCTGGTGCTGCTGGTGCTTACTCTGCTGCTGCTGGTCCTGGCCCTGCTGGTCCTCCTGGTGCTGCTGGTGATGCTGGTGCTTACTCTTCTGGTGCTGCTCCTGGTCCTGCTGGTCCTGCTGGTCCTGTTGGTACTCCTGGTGCTCCTGGTGCTCCTGGTCCTTCTGGTGCTCCTGGTCCTGCTGGTCCTGCTGGTGCTCCTGGTCATGTTGGTGCTGCTGGTGCTTACTCTGCTGCTGATGATCCTGGTGCTGCTGGTGCTGCTGGTCCTGCTTTTGCTGCTACTGTTGTTGTTTCTGCTGCTGGTGGTGCTGGTGGTGTGGTGGAGCAGCCCCTAGAACATCGAAGCCCCTCTGATGAGGGCCCAGATGGCCCTGCCAGAGGGAGGAAGAGGCATACGTGGGAATGGGAGAGGAGGCAATACTCCATCAAAGAGGAACATGAGGATGAGGTGCTGGAATAGCTGAGGGAGAACGAGTATCTATGGCGGAAGGGACACAGGCTCTATCGAGACACCAAAAGGAAGCAGGCTGTTTGGAGAGAGAAGGTGGAGAGCTTGGGCTACACTTCGGAGGTCCTCCTCGGCTGGTGGAAGCACATGCACACCAGGTACGGGAAGCTGCACCTCAAGTAATCTGGCCAGACCAAGGTCAAGTTGACGGACCGGGAGACCTATGTAATGGCCAAGTGCAGCTTCTTGGAGGGTGAGATCCGCCACCAAGGAGCAACCCCTCTGACAACCCTCTCTCTCAGGCAGCCCACAGAGAGCCAGTCCTCTTCTGGCCAAGAGTCAGCTCCTGTGTCCAGGCAGGTATCTGTGGAGCATCCCACAATGGAAACCCCCCCGACAGCTGCACTCCCCATGGCGGAGCGCATTGAGTCCCTGACGCAGTGGGAGCAAGGAGAGGGCACTTCCACCAGAGACCAACCCACATCCACCCCCAGCTCCACCTCCACAGAAAGCAGGCAGAGAGCCAGACCGGAGGGGCAGAGCCACACTGTCCTGCTGGAGATAAGAGACACCATCAGAAGCAGCGTAGATCTCCTCTCTCAGCTGGTACACACTGACATACTATCCTCAAACCGAAAGCCTTTCCTCACCTATGTCAAACAGACCCTCATGGACATGTCCAAATCACAGTACCAGGTGATAAAGGACAGGATCACCGGTCTTCTTTACAACCCTCCAGGCCCAGATGAACCTGCTCCGACCCAGTCCAGGTCTGCTCCTCCACCCCAGGTGATGTCACAGCCCTTCCAAGGCTTTCCACAGGCCCTCACCTTCCAAGGCTACGGCTACCAGGAGGTCCAGCAGCACAAGCATCCCTTCCCAGTCCAGGCACAGTTTCATCCTACGCCACCGGTGCCACTGATGCCTCTAATGCCACCGATGCCACCGATGCCACCTAGGCCACAGATGCCACCCATGCCACAGATGCCACCCACGCCACAGATGCCACGCACACCACAGATGCCACAGACGCCTCACCTCGCTCACCTGCAGACCAGACCTCCCCACTACACTCCTCCTTCCTCCACCCCACAGCCAAGCCTGGCCTCAGAACATCTATCATCGGTCCTGGGACTGACACCCCATGTCCTGGAGAAAGGGGCTCTCAACATCACAGGACTGAGCCAGCTCTCTGAGAGCTTCCTCACACACCATTCCCTGTTGTCCTCTCGGGGCCAGGCACCACAATGGTGCCTCAGACCAGCACTCCAGCAGCAGCCACCTCCACAGAACCTGGACCCTTCACCCCTGACACCATGGGCACCTCTCAGAGTGACTGAGAAGAGGACCAGAGACTGGGTTGCTACCTGTTGACTTTATCTTTCCTTGGGACACTTTACTTGGGTCATTTTCTTTTACAGTTTGTTATTAATAAAGATTCACACACTTGCTTCAGTTCTTTTAGTAAGTATAGTCTTGGTGGAAACTTTTAGAAATGGTTTAAGCCTTTGCATGCTTGTGGGATAGGTAAGGATAGCATTGGGATGGGCAGGGATACTTGTGGGATGGGTAATAGCTGTGGGATAGATAAACCTCCAGTGCAAGCATAGTGGGACTGTATGGTCCACCCTCCCAGGTGCCACACCTATGGCCCTTTATTATCAATAACAATTTAATCATTGATCCACATATTTCAACATAAACACAACTCTTTATTAAATGCCCTGTTAATTGTAGGGCCACTCAACATACATGGCCCAATCTCATCAGTGTGATGAGACAGGCTGAAGGAAGCATCCATTAAGCATCTACCATCCTGTCTTGCCACTCCACTGCTCCAGCTGGGGAGTTGCACCAGTGTTTCAGGAGGTTGCGCTGCTTCTTCCCTTCATGTGAAGCTCTGTTGGGGCCTTGCACATCCACGGTGTCAATCAGGTTTTGCCCTTGCCTCCATTCACCAGACACCATGTCCCCAATTGCCTTGTTGGAGGTCCATGAGCCTGTTCTTCAACACTGGGTAGCGGGTGCACATGAGATTGTGCAGGATGCAGCAAGCTTCCACAATCCTACTCACGGTCTCTGGGTGATGCTGCATGGTGGTGAGAAGTACATGGAGGTAGGTTCTGAGGGAGAAGGCGTCATCCCCCATGATGAAGTAGGGCACATCTTGTGTGTTGTTGGGCAGGGGTTCTGGATCTGGGAAGCCCATGATGAGGTTGCATTCCAGCCCCTCCTTGAGGTTACTGGCGTTGTATACCTGGGCATCTGAAGATGACCCATTGCCTGAAGCATCGATGTACATGAACTTGTGGTCAGCATCGACCATGGCGAAGAGGATGATGCTGAAGAAGCCCTTGTAGCTGTGATAAGTGGACCCTGACTTGGCTGGAGCTTTGCAGGCCACGTGCTTACCATCTATGGCTCCAACGATGTGGGGGAAATTCCACTTCTGATACCACTGCTCTACAACTTTCTTCCAGCCTTCTTCAGTAGAGGAGCACTGGTGGAGCTCCTCCAGGTATTCTTCGATGATGGTCTGCACCACTTCTCTGACCACAATGCTGATGGTGTTGTGTGACACCCTCCAGCCGTACTGCATGCTCCTGTACGTGGTCCCGGAAGCCAAGTGGTGCAGAGTCAGTGCCACCTTGAGTCCAGGGTCCAGGCTGGGCCGGATGTTGGTGCTCTGCTTGGTCAACCTGGGTCTCAGCCACTCTACAACTTCGTCAAACATGGCTGGCAGCATCCTCATGAAGTTCTGGAATGCACAAGGGTCTTCGTTCCTCAGCTCCACCATCAGCTTGTTATACAGTCCGTACTCGGCTCTTCTCGGGATCCATCTTCGGACCCAGACACTTCTTGGATGCCTCCTTTTCTTCATATAGAACAGGTGAAAGAGCCTGTAGATGGCTTTGCACTGTTGTAGAATGATGGTGGCTACCAAAAGGAGTGTGTGACAATCCATGGTGGTGATGACTGGATGCTGTGGAAGAGCAAGAGCCAGATGAAGGCTGAAGAGATCTGCACAGCAGGGCTGCTGGACTGAAAGTGAGATCCAGATGAGTTCCTCCCCCTTTTTATAGGAAACATAGGTTTTCCGCTAGGTGTCCTTTTGCATCCTCTAGGCATCCTGCAGACATCCTTAATATTTGAGATACGTCCCCTATACGAACATTTTTCCATTTTAATGCTTTGTATGCGAGCTGCATCCGCTTTCATCCTTTCTCTGTCCATGCTACTAACACTGCGTGTTCATTCTGTGTCCATTTCACTTCCTCCCTGTGTCCGTTTTCCGCTGGAGCAGATGCGAGTTGCGCAGATGCGCAGCGGATGCCTAGCGGATATAGCGGACACGTAACGGATGACGACGGACATCTAACGGATGTTCCTCGTATGCGTAGCAGATGTCTAACAGCTGCGTTGGATACATTTTCCGCTCAAAACATTTTGTGCAGCTCAAAACTTTTTGAGCAGATGAAATGTCAACAGACGGATGCTGGACGGATAGAGAGTATGAAAAATGGACACAGTGAGTACAGAACGGATGCATCGCGTTAACCAACAGATGGCAAGTATTTCTCTCCATTTCACATCCTCTTTCCATCCATTGGTGCTTTGTGATAGGGGTTTAAAGGACCACTATGTTGCTACAGAAATGCATGAAAACTTGCTAGAATGCATATATATATAAAGAATGACATGGCCAGAGGTGTATATTTTAGGCAACCCAATCAAGCAGAAAAAAATAGATGTCCTTTTTGCCAGCCAACTAACAAAAATGCAGGAAACACACAACAATAGTAATGGGAGACTTCAATTATCCTTATATCAATTGGAAAACTAATTCTGCACCAAGTGAAAAATCAAATAAGTTCCTAACCAACCTAGCTGACAATTTTGTTATCCAAAAGTTAGAGGATGGAACTAGAGGGACAGCCATGCTGGACTTAATTCTGACAAACATAGAAGAAGTGAAAGAGGGAGTTGAAACTGCAGGAACCTTGGGTGAAAGTGACCATGTCATGCTAAAATTCAACATAACACAAACACAAGCAACAGAACAGAATGACACTAGAGTCTTCGATTTTAAAAGAGCTGATTTCAATAAACTCAGAGAGAACTTGATTAAGATTTTATGCATGAAAATCCTAACCGGGAAAACAACTCAAGAATCTTGGGAAGCTCTAAAAAGTATGATCATAGATCCCCAGACCAGCACAATACCACTGAGAAAGAAAAACAAGAAATCCAAGAAGAAACCAGCATGGATGCACAAAGATCTCTATGGCAAATTGAAAGAAAAAAAGGACAAGTACAAAAAATGGAAATAAGACATACAACTAAGGCAGAATATCAGCAGATAGCCAGAATCTGCAAACACTAAGTGAGAAGAGCAAAGGCTCAGAACAAACAAAGACTTGCAACAAAAGACAAAGATAATAATAAAAAAAAGTTTCTTCCAACGTATAAATAACAATGAAAAAATCAAGGAAAGAGAGAAGACGGCAAGGAAATAACAGGCAACAGAGAGAAAGCAGAATCACTTAACTCATTCTTTGCATCTGTCTTCATGCAAAAAGAAACTATTGTGTATAGAACTTGGTAGACTCCAAATACCTTAAACTGATTGGCTGAGAAGGCCATTCTCAGATTGGTTACTTAGGAACCATTCTAATTGGCCCGCCGGATGGCGGGAAGATTTAAACTACTGTCATTGGCCACAAGCCGTGCACAAGCCACTATAAGAAGGGCTGTCCTGGCTTGGGTTGTTGTTCTGTTACCAGTTGCTTTACTTGTTAATAAAAGAGCTGTTTGTGGGGACCTGGTCTCGTGCACCTTATTTCCGAATGGAACACTGGCGACAAAGGTGGGATCATCATAGAAGAGTGAGACTGAAGCACGCGGCAATCAGAACCGAGCAAGAGAGATGGCCGGTAAGAATGCGCTGCCCACACCGTTCAACCCTGATAAGGAGGATTGGGAGTCATATATCGATCACTTTCTAATGTTTTTAGAAAGCAACGAACTGCAGGAGATATCTGACCACAGGAAAAGGGCTGTCTTCCTCACACACTGTGGACCAGCCATTTTTAAAATGGCAAAGGCAGTAGTCAAACCAAGAGACATTAAACAGATGATTTGGCCCAAGCTGAACAGAATGCTCTGAGCACATTACGCACCTATGGTCTCCAACTTGATAAAAAGGCATGAGTTCTACAAAAGAGCCCAAAAAAGAAGATGAGACTGTCAGAGATTTTATAGCAGCCCTGAGACACATTGGAGGAACCTGCGAGTTCCAGAACGTGGACAAGGCCATGAGGTACTGTGTGATCCTTGGATTGAGGGATGCTACACTCCAGAGTAAGCTGCTAAATAGACTAAACATCACTGGGCTGAGGCCATCGCAGAAGCCACTGCTGCCGAAGTTGCAAAGAAATCCGCAGCCACTATGCGCCAGATGAACTCAATTCAGATCTGCCGAATCAACCCAGAGAAAACAAGGTGGAGGGAAGCAAGAAACAGCCCATAGAGACTGCCCACTATGAAGATCTCGACTCCCCAAATGATACTGATGATGACAATGAAGATGTCCATAGACTCCAATCAGACAAAAAATGGTAGGGAAAAAAGAAGAAGCAGGCGAGAATTCCAGTGTGCTGGATGCGGAGGCAACCACCCGTGATCTGAATGCAGGTTCCTAGACACAATCTGCAGAGCTTGTAACAAACGGGGGCACATCGAAAGGGTCTGCTGAAATAAAAAGAGCTATAGTTCTAAAAGCACACCCCCCCCCCCAGAAATGAAGGGAGACAAGCCGGAAGCAGATCGAACCAAGATAGTAGAAATAAAAGAACGAGTAACAGAGAGGAAACACACCAGATGATAACAATCGGAAATGCTGGGGCAACAAACGTAAAAAAGGTCCACATAGAGGTGAACATCAAAGGGAAGCCCTGTGAGATGGAAGTCGACTCCGAATCCTTTTTGTCCATGGTATCTTGGAACACCATCCGACGCCTAATACCAAACATCAAACAAAAAGAATTTGAAAAACAAAAGCTGATTTTAAAGGACTACCAGGGAAATCGAATCCTGGTAGTGGGCCTTGGACATTTCCTTGTCAAGTTTAAAAATCATGCCAAAATTTTGCCTCTGACCATCATCGACCGTGATCACCCTAGCCTGTTGGGAATTGAATGGTTTGCACCCCTGGGAATCGGGATGACCGGGATCAACAGCATCATTGAAGCCAACTGGGAAGAAAGCCTGTTGCAAGAGTTCCAGGATGTATTTGATGGGACCTAGGCAAGTACAAGGGGATCCCAATATCATTTAGCCTAGACCCCAAAATAGCACCCATCCAGCTCAAAGCCAGATGCGTCCCTTTTGCCTTAAAACCAAAAATTGATGAACAACTAAACAAACTAAATGCACAATGGGTGTTAGAGCCAATCGACCATGCCAGGTGGGAAACACCCATCATGACTTCTGTCAAACCAGAGGGGTCAGTGCACATCTGTGGAGACTATAAGGCAACCCTAACTCATGCGCTCCAACAAAGCGCATACCCAGTACCGGTAGTGAAACACTTATTGCATTCTCTAGGGGGAGGAAAATTTTTTGTGAAGCTTGATCTCACACAAGCGTACCAGCAACTACCCGTTAACCCTGAAACCACAGAGGCACAGACTTTAGTGACACACAGAGGGGCATTCAAGTGCAACCGACTTCAATTCGGCGTTAGTGTTGCCCCAGGCATTTTCCAAATCCTCATGGAGCATCTTCTTAATGGAATCAAGGTAGTCATCCCTTATTTTGATGATGTACTAGTGTCAGCAAAAAACGCAAACCAACTAGAAAGTAGATTAAAAGAAGTATTACGAAGATTCAGAGACGCAGGCCTTAAAGTAAAGTCACCTAACCACCAACCAGGTCAAATTTCTAGGCTATCTCATAGATGAGCAAGGGATACACCTCACCGAAAAAAAGATAAAGGCAATTAAAGATGCACCTAGACCTAGGAACAAAACTGACTTGCAAGCATTCCTAGGTCTCATAAATTTATACAATATGTTCCTCCCCCTAAAAGCAACCGTAGCTGAACCCTTACATCAGTTGTTAGACAAAAAAACTATCTGGAAATGGGAACAAGCAACATTTCAAAATATCAAGGATTTATTAATGTCTAACACTGTTTTGATCCAGTATAGCAATACCCTGCCTTTGACGGTCACCTGTGATGCATCACCTTTTGGAATTGGTGCCATCCTGAGCCACAAGTTTCCAGATGACAGAGAGGCACCGATCGCCTTTTATTCAAAAACACTGTCGAAATCGGAGAGAAATTACAGCCAACTTGACCGAGAAGCCCTGGTAATCATAGCCGGAGTCAAAAGATTCCATGAGTACCTTTATGGTAGGACTTTTTCAATCATCACTGACCACAAACCCCTGCTAGGAATTCTGGCAGGAAAGAAACTGACCCTGAATATTCTATCACCAAGAATGACGAGGTGGTCTGAATTCCTCGCTGCATAAAACTACATGCTCACCCATCGTCCAGGGAAGACCATCACCCATGCAGACACCTTGAGCCATTCCCCGCTACCCATCACAGAAGACGACCCAGGTCCCACCATCTCCACCCTCCAAATCGAGTCCTGGCCGAACCTGCCACTAACCACAGCAGATGTCTCTAAAGCCACTGCAAAAGACCCACTGACAGTTCACATTCTACATTGGGTAGGTAAGGGCTGGCCAGCTGAAAACAAAATCAAGACTTTTAAACTGTTTCGCACCCAACAGACTGAACTGACTATTGAAAAAGGCTGTATATTATGGGGTGACAGGGTGGTAATCCCAGAAAAATTACAGGAAGAAGTGCTGTGCATGTTGCACGAGGGGCACCCGGGCATAGTTAGGATGAAAGCCCTGGCCAGGAGTTACGTCTGGTGGCCAGGGCTGGACAAAGACATTGAACATTGGGTGGCTACATGCCATGACTGCCAAAAATCGAGGCCTACCCCCCCACTGGAACCAGTCATTGAATGGGAAACTCCCAGAGACCCATGGTCAAGACTGCATATTGACTTTGCTGGGCCAACTAAAGGGAACACCTATTTGGTTATCGTGGATGCCTACTCGAACTGGTTGGAAGTCATACTTATGGCATCCACTACCACCGAGACAGTCATGAAACAGTTAAACAAACTTTTCGCCACACATGGGCAACCTGATGTTATCATATCAGACAATGGCCCCAGTTTACCGCTTTGGCATTTGAGCAGTACTTGGCTGCACAGGGCATCCGACATGCCCTGACAGCACCGGCCCATCCGCCTGCTAATGGATAGGCTGAACACATGGTTTGGTATACTAAGGAGGGCCTAGAAAAAATGGACACAGGGGATGTGCAAGAAAACCTTAACAGATTGTTAACCATGCAACATGTTACCCCTAGCACAACCACCAACAAGAGCCCAGCAGAACTCCTCATGGGTAGGAAATTGTGCTCCTACCTAAATAGACTGCACCCCACATATACTTGGGACAATCCCCCTGACTCCTCCAGCAAGTATCGGTCATTTGAAATAGGTAATCAGGTGTATGCTAAAAACCTTACCGGGGCCCCGTTATGGCTTCCAGCCACAATCACCCAAATCACAGGCACCTGGTCTTACTGACTTGTGCTGGACAATGGGAGAGCATGGAAGTGGCACATCGATCAGCTTCGCTCTCGCACATGAGAACGCAATCACCACAAAAAAATGAACCAAAAACAACTGAGGAGGGGGGAAAACACAAAATAACAAAAAAAGGGAAGATGAACCTCCAATAACATGACAACAAACACTTCACAAAGACACCCAAATAAAACAAAAAGAGCATTCACTGTTAGACAACCTCCACAGAAGAAGTCCAGGAGCAGGAGAACGAGGCGAGGCCTTCCTGGAAGGAGACAGCCAGGCCAGCTCAACCAACCTGGACAAATTAGGAGGGAACGGCGGAACACCTCAACCAGCCTGAGAAACTCAGGCGGGAGCGGCAAGGCTGACTCACCCTTCCAGGAGGTTCCATGGAGAAGAAACAGAGAGAAAATGATCCCATCCGAACCGTTGGAGGACCACGCTGAGACTGAGCTGCGCAAGTCAACTTGGACCTGAAAAAGCCCCACCTACCTGCATGACTTTGTGACGCACGTTGGACGAAACCAAGGGGGGAGGGGTGTTGTGTATAGAACTTGGTAGACTCCAAATACCTTAAGCTGATTGGCCGAGAAGGCCGTTCTCAGATTGGTTACTTAGGAACCATTCTGATTGGCCCACTGGATGGCGGGAAGACTTAAACTACTGTCATTAGCCACAAGCCGCAAGCAAGCCATTATAAGAAGGGCTGCCGTGGCTTGGGCTGTTGTTTCGTTACTAGTTGCTTTACTTGTTAATAAAAGAGCTGTTTGTGGGAACCCGGTCTCGTGCACTTTATTTCCGAATGGAACAGAAACTGTAGCTCAACCCACCAAAAACATAACTGTAAAAGACAGACCAGAAATAAAAGCTAAAATAAGCAAGAAAATAGTAAGAGAACACCTGTCTGATCTTGATGAAAACAAATCACCGGGGCCTGATGGATTACATTCCAGAGTTTTAAAGGAACTGGCAGTGTACCATATCTTTCAAAAATCCTGGAGCACCGGGGAACTACCAGTGGACTGGAAAAAAGCTGATGTGGTTTCCATCTTCAAAAAAGGAGGAAAAAAAAAACAGACCCAGGAAACTATAGACCAATCAGCCTAACATCAATATCCGGGAAGATACCGGAAAAGATAATAAAAAAACAGATCTGCCAAAATCTAGAAACAAGTAATAACTAGCAGTCAGAATGGGTTTGTTAAGAACAGATAATGCCAAACCAATCTTATTTAATTCTTCAACAAAATGAATAAAGTAGTAAACCAGCAAAATACTGTGGACATAATATATTTAGATTTCAGCAAGGCATTCGACAAAGTAGACCACAACTTACTTCTTAGTAAGCTCAAAAAAAGTGGAATAGATAGCACCACCACTAGATGGACTCACAACTGGCTGGCAAACTGTACTCAATGAGTAATCCTAAATGAGTCTAAATCTACATGGAGGGAAGGAAGCAGTGGGGTGCCACAAGGTTCCATCTTAGGCCCACTACTCTTTAATATCTTCATTTACGACTTAGATGGGGGAATAGAAGGGGAACTTACCAAATTTGCAGATAATACTAAGCTGGCAGGAATAGCTAACACCCAAGAAGATAGGCTCAAAATCCAGATGGATCTTGACAGACTAGAACACTGGGCCATATCAAACAAAATGAAATTCAATGTAGAGAAAAGTAAAGTCCTACAGTTTGGCAAGTAAAACCAAAAGTACACATATAGACTGTGTGAAACCAGGCTCAACAGAAGTAACTGTGAGAGCGATCTTGGAGTATTAGTGGACAACCAGCTAAATATGAGCCAGCAGTGTGCAGCAGCAGCCAAAAAAGCTAATGCAGTCCTAAATTGTATTCACAGAGGGATACAATCAAGAACAAGGGAAGTCCTAATACCACTCTATAAAGCCTTAGTTAGACCAACCTAGAGTACTGCATCCAGTTTTGGTCACCACATTATAAAAAAGATGTTGAGACTCTAGAAAATGTAAAGAGAAGAGCAACCAGGATGATTAGAGGACTGGAGGCTAAAACATACAATGAATGGTTGCAGGAACTGGGCTTGGCTAGTCTAGTAAAGAGAAGGACCAGGGGAGACATGATAGTGGCCTTCCAATATTTGAGGGGCTGCCACAGGGAGGAAGGGATCAAACTATTTTCTGAAGTGCCTGAAGGTCAGATAAGGAATAATGGATGGAAACTGAACAAGGAGAAATTTAACCTGGAAATAAGGAGAAACTTTCAGTTTCAGACAGTGAGAACAGTCAACCAATGGAACAGCTTGCCCTCAGAAGTTGTGGGAGCGCCATCACTTGAGACTTTCAATAAGAGATTTGACTGCCATTTGTCAGAAATGATGTAGGGTCTCCTGCTTGGGTGGGGGGTTGGACTAGATGACCTACAAGGTCCCTTCCAACTCTGATTATATGTTATCTGTTATCTGATCATATTATCATATTTGGTGGAAATGTAGAAAAACCCAAGAGTTTTGGCATAGAACTCAGAGGTGACTTGAGATGACAGGGCAAAAAGTGGAACATAAACCAAATTTTTTCTTATTCAGAATTATAACTGAAAAATACAAAAAGGAGGTGATCTACTTGATAATACATGATCACTGCAGTAAGGTTAGCTTTTGCTCAAAAGTGGCAAGATAAATTCCCAATGAAGATGAAATATTAAAAAAGATTTGGACTGTGCCAAGATGGATAAATTAACTTTAGAAATAAAAGACAAAGACGAAACAGCACACTACAAAGTATGGGATAAATTTTATCAATGATGGGAAAAAGAAGGTTCTAGAATCAAAATATAGGAGGGTTGGCAGAACGGATTACTAGAAATAAAAAACTTTGCATAAACATATATAAAACATGTACCTTATGCCATAATATGTATGACAAATAGGGTTGTCAGGATGATCACATTACGTCCAATGTTTTTAACAATTTATTCAATAATTTTTTTGTCAAAAAAAGCTGCAAAATATTGTCACATGATCCTGCATGTTCAAAAACATCCCACATATTCAAAAAGGACCTTGACACATTCAGGTGGAATATCTGGTTGCAAATGCTTCTGTTCATGACCAAATCAGGTGATGACCAAAATGTTTACCTCTGGTCATGAACATGTGCTCAGGTGGTGATTAAACACAGCTGTGGTGATTTGTCTTTCTGTGCCAATTTGCTCTTCTGCACCACACCATTTTTTTTTACATGCATGAGCTTCTGGTGACAATTGAATCAGATGATGATCGAATTCTTAGAACAGATTATGGTCATCACCTGAGATTCTACTATGACAGGTTGTACGCTGCCAACGGTGTGTCCGCAGATGGCTGGTAAGGCCTATATGGGCACAAGATGGTGGGCAGAATGTGTAAGCACAACTAATTGCAGCACTGCAGCTCTGGCTTTGCAGAGTGCTCGCTTCTCTTGTGCTGTAGTTGTTCTTCTGTCTTCAAGTGTTTGGAGCGTTGGTGGATCAATATGCACCATGTTGATCGATGTTATGCCAGGATTTCCCAGGGTTTCAATGTTTCTTCATATAGCTTCCTTTGTCCCCTGTGTGATTACTTTATTTGAGACAGCTCATCATAGAGGAGCTGTTTAAAGATCCGGTGGTCTGGCATCCTTGCAATATGGGCCGCACAGTGTGTCTGGGTTTTATGAGCAGAGTATGAACTGATGGCAGGCCTGCTCTGGAGAAGACTTCTATGTCTGGCACATTGGATCCTCAGATGTTTGCGGAGGCAGGTCATGTGGAAGTGGTTCAATTGCTTAGCATGCCTTCTGCAGACCTGCCAACCCCTGATAAAGGAAAATCTGGAGACCCATGAAAAAAAATCTGGAGATTCTAGAAAAAATAGTGAGATTCACGATCACGTGAATAACTAACCAATCAGAGCGTGTTATATCCAGTGGTAGAAAAAGCAAAATGGAGGCGCCCAGAGTAAAAAGAAATGTGCTGTATATATATATATCTCTGTATGGTAATATTGATATTGCGTGATCTGAGAAGTGGTGTCATATCGTCATGTCATTTGTGTCAGAAATCAGATTTATGTGCGTATAAGCCGATCCCCAAATTTTTGGGGAAAAAAAAAGCGTTTAAAATTTGACATGAGATTGAGGAGCCTTGTTGTGAGACCGTGAGACATGACAAAAAATTGTGAGACTCACGGCAGAACCGTGAGAGTTGGCAGGGCTGCTTCTGTATACAGTCCAAGTCTCACTGTATACAGTCCAAGTCTCAGGCTAGTTAGAACTACTGGTGAGGAGACTTTGAGGTTTGGAGCAAGGCTTATTCCATGGCAGTTCCATATGTTGATCAGTAGTCCACTAAATGCAGTGCTTGCCTTGGCGATTCTGCACTTGACCTCAATATCAATTGTAATGATCCTGAATAATAGCAGTAGCACTTATATAAACTTTTATATTGCTTTATAGTGCTTTAGAGCCCTTTGAAAGTAGTTTATAGAATCTCAAAGATGTTTTTTCAAGAGACAACTGGACTTTCTGGTTTTTCTTTGAAGACATTTCACTTTTCATCCAAGAAGCTTCTTTAGCTCTGGCTGGATAGTGGGAAAAGGAATGATTTATGTTACTGCAGACAGCTGGTCATTTCATCCTTTTACTTCATCATTAAGGCCACCTGGAGGTTTATCTGTGTCATCAGGGCCACCTGAGTAGTGCAAATGGGTATAGAGCCTTCTTGGAACTGTTGAAAGGACTGTGTTGTAGACAGGAGGTAGATGATGTCATATCCCTCCCTCTCTCTCGAGAGGGTTGTTCAACTTTGACACAGATGGCCTCTTTGACCCCTCTTTCAAACCAATGATCCTCTCTGTCCAAAATGTATACTTTGAAGCTTCTTGAATCAGAAGTAAAATGTCTTCAAAGAAAAAGTACAGTTGCCTCTTGAGAAAGCATCTTTAGGACAACCATGACCTGGAAGACTGAGATTCTCGATAGACATTTAGTTTACAGAGTCTTAATAAGTCACTTTTTTGGTTCTGTTGTAAATTTGAACAGTCACTAAATGAATGGTTGTAATCAGACTATTATCACATTTATTCATTTGCAAATGTACATGGTTATCCATTTTAGCAGAATAACTGGGTGCCTGATATTTAAACATTTGGGTCTTTATATGTAAACTCCCACCCTTATAAGCCTTCGTTGAACAAATTTTCTTGGCTTCATTTCACTCTTATTCCTCTTGTTCTTCTGTCACATTGATTTCCTAGCCACCTGAATTTGAGCAAAAAATTGGAATTGGTAATAGCTTTTGCAAAAGTGTTTTGCACTTGCATTTCTAGCAAAATTTGGCAAAAAATAAAACCATAGAGAAAGCACTACCACTGCACAACAAAAATGGAAATGTTGCAAGAATCACTTTGGAGGCTCTTAGGAGTAGGATGATTCTTTTTCTAAAGAAATATGTTTTATTTTGTAAATTGATATGTTTTGTTAGGAATAACATTGTTCACCCTAACTGTTTTAGGTGAAATACTAACTATAAATCATAGTTAGTGTATGCAGCTTTAAATGTAAAATAGCAATTGTGGGTGTGGTTATGAAAACCATATAAAAGTAGCAAGGCTACAGCTTGCTCTCTCTCTCTCTGGCTTTGATGATCCCTGATTACTGCTTGGAAGCAAGACTGCATTGCTTGAACGGGAGAGACAACAACGGACTGATTTATGAGAACTGACAATAGGATATTCTACATGGACTTTGCTAACTGAATATCCCTGAATGGACTGACTACATGGTAAATGAATATTGGACTGTTTTTGACTATGCTATAAACTTATACTGGAATAAAATATATTCTTGATAGCACAAGCGTATCTGTTATTTTTACTGTATGTTAATAAACATACAAGCTTAGCTCACTCATTTATCTGTGTGCCTATCTGACTAACGCTGCACATTCTGTTTAGCTTGCCTACCTAACCCTGGTTGGGGAACTCAGGCTTAACATGTTTTATACTTGAGGAAAAGAGGGGAATAAGACTACCAGTTTAATCTTTAAAATATATAACTCTGGAAGATGAATTACTTCTGATATTTTAAATTCACTTCTGATAAATAGATAATTTAATGCTTAAACCATCTGAAATAGAAAATGCCCAAGTATCCAAATGCACCTTTAATATAAAGCATATTTCATATTCTAATTTTCCCATGATAACACTTGCATTTCTATAGCTTTATTTATTTATTCATTATTTATTTATTAATATAATTTGTAGGCTGGTGCAGTCACAAGACTGCATTTAATACAATAAATAATATAATCAAACAAAACAATAGAAAAATGAGCCAATAAAACCCAGAACAATACTTCCAGAAAATCTCTGTCTATAGCTTTTTCTAAAGGTCAAAAATTATGAGGACCAACTGAATTTCCAACATAAAGTCATTTTGAAGGCCAGCGCCATCCCTGGGAAAAAACTACATCCCATGTCCCATAATAAGAACACACCAGCAAATTTTATGAAGCAAACGGCAAAAAAATATATATCTTTTTATAGCATTTATAATTGTAAGAACTACATGAAAACATCCTGGGATGGTGGCTTTGTTCTAAAATATTCTAAATTGCAGACTTGGAATAACTTACCTGTTATTACTGTTATGTACTGTTCTTTAATTCAACCAAGTAATCTCCCCACTATTTAATGTTAATGCTTGGGAAATAACTTATCAAAAACTTGAAGCAGCTTAATTATATCTAAGACTAATTGGCCAAGCAGAAAATTGATTCCTTAAAAAAACAAAAAGTAAAAAAGAGAGAAACATAATTATATATTTTGACCAACAGAGGGTGGCCAAATTATAACCCAGGAAAAATATATAGTTATTAAGAAGTACAGTTCCCAGGCAGTTCAAAGAAAACAAATTAAAGTGAAATAAATATCTCTAGTGACACTTTCTACCAAATGCTAGAAATAAAGGCATAGTGTTTCTAATGTTCCCAAGAGAAGCAGTAGTTCCACCACTTTCCTCCCCCCCACTCCAAACAGTGGTAGGACAAAAAAGAAATGAAGAAAAGGAAAGGAAATATCATTCCTGTATTACATGACATTGCTCCTATGATTGTTTCAATTTATCATATCGCAAGTTTTATTTTATTTTGTAATTTATAGATAAGGAGAATTGATCAATTGGATAGTTTGTAGAGAATATCCATTGACCCAGAACCCATATTTCAATCTGCCTCAAGCCAAAAAAGTGCTTGAACACACTGAACTTGTCAGCTATAAAGCTGACAGCCTAGGTTCGAGACTTGATAGCTGCTTTTTGTGATGAGTCCTGTTATTTGACCCAGCTTATGTCAACGTAGCAGTTTGACAGCTTGTAAATGCAAGTAAATAAATAAGTATCATCAAAGGTAACATATTTGCAAAAAAATAAATAAATCAGGAAATAAAATATAGGCTGAAAAGTCAAGACCTTGTTGATGATCCAAACTCTGTGAAGGATCTTGGAGTACTCATCTCTAATGATCAAAGTGCTAGAGCCCACTGTAACTACATAGCAAAAAAGACGTTAAGAGTTGTTAACCTAATCCTACGTTGCTTTTTCTCTGGTAATATTACAATACTAACTAGAACATACAAAACATTTGCTAGACCAATACTCAAATACAGCTCATCAGTCTGGAACCCACATTACATATCTGATATTAACACAGTTGAGAAAGTCCAGAAATATTTCACAAAAAGAGTTCTCCACTCCTCTATTTGTTGCAGAATACCTTATGCCACCAGATTTGAAATTCTAGACCTAGAAAACCTAGAACTACATCGCCTTCGGTCCGATCTAAGTATAGTATATAAAATCACACATTGCAATGTCCTACCAATCAATGAATACTTCAGCTTCAACCATAACAATACAAGAACAAACAATAGATACAAACTCAAGGTTAATCCCACCAAACTTGATTGCAGGAAATATGACTTCAGCAACAGAGCGGTCAATGTCTGGAATACTCTACCTGACTCTGGTTTCTTCCCCAAACTCCAAAAACTTTAACTTTAGACTGTCTTCTGTTGACCTCACCCCTTTCCTAAGAGATCTGTAGGGGGCGTGCATAAGCGCACCAATGTGCCTACTGTCCCTGTCCTGTTATTTCTTTTATTTTTCTTATATGTATCCATGTATTCATAACTATGTTTTTACTTATACCTATTATCTTGTAAGCAATTGACAAATCAAATAAATAATTAAAGTGTTGTATATTTGGAATATAGTCATGCTGGCTACATGACCTCAGAAGTATTTCCAGACAACACTGGTTCCCTGCCTAAGAAATAGAGATACACACTGCCTCCTAGAGTCAGACACAATTGGACAGGGTAAAACTTTACCTTTATGCTTTCAAGCAAAAATGTAGAAGAAAAAGTGTATTATCTTGTTCAGTCGATGCAACATGGTTAGGCTGATTACAAACATGGTTTACTCTGATTAGTGCAAATCTGGTAGCAACATTCCAAGCTTTGCCCACCAGATTGCCAAACTTCAGATGACTAATAGCAGCCTTATACATGTTGTGTCACTTTTTCAGGTTTCAATAATCTATTCTTGTTTGGAAAGTCACAATAGACTTGGCTTGGCTTCCTGCAAGGGAGCTTCTTATATTTTAGTTTTTTTTTTTTTTTAGTATTTATCAATCTCTTACAAGATAGAGGTATAAGAATAAATATAGTTTTGAATACATGAGGTAGATAATTAGGAGAAAAATAAAAAAACAATAGGACAGGGACGGTAGGCACGATTGATGTGCCCCCTACATGCCTCTTAGGAAGGGGGTAAGGTCAATAGTAAACAGTCTAAGGTTAAAGTTTTTGGGGTTTGGGGAAGAAACCACAGAGTCAGGTAGAGTATTCCAGACATTGACCACTCTGTTGCTGAAGTCGTATTTTCTGCAGTCAAGTTTGGTGCGGTTTACCTTGAGTTTGTATCTATTGTGTGCTCTTGTATTGTTATGACTAAAGCTGAAGTATTCATCCACAGGTAAGGAATTGCAATTTATTATTTTATATACTACATTTAGATCGGACCGGAGGTGGCGTAGTTCTAGGTTTTCTAGATCTAAAATTTCTAGTCTGGTGGCATAAGGTATTCTGCAATGAGTAGAGGAACAGAGAACTCTTGTGAAATATTTCTGGATTTTTTCAATTGTGTTAATATCAGATGCATGATGTGGGTTCCAGACTGATAAGTCGTATTCAAGTATAGGTCTAGCAAATGTTTTTTATCCTCTAGTTAGTAGTAATATTACCAGAGAAGAAGCTATATAAGATTAGATTAACAACTCTTAATGCCTTTTTGGCTATGTAGTTACAGTGGGCTCTAGCACTTAGATCATTTGAGATGAGTACTCCAAGGTCCTTGACAAAGTTTGGATCCTCAACAAGATCTTGACTATTTAGCTTGTATTTTATCTTCTGATATTTTTCTGCCAATATGTAAGACAGAGCATTTATTTGTTGAGATTTGAAGTTGACATTCGATTGACCGTTCTGATACATAGTCAAGGTCTTTTTGGAGGGTAGTAGTATTGTCTGTGGTGTTGAATAGCTTTACATCATCAGCGAAGAGAACGCAGTTGCTCTTAATATGACCACAGAGGTCATTTATGTAGAGTATGAAGAGAGTTGGTCCTAAAACACTGCCTTGGGGGACACCACTATTGACAGGTACAGGTTTTGATGGGACGCTCCCTATTTTGACCATTTGTTGTCTAATTGACAGGAATCCAGTTATTTGCTGTTTACAAATACTGAGCCAAAGAATGTGTTGAAGAGGTTTGCTTTGATGGTGTCATTGTTGCAGTCTTTGCTATTAGGTCCTTTCAGGGGTGGGATGCACCTTGAGTCTTTTAGTTTGTTGTTTATAAAATTGTAGAAAGCACGGGTGGAATTGGTGGTAGAAGGTTTTCCTCTTGTTTAATATGATAATTAGTGCATTCAGTTTTTATCTGGTGGCATAGATTTTTGTAACGGCTTTTGAAGTTGGCAATGTGACCAGATTTGTTTTTTCACTAAAGTGATCTCTTTTTGGATTGAAGCTTCCTTATTGTGATGGGTAATCTGTTTTTCCTGGTTTTGGGAGTTGTTACTGGTACATATAGTTTAATGTCTCTTTTGATTTCTAGTAAGAATATGTTGTAATGGTCTTCAACAGTATTGCATCCAGTGAATAGAAATTGCCAATCAAGGGAAGAGAGATCATTGATTATAAGATCATAGCTGCCTTTTTTGAAGTTATAATTGGGGATTCCATCATTGTGATGATTTTTGTGTGAATGTATGTTGAGACAAAAGTCAATCATGTTATGGTCTCTATTGGAAAAGGGTTCTTTAATTTGTAATCCGTAAATTGAATTCAAACTATTGCAGAAGATAAGATCGAGGCAGTTGTTAAATATAGTATTGTTGGTTACTAGTTGTTCCAGTCCCAGATTTGTTACAGCATTGTAGAAGGTTGCATGTATGGGTTCAGTTGTACATTCATTTAGGGTCCAATTAGTATGAGGTAGATTGAAGCCACCAAGGAAGATAAAAGAATGTGGGTGGGATGCTGCCCATGTTAGTCATATATTTAGCTTGTTTACATGTTCAATGTCATAACCAGGGGCTCTGTAACACAGTAAGAACCAAAATATGATATTCATCAGTTATTCATCATCTGGTCAGTTCACAGATAATAGTCTCAGGGAGAGCAAGCTTTTGGGTAACTTGGATATTTTTTAGATGTAAGGACTTTTTATAGACGATAGCAATACCACCTCCTCTACAGATTTCACAATCAGATTGGTAAACATGATTGTCTCTTATTGTGGTAATGGAGTCAAGGAGAGATGTATTATTCATGTTTCACAGACAAATTGAATTGAATTTAGCCATATTTAGTAAGAGGAGAAATTC
Organism: Laticauda colubrina; assembly: GCA_015471245.1. Taxonomy (NCBI): domain Eukaryota; kingdom Metazoa; phylum Chordata; class Lepidosauria; order Squamata; family Elapidae; genus Laticauda; species Laticauda colubrina. The sequence continues at coordinate 14,818,495 of BLBF01000043.1, forward strand.
AGGTATTTGATTTACAAGGCTTCTTGCTTTGAGTAGCTTGCATTTAAGACCAGTTGTAGTTTGAAATGAGGTAGTTAGGGGCATGCGTGCCTTGTCTTGGGTGATGGTGGATTGGTTGAAGAAGATGCTGGTTTATGGGTTGTGTGACTTTCTTTTGATACAGTCTGCACGATAATCAATGTACAGGTTCTTCTCTCCATTATCTAGACGATTTTGAGTTCTGTGCGTAATATAAGGGAACAGGCACGTTGCTGCAAGGTTAGGTCAGGATGAGATCAGAGGTTTTTATGGTTGGTGTTGTTTTTGGTGAGTGAATTTATAGTATAAATGAATTTACATTTGCAAATGAAGCATGGAGCCACAAAGCCGTCTCTGTTTTTGAGCTCTTGGCCAATGTGAGAAATGTCAAATATTTCATCAGGGGAGATGGTTGATGCTTGATAGTCACTGATGATGTTCCAGACAATTGTGATATCATCATTGTTATTGATATCCTCTATACCAAATAAGATGGTGTTAGGATGCTTTCATTCGCCAAGGAAGAAAAGTTCTCTTGAATATTTCTCTACTGATCTTTCACTCAGTTTTAGTTAACAGAATTCACTTGAGAAATTTTTTTTCAAAGAAAGACAGAATTACAAAGAAATTGTCCTGGGTGGAAAGTGATATTTTCTTGTGTGCTGATCAAGAATGGCTATGAATGGCTGGCCTTTCATTATGTAATAATCTCTTTCATACTTCCATAGAATCTAAATGAAGGGAATAAAAACATGCTCCATTCTCAAAGTAAGAAGTGAAAAACAGTATGTGAACAAATTTCTTTCTTCTCAGAGCAAAATGGGCTAATGATTCATTCAATTAAGCGTTGTCCTTGGAAAATACGTGACTATTTTATATTTCTAATTGAGCAAGAAAAAAGAAAGTATTTCCTTCTGCAACATGTCAGAAGCCTTTTCTGATCCAGATGTTCTTGTCACTTCTCATGCTCCAGTCCATTTCTCTTGGATATTGGTAAATTCCATTTTTGTGCACAATAATGGTAATCAAAATGGAGCGGCTTTGTACAACTACACTCTAATGAGACTGTTATTTAAGAAAACAACAACAATACACTGAATAAATCACTTGTAAAACCAGAACCCTTTAGTCACTGCTTTATGAAAAAAATGGTAAAATGCTATTACATAAGCAATCTGTTTGCTGTTATACTTTCTTTGTGAGATGAAACAATAGAAGTACCTTTACTACTTTTTAAAAGTATATTAAAAGAAACACCAGTATCTAAGCTCAACAGCTTGTAAGAAGGTAATGAAATCTGCACGTATACATGCAGATAGTCCTTTATAACTACAATTGAGCCCAGAATTTTGGTTGTGAATCATTGTAATCAAAAGTTAAGCCACTATGTGACTGGACTCAATTTTATAATTGTTTTTATGATAGTTGGTGACTTGCTTTACTACTTATTAAGTGAATGATGTGCTGATTAAATAAAAATTGCCACTGCATAAATTATATACATAAACATATGCATAAACAGATACAGATACAGATATAGATACAGATACATATATACATACATACATATAGATATACATATAGATATACATAAACATCTCTCTCTCTCTCTCTCTCTCTTTATATATATATAAAGGTTTTCGTGGGTACTTACATGTGTGCTGTTCAGCTTCCTTCGGGTATTATCCCACGTCATTGTAGTTCTGTTAAAGTT
>BLBF01000043.1:14826484-14846812 GCA_015471245.1 Laticauda colubrina
CAGGCAGACAGCAAGGCTGGCAGCAAGGCTGGCAGGGAGGCTGGCAGGAAGGCAGGCACCAAGGCAGGCACCAAGGCTGGCAGGAAGGCTGGCAGGAAGGCAGGCAGCAAGGCTGGCAGGCAGACATGAAACAAGGCTGGCAGGAAGGCAGGCAGCAAGGCTGGCAGGCAGACCAGCTGGCAGCAAGGCTTGCAGGCAGGCTGGCAGCAAGGCTGGCACCAAGGCTGGCACCAAGGCTGGTACCAAGGCTGGCACCAAGGCTTGCAGGCAGACATGCAGGCAGGGCAGCAAGGTAGCCAATCCGTCCGGCAGCAGGTCTTTCCTCTGAATGGCGACCTGCTTCCAAGCTGCTTCCGTTATATCCATGGGGCTGACGCAATGCATCCTCTCCGCATGCGCAATTAATGCCAGGCATCCATTAGGCTTCCGCTATGCATCCGCTGTGCATCTGCTGTGCATCCGCTGTATCTGCTCCGCGTCTGCTTTGCTGAGGTCCCCCGGAAATCTCGCGGACGTGCCATCTGCTCCCATCTGCTTCCATCTGCTGGGCTTCCGTTCCGCATCCACTTTGCATCTGCCCTGCGTCCTGCCCCTTTTGAGAGTGGATAACAACGGATGGAACATTTTGCTCGTCCGTTGTGTCCTTTTTGCATCCGTTGGGCAGTGTGACATGGGCTTTATGATGATCTCACTTTCCCTAGGGTATGTGATCACCATTTGTAACCTTCCCAGATGGGTTCTGACAATCAAAATCAATGGGGGGAAAAACAGATTCACTTAATGATCCCATGATTCCCTTAACAACTGCAGCGCTTCCCTTAAGAATTGTTACAAAAAATGTCTTATAATTGGGCAAAACTCATTTAACACCTACAATGGAAATGTATGGTTCAATTGTGATTTTAAATCAAGGGACTACCCTGGGTTGACAAAAGTTAACAATAGTAACATGAAATGTGCTATTATTTTTAATTTTTATTAAAAAAAATAGAACTCTTATTGTGTTTTTTTAGTTATGCCATAGTTCCCATGACATATATTGTATGTATTTACAATATATTATATTTGCATATTTAAAAAATAATAATCTGTAGGAAAAAGATCAAAAAGTATGCGTATAAGTACATAAGATTATGATTTTATTTTGATTGTATAGATAGTTCTCGACTTATGACAAATGAGGCCAAATTGAGACATTTGTTAAGTGAGTTTTGCCACATTTTACAACCTTTCTTGCCACTGTTGTTAAGTGAATTACTGCAGTTGATAAGTTAGTAACTTGTTGTTAAATGAATCCTATTGACTTTTCTTATCAGAAGTTCACAAAAGTTGGATTGCATGACCTCAGCAATGGTCATAAACATGGACCAGTTGCCAAACATCTGGATTTTAACCACAAGATCATGGGGATGCTGCAAAGGTTGTTACTGTGAAAATAAGTCACATTTTTCAGTGCTGTTGTAACTTTGAACAGTCACTAAATGAACTGTTGTAAGTTGATTACTACCAGTGGTAGGATTCAATTTTTTTTAGTACTGGTTCTGTGGCTGTAGCTGGGTGGGTATGGCAGGGGAAGGATAAAGTAAAATCTCCAGACAGAGGTAGTATTTGCTGTTTCTCCAGACTACTCAAAATTTCCACTACCGGTTCTCCAGAACTGGTCAGAACCTGCTGAATACCACCTCTGATTACTACCTTTGTCATTTTGTTGGCCTAGAAATATTTATTTTGGATGATTTTAATGTTTATGTACTGTAAGCTGCCCAGAATCATTTCAAGATGAGGTAACTGGCAAATAAATTTAATAAATGAATAAATGAAAGTAGAAATCTCACCTCTCTAACTTTATCCCATTTTTATTCCTTCCTTCTCACAATAGAGAAAGTAAACCATAAGTTAAGTATTTTAGCAGATCCACAGTGGTAAAATTGTGACTACCTAAGGCAATACTTTAAAAATCAATTATGGCCTGATCCCTTTTTTTAAAAAGCATTACATATATGTCATGCTTTTCATAAATAAGAAGGCTGAAGAAAGAAAATCCCCTTTCTAAATTTGGCTCAAAATATTCAAGTCGAACTGCTGGCCACAGAGCTGCCAAAACATAAGCCCAGTTTGGGAATAAAAGAACATCAACTGACTCATGATCTCATTTGGCTATGAATGGAAGTATGGAACGATAATTTAGATCTGCCAAGTCATGCTGCAGACAAGATATGTGACAAAACAATTTGGATAACCTAAGTAACCATTTGGGGCTTCTACAGGTTATACAAGGAAGACTGATATACGCGGTAGAAAGAATAAAAAGAAAGAAAGAAAAAAAAAGGAAGGAAAAAAAGAAGGAAGGAAGGAAGGAAAGAAGGAAGGCATTGCTGGAAGGATGAATTGTCTTCAGTTCATGGCATCAGGAATTAAGCTGTTAGCTAAAAAGGTTTGGTTTTGGATACCTAATATTATTTATTTGTTTATTTTTATTTTATGTATTTATAAATTTATTTATTTATTTTTTAATACTTTAACAAATTGTAAGCACCAATGGGTTTTTTCTTCCTACTGTTAATAACAATAGCACTTAGACTTATATACTGCTTTATAGTGCTTTTCAGACCTCTCAAAGCAGTTTATAGAGTCAACATGTTGCTGCCAACAATCTGGGTTCTCATTTTACCCACTCAGAAGGAGGGAAGGATGAGTCAACCTTGAGCGCAATGGGATTCGATCTACCAAATTTTTGGCAGCTGACTTTCAGCAAAAGTAGTTTGCAGAACTGCACTCTAACCACTACACCACAGAGGCTAATATCTGTGCATATAAGGAGGAAAAATATTTCAACCAATTTTAAATATGATTTAAGCCCATGTCACACTGGCCAACGGATGCAAAAAGAACACAGCGGATGAACAAAATGTTCCATCCGTTGTTATCCGCTCTCAAAAGGAGCAAAAATTTGCATAACCGGAGCAGATAACACAGACACGGGGAGGATGCAGAGTGGGTGGAAAGTGGATGCGGAATGGAAGCCCAGCGGATGGAAGCGGATGAGAGCAGATGGCACATCCGCTAGGCTTCTGGGGGCCCGCAGCAAAGCGGATGCGGAACGGATACAGCGGATGCTCAGCAGATGCCGAACGGATGAAACGGATGCACAGCGGATGCACAGCGGAAGCCTAATGGATGCCTGGCGTAAATTGCGCATGTGGGGAGGATGCATTGCGTCAGCCCCGCGGATATAATGGAAGCAGCTTGGAAGCAGGTCGCCATTCAGAGGAAAGACCTGCTTTCAGACACATCGACTGCCTTGCCTACCTTGCCTGCATGTCTGCCTGCCAGCCTTGCTGCCAGCCTTGCTACCAGCCTTGCTGCCAGCCTTGCTGCCAGCCTCCCTGCAAGCCTTGCTGCCAGTCTCCCTGCCAGCCTTGCTGCCAGCCTGCCTGCAAGCCTTGCTGCCTGCCTTCCTGCTAGCCTTGGTTCATGTCTGCCTGCCAGCCTTGGTGCCTGCCTGCCTGCCAGCCTTCCTGCCTGCCTTGGTGCCTGCCTCCCTGCCAGCCTTCCTGCCAGCCTTGCTGCCTGCCAGCCTCCCTGCCATCCAGCAACCCCACAACCATGCGGAAGCACAGCAAGCCTCAGCCATCTGCTGCCAGCCCTGGCAAGAGGGACAGGGCTACCATCCCGCCCCCTGGCCCTCACTCTGGTTCTCCTGGGGCTTCTGCAGCACTGGCTCGCCCTTCTGGGGCTGGCGCTTCTGCTGCTTCTGCTTCTGTTGGAGCTGATGACAAGCACTCCAGCACCAGCCACCTCCACAGCACCTGCACCCTTCACCCCTGGGACTGAGCGACCAAGAGGAGTACCAGAGACTCATTTTTGTCTTATAGCTTGTTGTTAATAAAGTCTATTTATGATTCATACACTTGCTTCATTTCTTTTTTTTTAATAAAGTCTTTCTGGAAACTTTTAGAAATGGTTTAAGCCTTTGCATGCTTGTGGGATGGGTATGGATAGCTTTTTAGGATGGGTTAGGATACCTGTGGGATGGGTAATAGCTGTGGGATGGCTTAGGATAGCAATGGGATAGTAAACCTCCAGTGCAAGCATAGTGGGACTGGATGGTCCACCCTCCCAAGTGCCACACCTACGACCCTTTATTATCAATAATAATGTAATAATTATCCACACATGTCAACATGAACACAACGCTTTATTAAACGCCCATTGTAGGCCAACCCAACATACATGGCCCAATCTCATCCGTGTGATGAGACAGTCTGAAGGAAGCATCCATTAAGCATTTACCATCCTGTCTTGCCACTCCACTGCTTCAGCTAGGGAGTTGCACCAGTGTTTCAGGAGGTTGCGCTGCTTCTTCGCCTCACGTGAGACTCTGTTGGGGCCTTGCACACGCTCAGTGTCGATCAGGTTTTGCCCTTGCCTCCATTCCCCAGCCTCCATGTCCTAATTGCCTTGTTCAGGGTCCACAAGCCTGTTCTGCAAGACTGGGTAGCAGGTGCGCATGAGATTGTGCAGGATGCAGCAAGTTTCCACGATCCTCCTCATGGTCTCTGGGCTATGCTGCATGTTGGTGAGAAGTACCTGGAACCTGTTGGCCAGGATGCCAAAGGCGTTCTCCACTACCTGTCTTGCCCTGAACAGCCTGTAGTTGAAGATCCTCTCTTCACGGGTGAGGTATTTGGAGGTGTAGGGCTTCATGAGGAAGGTTGTGAGGGAGAAGGCGTCATCCCCCATGATGAAGTAGGGCACATCTTGTGTGTCGTTAGGCAGCAGGTCTGGATCTGGGAAGCCCACCATGAGGTTGCTTTCCAGCACCTCCTTGAGGTCACTGGCATTGTATACTTGGGCATCTGAAGATGAGCCGTTGCCTGAAGCATCGATGTACATGAACTTGTAGTCAGCATCGACCATGGCAAAGAGGATGATGCTGAAGAAGCCCTTGTAGTTGTGATAAGTGGACCCCGACTTGGCTGGCACTTTGCAGGCCACGTGCTTGCCATCTATGGCTCCAACAATGTGGGGGAAGTTCCACTTCTGATACCACTGCTCTGCAACTTTCCTCCATCCTTCTTCAGTGGAGGGGCACTGGAGGAGCTCCTCCTTGTATTCTTCGATGATGGCCTGCACCACTTCTCTGACAACAAAGCTGATGGTGCTGGGTGGCACCCTCCAGCCGTACTGCATGCTCCTGTAGGTGGTCCCTGAGGCCAGGTGGCGCAGAGTGAGTGCCACCTTGAGCCCAGGTTCCAGGCTGGGCAGGAGGTTGGTGTTTGTCTTGGTCAACCTAGGTGTCAGGCGTTGCACAACTTCGTCAAACATGGCTGGAGGCATCCTCATGAAGTTCTGGAACGCCCGAGTGTCTTTGCTCCTGAGCTCCACCCTCAGCTTGTTGTACAGTCCATCCTCTGCTCTTCTGGTGAACCATCTTTGGACCCAGACTTTTTTTGGGTGCCTCCTTTTCTTCCCGTAGTACAGTTCACAGAGCCTGTAGATGGTTTCGCACTGTTGCAGAAGGATGGTGGCTGCCGAAAGGACTTTGTCACAATCCACGGTGGACATGACTGGATGCTGTGGAAGAGGAAGAGCCAGATGAAGGCTGCAGAGGTCTGCACCGCTGGGCTGCTGTTCTGAAAGTGAAATGCAGGTGAGTTGCTCCCCCTTTTTATAGGCAGTATAGGTTTTCCGCTAGGCATTCTCTAGGCATCCTCTAGGCATCCTCTAGGCATCCTCTAGGCATCCTCTAGACATCCTTAATATCTGACATAGATCCCCTCTGCGAACGTTTTCTCTGCTTTAAATGCTTTGTTTCTGTTCTGCATCCACTAGGCATCCGTTCTGCATCCGTTCCACGTCCGTTCTGCTTCCTCCCTGCATCCGGGCAGAGGCGAGTTGCACAGATGTGCAGTGGATGCCTAGTGGATATAGCGGATGCGTAACGGATGCATAACAGATGCGTGGCAGATGCGTAGCGGATGCAGAACGGACGAACTGAATACATTTTCCACGCAAAAGTTTTGGACAGCCCAAAACTTTTGGAGCGGATGAAATGTCCATAAACGGATGCTGGACGGATAGAGAGGAATACAAATGGAGGCAGTGAGTACATCGCGTTTTCGAACGGATGGCAAGGTTTTTTGTCCATTTTACATCCTCTTTGCATCCGTTGGTTCAGTGTGACATGGGCTTAAATGAGCATTGGAGCACCTTGGGAGTTATGGTATCAATATTTCAGTCTGTATATTTGTGTGTGTGTGTGTTAGGAATCAAAACTGGTATCTTGAAGAACTATTCCATCCCTTCAAGGATTCTGATCCCTCAAAATTTTTAGAAATTTTTTTTTGTTTCTATGTTGGCAATATTTCAAGGAACAAAATGGGTATCTTAAGATTTTGAAAAGCTGTAGCTCTCACATTGCCCTTTCAGTAACCTCAACTCCTCCAAGCTATCTTCCAAACCAGTGTGACATTATCAGTTGTAACCCCTACAACCCTCAGAAGTTTAAAATAAATATTTTAAAAGTTCAACTCCTAGGAGTTAAAGCCAACATCTGCCTACATTATGTATTATCCATCAAACTCTGGATTTGCTCCATATTAATGAGAAACTGTATGCAAGAGGAATGAGGGAAAATGAGGAATACAGGTTCTAAGTTATAATGACTGGTTCTGAGATAGGATTCAAAGGTCCATGCTATATGTCTCCTCTGAATTCAGAAACAATATCAGCATTGATTTATAGTATGGATGCTCATTCTGTGCTTTTACATAAAATTCTCAAAATGTGATGTAATGGTAAATGTATTGTATTAGACTAAGGAAGACCCAAGTTCTACTCCATTCTCAACCATTCTTGGCTAACTTTGGGGAATTCTTTCTTGACCTGCTGTATCTCAAAAAGATTTTATGGTGGGGAAAAATGAAGCATCTGATGCTATGGAGACTACTTCTTCTCTTGAAGGGAAGGTGGGATATAAATCAAATACATATATACATACTGGGATCAACTACAGGTAGTCCTCTACTTACAACAGTTCCTTTAGTGAGCGTTCAAAGTTACAATGGCATGGAAAAAAGTGACTTAAGCCCCTGTCAAACAGCACAAACAGATGGAAAGACGATGTAAAACAGAGAGAAACACTTGCTGTCCATTGGTTAACGCGATGCTTCCGTTCTGTACTCACTGCATCCATTTTTCATCCTCTCTATCCGTCCAGCATCTGTCTACTGACATTTCATCCACTCAAAAAGTTTTGAGCTGCACAAAACTTTTTGAGTGGAAAATGTATCCAATGCATCCATTAGACATCTGCTACGCATACAGGGAACATCTGTTAGATGTCCGGCATCATCCGTTATGCGTCCGCTATATCCCCTATGCATCCGCTGTGCATCTGCACAACTTGCATCCACTCCAGCGGAAAATGGATACAGGGAGGAAGTGAAAAGGACGCGGAATGGACATAAAGCATTAGTAGCACAGACGGAGAAAGGATGAAAGTGGATGCAGCTCACATACAAAGCATTAAAACGGAAAAAATGTTCGTATAGGGGACGTATATCGGATATTTAGGATGTCTGCGGGGTGCCTAGATGATGCAAAAGAACACCTCGTGGAAAACCTATATTTCCTATAAAAAGGGGGAGGAACTCACCTGGATCTCACTTTCAGTCCAGCAGCCCTGCTGTGCAGACCTCTTCAGCCTTCATCTGGCTCTTGCTCTTTCACAGCATCCAGTCATCTTCACCATGGATTGTCACACACTCCTTTTGGTAGCCACCATCATTCTACAACAGTTCGAAGCCATCTACAGGCTCTGTCACCTGTTCTACATGAAGAAAAGGAGGTGGCCAAGAAGTGTCTGGGTCCGAAGATGGATCGCAAGAAGAGCAGAGTATGGACTGTATAACAAGCTGATGGTGGAGCTGAGGAATGAAGACCCTCGTGCATTCCAGAACTTCATGAGGATGCTGCCAGCCATGTTTGATGAAGTTGTGGAGGAGCTGAGACCCAGGTTGACCAAGCAGAGCACCAACTTTTGGCCCAGCCTGGACCCTGGACTCAAGGTGCCACTGACTCTGCGCCACCTGGCCTCCTGGACCACGTACACGAGCATGCAGTAGGGCTGGAGGGTGCCACACAACACCATCAGCATTGTGGTCAGAGAAGTGGTGCAGGCCATCATCAAAGAATACCTGGAGGAGCTCCTCCAGTGCCCCCCCCAATGAAGAAGGCTGGAAGAAAGTTGCAGAGAAGTGGTATCAGAAGTGGAACTTCTCCCACATCGTTGGAGCCATAGATGGCAAGCATGTGGCCTGCAAAGCTCCAGCCAACTCAGGGTCCAATTATTTCAACTACAAAGGCTTCTACAGCATCATCCTCTTCGCCATGGTCGATGCTGATTGCAAGTTCATGTACATCGATGCTTCAGGCAACGGGTCATCTTTAGATGCCCAGGTATACAATGCCAGTCACCTCAAGGAGGGGCTGGAACGCAACCTCATGCTGGGCTTCCCAGATCCAGACCCCCTGCCCTACAACATACAAGATGTGCCCTACTTCATCATGGGGGATGACGCCTTCTCCCTCAGAACCTACCTCATGAAGCCCTACACTTCCAGAGGCCTCACCCATGAAGAGAGGATCTTCAACTACAGGCTGTCCAGGGCAAGATGGGTGGTGGAGAATGCCTTTGGCATCCTGGCCAGCAGGTTCCAGGTACTTCTCACCACCATGCAGCATCGCCCAGAGACCGTGAGGAGGATCGTGGAAGGTTACTGCATCCTGCACAATCTCATGCGCACCCGCTACCCAGTCTTGCAGAACAGGCTCGTGGACCTCCAAAAAGGCAATGGGGACATGGAGCCTGGTGAATGGGGGCAAGGGCGAAACCTGATAGACACTGTGGATGTGCAAGGTCCCAACAGAGCTTCACGTGAAGGGAAGAAGCAGCACAACCTCCTGAAACACTGGTGCAACTCCCCAGGTGGAGCAGTGGAGTGGCAAGACAGGATGGTAGATGCTTAATGGATGCTTCCTTCAGCCTGTCTCATCACACAGATGAGATTGGGCCTTATATGTTGAGTGGCCCTACAATGAACAGGGCATTTAATAAAGAGTTGTGTTAATGTTGAAATGTGTGGATCAATGATTAAATTGTTATTGATAATAAAGGGCCAAAGGGGTGGCACCTGGGAGGGTGGACCATACAGTCCCACTATGCTTGCACTGGAGATTTATCTATCCCACAGCTATTACCCATCCCACAGGTATCCTAACCCATCCCACAGCTATTAGCCATCCAACAGGTATCCCTGCCCATCCCACAGGTATCCCTGACCATCCCACAACTATTACCCACCCCAAAGGTATCCCTGCCCATCCCACAGCTATCACCCATCCCAAAGGTATCCCTGCCCAGCTCACAGCTATAACCCATTCCAAAGGTATCTCTGCCAATCCCACAGCTATTATCCATCCCAAAGGTATCCCTGTCCATCCCACAGCTATCTTAACCTATCCCACAAGCATGCAAAGGCTTAAATCATTTCTAAAAGTTTCCACTAAGACTTTATTGACTAAAAGAACTGAACCAAGTGTGTGAAGCAAAGATAATCTTTATTAATAACAAACTGTAAAAGAAAATGACCCAAGTGTCCCAAGCAAAGATAAAGTCATCAGATAGCAACCCAGTCTCTGGCACTCTTCTCAGTCAATCTGAGGCATGCCCATAGTGTCAGGGGTGAAGGGTCCAGGTGCTGTGGAATTGGCTGCTGCTGGAGTGCTGGTCTGAGGCACCATTGGGGTGCCTGGCCCTGAGAGGACAACAGGGGATGCTATGTGGAGGAAGCTCTCAGAGAGCTGGCTCAGTCCTATGATGTTGAGAGCCCCTTCCTCCATTACATGGGGTGTCAGTCCCAAGACCGATGACAGATGTTCTGAGGTTGGGCTTGGCTGTGGGGTGGAGGAAGGAGGAGTGTACTGGGGATGTCTGGTCTGCAGGTGAGCGAGGTGAGGCATCAGTGGCATCTGTGGCGTGGGTGGTATCTGTGGTGTGGGTGGCATCAGTGGCGTTGATGGCATCGGTGGCATCAGTGGCACCAGTGACGTATGATGTTCCTTTGCCTGGACAGGGAAGGGCTGCCTGTGCTTCTGGAGCTCCTGGTAGCCGTAGCCTTGGTTGGTGAGGGCCTGTGGAAAGCCTTGGAAGGGCTGTGATATCATCTGGGGTGGAGGAGCAGACCTGGACTGGGTGGGAGCAGGTTCAGCTGGGTCTGGAGGGTTGTGAAGAAGACCGGTGATCCTGTCCTTGATCACCTGGTACTGTGATTCGGACATGTCCAGGAGAGTCTGGTTGATGTAGGTGAGGAAGGGCTTGCAGTTTGAGGATGGTTTGTTGGTGTATACCAGCTGAGAGAGGAGATCTACGCTGCTCCTGATGGTGTACCTGATCTCCAGCAGGACAGTGTGGCTCTGCCTCTCCGGTCTGGCTCTCTGCCTGATTTCTGTGGAGGTGGAGCTGGGAGTGGATGTAGGTTGGTCTCTGGTGGAAGTGCCCTCTCCTTGCTCCCACTGCATCAGGGGGTCCTCAATGCCCTCTACCATGGGGAGTGCAGCTGTCAGGGGGGGTCTCCATCGTGGGATGCTGCAGAGATACCTGCCTGAATGCAGGAACTGACTCTTGGCCAGAAGAGGGCTGCGGGCTGCCTGAGAGAGAGGGTTGTCAGAGAGGCTGCTCCTCGGTGGTGGATCTCACCCTCCAAGAAGCTGCACTTGGCCTTCACATAGGTCTTCCGGTCTGTCAGCTTGACCGTGGCCTAGCCAGATTTCTTGAGGTGCAGCTTCCCGTTCCAGGTGTGCAGGTGCTTCCACCAGCCGAGGAGGACCTCCAAAGTGTAGCCCAGGCTCTCCGTCTTCTCTCTCCAAGCAGCCTGCTTCCTTTTGATGTCTCGATAGAGCCTGTGTCCCTTCCGCCATAGATATTCATTCTCCCTCAGCCATTCGAGCACCTCATCCTCATGTTCCTCTTCAATGGAGTATTGCCTCCTCTCCCATTCATGCGTATGCTTCTTCCTCCCTCTGGCAGGGCCATTTGGGCCCTCATCAGAGGGGCTTCGAGGTTGTATGGGCTGCTCCACCACACCAGCAGCAGCAGCAGCAGCAACAACAACAACAGTAGCAGCAAAAGCAGGACCAGCAGGACCAGCAGCACCAGCAGGACCAGGATCAGCAGCAGCGGAGGAAGCACCAGCAGCACCAGCAGGTCCAGCAAGACCAGGAGTACCAGCAGCACCAGCAGGACCAGGAGCACCAGGAGCACCAGAAGGACCAGCAGGACCAGCAGGACCAGGAGCAGTGCCAGCAGAGTAAGCACCAGCAGAAGCCCCAGCACCAGGAGCAGCGCCAGCAGAAGCCCCAGCACCAGAAGAGTCAGCCCGAGCTGCAGAAACACCAGCAGATGCAGAGTCAGGGCCAGGGGGTGGGATGGTGGCCCTGTCCTTCTTGCCAGGGCTGGCAGCAGATGGCACAGGCTTCCTCTTCTTCCCCATGGTTGTCTGGCTGGAGCTGTGTCTGGCAGCAGGTCTTTCCTCTGAATGGTGACCTGCTTGTGAGCTGCATCCTTTTATATCCGCGGGGCTTACGCAATGCATCCTCCCTGAATGCGCAGTGAATGCTTTGCTTCCACTAGGCATCCGCTAGGCTTCAGCTCTGCATCCACTTCATCCGGTCTGCATCCACTCTGCACCGCTTATTCCGTTGCACATCTGCTTTGCTGTGCTCCCTCGGAAGCCCCGCGGATGTGCCATCCGCTTCCATCCACTTCCATCTGCTAGGCTTCCATGGAGCATCCATTTTACATCCTGGCTACATCCTCCCCCCGTCCGTTCCTTTCCGTTGCTGTCCACTCTGCTTATGCAAATTTGTGGCATTTTTGAGAGCCGATAACAACTGATGGAACATTTGCTCGTCCGCTGTGTCCTTTTTACATACGTTTTGCATCCGTCGGCCTATGTGACAGGCCCTTTATGACCATCTTTTACACAGGACCACTGCGACATCCCCATGGGTAAATGGTCAGAAATCAGATAATTGGCAACTGATTCTTATTTATAATGGTTGTAGTGTCCTGGGGTCATGTGATCGGCTTTTGTGACTTCTGACAAAGCAAAGTCAGTCGGGAAGTCAGATGCATTTAACAACCATGCTACTAGCTTAATAACTGCAATGTTTCATTGCACAAGGGTAGTGTCAGTTTTGGAATCATTGTTAAAAGCTGCCACATAGTTGCAGAGGAATGGAGAGGGCTGATATTATTCGAGTAGGTCTCAGTAAACAAAATAATTCTTTAGTAATTCAAAGTCATTGTGAATGGTGCACAAATTATTGGGACTGAAAGCTGATTATTTCACGTGATGTATAATGTGAGAAAAAGGGAATGGTTTATAGGTTGGGTCCTCATGGGAAGTCCAGGGGAAACTTTAGTTACGGGATTCCACAGAGGTACCAAGTTTCTCTTCTAATAAACATAGTTTGAAATTATGTTTCTCTGATTATTGTTTGAGATTATAAAAAGGAAACAGCAAATGTGAGGTTCAATATCTTCCCTCTATGATTTCCTACCAAATAAAGCTTAAAGAGAGCTTTTTTCTAATTTTTGAAACTGGAAAGACATTGAGGAGAAAATCTATTTTTGATAGTTTGGTTTGCAACAATTTGAAGGAACCAACCCCTTGCCCCGAGATGGACTTCACATAATTTAACAACCAATAAACCTAGTGCAGAATTGAAAATGTGAGCACTTGTATGTGGCTTGAATCACATGGCAATTTCATGCATGCAGCTTCCAGCTCATCTTCTCAGGCAGTCTCAGTGAGTAGAGTGGGTGAGGCATAGAAATCAGCTGGGCTGCATGGGCAGGGCGAGCAAGCCAGAGAGTGAGATATATAGAACGGGTTAACATCGGGGTGGGCCCAGTCAGTGGTCAGAACTACCGGTATAGGTGAACCAGTCTGAACCAGCAGCAGCCGACCTCTGACCCCGCCCCCTCATAAAAAAAAAAAAACATTGTGATGGCCTCTGAAAATCTTTGTGCTTCTCACAGGGCAAAACCAAAGACAAAAGTAGTTTTTTAAAAAAAATCCCTTTGTCAATCACAAATATTAAAAGCACTAATTTTAAAACTTAACATTTTAGTTATGATCATCAAATAGACAGAAAATTCAGATCTGTTAAAGGTGAAAAATTAAAAATACGACAGAAAATCCTTGAAGTTCAAAGAACACAGATTGAAAATAAAACGATTTTACTCAAGATATAACCTTAAATTAAGAGCAACAGAATCAATCAGAAAAGATATATTATATAAGAATGATGTAAAATTAATCCTATATATTAGTCTGTAAAAAAACTTGGTTTCTAAAAATAATATCAATCTTGTTTGATAGGAATGATATAAAATTAAGACAAATATGACTGTAACGAGAGAGATCTAACTTCAACCAGAGAAACTAACTGGTCTCTCTTCCTTGCTCATCTTATAGGATTTGCAAAATAAAAAATAAAATGAGTGAAGATGTGCTATCTCTCTGCCTCTGACTTTTCAGAGGAAATATTGGTGTCAATCTAATAAGTGAATAATTAAATAGGTTAAATAGGTTCATGAATTTAGGAAACAAACATGCAACTGAGTTATTTACAAAGCAATAAAGGCAGGATAAAAAAATTCTAATCAAATAAATAGAACCTTTAAGGATAATTTTTTCAATCCATACATCTTCTGGATAGCTTGTTGTTAATCGGTAAGTTATCACATTACTGGAGATTAGCATATATTATGCCTTGGGCAGGGGAGGCACTGGCAAACATCCATTTTTTGATTATGCTTTTAACGGTAATATTTAATTCTATTGTGAGTATCGGAGAATGATCTTAATGCAATATCGTCCTGAGTAGGATTAAGTCTATTAAAATCAATAGGCCTAATCCATGTAAAGCTGCTGTATTATGGGTAAAATGCCCTTTTTTTTCCCAATGCCCATTTTTTCAGGCATCTTCTTGCAATGCAAATGTTTCAGCACATCATGATTGGCTGTCCCCACCCCCACCCCATGTATCCATGGCAGAAAAAATGATATCTCACACCACCATCACACACACACACACTCATAATGCAAAGTGGAAATAAAGCTCATTTGCAAAAGCAGCTTTTCGCCAGACAGTGACTAAACAACTGAATGTGATCAAGAGATGTCTGCTCCAGAAATTTTAGGACAGGAGAAAACAAACAAGAGATCTATTATTTAGATTATTATGAACTGCTATTAGCAGTATTGCAAACCTGAGTTTCTTCCTTTCTCTCTTGCCCACAAACAGCTGTTTGCTTCAACTTTGGAAGCACAAGTTTGAATCTTACATCTGTGATGTAAGAATTGAAGGTCAGGATAAAACAAAGCATAAGTGCCTCTCAATATTTTCCAGAGAAAGGAACGAATGTGCCACCTCCCATTTCTGTTTATTAAGGCCCAGTCCCACTGCACTTACGGATGCAAAGAGGATGTAAAATGTTAAAAAAAAAGCTTGCCATCCATTGGAAAACACTATGCATCCGTTGTGTATTCACTGCATACATGTTTCATACACTCTAACCGTCGAGGATCTGTCCACTGCGATTTCATACGTGCAAGAAGTTTTGAGCTGCACAAAACTTTGTGAACGGATGAACTTTCCACCGCATACGATGTACATCCATGACATATATGGGCAACAAATGTTCTATGTCCGTTATCATCTGTTAAACGTCCGCTGTATCCCCTCTGCATCCTCTGGCCATCCCCTCAACTCACATCCGCTGCAGCTGAAAATGGAAAGAGGGAGGAAACAAAAGGTACACGTAACATCTACACAGCGTTAGTAGCACGGAAATAGAAAGGATATAAGCATATGCATCTCGTATATAAAGTATTAAAAATGGACAAAATGTTTGTATCTGGGATGTATCTCATATATTTAGGATATCTGGAGTATGTCCAGAGTATGTAGAAGGACAACAAGTGGACAACTGATATTTTCTATAAAAAGGGGGAGAAAATCATCTGGATCTCAGTATGAGTTCAGCAGCCGTGGTGTACAGACCTCTTCACCCTTGGTCTTGGTCTTCAACATCATCAATTGTTCTCCACCATGGATCATGACACAGTCTGTATAATAGCTGTGCTCATTCATCACCAGAACCAAAACCTATTCAGACTGTTTCAACTTTTATACAGAAAAAGAAGAAGGAGACGTCCAAGAGTTGTGTGGGTCCAAGGATGGATCGTGAGAATAATGGAGTTTGGACTGTATGACCAGTTGATGGTGGAGCTGAGGAATGAAGACCCTCGTGCATTCCATCACTTCATGAGGATGCCACCAGCCATGTTTGACGAACTTGTAGAGCGTCTGAGACCCAGGTTGACCAAGCCTAGCACCAACTTCTGTCCCAACCAGGACCCTGGACTGAAGGTGGCACTGACTCTGCGCCACCTGGCCTCTGGAACCACATACAGAAACATGCAGTATGCATGGAGGGTGCCACACAATGGCACCAGCAAAGTGGTCAGAGAAATGGTACAGGCCATCATTGAAGAATACATGGAGGAGCTCCTCAGGTGCCCCACCACTGAACAAGGCTGCAGAAAATTTGCAAAAGAGTGGTATCAGAGATGGAACTTTCCCCACACCGTTGGAGCCATAGATGGGAAGCATGTGGCCTGCAAAGCTCCAGCCAACTCAGGGTCCACTTATTACAATGACAAAGGCTTCTTCAGTATTATTGTCTTTGCCATGGTTGATGCTGACTACAAGTTCATCTACATTGATGCTTCAGGCAACGGGTCAGCTTCAGATGGCCAGGTATACAATGCAAAGTGACCTCAAGGATGGGCTGGAACGTAACCTCATCATGAGTTTTCCAGACCCCTACCCCCTACATCCTCATGCTCCTCGGAAATGGTATACTGTTTCCTCTCTCCCTTCTCCTTCCCTTGCCTCTTCCTCCCTCTGGCAGGGGCTTCAGCAGGGCCTTCAGGGGCTTGAGCAGCAGGGCCTTCAGGGGGTTCAGTAGCATGGCCTTAGGTGGCTTGAGCAGCAGGGCCTTCAGGGGGTTCAGTAGCATGGCCTTAGGTGGCTTGAGTAGCAGGGCCTTCAGGGGCTTCAGCAACACGGCCTTCAGCAGCAGGGCTTTGAGGGCCTTGGGGCTGGTCTACCACAGCAGCAGCAGCAGCAGCAGCAGCAGCAGCAGCAGCAGCAGCAGCAGCAGAGTCAGTGCCAGGGGGTGGGATGCTGGTTCTGGCCTTCTTCACCTTGCCAGGGCTTGAAAAGTAGGCACGGGCTTCCTCTTCTTGCCTGACTGACGAACCATGGTGTTCCTGCAAGATGTATGTGGCAGCACATCTTTCCCTTTTATGCTGACTGCGTGTGTGCTTCATCCTTTTATATCTTTGGAGCTGACACAATTCATACTCCCCACATGGGAAGTGAACGCTTTGCATCCGATATACATCCACGCAACATCCCCTTTGTTTCCTATAGGCGTCCGTAATGCATCCGCTTCATCTGCTATGCATCCGCCCCTTCCACTATGCGCCCACTTTGAAATTCTCCCCCGGAACCCCTTCGGAGGTGTCATCCACTTCCATCTGCTTTCATCCACTAGGCTTCCTATGAACATCCATTTAACATCCCCGCTAAATACTACCCACATCCGTTCTTTTCCATTCTTTTCTGTTCTGTTTACGCAATTTTTTTCCACTTTTTGGAGTGGATAACAACGGATGGAGCCACCCCCAAAATTTTGCTTGTCCGCTGTGTCCTTTATGCATATGTTTTGCATCCGTCGGCCAGTGGGACCGGGCCTTTAAGAAGCTTGCAGATGAGGGAATAAAGAAAATTGTATTTTATTGATTTGTGTACACTGTGAAGACAGAAATTTGCTGCTTTTCAGAGCAGCCAGATATATTGTAAAGCTATATTGTAAATTATCACTTTATGGATATAGTATCTTGGACTCTTTAAGCTGTCAAATGTAGCTCTTGATTTCCCAAACCTGACTCTCTACAGACTGCCTGCTTAACTAGGGCAAATCCTTTCTGAAATATCTCCCTTCGGTTGTAGGATTGGATTTTCACATATTCTTACCTACAGTAGATGGCCAAAGCATAGAAATGGCACGATTTAACTGAATCAGTGATCTGACATTCAGATGGTTCATCTGCAACTTGATGCTATCTTGCTTTAATTACTTTGTATAGGAATACCATCCAGAGATCAGAAAGGACATTGTACAGAACTTTTATTTCTTTAATAGGTTTTCCATTCCATCCGCAGTGGAGAAATGTGATAAAATCATCCACTCAATTGCTTTCTCTGAATTTGATGGACAAATCCCCCTTGGGCTTTCATGAAAGCATGGAAAGTTAGGGAAGCTACAGACTTCTTGAGATGAAACTACAATCAAATACAGGGTATTCTGATCTCCCCCCTCCCCCCAGGTAGATTACAAGATCAGTAAACACAAGATCACCACCTTTACTACTGTGACAATTTTTCTGAAATCCTCCATTTGATAGAAATTTGCATTTCATCAGTTGGAAGATAATTGCTGGGAAAAAGAATTTATCTTCTTTGGTCAGGGGTCTTCAAACTTGTCAGCTTTAATTCTTGTGGACTTCAACTGCTAAAATTCCTCCTCCATTCATGTTAGCTCAGGAATTTTGGGAGTTGAAATCCACAAGTCTTAAACTTGCCAAATTTGAAAAGCCTTGTCTTCCTAGTTCTTCCATTCCTTATTTTTTGCCGGTTCCTTCTCCAGAGTAAATAAGATGCTGAAAATTTAATTCATTTTCCCCATAATGGAAAAAAGGAAATCTTGTCAGGTTACTCTTCATCTTAGGAGAGTCTAGTGATGGCTTTTTGGTACTAGTTAAGTTATCACCT
Organism: Laticauda colubrina; assembly: GCA_015471245.1. Taxonomy (NCBI): domain Eukaryota; kingdom Metazoa; phylum Chordata; class Lepidosauria; order Squamata; family Elapidae; genus Laticauda; species Laticauda colubrina. The sequence goes on from BLBF01000043.1 coordinate 14,844,464, forward strand.
CTCTATCTACAAGGATCTCTCTCACATTCCCATCATCTGTTCCCTTCAATGGTACAATTCAATTTAGACTTTCAGTGATTTCAAAGTTTGATTCCAGTTTAATTTATATAGTACCTAAAAGCAAAGTCTTCACTCTGTAATACAGTTTGCCCAATTTGACATCTTGCTAGTACAAGATGCTGTGTATAGATTGTTCTTGACTTACAACCATTCATTTAGTGACCATTCAAAATTACAACAGCACAACTAAAAAAAGGCAATTTACAACTAGTACCTCTCACTCATGATTGTTATAGCATCCTTATGCTTATGTGATTAAAATTCAGGAACTGTGCAGCTGGCATTTATTTACAATGGTTAAATCATTTCAAGGTCATGTGATTACCATTTGCAGTTGTCCCAGATGATTTCTGACAAGTAAAGTTGGAAGTCAGCTTCTCTTAACAAGTGATTCACTTGAGAACCATGACAAAGACAAGGTTCTAAAATTAGGTGTAACTCACTCAACAACTGCCTTGTTTAGAAACAGAAATTCTGGTCCCAATTGTGATCAGAAGGCATGGGTTATATTTACATGTAATTAGTCCCAATATAATTCCTACCCAATAAGATTTTAGCCATCTGTTAAGATTAACACAAAAGAGAACACCATAGTGGAAAAGTCTGTCCTAGCATGACCAAAGATAATTCTCTGAAATGATGGCTCAGATGTGTGTAATTTCATTCCTATCATCACTAGCCAGCATTGGAGAAAAAAAATAATAGAAATAGAACAAGATAAACTGATAAATGCATTATAAGAGTGAGAAAGCTGGTGCAAACAGATATCAATTCACCAACCAGTGGATTAAAAAAAAGCAGTTACATTCCCTATCTCCAAATATAGACCTTTCTATTCCTCTGTGTCAATAAAGGAATGATGTTAAGTAAATTATTTTGAAAGGCTCTCCTTAAACATACACAATCTATAGCTGAAACATGTAGGTCCTATTTTGAACAGAGAAATGCAAGTTGCAGATGAATTTCTTGAGTTTATCACACTTTTCTGTTGTAGCAACAAGTACAGAATTGTTGTTGGTTTCTTCTTTTTTCCATCCTGCTAAAACCAGTAGATGATTCAGAACATGGACCAAAATAATATGGCATAATTATAGCATTCAGAAACAGAATAGTTTTTGAAGAAATTGACTCAGAGCTAAATTCCAGCCAGTGGCCGGCTCATGGATGAGTACCAACTAAGCTGCAAAGAACTGAGCAGATTTTTTTAAAAAAAATACTTTTGGGATGAATCACTTTTCTCAAAAGAGTTCTGGAGTGTGATGATTACCATGGAAACAGTCAGCAAGAAGGGAACTTAATAAAAAGAAGAGATACTCCTGAGTGAGAAAATAGCTCTGTATTCAATCAAATCCTTATATCTTAAGCCACCTGTCATACATTCTGTACAAAATGGCTGTAACAGTTAAGAGTGAGGTTCATAGCATTTGCCAATAACAAGCTTGTAATACAAGTTGTGACATCAATTTTTTTTTATTATGAGCTGAGTTTCCTTGCCTTTGTTTGAAATTTTTCAAAATGTGCAAGCCCAATGACTGCACCACTTGAACACCTCAATATTGCACTGTTGAATTCCAATGGCAAAGACACAAAATTTTAGTAGCATAATTGTTCCAACTTTATTTATTTACTTATTTCCTGCAATATTGATTGCAATAACAAGAGAAAGATAGGTGCCTTTCCCCACATATCAATATACCTTTAGTCACTGTCTATTCACTGCAGGATGAAGGCCTCTTCCACATGTTTCCAACCAATATGGTCCCGAGCTTTCTTTTGCCATCTAGGCCTGCAAAACTTGGTGATGTCATCAATCCATCTTATTTTAGGTTTCTTTCATGGATGCTTTTGATCAAGTAGGATACATTCTATGACTGCCTTGGTCTACCTGCCATCAATTCTTCTAGCTTTGTGACCAGTCCATTTCTATTTCAATTCTTTTACTTTTTTTGATGATATAGTATATTTTTGTTTGTTCTCTAATCCATGTGCAGCTCTTTCTTGTCTTGGTTTGTAATACCAAGCATGTATCTTTCCATGGCTCTTTGAGTCACTCGTAGCTTTTGTATCAATTGTGAGGTTTGTGTCCATGTTTCAATCATATGTTAGAGCAGGTAACATATACTCATCAAAAACCTTTCAGGTTGTTTTTGAAAATTATGCTTAGTTTGCTGAATGTCTGCCAGTAATATTTAACACGTTGAGTTTCCTTTACTGAATCACCTTCCACTGAGATTCATTGGCCAAGGTATATGCAGTGGTCTACTACATCTTGTTCTTCTCTCTCTCTCT
>BLBF01000043.1:14916812-14953160 GCA_015471245.1 Laticauda colubrina
TTTTTAGCAAATACAATCCTAGCCGCTGTTAATACATTTACAATCAGGTATTCTAAGCCTTTACTATATATTTCAGGTAAAATTCCCAATAAGAATATCTCTGGTATCAAATCTATATGTTTGTCATTTTTTCCAACCACGTGTGGATGTTAGTCCAGTATTTTTTAGCATTTGCACAGGTCCACCACATATGGTAATATGAGCCAGGTGTCTGATGTCCATCACTTTTCAGACTTATTCTTGAACATTCTTACTATTCTTGTCAAAGGAAAGTGCCACTTGTAAAACATCTTTTACACATTTTCTTTATATGCTGTTGACATTGTCATTTTAATTTTGAGACCACAATTTTTGCCATTTCTCTAAATCAATACCACATCCAAAATTCTTCCCCCAAGCAATCATAGTTTTTTTAACTTGTTATTCTTCTAATTTAATATCTAATAAATATCCATTAATAGACATTAATAGGCTATTTCTAGCTGAAAATAAAGTGTCAAAGGGATAAAGATTCTTGGATAATTTAAAAACTTTCTTTAAAAATAGAGAGAAAGCAGCGAAGGGAAAAAGGAAAAAAGATGGTAGAATCTGGAAAATGGAGGAGATCACCTGGAACTTAAAAAAAATTGACAATGGCATTTTAACAAGGCTTGAAAAAGATACATTGTAGCTGAAACTTTGTTACAAGAGAACAAAACCCCTGGAAAGAGAAAGTGAAAAAAGAAACAAAAAACAATTTTGGATTATTGGATGATTCCTGGAACTTTGGATGAAGGATCCTAATGAAATAAAATAAAATCAATTGGGAGGGTTGTTTAAATTTTTTTAAAATGGCATCACTCCTTGAAGAGTTAAAAATGAGACTTAAAGAACAAAAAGGAGCAGAAGATGGAAGAGGATCTTTTGATTTCATAGTTCAATTTTTAGAAATGGAGATCTTGAACTATGAAAAACAACAAGAAAAGCTGGTAGGACAAGAAGGGCGGGACAATGAAGAAGCCATCTTTAATGACCAAGCAATTTTAAATGGAGTAAAAAAGGGAAAGGGGGGAAAGGGAGTTAAAAACGTAAGCACTGAAGCAACGACAACAAACAAAAAAAAAGTTATTTGAAAAGTAATCATAATATCAGGTAGAAGCAGAAGGGAAGATCACAGAAAGGAGAATCAAATAGAAAAGGGAATAAAAAGAGGAGGGAGAAGAAGAGAGGGAAGAGGGAAAGGAAAAGAAGCTACAAAAGACAGAAACAAGATATAGAGGTACAGGAAAAATGTATAAGAATTAAAGTATAAAACTATTTAAAAGACACAGAGACAATGGTTAAAAGTTAACTTAAGGAGAGGATTCTGTAAGGGTGCATGGGTTAGCATTGTTATATTAGAAATAGAAAAAGGTTAGAAAATATGTTAGATGATTAAAGTGATAGAAAAAAATTCTATTGATGTGTAGTGGAATATTTGTTTGTAAAGAGAATAAGGCTCTCAATGATTTAAAAAGAACATTTAAAAAGAACTGAAAAGAACTGAAAAGAAACATGGAAGATTTTTATCAGTTGATAAGACGAACTTGAATAAGAATAACTTCATTGATTACTGCTAATAACTATTGTTTGGTTTTTTTTATTTAAAGACAGTAATAAGTAAAATATGAAATATAGATGATTAAAGTGAAAGACAACTGATATTACAGGTAATGTTTGTTGAAAGAAATAGAAATGTAAAAGATTGTTATTAATATTAATGGCAGAGCTGTCCTTGAATATAATAATTATTCCATTTACTATTGTTACACATATACTTTTTTCTTTTAAAAATTTAGTGTGTATTTTAAGGGAATGTACCAAGCAGAATTCAATTGAAAATAAGTTTGTGTTATAAAATAGGGGTTAGAAAATCAATGTTATAACTGTCAAGATGTAACTTAAATTTTTAAATCAGATTTTAAAAAAGATACAAAGGTGTTAAACTCCAGTTTAGTAATTACAGGGAAGAATTTGTTTTGTGAGAAAAGATAATTTGAAATTGTAAACAGGACAGACGAAAGTATAAAAACATTGATTAGAAAGATTTTAAAAATTAAAAAAAGATATGTAATTGAATTAAGAAAGGAATGAGATAATTTAAAATAAGGCTATGGAAGTAAAGAAAGGGAAAAGCTATCAAAAAAATTGCAAAAATAGTTATAAGATATGGATTAGAATGTATAAGATAAATATATATTGAGTTTACGTCCAAGGCCATGCTGTTCTCAAAAAAAGATATTTTATTTGTATTTGCATGTTTTGTGAAAACTTAAATAAAACTTTTATTTAAAAAAAATAATGTTGCATAACTTCTTCAAGACTCTCCTGTACTCCTGCACACTGAATCTACTTCTCCTGGGAAAAAAGATGACAATGATTAGAAGAATATCCTGGCACTGAGTTAACAAGTAATGTTGTGTTTTGTAGTTGCTGACACACATCACACAGTATTTTAGAAGCAAGAATATTCATATGGCAAATTTAGGCAGTTTAGGCAAATAATAGCAGGCAGAAATATGATTCAAATGCCTTATAAAGAGTACTTGCCTGAAAGGAAACCAATATAGTCCAATAAGCAATAGCATAGCCCAAAACATTTCCAAGAGTCATGAGATACCAAATTGGGAAGTCAGTTGTTCCAAGGGTCAAGAACCACAAACAAGGAGCAAGAATATGATTCAAGAGCTGGACAGCTGAATGGTTGTGTCCAACAAGGACTACAAGCACCTGAGTGAACTAAATCTGTCAGCAGCCAATTGGCTGCAATTATTCATGCCTTGCCTTTGTTTCTCCAGAAACCTCACTGAGGAATAATTCTTCGTTTGCTTCTATATGCATCAAGACTTGGGAATTGTGTCTCATCATCTGATTTCATGGGAGATGCCTGTGACTGATCAGCCTAAACAGAATCCTGGCTTATTGATTTCTGAATGGATAATTCTAAAGTATCATCCCATTCTAGATCAGAGTCAGACTGTGAACCATGGTTTATAACAAGGTTATAAGTGTAAAGGACCTTCTTTCATTGTGTAATTTTCACTTCACCATCCTGAACCCTCATTAACTTTCCTTATTTCAGATAAGTTCCATAAAAAATCATTTGGAGAATATAAATAGGTTCAGACAATTGGGAAGATTCAAAACAGACACAAGTAATATAAGTAGAACATATTTCTACATCCATCAATGAATTAAATGCAAAACAATAATGATAATAAATTAGAAAATAATTCTGAAGCACCTTGAGAGAAAGGAGACAAGCAGAAATATTTTTTCCCTGAGAATGAGGTAGACTTTTCAGAAATTGGAAGGCAAGCATTGCCACATTAGTTTCAAGTAAATATAGGTTTCCATTTCAATCTGATACCATATTTTCTAGAGGTAAATATTTGTCTATTTTTTTCCATCATTATTCCATGAATAAAATCTCTCTATGTCTTGTTAAATGGGACTTGAAATAAATGAGAAAAATGCTTTAGGAAACCTGCCATTTTCAAGCCAGGGCATATGATTAGGTTAGCAATAAAAGTTCAAGTTGTCAAAGTCTCAACAATCCCCCATGAATTCAAAGCTATTTGTGGGAGGCTGTTGTCTTCACATTCTTATACTGATCTCAATCCAAAGTACACAGACTTTTTCTAAGGAACCCACTTCTTAGCAGCATGATTTTAGAAGTCAGTTTTGAAACAGTCTCCCTGCTGATCTTAAACTGGGAATTCTGTCTGCTGGTGATGATGGTACAACTGATTTGAAGATTTACCATCTGCAACATTGCTTCTTTATTTGTAACTTCTGGAATAGATAAATGTATTTTTTGAGACATGTCTGCTTTCCAATATTCACTACTTTTGGGGAGCTTCAGATAAGGAGATTTAAAAAGGGACTATAAAAGTATTAGGGTGTGTCTAAACATCCAACCCTACCCTTGATTATTATTCCATAGTGTTCCATATTAACATACTCCAAATAGCCTATTCCTATTGGTTGAGAAATACTGGAAACTGATTGGTTCACTACTCGACGCTGATTGGCCAATAACAGCTAATCTGTGATTGGCCAGCTCAGCAGTGGGAAAAACAAGTAGCCGTCATTGGCCACTAGCCGCGAGCAGCCTCTCTATAAAAAGAGCTGCTGTGGCTCCTGGTTCAGATGGACTTTCTGCACTAAATAAAAGAGCTGAAGTTACACTGGTCTCTGGTCTCATTCTTCGCGAGCACTACACATAGCTTCTATTGATGCAATCTAGGGTGGTATGTATAACCACTATTGTTTGTTGATTTGTTTTGGGGTTCAATTTCAGATATTAGTTATCAACTTTAAAGCCTTCATGGCATAGAACCAGGTTTATTTGAGGAACCACTTTGTTCCAGTGGGATTGGTCCACCACACTTGTGTCACAGACACATCTTTTGAATCTGTCACTCAAGGAATTTCAATTAGGAGGATCAAGAGGAACAACTTTATCTTCCATGGGCCTGCCCTCTGGAATATCTTCCCTCTGAAAGTGAGATCTCTTTCTACCCTTCTGGCCTTTGGTTCACCCTGGACAATGAAATGGGTGGCATATATTTTTAATAAATAGATAAATAAATAATTTTTTGAGAACTTCAGTTTTGGAACCCAAAGAGAATGGGGTCAGAGAATAACAGTTTAAGGAGGAAATTCAGAGCAGAAGGGCTCTTCTTCCATTATTCATTCTTCTCTATCAGCCTATATTTAAAACACACTATCTTCAATTCTCAAAATATAGCAATATATAATTGTGATGGACTACCCAGCAGACTCTGAGAACCTAGAGGAAAGAGGGGCAAGTTATATTACAGAAGAGCAAGTTAGTGCAATTGAGAACAGAAAATGAGAAAGAATTAGAGGATCAATTCTGTATTAATGACATCAGGTGTAAACCAATCTGGAGAATTGCTTTGGCAGGATTTCAATATTCTGTTATAAGACTCTGCTAGCAATAAAGATCATTATAGAAATTGAAGTGATTCTTTGAAGTTTGAAATAAAAGTTATAATTAATTTTAAAGAAACTGTGTGATGGAATATATAAGCTGAGGTTTAGACAAAATAGGAGCAAAGAATACATTTCATCTATTCTAGAGATTCAGTTTCTTCTAGTTTAGAAGAAACTAAATGGAAAAAAAAAATCATGTCCCAAAAGAACTTTTAGCAAACTAGTTCAAAAGAGGCCAGAAAGCTGCAACATCATTCATAGAAAAATCTCATCAAGCTTCTTTAGGTCCATCTAGTTGCCAGACAGCATTCATGCAATACTCTAATTAGGCTTGGTTGTCTATTTTTTTCGTTGTCCTCTATTTTTACAATTCTGTATTAATGACATCTTGGTTGTCCTCTATTTTTTTGTAATCTTACATTATTTCTCAATTTGATATACACTATTATTATTCCAATCACATCTACACATATTTTCACTTAAATTATTCTCGAAGGGGCTGACAAGTGACAGGGCTGGGGGCCAATTAAAAATCTAATTTACCTGTTGCTCCTGGGGTTGTCTGTAACAATTTCTGTCCAGCCACAAAGGACAGGAAGGGACTTGAGTACAAAGTAAGTGGTTGGCAGCAAGGAAATAGACATATGGTTCTGTAAACTATGTATGTGAAATATAATAACCGAAACAGAAAAATGATTACACATCAATGATTACATAATAACAATGAATACATAATTATAATTAGAGTGAGCAAGAATAAAAGGATCCATTTTATTGCACATATTAGAATTAATTCAACAATTAAATCTTCTTGTTCAGTTGCTAAGTTGAGTCCAACTCTTTACAGTTCCATGGATCATAGCATGCTGGCCATCCATCCTCCTCTGTTTGCTGGAATTTGCCCAAATTCGTGTCAATCTGATTTGTTCTCCAAGGGTGCCTCTAGTATCTATTATTAAATCTATTCCATATTAAACATATTGCTCCATCTTCTCAATTTTACAATATAAAGACTTTTCAAAAATCATTTGAATTTACTGTTTAACTGTTTAAATTTACTGTTGAATTTACTGTTTAATTTACTCAGGTGAGTAAATTTCATTCTACCTGTTTAGAATAATTTACCTCCAGTTTTGACAGGCCAGTTCTTCATAAAATTTGTCTTATAATTTAGAAATGTAATTCAACATCACATTTACAACATTAATTACTATATTTTACCTCAAAATACAGTAATAATAACACATATAGTAGCATGATGCTAAAAAAAAGAACCAGAGAAGGACAGGACCAAACCATATGAGTCAAAGGAATCTCTGTTTCTGTAAACTAAAAGCATCAGAACCCCAACTCCAGTAATTTCCTGCTTGGAATTTGAGTTCATATTTTTCTATATTTATGCCAAGGCTGGGGATATACAAGGGTAAGACTTAGAATGTTTAATATAATACAACAAAAGAATATTTTTAAATGTTCTTACAACTTTCCACTATGGAAGATAAGGTATTGGTGGTATATCTTTACTTGTTTAAAGATATCCCACCAGTAAAGTCATGAAACCTTGATGTGTATTCCCAGAACACAAAGATTTTTCCTTGGTTAGTTTGGAAGGAAGGAGATGTAATTTATCCATTGAAATTGCACAGCACAGGTACAATGCACTAAAATGTGCATTTTATCTTATCTATAGTCACAAGGGAAAGAGAAGGGAGGGGGATAACCTTTTCCCCAAAAACTGTATTATAACTGGAAATTCTTGATGATTGAAATCCAGCAGCAGTGATATGAAATTATCTCGGTGCATCTGTACATGAGACTGTTCCTAACAATAAATCCAGGGAGAATCCTTGTGTGGTGCACCTTGTATAATGGCAGAAAATAAAATTCTGTAAAAGGGAACATGTTATATTATATCAGTTCAGTTATATTTCACCCTCTGGTCCAGCCTGTCTTTTGAAATTTTGTAATGAACCTTTCAGTTATATGTCATTTAATATAGATCACTTAATAAACTTAATAACTTCATCTTGTCTATCAAAATTGAAGGATCTATTTCATCCAAATTATTTAAATGGAAATTATACAAAAAAACTTAAGGATGCTGAGAGGGACATGGTGGCTCAGTGGCGAAGATGCTGAGCTTGTCATTCAGAAAGGTCGGCAGTTTGGTGGTTCGAATCCCTAGCATCATGTAATGGAGTGAGCTCCCATTACTTGTCCCAGCTTCTGCCAACCTAGCAGAAGTATGTAAAAATGTAAGTAGAAAAATAGGCACCACTTTGGTGGGAAGGTAAACAGTGTTCCGTGCGTATTCAGCATTTAGTCATGTCAGCCACATGACCATGTAGATGTCTTCAGACAGCGCTGGCTCTTGGGCTTTGTAATAGAGATGAGCACTGCCTCCCAAAGCCAAAAATGACTATCACATATGTGCAAGAGAAACCTTTACCTTTAAGGATGCTGATGACCATCAGGTAGGGGTGGGATTCTACTGGTTCTGCAAAATGTAAAATCACCAAACCAGTAGTTACACCTGTTGGATCCCACCCCTGCCATCAGGGGACACAAACTTGTTTCATTCCCCCCTCCCACTCCAAGAATGTTGGAGGTTGGGGACATGAGAAACTGAACATTTGGAGAAACTGGCCATTTGCATCTTCCAAAATGCCACAAACCTGGTTTTGTTCTGGGATACTGTATTTGAAGGAAGAGGAAATATAGCCTCCCCCTTTTTAAAGAGAATATTCTGGGAGAAAAATGTCTTTCAATGGCATTTTTATGTAACTGAAAAAATGATATTTTCTTATATGTTTTTGGAGAATTTCAACTCTGCTTTATCTATATTTAGGTACAACAATTGGGAATGTTAGGAGCTGAGCCTGGATCTTGTTACATATATCACTTTCATGCACCCTGCTGCATTAAGGTAATTAAACCAGATTTAACTCTAATTAAGGAGTAAGTAACCTCGTGAGCTCGACTCAGTGGCATCTGCAAGAGGCTTAAAAAAAATCACTGTGGTGTCTCCAGCTATTGTGATGCCCAACCAAAGAGAGATGGTGTATCAAATAGGCAGCTGCAGCCATTATCTTGAGTGCACTCCTTCCCACAGAAACCTGTGAGTGCTCCAGGAGTTTGGAATTACAACTCCTGCCATTCTGGAAGTTAAAAGAAATTGGAGTCAGACAGAAAAGGCAGGAACCATATTACCGGAATAATCCTAATCCTTAAACCTGCTGATGAGTTACCAGCAATAAATAACTAGGTAGCATTATTCAAGTCAAGTCAGAGTGACTTGCAGGGCTCAAAATATACAGTGACCTTCTCTGACTGTAGCTTTCAGATTAGGTTACCTGATTGGCAGTGTTGATGAGATTAGAGTCATCTTTTACTGTAAAACATGTGGTATGTAGGAGGAAGGGCTGTCCTAGAACTCTATTTCTTGTAGCAATACCAACAAAAGAAAGAAACAGCAGCTGGAATAGTTCTTCCAAGAAAAAATACCATGGCCCCAAAAAATCTGGTTAAACAATGTTCTCAATTCTTGTTGAGAAAAGAACAGTGAGTTTGAGATTCATCTTTAGATTGGCTGGCTACCTTGGCTTCCTTTTGAAGAGGAGTATGTGTTGGCATATTTGTTAATCAAATGATTTAGAAAAAAATCCTTGTAGATGGAAGCAAGCTGAGGAATGAACATCATTGGCTTGGTATCAGGATTCCTCAACTGCAGAGGAATCTGCTGCTCTATAGAGAACTGGATTGTAGTTCTACTGAATACACTGATCAAACTGGTTAAATCAGTGCTTTTTTTTTTTTTTTCAAATTTGGCCACTTTAAGACATGTGGACGTCTAGTCCCGGAATTCTGAGATGATTAGGAAACATGGCTGGGGAATTCTGGGAGTTGAAGTCCACATGTCTTAAAATGGCCAAATTTGAAAAACACCTATTTAATTTTTTTTTTAAATTTACCTTTATTGTCAGAGTAGAATATGTGTACAATGACAGTGGTGGGTTTTTCCAGCATTGTGCATTTGCAATCCTAGCTGCTGTTAGGATATGTAGAACCAAATATGTGTTACCTTCATTGTAATTTCCTAGAATCATGCCCAACGAAAATGTCTTGAGTTTCAGGTCTATTTGTTGACTTATCATATTTTCCACAATCTGTGTATTTTCTTCCAGTATTTTTTGGCTTGGGGGCATGTCCACCACATATGGTAGTATCAACCTGGTGTCTGGTTGCATTTCCAACATTTAAACAATTTGTTTTTATACATGTTCGCTAATATTACAGGTGAGTAATGCCATCTGTAAAATTTTGAAGGGAGGAGAACCATGAGGCTTAAAAAAATGGGATTTCATTTTTCCTATGGTCCCAGTCAGAATCATAGCAGTTGGAATCAATCTTCCTGAGTTTTCTTTAGGCTGAAGGAAAGAAAAATGCAGGAGGACCCATGCTGAGTTAAGGCTAGGTCCCACTGGCCGACAGATGCAAAACGTATGCAAAAAGGACACAGTGGATGAGCAAAATTTCAGGGGTGGCTCCATCCATTGTTATCCACTCCAAAAAGTAATCCAAATTTGCATCAACAGAATGGAAAAGAATGGAAAGGGGGTAATAAATGGATGTTTAATCCATTAGCAGGGATGTTAAATGGATGTTCGTAGGAAGCCTAGCGGATGGAAGTGGATGGAAGCAGATGACACATCCGAAGGGCTTCTGGGGGAGAATTGCAAAGCGGACGCATAGTGGAAGGAGTGGATGCGAAGCGGATGATGTGGGTGCATCACGGATGCCTATAGGATGCATAGCGGATGCGTATAGGATTCATAGCGGATGCATAGAGGATGCATAGCGATGCATAGCAGATGCAAAGCGTTCACTGCGCATGTGGGTAGGATAAATTGCATCAGCTCCGTGGATATAAAAGGATGCAGCTCACAAGCAGTCAGCATTCAGAGGAAAGATGTGCTGCCACAGACATCTTCAAATAACACCATGGTTCGTCAGTCAAGTAAGAAGAGAAAGCCTGTGCCTACTCCTATCAGCCCTGGCAAGAAGGACAGAACCACCATCCCACCCCCTGGCACTGATTCTGAAGCTGCTGGTGGTTCTTCTGCTGTTGCTGCTGCTGCTGGTGCTGCTGGTGTTGCAGGTGCTGCTGGTGCTTCTCCTGCTGCTGGTGGTGGTGGTGGTGTTGCTGCTGCTTCTGCTGATGCTGCTGGTGCTGCTAGTGGTTCTCCTGCTTGTGCTGCTGGTGCTTCTCCTCCTAGTGCTTCTGGTGCTTCTGGTGCTTCTCCTGCTGCTGGTGGTGGTGGTGCCGCTGCTGTGGTGGACCAGCCCCAAGGCCCTCAAAGCCCTGCTGCTCAAGCCCTGAAGGCCCTGCTGAAGCTCCTGCCAGAGGGAGGAAGAGGCAAGGGAAGGAGAAGGGAGAGAGGAAACAGTACACCCTTTCTGAGGAGCATGAGGAGGAAGTGCTGGAATGGCTGAGGGAGAACGAGTACCTGTGGAGAAAGGGCCACAGACTCTATTGCAACACCAAGAGGAAGCAGGCAGCTTGGAAAGACAAGGCAGAGAGCCTGCGCTACACTTCAGACCTACTCCTTGGGTGGTGGAAGCACATGCACACCTGGTATGGCAAGCTACACCTGAAGAAATCTGGGCAGGCCACTGTCAAGCTCACTGACTGGTAGATGTACATCATGGTCAAGTGCAGCTTCCTGGAGGGTGAGGTCCACCACCAAGGAGAAGCCCCTCTGACAACCCTCTCCCTCAGACAGCCCACAGAAAGCCAGTCCTCTTCCAGCCAGGAGACAGCTACCGTGTCCACGCAGGTGTCTTCGGAGGGCCCCATGGCATAGACCCCCCCGACAGCTGCACTCCCCATGCCAGAGGACATGGAGGATCCCCTGTCACAAATGGAGGAAGAAGCGACAGCCACCAGAGACCAACCCACACCCATACCCAGCTCCACCTCCACAGAAAGCAGGCAGAGAGGGCCAGAGCCACATTGTCCTGTTGGAGATCTGGAACACAATCAAAACCAGCACAGATTTTCTCTCTCAGCTGGTCCACAGCGACATACCATCCTCGAACTGCACGCCCTTCATCATATATGTGAGCCAGACCTTCATGGACCTGCTTGAGGCCCAGTACCAGGTGACGAAGCAGAAGATCACAGCACTTCTGCACAAACCTCCAGCTCCAGCTGAACCTACTCCTACCCAGTCCAGGACTGCTCCTCCATCCCAGGCAATGTCACAGCCCTTCCATGGCTTTCAACAGCCCCTCACCTACCAAGGCAATGAGTACCAGGACTTCCCACAGCAGAGGCAGCCCTTCCCAGTCCAGGCCCAGGTTCATCGAATGCTACAGATGCCTCACCTCACCTAGCTGCAGACCAGACAGCCCCACTACACTCCTCCTTCCTCCACCCCACAGCCAAGCCCTTCAACAGACAATCTGTCTTCAGTCTTGGGCCTGACATCCCAGGTCCTTGATGAATGGCCTCTCAAACTCATGGGACTGAGTCAACTCTCTGAGAGCTTCCTGAACACACCATCCCCTGTTGTACTCTCGGGGCCAGGCACCGCAATGGCACCTCAGACCAGCACTCCAGCCACTGCCACCTCCACAGTCCCTGTCCCCTTTATACCTGAGACCGTGGACATGACTCAGAGTGACTGAGAACATTGCCAGAGACTGAGTTGTTACCTGTTGATTTTATCTTTGCTTGGGACACTTTTCTTGGTTCCTTTTGCTTTTTAAATAAAGTTCTACACTTTACTTAACTGTTATTAATAAAGGTTATCTTTGATTCACACACTTGGGTCATTTCTTTTACTTAATAAAGTGATGGTGGAAACTTTTAGAAAATGGTTAAGCCTTTGCATGCTTGGGGGATGGGCAGGGATACCTGTGGGATGGGTAATAGGTGTGGGATGGGCAGGGACACCTGTGGGATGGGTAATAGGTGTGGGATGGGCAGGGATACCTGTGGGATGGGTAATAGGTGTGGGATGGGCAGGGATACCTGTGGGATGGGTAATAGCTGTGGGATGGGTAATAGCTGTGGGATGGGTAATAGCTGTGGGATGGGTAATAGCTGTGGGATAGATAAGCCTCCAGTGCAAGCATAGTGGGACTGTATGGTCCACCCTCCCAGGTGCCACACCTATGGCCCTTTATTATCAATAACAATTTATTCATTGATCAACACATTTCAAAATAAACAAAGCTCTTTATTAATGCCCAGTTCATTGTAGGGCCACTCAACGTACATGGCCCAATCTCATCAGTGTTATGAGACAGGCTCAAGGAAGCATCCATTAACCAACTATCATCCTGTCTTGCCACTCCACTGCTCCAGCTGGGGAGTTGCACCAGTGTTTCAGGAGGTTGTACTGCTTCTTCCCTTCATGTGAAGCTCTGATGGGGCCTTGTAAATCCCCGGTGTCTATCAGGTTTAGTCCTTGCCTCCATTCACCAGGCTCCATGTCCCCATTCCCTTGTTGATGGTCCACAAGCCTTTTCTGCAACACTGGGTAGCGGGTGCACATGAGATTGTGCAGGATGCAGCAAGCTTCCATGATGCTACTCACAGTCTGTGGGTGATGCTGCATGGTGGTGAGAATTACTGCATGGTGGTGAGAATTATCTGGAACTTGTTGGCAAGGATGCCAAAGGCATTCTCCACCACCCGTCTTGCCCTGGACATCCTGTAGTTGAAGATCCTCTCTTCACGGTTGAGGTAACTTGAAGTGTACGGCTTCATGAGGTAGGTTCTGAGGGAGAAGGCGTCATCACCCACGATGAAGTAGGGCACATCTTGTGTGTCATTGGGTAGAGGTTCTGGATCTGGAAAACCCATGATGAGGTTGCGTTCCAGCCCATCCTTGAGGTCACTGGCATTGTATACCTGGCTATCTGAAGCTGACCTGTTGCCTGAAGCATCGATGTACATGAACTTGTAGTTAGCATCAACCATGGCAAAGAGGATGATACTGAAGAAGCCCTTGTAATTGTAATAAGAGGACCCTGAGTTGGCTGGAGCTTTGCAGGCCATGTGCTTCCCATCTATGGCTCCAACGGTGTGGGGAAAGTTCCACCACAGATACCACTGCTCTGCAACTTTCTTCCATCCTTCTTTAGTGGAGGGGCACTGGAGGAGCTCCTCCTTGTATTCTTCGATGATGGCCTGCACCACTTCTCTGACCACAGTGCTGATGGTGTTGTGTGGCACCCTCCAGCCGTACTGCATGCTCGTGTATGTGGTTCCAGAGGCCAGGTGGCCCAGAGTCAGTGCCACCTTCAGTCCAGGGTCCAGATTGGGACAGAAGTTGGTGCTCTGCTTGGTCCACCTGGGTCTCAGATGCTCTACAGTTCATCAAACATGGCTGGTGGCATCCTCATGAAGTGCTGGAATGCACAAGGGTCTTCATTCCTCAGCTCCACCATCAGCTTGTCATAGAGTCCAAATTCCACTCTTTTCCTGATCCATTGTCGGACCCACACAACTCTTGGATGTCTCCTTCTTCTCCTTGCATAGAAAACGTGAAACAGTCTGAAGAGGGCTTGGTTCTGGTGTTGAATGATGGCAGCTACCATAAGGAATGTGTGATGATCAATGGTGGAGATCAATGGATGATGTGGAAGAGCAAGAGCAAGGGTTATGAGGTCTGTACACCACGGTTGCTGGACTGATAGTGAGATCCAGGTGATTTCCTCCCCCTTTTTATAGGAAATATCAGTTTTCCGTTAGGTGTCTTTCCACATACTCTAGGCATACTCCACACACATCCTAAATATCCAAAATACATCCCATATACAAACTTTTTGTCCGTTTTAATCCTTTATATACGAGATGCATCTGCTTACATCCTTTCTATTTCCGTGCTACTAACGCTGTGTGGACGATCCGTGTACCTTTCGCTTCCTCCCTCTTTCTGTTTTCAACTGCAGTGGATGTGAGTTGCGAGGATGTCCAGAGGATGCTGAGAGGATACAGCGGATGTTTAATGGATGACAACGGACGTAGAACATTTTTGCCCGTATGTGTCACGGATGTACATCGTATGCGGCGGAAAGTTCATCCGCTCAAAAAATTTTGTACAGCTCAAAACTTCTTGCGCAGATGAAATCTCAGTGGATAGATGCTCAATGGATAGAGCGTATGAAACATGTATGCAGTGAGTACACAATGGATGCATCATGTTTTCCAATGGACGGCAAGCTTTTTTGTCCATTTTACATCCTCTTTGCATCTCTTGGTGCAGTGGGACATGGGTTTTACAAGTTTCTAAATCTGATATGGCCTGTATTTGTAGATCCAAATCTATATAGTTAGTCCTTGACTTACAACAGTTCTGTTAGTGATCGTTCAAAGCTACAATGGTACTGAAAAAGTGACTTATGATCATCTTTCACACTTATGACTATTGCAGCCATCCCATAGTCACGTGATCAAAATTCAGATGCTTGGCATTTGACTCATATTTATGATGGTTGCAGTGCCCTGAGGTCACATGATCACCTTTTGTAACCTTCTGACAAGGCAAGCTAATGGGGAAGGCAGATTCAATTAGCAACATTGTTATTCAATTAGCAACATTGATATTAACTTAACAACTGCTGTGATTCACATAACAACTGGCAAGAAGGTCATAAAATATGGTAAGACTCAGTTAACAACTGTTTCACTTAGCAAAAAATATTGTGGGTTCAATTGTGGTTGTAAATTGAGGATTGCTGGTATTTTACTCACTCAAAAATGTATTAGTAAGTTAATGCTTCTTTGTTGCTTTTTTAAAAAAAATAGTTGATCTGATTGATCTATCATTTAACATTTCATGGGATAGCCTTTCTTTCTCACATCCTTTGTGGTTGATAGTCTGTCTTTAAAAAGGATATTATTTTAATTCAGGAATTTTAATAGGAGTATGTTCCTTATTTTGTTTGATTTGCTGAGGAATCCTAGAGATATTATTTTCGATCACCCTTAGTTACATACACATATATACAGTTACATTTCTTTCTACTTCTCTCAGCATGGAATCTCCCTCCCTCTCTCTCTCCCCCTCCCTCCCTCCTTCCCGCCCCCTCTCTCTGTCTGTCTGTCTGTCTGTCTGTCTCTCTCTCTCTCTCTCTCTCATTACTTTTATAGATTATACAAAGATAATCGTCCACTAGGAATGAATTGAAATACAGGAAAATGATTAGTAATTTCCTGTTTTTCTCTTCCTCTTTGACATGAAGATGGAAAGCCTGCTTAGTTGAAAAGAGGAGGAGGAGGGAGGAGAAGGAGGATGAAAAGGAACTGGAAAAATCAAAAGATAGAAAGTCCTGCAAATAGAACAACTATGGCAAAAAAAGAAAAAGAAAGAAAGAAAAGATAGTACCAATAAGATAGGCACCTTCCTATCCCAAAATAAGTAGAGCACCATTTGAACATTATTGGCATTGACAAAATCACCACTAATCAATTGCAAAAGGCAGATTTACTGTGAACAGCTTACATTCTTACATCGAAAACAATATCTGTCTATCCCAGTTCCTTAGTAAGGACTTGATAGATGGATAAAAATGCCAAGCCAGTTTAAATATTGTTCTGAGTTTTGCAACATTAATTCAGCACCAGAAAAATAAGCATAAATGGCTGAGGCTTTATTTAACTTCTTTATAAGCTATACAGAAGGTTATAAACATATGAAGTATTTTTTTTAAAAAAACAGTTGTAGATTTCTCCAACATGGAGCAAACTCAAATAGCAGTAAACATGTTACAAGTTCAGAGCTTCAGCAGCAACTTCAGCAGCTCAGAAACAGATTTCACTTTAGTTCAGCAGGCAAGCATTATACACAGCAGAGGAGAGAAGCAGTTTCATTTCCAATAGACAGACACAGAGCTCAGCATAGCTGCAGAGTTTATCATAGCTTCAGAGCTGCAGAGCTTAATATAGAGCCACACCTAGGCTACTTTTAGTTTCAATTTCCAAACAGTCTGCATTGGTTGAATTAGTTACTATGCCTATTCATGACTGACCTTGTTACCATGCTCTATTCCAGTTAATGAATACACTCTGACAAACATCTAGCTGATTATGTCACTAACCATAACAATAACAATTTCTTCTGCACTTCCGTCATGCCATCACTTAATTTAGGACTGAAATAAAATTGTATTTTATACATGTTTCCAAATACCGTGTTTCTCATATAATAAGGCCGGGTCTTTTTTTTTTTTTTTTTTGAGCCCTGAAAAAATGGCTAGGCCGTCTTTTGGGGGGTGACTTAATTCCCCCCTTTGCATCTTTGGGCGGGCAGGTGGCAACGGCTTGGATGTTGACCTCGGCGTTGGTGGGGCACTTCGTATTGGGGTCAATGCAGGCAGCACCATATCCAGGTGTGCAACAAAAGTACTTCCTAACGGCAAGCCCCCTCACCATTCCCCATCATTTTGCATGTTTTAATATAGGCCTTAATTTGGGGGGGAGGGGCTAAATTTCATTTCATGCCTATAAAACATGCTGGGACTTCCTATTGGGGGAGGCCATATTGTTGGAGAAACAGGGTACAAAAAATGCAAGTTTTATTTTAGTTACAAGCAGAGTCAAACTTAATGATTTGTATAACCTAATGATTAGAAATAGAATGTTTAATAGAGTCTATTTTATTGTCTGATGCAAAGAACAAGATGGTGCATTCTTTAATTCTGTCTAGAGAGCCATTTAGACTAAGTGTTGATTTTTTTCTGCAATTTTAGGAATGCAGAAGCAAGTATGAAGCACCACACCTGAAAAAGCAGGTAACTTTTGTTAAGTTCAGCAGAGCTGAGCGGGAAGTGAACTTTGTTCCCATTGGCTGAGCTGTCTGACAGTGAGCCATATAAAGGGAGCTGTCAAACCACATCAGCTGTTGCTCGTTTCTGTCAGTCAATCCACACATTCAGTGGCTACCACGGCAACCCATTAGCAGTTAATAGCTAATAGTTAATAAAAGGTTAATTTATCAAGATCATGGATGTCATCTTTTTGCCTTCACAAAACTTGTGACAAGGATGGGATCGACACGATGAAGGGACACAACATTCCTGAAGGATTTGAAGTGACCCATGAAATTACCTCAGCTGGCTGACAAGATGTCTTCCCCTCCACAGTTCCCATGGTTCCATCCTACAATGGAGATGTGGTATTCTTACATTAATTAGTTTGAGTGTTTTCTAGATGCTGCTGACTTGGCAGACATATTGAATTACAGAAAAAAGCTTATTTTCTAAGTTTCTGTGGGGCGGCTGTCTTCGACACTGCCACCGCTTTATTGGCACCACAATCTGTGAAAGAAGTTTCCTGGGAAGCTCTCCAGGAAATCCTTAATAACCACTAGGCCCTCTTGAATTACGAGGTGACATGCTTTTAAGTGGTGAGCACAAGCGGAAGGGGAGACCATTAGTATGTATATGGCTGTGCTCCGAATGGCAGTGCTGCAATGCTGTTTCAAAGATCTCGATGACATGCTGCTTGATCAACTGTTTTGCAGAGTGAGAGACCTCAGACTTCAAAGACATCTGTTGGCAAAGGGTGACCTCACTTTAAAGATGGCCATAGAAGAGGCTCAAGCTGCAGAGATGTTCAATCTCTCTGTGGCTGAGATCCAAGGCATGACTAGCAGTCCAGTGGCAAAGCCAAATGCTACTGTACATTTTGAAGAGTTTACCTCTGATGAGTTTTTAGACTCTGTCGAAGATATTAATTGCCTCACAAATTGCCAACAACTTCCACAACAAAGAGACTGGAACACAGGGAACAAACCACAACAGTTTCCTACAGCTCAGATAATTTGTTTAAGTTGTGGGGGTAATCATTTAAGACCCACCTGCAGGTTTAGGAATGCTATTTGTTTAAACTGCCAGCACAAGGTCCATATAGCTAGGGTCTGCAAATCTGGAAAAAAAATGTCATAACCATAGCCTCAGCCACCAGTTAAATACCAGAAACAAAGAGATGAATGTTTTACTGTTACCAGAGCATCTCCCACTGAATCTCTAAACAGTTTATCACAACAGCATCACATTAATAAAATTCATGTAACCATCTCGTTAGAAGGTAAAGAGTGTCCAGTGGAAATAGACACCAGCTCATCTCTTTCCAGACTTTCCTGGAGCACCCTGAAAAGGCTGATTCTGACTATCTTTAAGAAGCGACTTCAACCTTGCAATCTATCTCTCAAAGGCTATCAAGAACAGAATATACCAGTCATGGGAACAGGCAATTTTGCAATTAATTTCCAAGACTTCAAGGGCCATTTACCCCTTACTATTGCAGGAGGCATCTTACCTAGTTTTCTAGGTTTAGACCGGTTTGTCGCTTTGAGTCTTAAAATGACTGGGATACATTGCACTCAAAACCAGGACAATGAGTCACTATTGACTTAGTTTAAAGATGTTTTCAATGAAGAGTTAGGTCATTATGTGGGCTCCCCAATTTCTTTTGCATTAGACCCAACAATTACACCAGTCACATTGAAGCCTCGGGGTGTCCCTTTTGCATTAAAACCAAAAGTGGATAGATTGACAAATTGATATCCCAAGGCATCCTGGAGCCTGTAAATTATGCACTATGGGAAACCCCTATAGTGACCCCAATTAAACATGATAGCTCTATCAGATTATGCACAGACTATAAGAGCATATTGAATAAGGCCTTGCTCATTAACACATGCCCTGTGCCTAAATTGTTACTCAAATTAAAATGGGACAAATGCAAATTTGGTGTTTCCCAAGTTGATTTTCTGGACTTCTGCATCAATGCTCAAGAAATTCATGCTACAGAGCATGGTTCTTTAATGGTTAAGGCCATTAAAGAAGCACCTGTTCCTAAGAGCAAGAAAGACCTACAGGCCTTTTTAGGTCCTAAATTTCTATGCCTCACAAGGCTTCCTTCCTCACAAGGCTTCTATTGCAGAACCTCTGCACAGGTTGTTAGATACACAAACTCAGTGGGCTTTGGGACAACCACAACAGGACTCTTTTGACACTGTCAAATCAATGCTTTCATCCAAGAGTGTTTTGATACCATTTGACAGCCAATTACCCTTAATTCTATGCTGAGATGCATCTCCTTTTGGTATAGGCTCTGTCCTAGCTCATGTATTGCTAGGTGGAGTGGAAGCCCCGATATCTTACTTTTCAAGAACTATGTCAACTACAGAATGGAATTATTCACAAAGCAATAAGGAAGCTTTGGCGGCTGTTGCCTTGTTTTAACAGTTCCATAAGTTCCTCTATGGCCACCAGTTAGTGACAGACCACAAACCTCTCCTTGGTATTCTGTCTGGTGATCATCAAAATCCCCCTGTTTTGTCCCTTAGGATGACCCATTGGACATTATTCCTGGCTGCATATTCCTACACCCTGTCATACAGGGTGAGCAAGCACCTTGGATATGCAGATGCATTAAGCCATTGCCCTTGCCAGACAAAACCGAAGACTCCACACCTGCCTCATCGATACTATTGTTTGATGATCATCAATTATCTGTCATGGCCACAGACATTAGTAAAGCCTCATCTAACAATCTTATTCTCTTACAGGTATTGGACTGGGTGAGGAGGGGCTGGCCAGAAGGTTATTTAGATGCCCCATTTCTGCCCTTCAAAGCAAAGAAGCATGAATTGTCCACCCTGTAGGGCTGCCTATTGTGGGGATGCAGGGTAGTAGTTCCAAGCCACCTGTGACCTAGGATACTAACTAGTTTGCATGAGGGTCATCCAGGAATGGTCAACTTGAAGGCTTCAGCCCAGAGCTATGTTTGGTGGCGTGGCATATACTCTGACATTACCACAAAGGTTAGAACTTGTCAGGCATGCCAAGCCTCTACAGCTGCCCCTCTAGCTGCTGTCTCTGGTGAATGGAAATCTGCTAAGTCTCCATGGGCTAGGCTCCATATCAACCTCACTGGACCATTCCAGGGCCGCACCTTCCTTATCCTTATGGATTCCTATTCTAAGTGGCTAGAGTTGACCCTCATGCATTCTACCATATCAGATATGGTTATCAAAGCATTAGATCACCTTTTTGCAACCCATACGTTTCCCGACATCCTAGTGTCGGACAACAGTCCACAGTTTACCGTGGCAAATTTTGAGTTATTCCTGGGACACCAGGCATAAGACATGTGCTTGTCACGCCCTACTACCCAGCATCTAATGACCAAATAGAGACAACTGTAAGGGCCGCCAAGGAAGTGCTGGGGCAATTAGAGGGCGAGGACTGGTACTCTAATTGTTGCATCTGCTAATGCAACATGTTATCAATTGTTCTCTAGCAGAATTGTTAATGGGGCGGAAGTTGAGGAATCATATGGACATTCTCCACCCCAGTTATATCCCAACTGTTCCATTAGGCTTCTTTGGTAGAATTTGAGTTTTCTGGGTCGGGGATTTAGTTTACGCCTGGAATTTTGTGGGTAATCCATTGTGGCTACCAGGGAAAATAGTGGCAGTTACTGGGCCTAAATCATATAAGCTAAGTTTGTCAGATGGCCAAGTATGGTGCTGACATGTAGACCATGTGAGAGGGCATTGGGCAGAGACCCCGGGGGACCCAGCAGATAGCAAGCTGGCCGGTGCACAACACAAACTCAGAGAGGCTGACAGGATGAGGTGTGAAGCAACTGTCAATGAGCCACTGCGAGAGGTCAACCTACCTTCTGAAGTTCCCCCACCTGATTCCAAGTCAGCTATAGAGAAGGGTCCAGCAATGCTTCCGATGATGACTGAAGATCTTGCAAGCGATCATTCTTCGCCGGCCAGAGTTGCGAAGGTCCAGCTGGACCAGACAATGCCCCACCTATCTCAATGACTATACATGCATCTGACTAGTGGGGAAGGGTGTTACATTTGCCAGAGCTGAGTGGGAACTGAAGTACATTCCCATTGGCTGAGCCATCTGACAGTGAGCCATATAAAGGGAGCTGCAGACTGCGTCAGCTGTTGCTTGCTTCTGTCAGCCGATCCATGCATTCAGCAGCTACTGTGGCAACCCATTAGCAGTTAATAGTTAATAAAAGTTTAACTTATCAAGATCGTGGATGTCGTCTTTTTGCCTTAAAAAAATCTTTGGTTGTATGGGGCTTTTAAAAGGAGAAGGAGAAAGCAGTAGCAATCTAGCTCTCCCAGAGAAGACAGAATTCTAACCCTGATTCATTTTGGTGTCTGGGTGAGAGCCAGGAATTCTGAACCTGCAACCCTGAACCTCTTTCACATAAATGATTTGCAGAGTAAATAATGTCCTTCTCATTCTTCTCTTCCATCCACAGGGTTGATTGATGTTGGAATAATTATCATTCTGGATTCAGTTCCAAGTAGGGGAAAAAACTGGAAATATGGAGGCTGTTTAGAAAGATGGTTTAATGATGGGCAGGACCACATGGCTTGGAGTTCCAAAGTGAAAAGGAAGGATGATCACATGCTTCAAGGTGAAGGAAGATATCAGGAAGGACTGATATGCTGAGATGGGATTTGTTGGGATTTGAACTGGAGCTTATATTCTGATTGGTTGTCAGACTTCCATGGGGCCATGCAGGGCAACTCTGTAGGCTGTCCTGAGTTCCAGGCTTGGTTGAGCCTTGCTGGCTGATGATACACTGAAAGGGCCTTGGGGCAATTGCTCTAGCTTTACCTGGAGATCTTTGTTATGTAAACTATTCTGGCCCAGGTCTTAAACTATTCTGGCCCATTAAACAAAGGTGGGGGGGGGAGCTTCTGAGTTCCTACTCTTTTTAGGATTAATATTTTGCCTTTTAAATATTTCCCAGGATATTTCATTTTTTTAAGAGAAGGGTGAATGCTAACTTTCTATATCAATATGAGAGAGTTCTTTAAGTAGCTTCTCATCCCGGATATTCCATTATCTTGTGAGCAATGTTGAAGAAGTGTCAAAGAAGATTTTAAGAGCAGTAGGTGACTCTTTACAAAACAATTAATTCACATGGGGGGGAGGCAATATTCAGTCCCTATTCTTTCATCTGAGTGTGGGAAAGTAAAATAAGGAATTTGTATTGTGTCATAACAGAAGGATGATCTAAAGTCTTTCCAAAAGCCACTATGTAACTATAGCATGAATAGAAATATCCCTGAGAGATGTTTTTCTTTGACAGGTCAGGAAATGCCTGGAAAAATAAAGCAACAGGGTGCTTTAAGGCAAAAACGTTTCCTTCCATCACTATTGACCTTGAAGATCACAGCTGAAATGTGGATTTTTTTTTCTGTTGAAGGGGAAAAAAGCATGTCATTGGTTTATGAATCAGATCTAAAGGGGGAGGGGAGTACTCCCTCTTTCCTTTTGCCTTGCTATCATTTCCTCCTTCTCTCATACATATATTCATACAAATGCCTGCACATCCTCATCCCTTCCTTATTCTGTATCACATTATAGATTCATGGGACAAGTTCTGAATTAACGTTTTCTTAAAAGCAGCTTTGTGATTTCTCAGTAGATTTTCTTTCCCTGCCAGAAAGGCTTCTTTTCTTTGAAAGACATTCTTCTTTCAGGTTCAATAAGGGGAAAAAGGACAAAGGAGTTTTCAGATTAGGACCCAGGTGTGAACTGGTTGTCTTAGAGAAAGATTTTGGCATTAAAAATCACAAGGGATCTAAGGACTATAGTTCACCCACTTCAGTTTGAAAAGAAAGAATTTTCCCAAGAAAATTGTAAGAGATCGAACAACTTCAGAAGGGAACTCCTTCAGATCCTCATGTGACTCAAAGCTGTAGGTGTCCCTTCTCCATTCGAAATAAGAATCTACTCCTTAAAAAACAAAGCAAAACAAAATAAAACAAAACAAAAACCAGTAGCAATCTCTCACAGCTGTTCATTACTTAGCTCAACCACTAAAGGAAAAAACAGAGATTTTTGTATGTTTTTGATCAGTGTGTTGGCCTTGTGCTGCTCTTTGATTTCCAGATGGCAAATGATTTCCTCTCCTGAAGTTTTATGTCCAACAAAGCCCATTTCTTTCTTTTGCAGTGCAGCTTACTTTAGTGAAACTTCTTCAGGAAGGAATTCACATGACTTACCTCTTTGTTCCTCCTTCCCACAACTCTATGCTTCCACAGATGGTTTCCTTGTGATTATTGGACTGACCCTAATTATTGTATTGATGGCATATTGTTGTTCACAATGAAACATTTCACCCATTTTTCTTCCCATTATCTAACCTTTAGGAGTCTCTATGAATACTGTAAGGCATTTATTTTCTTTAAAAAAAAACTCTATTTTTTTAAAAAAAAAGCATACATTGTGGTGACCATAATTAGAATGCTGCATCCAGTTTTGGTCACCATAACATAAAAAAGATGTAGCTTCTTCTAGTTTGAGCTTCTTGAGTGACAGACTGAAATCTCATCTCTGTGAGGCTTTGATCCGTACTCACCGCTGAAATGTCCCGAGCTGGCTGGTTTCGGGGCTAAGCCACCCCGCAGAGGTGGTGAAGAGGGGGGAGACTGCCAGCAGGGTTGAGGAGAGATGCATCTCTCCTCCCTAGCTGGCCATAACTCCCTTTTCTGAAGGCAGTTGTAGCTGTGGTCAGAAATGGCCATCACAAAGAAGAACTCAATCAGAAAAGAATATGCAGGAGGAAGATAAGAAGATAAAGTTTTGGTTAACTGGGTCAAACAGAAAAAGCAACAAATAAGGTACCCTGGAATTGAAACTGTTAAAAAACAATAACATTATTCCCCAAAAAATTTTTAAGCTGCAAAGGAGAGAGAAAAGGGAAAAAATTTGCTTTTCTCCTTTTCCTATACTGACAGGTAAAGCCCCTGTCACACTGCACCAACGGATGCAAAGAGGATATAAAATGGACAAAAAAGCTTGTCATCCGTTGGTTAATGCGATGTACTCACTGCCTCCGTTTTACTTCCTCTCTATCCATCCAGCATCCGTTTATGGACGTTTCATCCACTCAGAAAGTTTTGAGCTGCTCAAAACTTTTGCGCAGAAAATGTATCCAATTCATCCGTTCTGCATCCGCTACCCATCCGCTACGCATCCGTTCTGCATCCGTTACGCATCCGCTATATCTGCTAGGCATCCATTCCGCATCCGCACAACTCGCATCCGCTCGGAAACAGGGAGGAAGCGGAACAGACACGGAACGGAGGCAGAACGGATGCAGAACAGATGCAGCACAGAAACAAATGGAAAAAACGTTAGCAGAGGGGACCTATCTCGGATATTAAGGATGTCTGCAGGATGCCTGGAGGATGCCTAGAGGATGCAAATGGACACCTATATTGCCTATAAAAAGGGGGGGCAACACATCTGGATCTCACTTTCAGACCAGCAGCCCTGCTGCAGACCTCTGCAGCCTTCATCTGACTCTTGCTCTTCCATAGGATCCAGTCATGTCCACCGTGGATCGTAACACAGTCCTTTTGGCAGCCACCATCCTTCTGCAACAGTGCGAAGCCATCTACAGGCTCTGTGAACTCTACTATGGGAAGAAAAAGGAGCGGCCAAGAAGCATCTGGGTACGAAGATGGTTCACCAGAAGAGCAGAGGATGGACTGTACAACAAGCTGATGGTGGAGCTCAGGAGCGAAGACACTCAGGCATTCCAGAACTTCATGAGGATGCCTCCAGCCATGTTTGACGAACTTGTGGAGCGGCTGACATCCAGGTTGACCAAGGCAAACACCAACTTCCAGCCCAGCCTGGAACCTGGCCTCAAGGGGGCACTGATTCTGCGCCACCTGGCCTCAGGGACCACCTACAGGAGCATGCAGTATGGCTGGAGGGTGCCACCCAACACCATCAGCATTGTGGTCAGAGAAGTGGTGCAGGACATCATTGAAGAATACAAGGAGCAGCTCCTCCAGTGCCCCTCCACTGAAGAAGGATGGAAGAAAGTTGCAGAGCAGTGGTAGCAGAAGTGGAACTTCCCCCACACCGTTGGAGCCATAGATGGCAAGCACGTGGCCTGCAAAGCTCCAGCCAACTCAGGGTCCACTTATTTCAACTCCAAGGGCTTCTTCAGCATCATCCTCTTCGCCATGGTCGATGCTGACTACAAGTTCATGTACATCGATGCTTCAGGCAACGGCTCATCTTCAGATGCCCATGTATACAACACCGGTAACCTCAAGGAGGGGCTGGAACGCAACCTCATCGTGGGCTTCCCAGATCCACAACCCCTGCCCAACGACACACAAGATGTGCCCTACTTCATCATGGGGGATGACGCCTTCTCCCTCACAACCTACCTCATGAAGCCCTACACCTCCAGACTCCTCACCCGTGAAGAGAGGATCTTCAACTACAGGCTGTCCAGGGCAAGGCGGGTGGTGGAGAATGCCTTTGGCATCCTGGCCAACAGGTTCCAGGTACTTCTCACCACCATGCAGCATCGCCCAGAAACCGTGAGGAGGATCGTGGAAGCTTGATGCATCCTGCACAATCTCATGCGAACCCGCTACCCAGTCTTGCAGAACAGGCTCGTGGACCTCCAGCAAGGCAATGGGGACATGGAGCCTGGGGAATGGAGGCAAGGGCGAAACCTGATAGACACTGAGGATGTGCATGACCCCAACAGAGCCTCACGTGAAGGGAAGAAGCAGCGCAACCTCCTGAGACACTGGTGCAACTCCCCAGATGGAGCAGTGGAGTGGCATGACAGGTTGGTAGATTCTTAATGGATGCTTCCTTCAGCCTGTCTCATCATACGGATGAGATTGGGCCATGTATGTTGAGTGGTCCTACAATGAACAGGGCATTTAATAAAGAGTTGTATTTATGTTGACATGTGTGGATGATTGATTACATTGTTATTGATAATAAAGAGCCATAGGTGTGGCACCTGGGAGGGTGGACCATACAGTCCCACTATGCTTGCGCTGGAGGTTTATCTATCCCACAGCTATTACCCATCCCACAGATATCCCTGCCCATCCCACTGCTATCTTAACCCATCCCACAAGCATGCAAAGGCTTAAACCATTTCTAAAAGTTTCCACCAAGACTTTATTAAAAAAAAGAAATGAAGCAAGTGTAGAAATCAAAAATAGACTTTACCAACAAGAAGCTATAAAACAAAAATGAGTCACTGGCACTCCTCTGCAGAAGCCCCAGCAGAACCAGAGTGAGGGCCAGGGGGTGGGATGGTAGCCCTGTCCCTCTTGCAAGGGCTGGCAGCAGATGGCTGAGGCTTGCTGTGCTTCAGCATGGTTGTAGGGTTGCTGGCTGGCAGGGAGGCTGGCAGGAAGGCTGGCAGGTTGGCAGGCACCAAGGTTAGCAGGAAGGCTTGCAGGCAGGCAGGCACCAAGGCTGGCAGGCAGGCTGGCAGGCAGGCACCAAGGCTTGTAGGCAGACTTGCTGGCAGCGAGGCTGGCAGGCAGGCAGACAGCAAGGCTGGCAGGGAGGCTGGCAGGGAGGCTGGCAGCAAGGCTTGCAGGCAGACATGTAGGCGGGACAGGCAAGGCAGTCGATGTGTCTGGAAGCAGGTCTTTCCTCTGAATGGTGACCTGCTTCCGAGCTACTTCCATTATATCCACAGGGCTGATGCAATGCATCCTCCCCGCATGCGCAATTAACGCTCGGCATCCGCTCGGCTTCTGCTGTGCATCTGCTGTGCATCCGCTGTGCATCCGCTGTGCATCCGCTGTGCATCCGCTGTGCATCCGCTGTGCAACCGCTTTATCCGTTCCACATCCACTTTGCTGAGGTCCCCCGGAAGCCTAGCGGATGTGCCATCCACTCCCATCCGCTTCCATCCACTGGGCTTCCGTTCCGCATCCGCTTTCCATCCGCCCTGCGTCCTCCCCGCGTCTGTGTTATCCGCTCCGGTTATGCAAATTTTTGCCCCTTCTGAGAGTAGATAACAATGAATGGAACATTTTTCTCAACCGTTGTGTCCGTTTTGCATCCGTTGGGCAGTGTGACAGGGCCTTAAGAGACTTAAGCAAGAAATTGGAAAAAAAATCCACTTTGACATCAATAGGCATTTAA
This sequence comes from Laticauda colubrina, assembly GCA_015471245.1. Classification (NCBI taxonomy): domain Eukaryota; kingdom Metazoa; phylum Chordata; class Lepidosauria; order Squamata; family Elapidae; genus Laticauda; species Laticauda colubrina. The sequence continues at coordinate 14,943,795 of BLBF01000043.1, forward strand.
TGCTGAAAATAAAAAGTCAAAGGGATAATAAAGATTTCTGGATAATTAAAAGCTTTTGAAAACAGGAAAGGAGAGAAAAAGAATAAAAGGGTAGGATCTGGAAGGGAGGAGACTGCCTGGAAATAAAAAATAACTTACAGCAAAATCTCAACAAGACTTCCGAAAGATACATTCTAACTGAAATATCCCAACAAAAACCCCAGGAAGAGAAAGTCAAAAAAAAAAAAAAATAAGAAGATATAATTCAGGACTTTCTGGATTACTTGATGATTTCTGGATTCTTGGTTATTGTTTTGAATGACTAAAATCAATTGGGCTGTTTTTAAAATGGCTCCACTTTTAGAAGAAATGAAAATGGAACTTAAAAAGTACAAAGAAGATGCACAAGAAGGGAGAGGTTCTTTTGGCCTCATATTTCAGTTCTTAGAAATGGCGATTTGGAATTATGGGAAACCACAAGAAATGCCTACAGAACAAGAAGATTGCGACAAAGAAGAAGCCATCTTTAATGAACAAGTACTCTTCGAATGGGGGAAAAAAGGAAAGGGGGGAAAGAGAATGGAAAGTTTAAGATTGGGAAAAACAACTGAAAAAAAATTAGAGTGAAAAATAAGTATAAAATCAGAAAGCAACATAAGGAGGAAATGCAAAAGAGAGAATTAGAACTGGAGAGACAAGGGGGTAAAAAGAGGAGGGAGAAGATGAGAGGTAAGAAGGAAAGGAAAAGAAGTTATAAAGGACAGAAGCAAAATATAGAGAAACAGGGCCTATTTAGAGATAATGGGTGAAAACATAATGGAAAAAGGGGTTCTGCAAAGGTACGTAAGATAGTATGGTTATATTAGAAGCAGAAATAATTTTAGAAAATATGAAACAATGTATTATTAAAATGTCTGATAAAATATCTATCATAATTCTGTGGAATGCTTGTCAATAAATAAATGTAACAAAAGGTATATTGAATGATATATAAAACATATGTGAAGAGAAATAAGGGAAAATTAATTATGGAGATAATATGTGTTTTTAAGGAAGTATGATATTTAATTGAAAAGAAGTGTTAAAGATGTTAAGATTTTAATGTATTAATGAAAGAACTGAACTGGAATGGAATGAGGGTTTATAATTACATATATTTACAATCTTTCTTTTTTTTAAAAAAAGAATATAGTGTGTATTATAAGAATGTACCAAGCAGACTTTGATTGGAAGTTATATATTATGTATTATATTGAAGGTCATAAACTTAAGGTATATATTGAAGTTTAAGCCCATGTCACACTGAAACAATAGATGCAAAGAGGATGTAAAACAGACAAAAAACCTTGCCATCCTTTTGAAAACGCGATGTACTCCGTTTGGCTCTCTATCCATCCAGCATCCGTTTATGGATGTTTCATCCACTCCAAAAGTTTTGGGCTGCCCAAAACTTTTGCGCGGAAAATGTATCCAGTTCATCCATTCTGCATCCGCTACGCATCCGTTACGCATCCGTTATGCATCCGCTATATCCGCCAGGCATCCGCTCCGCATCCACACAACTCACATCCGCTCGAACGCAGGGAGGAAGTGGAACGGACGCAGAACAGATGAAGAACGGATGCAGAACGGATGCCAAACCGAAACAAAGCATTTAAAATGGAAAAAACGTTCGCAGAGGGGACCTATCTCAGATATTAAGAATGTCTGCAGGATGCCTAGAGGATGCCTAGAGGATGCAAAGGGACACCTACACTGCCTATAAAAAGGGGGAGCAACTCGCCTGCATCTCACTTTCAGAACAGCAGCCAAGCTGTGCAGACCAATGCAGCCTTCATCTGACTCTTCCTCTTCCACAGCAGCCAGTCATGTCCACCATGGATTGTGACAAAGTCCTTTCGGCAGCCACCATCCTTCTGTAACAGTGCGAAACCATCTACAGGCTCTGTGAACTCTACTACAGGAAGAAAAGGAGGCACCCAAAAAAAGTCTGGGTCCAAAGATGGTTCACCAGAAGAGCAGAGGACGGACTGAACAACAAGCTGATGGTGGAGCTCAGGAGCGAAGACACTCGGGCGTTCCAGAACTTCAGGAGGATGCCTCCAGCCATGTTTCACGAAGTTGTGCAGCGTCTGACACCCAGGTTGACCAAGGCAAACACCAACTTCCAGCCCAGCCTGGAACCTGGGCTCAAGGTGGCATTCACTCTGTGCCACCTGGCCTCAGGGACCACCTACAGGAGCATGCAGTACGGCTGGAGGGTGCCACTCAGCACCATCAGCTTTGTTGTCAGAGAAGTGGTGCAGGCCATCATCGAAGAATACAAGGAGAAGCTCCTTCAGTGCCCCTCCACTGAAGAAGGATGGAAGAAATTTGAAGAGCAGTGGTATCAGAAGTAGAACTTCCCCCACACCGTTGGAGCCATTGATGGCAAGCACATGGCCTGCAAAGCGCCAGCCAAGTTGGGGTCCACTTATCACAACTACAAGGGCTTCTTCAGCACCATCCTCTTCGCCATGGTCGATGCTGACTACAAGTTCATGTACATCGATACTTCAGGCAATGGCTCATCTTCAGATGCCCAGGTATACAATGCCAGTCACCTCAAGGAGGGGCTGGAAAACAACCTCACAGTGGCCTTCCCAGATCCAGACCCACTGCCCAACAACAAACAAGATGTGCCCTACTTCATCATGGGGGATGACGCCTTCTCCCTCACAACCTACCTCATGAAACCCTACACCTCCAAATACCTCACCCGTGAAGAGAGGATCTTCAACTACAGGCTGTTCAGGGCAAGACGGGTGGTGGAGAATGCCTTTGGCATCCAAGCCAACAGGTTCCAGGTACTTCTCACCAACATGCAGCATAGCCCAGAGACCATGAGGAGGATCATGGAAGCTTGCTGCATCCTGCACAATCTCATGCGCACCCGCTACCCAGTCTTGAAGAACAGGCTTGTGGACCATCAACAAAGCAACGGGGACATGGAGCCTGGGGAATAGAGGCAAGGGCAAAACCTGATCGACACTGAGGATGTGCAAGGCCCCAACAGAGCCTCACGTGAGGCGAAGAAGCAGCGCAACCTCCTGAGACACTGGTGCAACACCCCAGCTGGAGCAGTGGAGTGGCAAGACAGGATGGTAAATGCTTAATGGATGCTTCCTTCAGCCTGTCTCATCACACCGATGAAATTGGGCCATGTATGTTTGGTTGGCCTACAATGAACAGGGCGTTTAATAAAGAGTTGTGTTTATGTTGACATGTGTGGATGATTGATTATATCGTTATTGATAATAAAGGCCCATAGGTGTGGCACCTGGGAGGGTGGACCATACAGTCCCACTATGCTTGCACTGGAGGTTTATCTATCCCACAGCTATTACCCATCCCAAAGGTATCCCTGCCCATTCCACAGGTATCCCTGCCCATCCCACAGCTATCTTAACCTATCCCACAAGCATGCAAAGGCTTAAACCATTTCTAAAAGTTTCCAGCAAGCCTTTATTAAAAAAAAGAAATGAAGCAAGTGTGTGAATCAAAAATAGACTTTATTAACAACAAGCTATAAGACAAAAATGAGTCTCTAGCACTCCTCTTGGTCGCTCAGTCTCAGGGGTGAAGGGTGCAGGTGCTGTGGAGGTGACTGGTGCTGGAGTGCTTGTCATCAGCTCCTCCAAAAGCAGAAGCAGCAGAAGCCCCAGCCCCAGAAGAGTGAGCCCGTGCTGCAGAAGCCCCAGCAGAACCAGAGTGAGGGCCAGGGGGCGGGATGGTAGCCCTGTCCCTCTTGCAAGGGCTGGCAGCTGATGGCTGAGGCTTGCTGTGCTTCCGCATGGTTGTGGGGTTGCTGGCTGGAAGGGAGGCTGGCAGGGAGGGTGGCAGCAACGCTGGCAGCAAGGCTGACAAGCAGACATGCAGGCAGGGTAGGCAAGGCAGGCAATCCTTCCAGCAGCAGGTCTTTCCTCTGAATGGCGACATTCTTCTGAGCTGCTTCCGTTATATCCGGGGGGCTGATGCAATGCATCCTCCCCGCATGCGCAGTTAATGCCAGGCATCCGTTAGGCTTCCGCTGTGCATCCGCTGTGCATCTGCTGTGCATCCGCTTCATCCGCTGTTCATCCGCTCTGTATCCGCTGTATCCGTTCTGCATCCGCTTCACTGAGGCCCCCGGGAAACCCTGCAGTTGTGCCATCCGCTTCCATCCGCTTCCATCCGCTGGGCTTCCGTTCCACATCCACTTTCCATCCGCCCTGCGTCCTCCCCGCATCCATGTTATCCGCTCCGGTTATGCAAATTTTTGCCCCTTTTGAGAGCGGATAACAACGGATGGAACATTTTGTTCGTCCGCTGTGTCATTTTTGCATCCTTTGGGCAGTGTGACATGGGCTTTAAATAAGAGTTGAATGGATCTGTTTGGAGTAAACTGTTAACCTTTTTAAAGTCTTTTCTTTCAGTTCTGGTTTGAAATTTCTATGTTGAGGAGTGGATAAGGTTTTTACAGTTTACAGGATAATGCAAACTTCCACAACTAAAGCCTAGACAGTTTTGGACCATTTGAAATTATAAATTATAAATTATAAATCTCACCTAATACTACAAAGTGCAAATTAAACAAACAAACAGCTCCTTATAGAACCTCATCACTGTTTCATTGTGGCCCTCAGAAGACAGAGACCAATAATCAGGTTAAGAATATTCCATAGAGCTCAGCCTAAAATGATTGCTACCCAATGCTGAATGGAAATCAATTGTCATATCATTTTAGATCTCAGTGGTAGACAAGTAGCAACTACCTCTGAGCACATCATGTAAAGCTGTCCTGCTTAATCTGAAGGATATAAGAGTATCATGATGGCCATCATCAAACTACCAGAGTTGCAAGTTTCTGGGCTTATTCTGGGATTCCTACCACATGAATTGTATTTACCAAAACATGCAGTCATCTCAGCCACCTGAAATATGGAAGAGGTATACCATGTTATCAAAAAAAAGGAGAAATGGCTGGTTAGGTCTTTGATATCTGTTTGCCTTTTCAATTCATTGATAGGAAAACATGGAAGTTCCTGGCCTAGGACTGTCCCCAAAGGGAAAAAAATCCATATAGTGGCTGCAACTGCATAATAAATGAATTGGCCTTTTCTGTATGTCTCACATGTAAAAAGATGGCGGAGTTTTGGTGGTAGGATGCTATCTTGCATTTTTTGCCTTGTCTTGTCCCCATCCACTTTTTACATCATAATGTAAAGCCCATGTCACACTGAACCAACGGATGCAAAGACGATGTAAAACGGACAAAAAACCTTGCCATCCGTCGGTTAACGCGATGTATCCGTTCTGTACTCACTGCCTCCGTTTTGCTTCCTCTCTATCCGTCCAGCATCCGTTTATGGATGTTTCATCCACTCAAAAAGTTTTGGGCTGCCTAAAACTTTTGCGCGGAAAATGTATCCAGTTCGTCTGTTCTGCATCTGCTACGCATCCGCTACGCATCCGCTATGCATCCGTTACGCATCCGCTATTTGCACTAGGCATCCGCTATGCATCTGCGCAACTCCATCCGCTCCAGCGGTAAACGGATGCAGGGAGGAAGCGGAACGGATGCAGAATGGATGCAGAACGGATGCCTAGCGGATGCAGCACAGAAACAAAGCGTTTAAAACGGAAAAAACGTTCACAGAGGGGACCTATCTCAGATATTAAGGATGTCTAGAGGATGCCTAGAGGATGCCTAGCAGAAAACCTATAATGCCTATAAAAAGGGGGAGCAACTCGCCTGCATCGCACTTTCAGAACAGCAGCCCAGCTGTGCAGACCTCTGCAGCCTTCATCTGGCTCTTCCTCTTCCACAGCATCCAGTTATGTCCACCATGGATTGTAACAAAGTCCTTTCGGCAGCCACCATCATTCTGCAACAGTGCGAAGCCATCTGCAGGCTCTGTGAACACTACTGCGAGAAGAAAAGGAGCCACCCAAAAAGAGTCTGGGTCCGAAGATGGTTCAACAGTAGAGCGGAGGACAGACTGTACAACAAGCTGATGGTGGAGCTCAGGAGCGAAGACACTCGGGCGTTCCAGAACTTCATGAGGATGCCTCCAGCCATGTTTGACGAGGTTGTGCAGCGCCTGACACCCAGGTTGACCAAGGCAAACACCAGTTTCCAGCCCAGCCTGGAACCTGGGCTCAAGGTGGCACTCACTCTGCGCCACCTGGCCTCAGGGAACCTCCTACAGGAGCACGGCTGGAGGGTGCCATCCAACACCATCAGCATTGTGGTCAGAGAAGTGGTGCAGGCCATCATTGAAGAATACAAGGAGGAGCTCCTCCACTACCCCTCCACTGAAGAAGGATGGAAGAAAGTTGCAGAGCAGGGGTATCAGAAGTGGAACTTACCACACACCGTTGGAGCCATAGATGGCAAGCACGTGGCCTGCAAATCTCCAGCCAACTCAGGGTCCACTTATTTCAACTCCAAGTGCTTCTTCAACATCATCCTCTTCGCCATGGTTGATGCTGACTACAAGTTCATGTACATCGATGCTTCAGGCAATGGCTCATCTTCAGATGCCCAGGTATACAACGCCAGTCACCTCAAGGAGGAGCTGGAAGGCAACGTCATTGTGGGCTTCCCAGATCCAGAACCCCTGCCCAACGACACACAAGATGTGCCCTACTTCATTCTGGGGGATGACACCTTCTCCCTCACAACCTACCTCATGAAGCCCTACACCTCCAGACTTCTCACCCGTGAAGAGAGGATCTTCAACTACAGGATGTCAAGGGCAAGGCGGGTGGTGGAGAATGCCTTTGGCATCCTGGCCAACAGGTTCCATGTACTTCTCACCACCATGCAGCATTGCCCAGAGACCATGAGGAGGATCATGGAAGCTTGCTGCATCCTGCACAATCTCATGCGCACCCGCTACCCAGTCTTGCAGAACAGGCTCATGGACCTCCAAAAAGCCAATGGGGTCATGGAGCCTGGGGCATGGAGGCAAGGGCGAAACCTGATAGACACTGAGGATGTGCAAGGCCCCAACAGAGCCTCACATGAAGCGAAGAAACAGCACAACCTCCTGAGACACTGGTGCAACTCCCCAGCTGGAGCAGCGGAGTGGCAAGACAGGATGGTAGATGCTTAATGGTTGCTTCCTTCAGCCTGTCTCATCACACAGATGAGATTGGGCCATGTATGTTTGGTTCGCCTACAATGAACAGGGCGTTTAATGAAGAGTTGTGTTTATGTTGACATGTGTGGATAATTATTACATTATTATTGATAATAAAGGGCCATAGGTGTGGCACCTGGGAGGGTGGACCATCCAGTCCCACTATGCTTGCACTGGAGGTTTATATATCCCACAGCTATCCCAACCCATTCCACAGCTATTACCCATCCCACAGGTATCCTAACCCATCCCAAAGCTATCCTTACCCATCCCACAAGCATGCAAAGGCTTAAACCATTTCTAACAGTTTCCAGCTAGACTTTATCAAAAAAAAGAAATGAAGCAAGTGTGTGAATCATAAATAGACTTTATTAACAACAAGCTATAAGACAAAAATGAGTCTCTGGCACTCCTCTTGGTCGTTCAGTCTCAGGGTGAAGGGTCCAGGTGCTGTGGAGGTGGGCTGTGCTGGAGTGCTTGTCATCAGCTCCTCCAGAAGCAGAAGCAGCAGAAGCACCAGCCCCAGAAGAGCAAGCCCATGCTGCAGAAGCCCCAGGAGAACCAGAGTGAGGGCCAGGGGGTGGGATGGTAGCCCTGTTCCTCTTGCCAGGGCTGGCAGCAGATGGCTGAGGCTTGCTATGCTTCCGCATGGTTGTGGGGTTGCTGCCTGGCAGGGAGGCTGGCAGGAACCAAGGCTGGCAGAAAGGCTGGCAGGGAGGCAGGCACCAAGGCAGGCAGGGAGGCTGGCAGGGAGGCTGGCACCAAGGCTGGCAGGCAGACTGGCAGGCAGGCAGGCACCAAGGCTGGCAGGCAGACATGAACCAAGGCTTGCAGGAAGGCTGGCTGGCAGACCTGAACCAAGGCTGGCAGGAAGGTTGGCAGGCAGACATGAACCAAGGCTGGCAGGAAGGCAGGCAGCAAGGCTGGTACAAGGCTGGCAGGCAGACATGCAAGCAGGGCAGGCAAGGCAGTCGATGTGTCCGGCAGCAGGTCTTTCCTCTGAATGGCGTCTTGCTTCCGAGCTGCTTCCGTTATATCCACGGGGCTGATGCAATGCATCCTCCCCGCATGCGCAGTGAACGCCAGGCATCCGTTAGGCTTCCGCTGTGCATCCGCTCATTCCGTTCTGCATCCGCTTCACTGAGGCCCCCCAAAAGCCCTGCGGATGTGCCACCCACTCCCATCCGCTCCCATCCGCTTCCATCTGCTGGGCTTCCATTCCGCATCCGCTTTGCATCCGCCCTGCGTCCTCCCTGCGTCCGTGTTATCCGCTCTGGTTATGCAAATTTTCGCCCCTTTTGAGAGCGGATAACAATGGATGGAACATTTTGCTTGTCCGCTGTGTCCTTTTTGCATCCGTTGGCCAGTGTGGCATGGGTTTAAAATCAGGAAAGATTTTTGTTTTTATGCTTATGGCCATTCCCACAATCAGGAGTCAAGGATGCCATTCTTGTCTTATTTCATTTTGAATAGAGTGAAGAATTTGAGGCTGATGAAACAGGGACAAGATGTGATTAGAATTAGTATATGAGTCAGAATCTTGCCAGAATCTTCAGGTCAGAATTCTAGCCTGACATTTTTTCCCTTCCAATTTGATGTTTAATTCATCAAAAAATTTATCTTTGCCTCTATTTGTAACATGCAAGATAGTCTACACTTTCCACATGCTACAGAGCAAAGGTGGTATTTAACCGGTTCGCACCTACTCGGGCAAACTGGTAGTGGTTATTTGGTGAGGGTCGCCAAACCGGTGGCAACCCCTGGCTCACCACGCCCCCAACCCGGTTGCCCGGTCACTCACTTGAGATCGCTCTCCTAGCTTTCCATTCCCCACATCCTCCCTGGGGGAAAGGAAGAAAGGCATGGATGCTGCAAGTATCACTTTCCCCGTGTGAGTTAAAGTGTGTGGAGTGAGAAAATGTGCAGTCTGATGGGGGGTGTGTGAATCGAGCCTTGGAGCACTTTTGCAACATTAAAGAAGTGCATTTTGGAAGCAGCAGGTCCTTTAAAAACTTCTCCAAGGATTCCCCATGGACTCTGCAAGTATTGCTTTCCTCTTGTGAGTTAAAGTATCTGGAGTGAGGAGTGCGGTCTGACAGAGGGGGTGGGGGAATCCACTCCAGCCTTGGAGAAATTTAAAGGAGCTGCTTCCAAGGAGCTGCTTGTCTGTTAAGTGCTGTGTGTGTGTGTGTGTGTGTGTGTGTGTGTGTGTGTGTGTGTG
>BLBF01000043.1:14957414-14970481 GCA_015471245.1 Laticauda colubrina
ACACTGATAGGATGGAGGTCAATCAGACAACAGCATATTAGCTTATCTACAATGGAAGCTGAATTTTCATGTCTATCATTATTATGCACTGATTTGATTTTCTACAAACAGTTGTTGTTGGACATGGGAATAACAATAAAAGATTCCATTATGGTATATGAAGATAACCAATCAGCTATAAAGTTAGCTACTAGTATTGCTGTAAAACCTAGATCAAAACATACTGACCTACGATATTTGAATGTAAGAAACGCAGTGAAGAATGAACTGATAAAACTGGTATACTGCATGTCAGAGGAAAACATAGCAGACCAATTTACAAAAGCTCAAGGAGCAACTAAGTTTAAAGAAAGTTGCGAAAAATATAATTTAAAAATGTAAATGATTCATAGTTATTATTGTAACCTAAATGGGGAGAATGTTAGGGATAACATTGTTCACCCTAACTGTTTTAGGTGAAATACTAACTATAAATCATAGTTAGTGTATGCAGCTTTAAATGTAAAATAGCAACTGTGGGTGTGGTTATGAAAACCATATAAAAGTAGCAAGGCTACAGCTTGCTCTCTCTCTCTCTGGCTTTGATGATCCCTGATTACTGCTTGGAAGCAAGACTGCATTGCTCGAACGGGAGAGACAACAACGGACTGATTTATGTAAACTGACAATAGGATATTCTACATGGACTTTGCTAACTGAATATCCCTGAATGGACTGACTACATGGTAAATGAATATTGGACTGTTTTTGACTATGCTATAACCTTATACTGGAATAAAATATATTCTTGATAGCACAAGTGTATCTGTTATTTTTACTGTATGTTAATAAACATACAAGCTTAGCTCACTCATTTATCTGTGTGCCTATCTGACTAACGCTGCACATTCTGTTTAGCTTGTCTACCTAACCCTGGTTGGGGAACCCAGGCTTAACAATTATGGTCAGAGAAGTGGTGCAGGCCATCATCAAAGAATACAAGGAGGAGCTCCTCCAGTACCCCTCCACTGAAGAAGGATGGAAGAAAGTTGCAGAGCAGTGGTATCAGAAGTGGAACTTCCCCCACACCGTTGGAGCCATAGATGGCAAGCACGTGGCCTGCAATTCTCCACCCAACTCAGGGTCCACTTATTTCAACTCCAAGGGCTTCTTCAGCATCATCCTCTTTGCCATGGTCGATGCTGACTATAAGTTCAGGCAACGGCTCATCTTCAGATGCCCAGGTATACAATGCCAGTGTCCTCAAGGAGGGGCTGGAATGCAACCTCATCGTGGGCTTCCCAGATCCAGACCCGCTGCCCAACGACACGCAAAATGTGCCCTACTTCATCGTGGGGGATGACGTCTTCTCCCTGACAACCTACCTCATGAAGCCCTACACCTCCAGATGCCTCACCCGTAAAGAGAGGATCTTCAACTACAGGCTGTCCAGGGCAAGGCGGGTGGTTGACAATGCCTTTGGCATCCTGGCCAACAGGTTCCAGGTACTTCTCACCACCATGCAGCATAGCCCAGTGACCATGAGGAGGATCATGGAAGCTTGCTGCATCTCATGTGCACCTGCTACCCAGTGTTGTAGGACAGGCTTGTGGACCGTCAGCAAGGCAATGGGGACTTGGAGCCTGGGGAATGGAGGCAAGGGCGAAACTTGATAGACACTGTGGATGTGCAAGGCCCCAACAGAGCCTCACGTGAGGCGAAGGAGCAGCGCAACCTCCTGAGACACTGGTGTAACTCCCCAGCTGGAGCAGTGGAGTGGCAAGACAGGATGGTAGATGCTTAATGGATACTTCCTTCAACCTGTCTCATCACATGGATGAGATTGGGCCATGTATGTTGGGTGGGCCTACAATGAACAGGGCGTTTAATAAAGAGTTGTGTTTATGTTGACATGTGTGGATGATTATTACATTATTATTGATAATGAAGGGCCATAGATGTTGCACCTGGGAGGGTGGACCATACAGTCTCACTATGCTTGCGCTGGAGGTTTATCTACCCCTTGGCAATTAACCATCCCAAAGGTATCCCTGCTCATTCCTCAGGTATCCCTGCCCACCCCACTGCTATCTTAACCCATCCCACAAGCATGCAAAGGCTTAAACCATTTCTAAAAGTTTCCACCAAGACTTTATTAAAAAAAAGAAATGAAGCAAGTGTGTGAATCATAAATAGACTTCATTAACAACAAGCTATAAAACAAAAATGAGTCTCTGGCACTCCTCTTGGTCACTCAGTCTCAGGGGTGAAGGGTCCAGGTGCTGTGGAGGTGGCCTGTGCTGGAGTGCTTGTCATCAGCTCCTCCAGAAGGAGAAGCAGCAGAAGTGCCAACCCCAGAAGAGCAAGCCCATGCTGCAGAAGCCCCAGGAGAACCAGAGTGAGGGCCAGGGGGCGGGATGGTAGCCCTGTCCCTCTTGCCAGGGCTGGCAGCAAATGGCTGAGGCTTGCTGTGCTTCTGCATGGTTGTGGGGTTGCTGGCTGGCAAGGAGGCTGGCAGGAACGAAGGCTGGCAGAAAGGCTGGCAGGGAGGCTGGCACCAAGGCTGGCAGGAAGGCTGGCACCAAGGCTGGCAGCAAGGCTGGCAGGCAGACATGAACCAAGGCCGACAGGAAGGCTGGCAGGCAGACATGAACCAAGGCTGGCAGGAAGGCAGGCAGCAAGGCTGGCAGGAAGACCGGCTGGCAGCAAGGCTTGCAGGCAGGTTGGCAGCAAACTGGCAGCAAGGCTGGCAGGCAGACATGCAGGCATGGCAGGCAGGCACCAAGGCTGGCAGGCAGACATGAACCAAGGCTGACAGGAAGGCAGGCAGCAAGGCTGGCAGGCAGACTGGCTGGCAGCAAGGCTTGCAGGCAGGTTGGCAGCAAGGCTGGCAGGCAGACATGCAGGCAGGGCAGGCAGGCACCAAGGCTGGCAGGCAGCAGACAGCAAGGATGGCAGGAAGTCTGTCAGGCAGGCTGGCAGGCAGGCTGGCAGGCAGGCATGCACCAAGGCTTGCAGGAAGGCTGACACCAAGGCAGGCACCAGGGCTTGCAGGGAGGCAGGCACCAAGGCTTGCAGGAAGGCTGGCAGGCAGGCAGGCACCAAGGCTGGCAGGCAGACATGAACCAAGGCTGGCAGGAAGGCAGGCAACAAGGCTTGCAGGCAGACTGGCTGGCAGCAAGGCTTGCAGGCAGGCTGGCACCAAGGCTGGCAGGGAGGCTGGCAGCAAGGTTGGCAGCAAGGCTGGCAGGGAGGCTAGCAGCAAGGCAGGCAGCAAGGCTTGCAGGCAGACATGCAGGCAGGGCAGGCAAGGCAGCCAATCCGTCCGGCAGCAGGTCTTTCCTCTGAATGGCGATCTGCTTCTGAGCTGCTTCTGTTATATCTGCGGGGCTGACGCAATGCATCCCCCCCGCATGCGCAATTAACGCCAGGTATCCATTAGGCTTCCGCTGTGCATCCGCTGTGCATCCGCTGTGCATCCGCTTCATCTGCTAGGCTTCTGTTCTGCATCCGCTGTATCCGTTCCACGTCCGCTTTGCTGTGGCCCCCCGGAAGCCTAGCAGACATGCCATCCACTCCCATCCGCTTCCATCTGCTGGGCTTCCGTTACGCATCCGCTTTCCATCTGCCCTGCATCCTCCCCACGTCCATGTTATCCGCTCCGGTTATGCAAATTTTTTCCCCTTTTGAGAGCGGATAACAATGGATGGAACATTTTGTTCATCCGCTGTGTCTGTTTTGCATCCGTTGGGCAGTGTGCCATGGGCTTAATATCCATTATATAGTGTTATTCTCTAATCTTATCTTATTGTACTTAACATCACTATCTCTTTATCATTCTTTTTAACTTAGTTGTTTTTATTAAAAATATCTATTATCCTTCAACATTCTTAACTAATCCATTAATTATATCTAGCTTTCATATTTCTTCTCTAACCATTGATAAAATAATCCCCATACCTTATAATATTTAGTTGACTATCTTTCTTTAATTACAATGTTAATCTATTCATTTCTGCACATTCTAGTATTTTCCTAATCACATTTTTTTAGTAGGTGGAATTTAAGGCAGAAGTAGGCAATTGTGTTGATGCTTTTTTCACAAATCTTAGAAAGCTGCTAGGTTGCACAGAAAAACACAAGGCTCATATTATTTGATTATTTGATGCATTGCCTTTGGATCCTAAAAATCCTGTTTAGATGATAAGCAGCAAAATATCTTTTGATCAGGACGTTGTTTCTGATTAGCTGTGATCTTCAATGCAATCACTTTGAGAATGTGTGCTTCTGAAATCTACCATATTATTTCAGTATTCCACATATGCCCTTGGTTTGAAAAGTTTGCTCAACCTGGGGACCCAACATGTTTTGATAAATAAGAACTGACTTTGTACAGTACCCCCTCATCCATTTCTATGTTGATTTTTCCTTGGATAATTCTGCTCATGAAGGATTTTAGTTGAATCCCCAACTTGACTGGAGTAGATATAGATACTCCTCAATCATAATTGGGCCCAACATTTTCCTGGCTAACCAAGGACAGTTGTTAAGTGAGTTTTGACTCATTTAGTGACCTTTCTTTGCTACAGTTGTTAAATGAATAACTGCAGTTGTTTAGTGAATTACGTGGTTGTTAAGGGAATTTGACTTCTCTCTTTAACTTTGCTTGTTGGAAGGCAAAAGAGAAAGTTACAAGTGATGGTTACATGTCGCCAGAACAGAGTAACTATCACGAATATATGACAGAGCCTGAATTTTGATCATGTGACCATGGAGACCCTGCAATGGTCTTAAACCAGTGTGAAAACCAGTAATAAGTCCCTTTTTATCTGTACTGTTGTGACTTCAAATGACCACTAAATGAATGGTTATAGCTGTTATTGTCAATAGGTGATTTATCAACTAAGACCCACTGATCCATACTTGGGTTTGATGTTAAATAGATATGCCTTTATCATGATGTTATAGTAGAGCTGGACATAGTTAAGGTTTCAGTTACAACCTGGAGCACTTGAAAATGCCTTTATGATGAAAATAACTTTTTGAAAATTACCTCCCAAGGTTGTAGGACTTGGAAGAAGAGAGAAACCAGTAATGCATTTCTCAGCATTTGGATAGCTATGTTTGTGTGATGCATTTACCTTGAGTACATATAACCATATTTGTGAAATTAATTAGAATAGAATAGAATAACAGAGTTGGAAGGGAGCTAGGAGGTCTTCTAGTCCAATCCCCTGTCTAGATAGGAAACTCTACACCACTTCAGACAAATGGTTATCCAACATCTTTTGAAAAACTTCCAGTGTTGAAGCATTCACAAATTCTGGAGGAAAGTTGTTCCACTGTTTAATTGTTCTAACTGTCAGGAAATTTCTCCTTAGTTTGCTTCTTTCCTTGATTAGTTTCCATCCATTGCTTCTTGTTCTGCCCTTAGGTGCTTTGGAGAGTAGCAACTTCTTTGTGGTAGTCCCTGAGATATTGGAACACAGTTATCATGTCTCCCTTACTCTTTTTTTCATTAGACTAGAAATATCCAATTTCTGCAACCATTCTTCATATGTTTTAGCCTCCAGCCCCCTAATCAACTTTGTTGCTCTTCTCTGCACTCTTTCTAAAATCTCCACATCTTTTTTTATATCATGGTTACCAAAACTGAATGCAGTATTCCAAGTGTAGCCTTACCAAGGCATTAAAAAGCAATATTAACACTTCATGTGATCTTGATTCGATTCCTCTGTGTATGCAGCTTAGAACTGTGTTGGCTTTTTTGCAGCTGCTGAACATGGCTGGCTCATATTTAAATGGTCTTCCATTAGGACTCTGAGATCCCTCTCACAGTTACTACTGTTGAGCAAAGTACCACATATACTTTGATTTTTCTTGCCTAAATGTAGAACCTTACTTTTTCACCATTGAATTTCATTTTGTTAGATAGTGCCCAATGTTCAAGTCTATCAAGATCCTTCTGTATCTTAAGCCCCTGTCACACTGCACCAACGGATGGAAATAGGATGTAAAACGGAGACAAACACTTGCCATCTGTTGGTTAACGCGATGCTTCCGTTCTGTACTCACTGCCTCCGTTTTGCTTCCTCTCTATCCGTCCAGCATCCATTTATTGACGTTTCATCCGCTCAGAAAGTTTTGAATTGATCAAAACTTTTGAGTGGAAAATGTATCCAATGCATCCGTTCTGCATCCACTAGGCATCTGCTAGGCATCCATTCTGCATCCATTATGCATCCGCTATATCTGCTAGGCATCCGGTGTGCATCCGCGCAACTCGCATCCGCTCGGACGCGGAACGGATGCAGAACGGATGCCTAGCAGATGCAGCACGGAAACAAAGCATTTAAAACGTAAAAAACGTTCGCAGAGGGGACCTATCTTGGATATTAAGGATGTCTAGAGGATGCCTAGAGGATGCCTAGAGGATGCAAAGGGACATCTAGGGGAAAACCTATACTGCCTATAAAAAGGGGGAGCAACTCATCTGGATCTCACTTTCAGACCAGCAGACCAGCTGTGCAGACCTCTGCAGCCTTCATCTGACTCCAGTCATGTCCACCGTGGATCATAACACAGTCCTTTTGGCAGCCACCATCCTTCTGCAACAGTGCGAAGCCATCTACAGGCTTTGTGAACTCTACTACAGGAAGAAAAAGAGGCGGCCAAGAAGCGTCTGGGTCTGAAGATGGATTGGGAGAAGAGCAGAGTACGGACTGTACAACAAGCTGATGGTGGAGCTCAGGAATGAAGACACGCAGGCATTCCAGAACTTCGTGAGAATGCCTCCAGCCATGTTTGACGAAGTTGTGCAGCGGCTGACACCCAGGTTGACCAAGGCAAACAACAAATTTTGGCCCAGCCTGGAACCTAGGCTCAAGGTGGCACTCACTCTGCGCCACCTGGCCTCAGGGACCACCTACAGGAGCATGCAGTATGGCTGCATCACACAACACCATCAGCATTGTGGTCAGAGAAATGGTGCAGGCCATCATCAAAGAATACAAGGAGGAGCTCCTCCAGTGCCCCTCCACTGAAGAAGGATGGAAGAAAGTTGCAGAGCAGTGGTATCAGAGGTGGAACTTCCCCCACACCGTTGGAGCCATAGATGGCAAGCACGTGGCCTGCAAAGCACCACCCAAGTTGGGGTCCACTTATTTCAACTACAAGGACTTCTTCAGCTACATCGTCCTCTTCGCCATGGTCGATGCTGATTACAAGTTCATGTACATCAATGCTTCAGGCAATGGGTCATGTTCAGATGCCCAGATATACAATGCCAGTCACCTCAAGGAGGGGCTGGAACGCAACTTCATTGTGGGCTTCACAGATCCAGACCCCCTGCCCAACGATATGCAAGATGTGCCCTACTTCATCGTGGGGGATGACGCCTTCTCCCTCACAACGTACCTCATGAAGCCCTACACCTCCAGACTCCTCAACCATGAAGAGAGGATCTTCAAATACAGGCTGTCCAGGGCAAGGTGGGTGGTGGAGAACGCCTTTGGCATCCTGGCCAACAGGTTCCAGGTACTTCTCACCACCATGCAGCATCGCCCACAGACCATGAGGAGGATCATGGAGGCTTGCTGCATCCTGCACAATCTCATGTGCACCCGCCACCCAGTCTTGCAGAACAGGCTTGTGGACTTCCAACAAGGCAATGGGGACATGGAGCCTGGGGAATGGAGGAAAGGGCAAAACCTGATAGACACTGAGGTTGTGCAAGGCCCCAACAGAGCCTCACGTGAAGGGAAGAAGCAGCGCAATCTCCTGAAACACTGGTGCAACTCCCAAGCTGAAGCAATGGAGTGGCAAGACAGGATGATAGATGATTAATGGATGCTTCCTTCAGCCTGTCTCATCACATGGATGAGATTTGGCCATGTATGTTGGGTGGCCCTACAATGATCAGGGCATTTAATAAAGAGTTGTGTTTGTGTTGACATGTGTGGATGATTTATTACATTATTATTGATAATAAAGGGCCATAGGTGTGGCACCTGGGAGGGTGGACCATACAGTCCTACTGTGCTTGCACTGGAGGTTTATCTATCCCACAGCTATTACCCATCCCAAAGGTATCCCTGCTCATTCCACAGGTATCCCTGCCCACCCCACTGCTATCTTAACCCATCCCACAAGCATGCAAAGGCTTAAACCATTTCTAAAAGTTTCCACCAAGACTTTATTAAAAAAAAAGAAATGAAGCAAGTGTGTGAATCAGATAGACTTTATTGAACAACAAGCTGTAAACGAAAAATGACCCAAGTCAAGTGTCCAAATAAAGTCCACAGGTAGCCAGCTACCCGGTCTCTGGCACTCTTATCGGTCACTTGGAGGTGTGCCCAGTCTCAGGGGTGAAGGGTCCAGGTGCTGTGGAGGTGGCTGGTGCTGGAATGCTGGTCTGAAGCACCACTGGGGTGCCTGGCCCCGAGAGGACAACAGGTGATGGTGTGTTGAGGAAGCTCTCGGACAGCTGGCTCAGCCTCGTGATGTTGATAGCTCCTTCCTCTATGCCATGTGGTGTCAGCCCCAGTACCGAGGACAGATGTACTGAGGCCAGGCTTGGGTGTGGGGTAGAGGAAGGAGCAGTGTAGTGGGGCTGTCTGGTCTGCAGCTAGGTGAGGACTGGCATTGGTGGCATCGGTGGCATGGGTGGCATCGCTGTCGTCGGTGGCATCATTGGCGTGGGTGGCATCGGTGGCATCAGTGGAACCGGTGGCAATGGTGTCACCCGATGACTCTGTGCCTGGACTGGGAAGGGCTGCTGCCTGTGCTGCTGGACCTCCTGGTAGCCGTAACCCTGGTAGGTGAGGGGCTGTGAGAAGCCTTGGAATGGGAGGACATCACCTGGGGTGAAGGAGCAGACCTGGACTGGGTGGGAGCAGGTTCCTCTGGATCTGGAGGGTTGTGAAGCAGCTTGGTGATCCAGTCCTTCACCACCTGGTACTGGGGTTCCGCCATGTCCCTGAGGGTCTGGTTGACATAAGTGAGGAAGGGCTTGTGGTTGGAGGATGAGGAGTCGGTGTGGACCAGCTGAGAGAGGAGATCTATGCTGGTCCGGATGGTGTCCCTGATCTCCAGCAGGACAGTGTGGCTCTGCCCCTCCTGCTGTCTGGCTCTCTGCCTTTCTGTGGAGGTGGAGCTGGGAGGGTGCATGCGGGTACGGCTGTGGTGGACGCGTCGTCTCCTTTCTCCAACAGCACCAGGGAGTCCTCCATGTGCTCCACCATGGTTTCAACCTGGTGCCACGGCGGAGAACCTGTCCGCGGGTTCTCCGCCCTGGCACGCTCCACAGAAACCTGCCTGGAGACAGGGACTGATCTCTCAGCCAGAAGAGGACTGGCTCTCAGCAGGCTGCCTGAGAGAGAGGGTAGTGAGAGGGTCTCCTGGTGCTCCTCGGTGGCGGATCTCACCCTCCAAGAAGCTGCACCTGGCCATGACGTAGGTCTCTCTGTCTGTCAGCTTAACCGCAGCCTGGCCAGATTTCTTCAGGTGTGAGCTTCCCATACCAGGTGTGCATGTGCTTCCACCAGCTGAGGAGCACCTCCGAAGTGTAGCCCATACTCTCCGCCTTCTCTCTCCAAGCAGCATGCTTCCGCTTGGTGTCCCTGTACAGCCGGTGTCCCTTCCTCCACAGATAGTCATTCTCTCTCAGCCACTCCAGCACCTCATCCTCATGTTCCTCCTCAATGGAGTATTGCCTCCTCTCCCGTTGTCGCAGACGCCTCTTCGTCCCCTTGGCAGGACCAGATGGGCCCTCATCAGAGGGGCTCCCAGGTAGTAGGGGCTGCTCCTCCACACCACCACCAGCAGCAGCACCAGCAGGATCATCATCATCATCATCATCAGCAGCAGCAGCAGCAGCAGCAGCAGCTGCAGCACCAGCACCAGCAGGTTCAGCAGCAGCAGCAGCAGCAGGATCAGCAGCAGCACCAGCAGCACCAGCAGGATCAGCAGCAGCACCACCAGCAGCACCAGCAGCACCAGCAGCATCAGCAGCACCAGGAGCACCAGGAGCACGAGCAGGACCAGGAGCACGAGCAGGACGATTAGGACAAGCAAGACCAGGAGCACGAGCAGTACGAGCAGTACGAGCAGTACAAGCAAGTCCAGGAGCACGAGCAGGACTAGCAGGACCAGGAGCAGCTTCAGCAGAGTAAGCACCAGCAGAAGCACCACCACCAGGAGCAGCTTCAGCAGAGTAAGCACCAGCAGAAGCACCACCGCCAGGAGCAGCTTCATCAGAAGCTCTAGCACCAGAAATGTGAGCCCGAGCCGCAGAAGCCCCAGCAGAAGCAGAGTCAGGGATAGAGGGTGGGAGGGTGGCCCTGTCCCTCTTGCCAGGGATGGCGGCAGGTTGCTGAGGCTTTCACTTATTCCCTATGGTTGTGGGGTTGCTGGCTGGCAGGGAGGCTGGCAGGCACCAAGGCTGGCAGGAAGGCTGGCACCAAGTCTGGCAGGAAGGCTTGCAGGCAGGTAGGCACAAAGGCTGGCAGGCAGGCAAGCACCAAGGCTGGCAGGAAGCCTGGCAGGAAGCCTGGCAGGAAGCCTGGCAGGAAGCCTGGCAGGAAGGCAGGTACCAAGGCTGGCAGGCAGACTGGCTGGCAGGGAGGCTGGAAGGCAGGCTGGCAGGCAGGCAGAGAGCAAGGCTGGCAGGGAGGCTGGCCAGGAGGCTGGGAGGCAGGCTGGGAGGCCGGCTTGGAGGCAGGCTGGCAGGAAGGCTAGCAGCAAGGCTTGCATCAAGGCTTGCAGGCAGGGCAGGCAAGGCAGTCAATCTGTCCGGCAGCAGGTCTTTCCTCCAAATGGTGATCTGCTTGGGAGCTGCTTCACTTTATATCCGCATAGCTTACGCAATGCATCCCCCCCGCCTGCGCAATTAACGCTCGGCATCCATTCGGCCTCTGCTTTGCATCCGCTAGGCTTCCGCTGTGCATCCGCTAGGCTTCCGTTGTGCATCCGCTTCATCTGCTCTGCATCCGCTAGACTTCCTCTCTGCATCTGCTTCATCCGCTGTGCATCCGCTGTATCCGTTCCGCATCCGCTTTGCTGAGGTCCCCCGGAAGCCTAGCGGATGTGCCATCCGCTCTCATCCATTTCCATCTGCTGGGCTTCCATTCCGCATCCACTTTCCATCTGCTCTGCGTCCTCCCCGTGTCCGTTCCTTTCCGTGTTATCCGCTCTGGTTATGCAAATATTTGCCCCTTTTGAGAGTGGATAACAACGGATGGAACATTTTTCTCGGCCGTTGTGTCCTTTTTACTAACGTTTTGCATACGTTGGGCAGTGTGACAGGGCCTTAAATTCAATTTCACTGATTTGTACAATTCATTGTAGGTAGACTCACATAACAAATTAGATTAATTTATGATTAAAAAGTTCAGTATTCATTGTGCTTTGATGAGCAAAGCTCAAAGCATGTCCCTAAACTGAAAACAAATTCTCTCTTTCCAGAATTAAGACTAGAACTGTACCCTCATTGACAAAGGTCCATAAAGAGTTCTCTGTGTTTAATGTATAAAGTTTTAATCCCACATTCTTCCTATCTTTCTTTGCTAACAAGAACATTCTTACCATCAAGATATTTATAATTTTTAATCTTCATTCTTTCAATGAGCCAAATTTCTAACTTTTCAAAAAAAAAAAAAAATAGGGAAAGCTGGGAAAATATACAATATCTCTTGTCAGGTTTATGATACTTAACTTGCCTCTGGGGAGAGCTCTTGAGCCAAGGCAGTGCTGATCTCAAAACAGAATTTTCAATATCTCTGACCCCACAGTAAGCATATTTGGCTTGTTTATTACCAGAACTGCCATACCAAAATGGTGACATCACCCTGCTGTTATAGCCACCACTGCACAGATAATTTGAGCTGTGTCACTTCATTCACTGATTGTGAAATCTCTTAATCTGTTTTCCACATTCTGTTAGTGATGACCAGGGATTCCCACACTCCCTGGAAACAGGGAATCCTTTTTTCCACTGAACATGCACTGCTGGAATCAAAGAAACAAAATTGTATTCTCCCCCTTTGTTTCCTTGCAAGCAATTTGGTTGATCAATTGACATTGCATATTTACAATTAAAATTCAGTGAAATTCTTTTACATTGCTTATTTATCAAGAGACAATCTCTGAAGATAATCCAAAGATTGTTGATTGATGAATCAGTGCTACATGATGTAGAGAAATGATTGTGAAATCTCTTAATCTGTTTACTACATGTAAACAGTGATGACCAGGGATTCTCACACTCCCTGGAAACAGGGAATCCTTTTTTCGGCTGAACATATACTGCTCAAAACAAAGAAACAAAATTATATTCCCCCCTTTAGCTTCCTTGCAAGCATTTTGGATGATCAATTGGCATTGCATATTTACAATTAAAATTCAGTTAAATTCTTTTACATTGCTTATTTATCAAGAGACAATCCTGAAAATAATCCAAAGATTGTTGATTGATGAATTGGTACTACATGATGTGGAGAAATGAGACAAAGTGCACAATTCCGCTAATGTTCAAAGTCTTTTCAGCCTTGCTGATTTCAATTTTTTAAGATAACTGTGTAGCAAGGGTTTGTATAATGATCCAAGCAGAATTAAGTAATTTGGCTTCGGTGCAAGGAAGGTAAACTTTCTATTTAATTTGCCTATTAAAATCAACAAAGCTTTTCTTCTATTGGTTAATCCTGAACTGGTTTGCAATTAAGGTTTCAGGGCTTCTCTCATACGAGGCTTTATTTAGCTTCTCAAGGGCCATACTCCAAAGAGGATGGAGCCAAAGTCCCTGCATGAGAACATGGGAGTTTTGAGAAACAAAATCAGCAGTTGAAAGGTCCCATTTTCTCTTAATTCTTCTCCCCAGTTCTCCAAAATGGAAAATAGGGGCCAAATATTTGGATGGGTCTGTTTAAGGGGGTTCTTGAGGGCCACAAATGGTTGCAGGCAAGGCCATCTGCATATCAAAAAGGGTAGTGGATTCAATCACTTAGTCACAGCCTCCATATTATTATTATTATTATTATTATTATCATTATTATTATTATTATTATTATTATTATTATTATTATTATTATTAT